>JAKSZT010053779.1:7010148-7411271 GCA_026826555.1 Tolypeutes matacus | reverse complement strand
AAAGTGTGTATCACTTCCTAATAAAACCACCTGCAGTGCTTGTTAAAAGGCTTCAGACTATGCCTAAGAATTTATAGTTTCTGAGAGACTGGGATTCTGTCAGTTTATTATAATATGATCACACTAAATTTTAAGAAACACTAATCTACAGCAGATAATTAAATCATGAAAATTTCCATTTGAAAGTTTTAAATTAACAGCTCTGGCATATGGGAATGGGAACTAATCCTAAATTTGTATTCTAAATACAATGCCTTAAGGATCCAGGTGAGATTGAGTCCTATAAATTATTAGAAATAATTAAGTCCTTGATTGTTTGATTTGTTTCAGCAGCCTGAAACAGCTGCAGTGCAGAGTCACGATCTTGGAACATTTTTGCATCCTCTGTTCTCTATACATGGTTTTCTGACTATCACTTTAAATTTTCCTTTTCTTTGTGACACAATACCTGCTTCCAAAGTAGAATATTCTGCTGGCTCCAATAAAGCCTCTCAATTTACTATTTCTTTTGTTCTTTCCTACCCCATTCCATTGCCTAGTCTTGACTTGAACCCAGATCTGTCTTTGATGATTACTTATGTTAGTCTCCATAAACGTCCAGTTTATCTTAAATCTACACATTTATGGTTGACTACAGTCCCTCCAGCTTTCCCAGTGGAACATAAGACCTTGTTCTAAAACTTAGGGATTATCAAAAATACCTGAGGAGTGCACTGTACTTATAAATTCTTGGGCCCTACCCTCAGAGATTCTGTTTCAGCACATCTGGGCCCAAGAATCTGGACCTGCAGGAAGCACACCATCTGTTTCTGAAGCAGGGACAACCTGGTCATGCTTTTCAGAAGCCCGCTCTGAGGATGATTCACTGCAAGCTCAAAATGAATGCAGAGTCTGACAAAGCCACCAGAGTGCTAATGAAATCTTTGGCAGCATTAAGAGCTATATAATATTCAGATGAAAGAAGGTAAGCCACTATTCTCTGTAATGGCCAAATCGAGTTTGAAATATTGTGTTTGGTTATGCATCTCATATTTAAGAAGAACATGTGTTAATATGTAGTACATTTTGACCCTGTGAGTGCAATTCGTACCAATGAAACCTATGGAGTATAGAGTTCAAGTTACTGATAGGGTGACATTCATAAATCTTGTAACTGGAGTTGTCTCCCAGAAACTTGGGAAATACTGCACTCTACTCCTCACTCTTTGAACTATATTGTAGAGAGTTGCTTAATTAAAAACTAATTAAAGCATTCAATCTGCAATTAGCATAATATGACAACTGAGAATCCATCTCATAATGTTCCACAATCTCTTAAAGCCTATTTATATTGCAAGATCTCATCTGATTCTAAAATATCTAAAGGACAGGACATTTTCTGGGTACCCTAGATTACTTAAAACCCTGAGGAATCAATAACCAAAGTGCTAGAAACATAAAATTTCTGATATTAATGCTTTATGTATTTCTAGATCCTTTCTCTCTCCCTTCCTCCTCCCCATATCTATCTATCTATCTATCTATCTATCTATCATCATCATTTTTCTATTTATCATTTATATCTTTATCTCTGTCTCTCCTGGAAAATCTATGATCAATTTTTCCAGTTTAGTGATTTTCAACACCTGGGGAGCTTTTACCACTACTTACATCTGAGGGTTAAACCCTTAGACTTAAAATGACAGTATCAATTTAAGAATGGGAAACATCTCTAATTTTAGTCTTTGTGCATCTCACATTCCCATATCTCTTCTCCCACACATCAAGAAAATTTCACTATTCTTACTCTAGACATCATCTCTCCATTATACTCAGTCTCTCCTTTAAT
The DNA here is from genome assembly GCA_026826555.1 of Tolypeutes matacus. Lineage (NCBI taxonomy): Eukaryota > Metazoa > Chordata > Mammalia > Cingulata > Chlamyphoridae > Tolypeutes > Tolypeutes matacus. The sequence continues at coordinate 7,409,443 of JAKSZT010053779.1, read as the reverse complement.
CCTAAATTAGAAATTGTCCTAATTGTTAGCTCATTAAAAATGAATCTGTAATTCTCACAAATTTTTTCAGATTGCTTAGTTTCCTCATCTTTTCAAATGCTCTAGTTGGAGATCGTAGAGTATGTCTTGAATGGAGGTACTCAGACCTGTTTCTTTTTCTTCAAAACACTATTTACCAGTGGCAACTTTGTAATTTTTTGCATGATTTTCTGTAAATTAACAACTGCTCTAATAAAAAATAAAAATAAATTTAAAAAAACATTATACCCCAGATATGTTTCATCATTCAGATGATGGACATATATTTGGTAAATAAAGATTTTCAAATATCCATATGGTTTATATTCCCCAGAAATTCAAGCTGTTTCATAATGGGGAGTGTTTTAATGTGCTGGCCTGCTGAAGCAAATACCATGAACTATTTCAGGTTAAACGATGGAAATTTAGTTGCTCATGGTTTTTGAGGCTAAAAGAAAGTCCAAATCCAGACATCATCAAGATGATGCTTTCTTCCAGAAGACTGGTGTTCTGGGGCTGGCTGCTGGTGATCCTTGGTGCCTCTGACACATTGCAAGGCACATGGCAGACTCTCCTGGCTTCTCTGTTCTCTTCCAGGTTCCATTGAATTTCACCTCTCGCTTCTGTGGCTTTCTCTCAGTCTGAATTTCATTCGGACAATAATAGTACTAAGACTCATCCTGATTGGGCTTGGTCACACCTTAACTGAAGCAAACTCATCGAAATGTCCTACTTAGAACGGATTCATGGCAGGAATGGATTATATTTAAGAATATGTTTCTCTTGGGACCATCACCACAGAAAGGTTTTATCTTTAGGATTCCTTTTTTTTTTTTTTTTTAGGTACCGGGGGCCAGAGATTAAACCCAGGACCTCACATGTGGGAAGCTGGTGCTCAACCACTGAGCCAAATCAGCTTCCCTGAGTTGGTTTTTTCATTTGTTTTGCTTGTTGTTTGTTTATTTTTAGGTGGCACCGGGAACTGAAACTGGGACTTCCTATGTGGGAAGCAAGCACTCATTGCTTAAGCCACATCCACTCCTTTAGGTTTATTTTACTGGTAAATTGAAGAACAGACTGAAAGACTAACTACTATAAAGAGAATTATCACATTGTATAAGGTAGAACTAGAAGACATATCTTCTCTTCCAAGGTATGCATGCATGGCACTTCCCTGTTACTAGATGCAAAAAAACTTCTCTTGAAGTAACAGGAAAATGTCTTTTGGTTATAGAGATGATTTTGTAACTTCAGAGTCTCAGGATCTGACTAATACACACACACACTCCTTAGCAAACTGTGTGGGACTTAAAACATTTGAGTTCTGATGTTATGGATTTGCTAAACAGAAGCTTTGGTATATTTATAGAAAACATATTCCCAAGCTTATTCCAGTGTTCAATATTTCATTTTCCAACTTAGAGATGTTGTGTCTAGACACAGTTGTTGATTAATTTGCTTTCAAGAAAAGGAAAAAAAAAGCAGACCATTGAAAGAATTTGACATGCCAAATATATCAGAAGAATATCATTATATTATTTATTTATTATAATGGCTTCTAATTTCCCATGTACTGCCAAAACCTAAAATTTGTAGTTTAAGTTCTAGCAACAAATGGAAGTATCTGAGAGTTGTGATCATGGGAACAAAATTAATTAATTAATCATCAAATCTATCATATAATAGTGTAAATATTTATACTTTACCATATCTTTAAAAAACATAAGTATAAATATCACTGGCACCACTCCCATAGCACACTAAAATGAATTTTAGAAATATCACTTTGTCATTTTCTTTTATCAGATAAAAATATGGTGAGTAATAGAAGTAAGAGTTGGTTTATTTTAACACAGCCAAAATTCCCTACTGTCATTTCACAAAGATATAACTACTGACCAGGTTAAACTGGCAGGATAAGGAAAAAATAATCTGTCACATTATATAAATCAATGAAAACGTTAAGATTACAGGTTTTAAGTTTATTTTTCTTTATTCTAACCCACAAAAAATGTGGATTTAAGTTCTGATTTTTATGCAGAATGCTCTTTTTCTGATGATTTCTAATGAAATATTGGCTAGATCTGTGAAAATTAAGAAACTATAAATACTTCAAATATTAGAAAATATTAAACCTTTTAAAATTTATGTAAACATTAATTTGCCTCTATTTAAGCAATACTAATTCTGTTACAACAGTAATCATTAACCTTTCCTTCTGGGGTACAATTAACAGCACAGGAGAATGAATTTGAACCCCCAGATATCTATGGAACAAGTCCAAAGCAGTCTGCCATGATTGAAGCACAATATATTTTTATGTATACTGCTAAATATAAAAAGTCACGGAGAGTCGATGCAATAATAAATTCATGGTTTAAAGAAAAATGGTATGAATTAAATACTCTTTCTCCCAAATTTTCTAGTAATTAATACATGCAATTTGAATACAAGTACCTTGGTATTAGAAGCCCATGTTTAAGAAATTGGCCAACATTTGAAAATCTCAAAGCAGTGAGTGAAGTTATAGTCTAGAAGGATATACTCAAAATGTATAATTTATATCTGTAAAACAGATAAAAAAGAGGGCTTGGAGTTAACACCTGCAGGGAAAGGGCAAGTCTAAAACATGACAAAATAGTCACTAGGCAAATGTGAAAAAGAATATAAAGGTTTAGCTTGACTGTAAGGTCGAAATGTAAAATATTTAAATGAAGAGAATAAAAGAACATGCTTAAATGCTATGAAAGGGCTGTGAGTAAAGGTTAAATTGAGAAGAGAAGACATTCTTTTGAGTATTATATAAGAAATAAAAGACAAACCATAAAATTCTACAGTAATTTGCTAAACAGAAAAATTGTAGCAATGTTTGTCCTGCCACAAAAACGACCTAAGCTTAAATTGTTTTAACATTAACTCATTCAAACATATTTTCCTGGATACAAACACAAACTGATTTAACAGTAACTGCACAGACTGCATGGGCTCATGTTATACAAATGTAAGACTGTGAACATTTTAGCAACTCACCTAGTTACAAATTCTGACCAACCCGTGCCCCTAAACTACCCTGTGAGTTGCCTTAGCCCTCAAACTCTGTAAGAATCCTCCCTAACTCTCCTCTGTTAAGGTAGGTACTCTCTCTTATTCAGCAAGTTTAATCAATCTAACTTTGTATAATCCACAGGTTTTCCTGCTGGTTTTTGTATGGGGCTTTGGAAGATATTTTGTGATGATATCAAAATTGTGAATAGAAATAAGTCAAAGATTTGTGATTGTCCCTTGCTATTTAAATTTAGCCACCATCCCCATCCCCCCATATCAAAGAATGCTAGTCCCTCTATGGCCAGATTTTTATCTAAGACCAAGCCAAGCTTGATGGCTGACTCAGGTCCACAGTGTGTGTATATATATAGACACACACAATAAAATCTATATGATTTAGGCCATGTGGTTTGGTGACTTATTGGGTTCTTCTCTCAGTCTGATGAACTCAGCCTCCTCCTCTGTGCCTCATGTGGCTCTGCAGTCTTCCTTGATTTAGAGATTCTCCCTCCAACCAGCAAAATATTTAAAACAAGTTATTATATAAACTCTTTCTAATATTTTTTTTAACATTTTTGGTTCGAAAATAATAAGGTGTTTTAAATTCCTTATAAAATCGGGGACATTCAAATTTACAGACTAACTTCTTCAAACTTACTCTTATACTCAAATAGAAATATTCATAATATTATCTAAAAAGTATGTTTAGAACATCAAGATTAAAACTAGTCAATCTAGTCTTGGATATGGAACATCACTGAAGTAAGCAACCTCTATTAAAGGGTGAGAAAAAAGATGGAGAAAGCAGGACTCCAAAAGATTAGCAAAAATTGAATCAAAAATTTCTTTTTGGAGCTGCCTCTACTTCAAACCACCCCTTTGCCTCCAGACTTGTCTGGAGCCAGTAGCCACCCAACCAGGGGTCCGGGCGATGACCAGGGGCTCAGGGTCCAGCCAGCAGTTTGCAGGTGGCTGCGCCAAGGCAGCGGAGGAGGTGCCGGAGAATGTGGCCAGGGAGTGAGGAGCCACAGCTGCTGCACGGGGCCAGTAGCTGTAAGTGGTTCAACATGCACATGGGGTAGGGCTTCCTGTCCATCAAGGGTTCTTAACAAGGGGTCTGTGAACTTGAATTGAAATTAAAAAAAAAAAAACATTATTCTTGTGGGGACGTGTTGGTACAGGTGTGATATTTATTAAATAATACACAGTATAGTGTAGACTTAGAGAGGGGTCCATGGAACAAAAAGGTTAAGAACCCCTACTGTCCATGACAGTATATACAAATGTAGGACTGTCGAGTCACCCTCGACCCCCCAATGGACGTCTTTGTGCATCAGAGTAAGCTGCACAAGGAGGCCTTCTGGAACCTGAAGGAGGTTAAGGCAGTGAAGTTCACCTTTAAGAAGTCTGCCAAAGGGCAGACAATCTCAGGAATTCAGCAACCTGTCAATGGGCCTTACTTTGGAATAATTGCTCCCCACTGTACAAAACTTAGACTCATTTATAATTTCCCTACACATGGCACTTCTGCCCCTTTTCATTTGAAACTATAATTAGCACTATACTCATTAAATATATGTCCCAGAGACTTAAATCTTTGGTCTGTCCATATGCTGGTTGACCCTGAATCTCAGAAAGAGTTGCAACACCTACTCTCCAGTTCACTGGACTAACCTGAGACACCTAACAAAAGGATGATGATGGACAATGCCCATTCCAAAAAAAACAGAGAGTATCTACAACTGCAAGCAAGACAGTTTCATCCATCTGCCCATGGGATCTAAGCCCCCTCTCAATAAGAAACAGATTGGGCATCACCACCCCCAAATGATCAAGATTGAGGAATGAACAAACATAAGGGGGAGTGGCAACTATCGACTAAAGTAGACTTACAGTTATTCTAACAATGGAAGAACTTGTAACATTGATATAAAGGCAGCGTCCGCCAGAGGTTCTGAGGGGAGGGATGCAAAATACCAGAAATCTGTTGGCTTTTATAAAGGGTATTTATTTGGGGTAGAAGCTTACAGTCACAAGGCCCTGAAGAGTCCAACTCAAGGTACCATAAGACGTACTTTCTTATCCAGAGTCTCTTGCCACGTGTTGACACAAGAGGTGGGTGATGTCCGCGAAAGTTCAGGCTTCCTCTTCCTCTTAAAGCTCCTTGGTCCCAGCTTCTTCCAATATCAGCTGTAGGCTGGGATAAGTCTCATCTTTTCCGAGAGCTGTTTCTTTCCAGGCTCTGCTGCTCTGCTTGCTCCACAAGTCCACCTATAAACTATCAGGTGAATGACTCGTCTCTCTTCCTGGGTACTCTTCCATATCTAATGGAGCCTTTTCTCTTTCTTTACATATCTGCCTCTCCGTGTATTTACTTCCTGGGGCTCCAGCATTACAACTCCAACTTTCTCCTTTGCCTTGTCGTTTTCTCTGTGAGTCCCTACCTCAGAGGACTCACAGACGTAATATGCCCAGAGGAACAGACCAATTTACAAACATAAGCCAAAATCTATTTTTGGAATTCATAAACAATATCACACTGCCACAATGGGATACTATGGAGACATTGAAATTGTCCTGCCATGATATTGCAATGACAGATACAGGCCATTATACATTTTTTCAAAATCTATAAAAGTGTAAACTATAATGTAAACTATAGACCATGGTTAGTAGCAATGCTTCAATATATGTTCACCAATTGTAACAAATGTACCACACTAGTGAAAGATGTTGTTAATGTGGGAATGTGTGTGTGGGGGAGTGGATTATATGGGAATCCCTCCCTATATTTCTGACGTAATATTTATGTAATCTAAAGCTTCTTTAAGAATAAAAAAAATTAAACACAAACAACAACAACAAAAAAAAAACGAAGTCTGCCAAGGGCCTGGGATCTATCCATGTCTCAGGACCTGGTGGGGTGTTCTGTATTGGGAGTGAAAGGCAGCCAAAGGGGAAGAGAATGCAGAAGAACTGATCAAAAGGAGACAGATACTACAACTATGGAGGTCTAGACTATCATGCCAAGGAATGGAAGCTGCCACCGCAGTCTAAGAAGTGCTGTTTCTGCTACAGAATCAACCATAAGGTGGCCTCATGTCCACTTAAATTTCAGCAGGCCCCCAGCTCCCAGGGAAAGCCCTCCTACTTTCAGGGAAGAAGAGATCCATAGCCCTGCACTGTTCCCAGAGGCACAGAATAGAGCCATGGTGGTTGAGCAATCTTTTTGCCATCAGAAAGTTCCAAGGAGCAAGCATCAACTGGCAGAGTGGAGAAAGTGGGATAGAGTGGGTAGGGGGCAGCTGGCATTGCCATGTATCTCAGGCCGGGGTCCATAGTATCACCCCTCTTCCACCTTGGTGGGGGGACAGGGTGAGGCCAAGGAACTTCAATCTTGCTCCATCAAAATGCAAGTGAGACTTTCAGGAGAAATATCTCAAAAGCCTGCATGAAATACCCCTAGAATCTCCAGCTTTTTGACAATGGGCTGGAGAGGGAAGTTGTTTTCCTTTGAAAGAAGGATTTATAAAATATATTTTTCAAGCCAGAGTGAAAAGATTAAGTATGAGAGCAGATTGATGGACCCAACCCGGGAGCCATTAAATTCTGTGGGAGGGAATCTCAGGGGTAGGACAGGAATTTACCGTGTCTTGTCTACTCTTAACCTACTCTCGGGACAAGGTGCTAGGAACTGTCATAAGCAATGGGTTGTGGTACAGGCAAAAGGGGTGATTGGTACAGCTGCAGACTCACTGCTCCTAAGCTCACCCCTACCCCATTCTGGGCCAATACAATTTTATTTATTTGCTCCCTTGAATAACTGCAACATAGGTCTCACTTTCTTCAGGATGCCAACTGCACTAGCTTTGTGCGAATGACGTATCGTGAGCATTTTTTAACTTTCTCTTTCTTAAAATAAATATTCTGGTTTTGTAATTTTGTCTTTTTAAATCTAAGGTCCTCATTCCTGCATTGTGTTCCAGGTACATGAACAATCTCAGGGATAAGTCTGCAGCAGCTCCAGGTCTGTACAGAAGGAATACTTCTTTGTTGTTGCTGTTTTATCACCACAAAGAGCAACTATTTGAACGACCTAATTTTTTTTCCAATTAGAACTGGCTTTTCTACCATACTGTCCTCTTGAAATCCCTCCACCTGGAAAGTCCTTCAGGGGAGACTAGGTTTTTAACAGGTTTGCTCCATGACCTGATCTCCTAATGGAGGATTGGAAATTAGTATAAACAGGCAGTTGGTACAGAGTGGTTAGGAGAGGCTGGGCCAGATTATAGGTAAAGAGAGGAAGCCAAGGTTAGGTGAGAGTTATCTATATATGTAATAGGGATTCCTGCCCCCAACCTCTTAATCCTAGGGCAAGGGACTTACTGGGCACACCAAATCCATCCTTCACTGGATTAGGCTAGGCTTGCCATGCACAATGGGGCATGTGTGGATGGATGCATGAAGCAAAGACTAGCATTCTTAATCTTTCAAAAATTCTGGACTTCTCCTTCTTGGCTTCCAGAGAGCCATAAGTGAAGGCTACTTTGTGTTACCCAGAGTCAATGTCCTACCCGATTGCGGTAGTGATTAGTGCCAGGGAGCTAAAGGAGAAAGTGATTCTTATTTACATGCTGTGGGATCCCTGTGTCTTGAGATGGGGCAAATGCAATAGAATGCATTGGGTGATGTATGTCTGATCCTGGGTTCTTGTCTCCCCCAAATGCTGTTCCCCTCTAATTATTGCATTTGTCTGGGCTTTGCAGAAATTCATGAGTTGCTGATTTGGTGATTGCTACGTGGCCTATTTGGTGTAAATACAATGTGATGGTCTTCCTCTGTGTTCTTTTGGAGTTTTTATTGTTTACAAACTTTTTTTGTATTGAAAGAAACTAGCCAAATAATCTTTGACAGAAGATTCTGCATCTTGCAAAAGGATCTGAAATATATGCTTGGGGGCTCCTCTTGCAGGAATCTCAAACGATCCTTTCTTTTGTGTTTCCCTTCCCCATTTCCTATTTTGGACTAGATCTTCTGTCCTGAAAATTTACCCCATCACCCCTCTTCAGTTTCCCACCCCAACCGCACATACATTAATTTTGGGGTTATCTCCACAACTCTTCAACGATTTGTACAAAAAACCTGAAGAATCTAGGAACACTCCACCCTTCATTCCTAACCTTCTGAGTTAAAACCATTCCTTGATGTGATTCAAGCCAAAAGATTAATACTGCTGTATTTGGATTGGCCAAATCTATTTAATCATCAGTCCTAGGATAGAGAGAAACAATGTGAGGAGGGAGGGAATTGGTTTCCAAGTAAAAAGTGGGGGTGAGAGAGCAAGAAATGGAAGATGAATGTATATCCAAATCACTCAGGAATTTTCATGCAGGTGCAAGAAACTTATGTCAAAGTGGCCACAAGATGGTTTAATAGGAGACAGAAGAATGTAAATCCATGTTTACTGCTAGAAACTAAAGCTTTGTGTGGAATCTTGAATTTACGGGAGGCAAGGAGGGAAGGAAAATGTGTACCTGTCTACCTAATCTTTCCCCCTCTTACCTGAATTGCAGGAGACTGAGCCCACTTGGGCTTTGGTGACCCCATCATTGGAGTGTTTATTTGATGGTTGATTTTGTATTGGATACTTCCTTTCCCTTCTGCTATTATTTTGTAACACATGCTGAGCCTTTCCCCTTCCCCTCTTTTCCCTGGGAAAATACAATGAACAAATATTTATTGGCACTGAAAAATATTCTCTCTTTGGAATCAGTGTCACGTATTAGACAAAGGAAACATCTTCAGTTTAAATAAGTCTAATTTTTGTTAGGGAAAACAGCCTGAATATATAGCCTTGAATTACAAATGTTAAGATATACTATACTTTTATGAAATTAAACCGAAAGTGTTTTATGAGGCTTTTTTAACATGTACAATCAATTCTTTTTATATACTAGTGAATGGTTTGGTTTTCCAAGTATTGGTTATCAAATGCAAATATAATATTCACCCAGAGTATTAAAATAGACTGAATGATTTCCTTAATGTTCTTAATCTACCTCTACAAATATTATTGAATAAAAAACATATCTTACATTGAATGCATTGGTTAATTGTTTTAATATTTTTGCTGTAATAAATTTTGATCCCACTAATTTTCTATCACTGTTGATTGGCCAGTCATTTGTCAATATATATTTTTAATTATCAATTTTCTTTTTCTTTTTTTTTAAATTTATTCTGCACATTCTTAAAATACAAGGGAGTGGGCATTAGCTTATGGAGAAAATTTAGCCAGTGAATGCAAATTTTATCAGTTAAGTAAAAATGAGTGGGGGGATATAGACATGCCACTCAGGTGATGTTGTAAATGAAGACAAAATGCAATTATTAGCAGTACTGATAGCCCAAAGGATACTCTTTCATTGGCAGAAAAATTTAGAAGCATTTTTGAGATGGCAGAACTAAGGATAATGAATAAGTATCAAAGGGGGACATTTTAATATTTTGGTGTTAGAGACAGATCTGATTTTGAATTGTACTTCTGCCATATTAGCTGTGTGAAGTTGGAAAAGTGACATAAACCCTTCAAATCTTTGTTTCCTTATCTTACAAACATAGATATAGATATTTAATTTTATTGTATTATATTTTATTTTGCACTCACTCTAGCACCCATTTTCACAATCATTATTAACCATACCCTAATACTCCAGTCGGTTTATTTGCCCCTCCTTGTCTATATGATTACACTTAGATTTGATACCACTCCATTACAAACAATCCTGGTTAGCTTAAACTAATTAGTATGTTCTACCCTAGTGAGTTACAGTGATTGGTTCAGGGATTAGCATAGAGCTCATCTTAGGATACATTTTCTGGAACTTCTTGGAAAGATGTTTTCTTACATTTCCAATTTTGGGAAGTGTGAGGTGTTTTCTCTGTAACTACAGCCATCTTGAAAACAAGAGGGAAGAACCTGAACCTGCTGGCAGCCACTACCAGGATCTTATCCAGATAATATAGAGTCAGGGACAGATCCTTGCCCACGTGGGCCCAGAATCAAATTGTGCCATAAGCTATCATTGCTTTTCATAAAGTTGCCCACATGGGCCTAGGAACAAGTTGTGCCAATAGTCCTTTTTTATTTAAGCCAGTTTGATTTGCATTGTCTATCACCTTCACATGAGGGAAATCTGATTCATTACTTATGATGGTTAATTTCATGTATCAGCTTAGCTAGGTTATGGTGTTCAATTGTTTGTTCAAACAAGCACTGGCCTGATTGTTACTGTTAATGTATTTCCTAGATGGATTTGCATCATTAGTCAGTTGATTGTATCTATGGCTAACTGCATCTACAACAAACAAAAGAGATTGCCCTTAGCAATGAGGGAAGTTTCCTCATGCAGTCAGTTGGAAGTCCCAAAGCAAGAACTGAGGATTTCAGAAGTCCTAAAGAAGAATTCCTAACTTTTCTTCAGCTAGCCATATTCTCCTGGGGAATACAACTTCACCTTCATCAGAGTTTCCAGTTTGAGGCATTCCCTACAGAATTTGGACTCACCAATCCCTACAGTCATGTAAGCCAATTCTTATAATAAATCTATCATCTATCTGTCTGTCTTTCTAATCTAATCAATCAATCTATCTATTTATCTATCTATCTATCTATCTATCTATCTATCTATCTATCTGCATTATTGGTTCTGTTTCTCTGGAGAACTCTAATACATTACTCCGTTAGGATTATTGTGAAGATTAAATGAGATGATGTACATAAAGCACTAGGCTGAATGGCATATAAACAGCTTAGCCAATAAAAAGCTGTTTCAATGGTTCCTATCAAGAGAAATTAAATCCAGCATGCATTTAATTTTAATTCAACTCAGCAAGTACTTATTCACTTACTCATTAACCCAACAATATTAGACAATTTATTTGAACAAGATATTGTGCCCAGTACTGTAGGTTATACCAAGAAGTATGATAATGGTTACCTCAGTACTTTGCTGATAAAAAAAGAGAGAAACAACTACATTAGTGAATTGAGTTACTTGTAATCTCCCAAGAAGACAAGCATTTAGAGAATTGTATAAACAGTGTGTGACTATGAGACAAATTGTGTGTTATTGCACACAGGCACATGAGTGCTATAGAGGATCCACTAAGAAAAAGAACCATATACAGGAAGATAAATTATTCCCTAGAGAGAAGTGCTTGAGTGTTAATTTTTATTTTTTAATGTATTAAAGAATAAGCATGTGAGAGAAGAATGTCTAACAGCCCAAATATAAAAGTTCTATTCCCTTGCCTTTATTGCTTTTTTTGCTTTGCTTTGTTTGGTGATATTTGTAAAGTACTTCTTCCTTTAAATTCTTCTGGGTCCTTAGTCTTGCTTGAATACACCAAAGCCTCGATATACTTAATTTGTGCCCGTATGCAACGGGAACTCTTCTAGGTCCTTGGGACGTATCGGTAAATAAAACAGGAAAAAGAACCTTTATCCTTGTCATGTTTCAATCTTTATTTAAGTAGTTATTTCCTCTTTTAGAAGCTAACAACTACAAGCATCATGTGGTTGCTTTGAGAATTAAATGTGATAGTCTTTGCAATATTGCACCTATGAACTATCGGTAAAATGGTAATTCCTTTCCTCCAGTTTGACTTCATAAAATATTCAAATTCAGTGAATATTTATCTATTTATGAACTGTCTTAATTTGCATTTCTTTAGAAACAGATACTGAGTAAAGGACAAGTACAAATAGTTTTTTGGGGAGGTGATACTAGAATATACTAATAGATTATGAAGAAGTGAGACAAGAAAGAGAAGGAAGTAAATAAATGGTGCACTTCCAAACAAGTTACTGGTCTGGACAATTGGAACAAAATCCTGCTGGGAACTCTGGGACCCAGTGAGGAACATGTACCTCAGAGCTGTTCTAACCAAGGACTTAAGGAGAGGGGTTATTTATCCATCAGCTTTTGTCATTAATTTAAAAAAATTTTTTTTACAAATCAATTTTACTGATACATATTAATAAAGCATAAATCCATCCAAAGTGTACAATCAGTGGTATTTGGTATAATCACATAGTTGTGCATTCATAACTTTAATCATTTTTAGAGCATTTTCATTATTCCAGTAATGATAATAATACTAAAAAGCAAAAAACAACCAAACAAACAAAACTCATCAATTCTCAATCTCCCTATACTTCCCCTGCAATACAGAGCTGCTATTCTGTGTCTTTCTCTCTAGTTTATTTGTATTTATACTTTGTAAAAACAGTCTTATACATGCAATATTGCCCATATTCATATTTTATATGAGGTTTCACTATGCTATGCATTCCCATGTTACATTTTTTATCTTTCCTTCTAGTAATATACATGTCCTTAAACTTTCCCTTTTAACCACTAACATACCCATATAATAGCTCTGCTAGGCACAAACACCATGATATGCTTTCACCATTTCCATTCATTTCCAAAGATTCACAAACAACCTTTTAACGCATTCTTTACTGATTAACCATTGGCTTTCCATTCTCTGCCCTCATTCTATTTTTTAGTGACCTATATTCTAATTATTATATCCATGAGTTTATATAAAATACTTAGTTCGTAAAAGTGCAACCATACAGTATTTGTCCTTTTGTGTCTGATTTGCTTCACTCAACTTAATGTCCTCCAGGTTAATCCATGTTGTCATATGCTTCACAACTTCATCTCTTCATACTGCTACATAATCTTCTATTGTGTGTATACAACACAATTTATCCGTTCATCAGTTGATAGACACATGGTTTGTTTCCAACTTTTGGCAATCGTGAATAATGCTGCTATGAATGCTGTGCAGATATCTATTCATGTCACTGCTCTCAGTTCTTCTGGGTATAAATCTAGTAATAGTTTTGCAAGTTAATATGGTAAATCTACATTCAATTTCCTTAGGAACTGCCAAACAGTCCTCCACAGTGGCCGTGCCATTCCACATTCCCTGACAGCGAATAAGCTTTCCTACCTCTCCACAGCTTCTCCAACATTTACAGTTTTCTGACTTTTTGATGGTGACCAGTCTAACAGGTGTGGAATGATATCTCATTGTAGTTTTGATTTGCATTTCCCTAATTGCTTTTGATGTCGAGCATTTTTTCATGTGTTTATTTGCCATTTGTATTTCTTCTTTGGACAATTGTCTTTTCAAGTCTTTTGCCCATTTTTAAACTCGGTAGTTGGTCTTTTAATTGTTGAGTTACATGATCTCTTTATAGATCATGGATATTAAACCCTTATGGTATATGTGATTGTCAAATATCTTCTCCCAGTGAGTTGGCTACCTTTTCACACTTTTGACAAAGTCATTTGAGGTGCAAATGTGTTTAATTTTGAGAAGGTCCCAATTATCTATTTTTTTCTTTTATTGCTTATGCTTTGGGTGTAAGGTTTAAGAAACTACCACCTACCACAAGATCTTGAATGTTTTCCTACATTTTCTTCTAGGAGTTTTGTGGTGGTTGTTTTTATATTTAGGTCCTTGATCCATTTTGAGTTAATTTTTGTATAAGGTGTGAGACTTTCTTTTGGATATGGATACCCAGTTCTCCCAGCATCATTTGCTGAATAGACTGTTCTGGCCCAGCTGGGAGGGCTTAATAGCCTTGTTAAAAACCACTTGACTTTAGTTATGACGGTCTATTTCTGAGTTCTCAATTTGGTTCCATTGGTCACTATGTCGGTCTTTACACCAGTACCATGCTGTTTTTGCCATTGTAGCAAAGTAATATGCTTTAAAATCAGGAAGTGAGAGTCCTCCAACATAGTTCTTCTTTTTTAAGACATTTTTGGCTATTTGAGGCCCCTTATGCTTCCAAATAAATTTGATTATTGGCTTTTCTATTTCTGCAAAAAAGGCTGCTGGGATTTTTATTGGGATTGCTTTGAATTTGTAAATCAGTTTGTATTGAATTGGCATCTTAATGATATTTAGTCTTCCAATCCATGACTATGGAATGTCCTTCCATTTATTTAAGTCTTCTTCAGTTTCTTTTAGCAATGTTTTGTAGTTTTCTGAATACAGGTCTTTTATATCCTTGGTTAAGTTTATTACTAAATATTTGATTGTTTTAGTTGCTGTTATAAATGGAATTTTTTCCTGTTTTCCTCCTCAGGTTGCACATCAATATTGTATAGATTGTAAATATTCTCGCTGTCCTGATTTTGTGGTAATCAGGGTAGGCTAAACATTTGCTATATTAGAAACCGTGCATGTGTCCCCAGACCTAGTTTTTCTCCCTAGGTCTGGTTTTTAAAATGCTGGTGATAAACTAAGCCTGATTTATTATATGACCATCTTGTACAGGAAAAGACTTTAACTCTAGGTATCTTTGGTTAACCTTAAGAGATATAGTAGGGGGACGGATGTGGCTCAAATGGTTGGGCATCTGTCTCCCATATGGAGGGACCTGGGTTTGATCCCCAGGACCTCCCGGTAAAAAAAAAAAAGAGAAAAGAAAAATATAGAAGTCTCGCGGGACACCAGGCCTTGTGTGTATGGGTGTGCCATCAGGTCCCGAGAGCGAGTGAGCCTGCCAGGCCCCATGCGCAGGTGTACCACCAGGCCCCGGCAAGTGGCTGCTCCATCAGGCCCCATGAGTGGGTACACCACTAGGTCCCGCAAGCGGGTGAGTTGTCAGGCCACGTGCATGGGTGCACAGCCAGGACCTGTGAGCAAGTGAGCGCCACAGGCCCCATGAGTGGGTGATCCACCAGGCCCCATGCATGGGTGTGCCATCAGCCCCCACAAGCCATTCAGCAAGATGATCATGTAACAGGAGAGTGAAACAAGGGAAAGCCAAGATGAGATGTGCCGAAAAACCAGGAACTAAGGTGGTGCAGGCAGTAGGACACTTCTCTCCCACATCGGAGGTTCTGAGGATAGAATCCCAATGAAGACAGAAGGAGACGGATGAGAAGAGAGGGCAGGAAATGGACAGAGAGAGTTGCCCAGCAAACGGACACAGAAGCAGCAAAAACAGGGGGGTCAGGGTAAAAATGGATAAAAGTAAACAAATAAATAAATGCTTTAAAAAAATGTATAGGGGAGTAAGATTCAGACTATAGTTAGTAGTAATACTTTGACCATGTTCTTTCATGATTTGTTATCAAACGTTTCACAACAATGCAAAGTATTTGTGGTGGGGTAATATGTGGGAGCTCTGTATGATGTTATGCATGTTTGTTTTGAAGTTCACAATGTTTACTGAACACTTATAGTTTATGTACATTCATGTATGAATGATATATTTCAATAAATTGTTTTAAAAACTGTATAGAAACACTATTGAGTTATGTGTATTATTCTTGTATCCCGCATCTTTGCTAAACTTGTCTATTAATTCTAGTAGCTTTGTTTGTGGATTTTTCCAGGATTTCCTAGATACAGGATCATATCTTCAATGAATAGTGTGAGTTTTATTTCTTCCTCTCCTATTTGATTGCCTTTATCCAGCCTAATTGCTCTAGCTAGAATTTCTAGCACAAAATTGAATAATAATGGTGACAGTGGGCATCCTTGTCTTGTTCCTGATCTCAGTGGGAAAATTTTCAGTCTTCACCATTGAGTACAATGCTAGCTGTAGGTTTTTCATATATGCACTTTACCATATTGAGAAAGCTTCCTTCTATTCTGATCTTTTGGCGTGTTTTTATCAAGAAAGTGTGCTGTATATTGTCAAATGCCTTTTGAGCATCAATCGGGAGGATCATACGATTTTTCTTCTTCAATTTATTAATGTGGTTTATTACACTAATTGATTTTCTTATGTTGAACCACCTGTGCATACTTGGGATAAAACTCACTTAATCATAGTGGATAATTCATTTAATGTGCTTTTGGATTCCGTTTGCAAGTATTTTGTTGAGTAGCTTTGCATCTACATTCATTAGAGATATTGGTCTGTAATTTTTTTTTTCCTAATATCTTTATCTGGTTTTGGTATTTGGGTGATGTTGGACTCATAGAATGAGTCTGGTAGGATTCTTTTAGGTTCAATTTTTTGGAAGAGCTTGAGCAAAATTGGTATTAGGTCGTCTTTGAAGGATTGCTGGAATTCACCTGTGAATCCATCTGGTCCTGGGCTTTTCATCTTTGGGAGGTTTTTGGTGACTGTTTCAATCTCTTCACTTGTGATTGGTTTGTTGGGGTCTTTTATTTCTCTAGGGTCAATGTAGGTGTTTTGTGTATTTCTAGGAAATTGTCCATCTCGTCTACATTGTCTGGGTTTTTGGCATATGGTTGTTTATAATATCCTCTTATGATTGCTCTTATTTCTGCAGGGTCAGTGGTAATATGCCCCCTGTCTCATTTCTGATTTTAGTTCTTTGCATCTTCTCTCTTTTTCCCTTAGTCAGTCTAGCTAAAGGTTTGTTGATTTTGTAGATTTTCTCAAAGAACCAACGTTTGGTGTTATTGATTCTCTCTATTGTTTTTGTTCTTGAATTCATTTATTTCTGCTCTGATCTTTATTATTTCTTTCCTTTGGTTTGGTTTAGGATTACTGTGGTGTTCTTTTTCTAGTTCCTCCAGGTGTGCCTTTAGATCTTTATAGATATCTGTAAGGTCTAGTTCATTTATCATATTAATCAAGCTCCCGGTTTCTTTTTCCTCTCTGGAAATGTTCTATCCAATACTGAGAGTGCTATGTTTGTGTATAAAATGAGAAAAGCAGTTTATAATTAGTCATTTCACATCAGAAAGTATAATTTAGAAAAGAGGAAAAGAGTACATAGAAAATGCTTGCTTTTGAATACTTGAATAATTTTTTTTCCTCTACCAGAATCATATTTATGATTCTATTTAGCATTTAGTGTATTTGTGAATACACTTAACCTTGCTTTTGGTATTCATAAAATTTAAATACATATTTTATGACAGTAATGGGTTCCTTCTAAAGTGAGAAGTTTGATTCAGAAAACTGATTTTGAAGTGAAATCTTAAAAGAGCTGAACTTTGCCACAAAGGCTTTTTAAAGGCTACAACATAAGCAACTCCCCTCAATGGTTTCTTTACAAATCATGCATACAAAATATGTAAACTTCACATTTTCCCAAGGAACATCATCCAGCCTAAAAGAGACAAAGAAAAAACTGAATTACAGCCTATAGACCCATCATCACAAAACTAATTTGGAAATCACAATTTCAGTCTCACTCTGATTTATTTGTTCAGTCTAAAGAATTATTTATTATTTTTATATTGAGAAGCTATCTTAGTACATTCAGCACATGTCCTGTATCTAATTAAGATTATTATAACATAACTGTATTAACTGATATGCAAAGTTAATGAAACAATGGAAAATAAAACAGTAGATTTTATGGAAAGACAAACTCTTGAGTGGTATTTTTAAAGTTGCAGATTAGTATCTAATTATGCATCTTCTATGAAACAATATAGATCAGACTGCAAACAATTATTTACAGCTAACATTTATAAAGAACTTCCTACATGCCCAGGTTTGTTCTAAGTGCTTTGTGTATTTTTTTTTCTTTTTCTTTTTTATTGCTTTGTATATTAACTCTTTGACTGTTCACAACAACCCCATGAGGAAAGTGCTATTATCTTTCTTTTGCCAATGAGGAAACTGAGATATAAAGGATTAAGTAATCTGTTTGAATATGCAGAACTAGTTAACTGGTGGGACTCAGATCTGTACTCAGTTTGGTTTCAGAACCTGTGTGCTAAGCCATTTGCAAAATTGTTGCTTGTGAATGCCCTGAAAATGCATCCTTGTAAACACTGAAAATATCCTCTCACACTTTAATTGATTGAGATTCTAGGAAAAAAGAGCATCAGGTCTTATTCTTTGTGTTTTAGATGAAATTTACAGAGGTAAGAAACCTGAACATAATATCAATGATGTCACTTAAAGCCTGTTTTGTATATAAAAGCACATAGCGCAATGGAAAGAAATTGAGAACACATATAAAAAGAGACAAAATGCATTTGATAATGAAAATTATATAAGTGAATGAGAATTTTTCCTATCTATCTATCTACCTACCTACCTATCTCTATCATCATTGCATCTAACTCATCTATCTACCTATCATCGCTCTCTACATATACATCTATTAAATGTGCATCAACATATTATGGACAGAAGAGTGATGAAGACAAAATTTCTGCCCCTCAAGAAATGACAATCAAATGGGGTGGGAGTGAGAAGACAGATATATAAACAAACAATTACAAATTTATACACGTTATGAGGCATATTCAAATTATTATTTTTTTAAAAAAAGGAATGAGGATGCTTCCCAGAGGATGCTAACTTTGAGCTAAGGTCTTAAAGAATGAATAGAAGTTCATTAGGCAGAAAAAGAAAAATAATAGATATATTTGTGTGTGTGTATATATATATATATATATATATATATATACTGAATTTATATTTGTAATTTGTAATTATGTAGACATTTATACCCTATCAATTTAAGTATATGAAATTAGTAATAAATTATATATATGTAATACTTGTAATGCATATGTAAATATGTTGGAGACTGCTCTCAACTGCAAGTATTAGAAAACATAAATAAGTGGCTTTAAAAAATTAGGGATTTAATTTTTTCCCCTTAAGATATCTAGAGATAAGTAGCTGAAAACGTTCCCAATATGGGATCAGGAATCCAGATGCCCTACATCTTTCTGCTAAGCCTAACCTCATTATGGGGCTTTACCTTCATATTTGTGGCTTATTCATATTTGTAGTCCTCACCCATTTAAAAGCACCAGCAGCCAAGACAGTGATGATGATAATGATAATAATACAGGATCCTGGGAGTGACAAGTAGCAGTAGGTAGTGAATACATTACTTAGAGCTGCCACTTCTGTGTAAGATAGTGTCATTACTTATCGGATGTCTCTTTTTCTTATAACAACTTTATTGAGATAATACCATATACATCTATTAAATGTACATACCATAAAATTACTTTTTTAAAGTATACTGAAATTCAGTGGGTTTTAGTGCAGTCACAGCTTTGTATAAGCTACACCACTATCTAATTTTAGAAAATTTTCCTCACCTCAAAAAGCAATCTGTACCCATTAGCAGCCATTTGCTATCCCTCCCCCTGTGGTGGATTGAAGCTGCATGTACCCCAGAGAAAGGTGTTCTTGAATCTAATTCATTCCTGTGGGTGTGAACCCATTGTACGTAGGACATTAGTTGAGGTTATTCCTATACATATCTAATCAGTTGCCATAATCCACAGGTTCTGAAATTCTTGGTACTTAAAGACTTAAATTCTAAGGTTCTGTTAGATCTCATCTTCTGAGATTCAAGATGCTTTTCAATAGATCTACAGGTCAAATTTGTTTCAGAATTTAAAGTCAATCTGAGTTTTCACAAGTGCTTTCAAATAATCCAATATTTGGAAATGCATTGGTAAGAGCTATTCAAAAGACTATAAATATCCAATAACAACTACTTATAAAAATACCTATTTTAAAATAAAAATACCTGAACAAGTAGCAGTACATTGAAATCTAATATGATTTGTCATTTTACTAAAAGATAATGGCATTCAGTTTAAAAACATGATTTTCTTTCTCTAAAATAGAATTAGATGTAACTTACTTAAATCCATGTTATAATTTTTTCCTTCCATTCTACTCTGGCAGTGTTATCATTAATGCTAATAATCTGCCTTCAGTCACTAGTAGAAATTTTCATTAAGCAAATGTGAATAAATGAATGCTAAAACAACTGTTTATTAAAAACATGCACAATCTGGCTATAGTGTAGAAAAAAAATCTTGTTATGCCTTTAATTCTAGCTAGAAGGTGAAAGGTAAGACTCCAAGTCATACCTTTTCTTTTGCCAGTAATTAATATTCTGTCATCTGGAATGTACATTATCCTACTAATTATTGATTGTTTAACATTACATATTTCAAGTGCCTCGCCTGTTACCAAGACTCTCTCTCATCTCAGATGTAAGTGTGGTTATATTTAGTTAAAAATAGTAGCTACGTGGGCCACTGAGCTGCATTCTGAGAAGCAATTTAGAGGGCATAAAAATATTCAGAATTTCAACTACTCTTTTATTTGAAGTCTAATTAAATTTAGATTTAAGATATCCTCATTAAAATAATTATGCTAATTCAGTCAAAGTAATATTCTTTCATTGCTCTGTTTAAATAGTACATTAAATGCAGAAGTAATAATATGTTCTTAATCATGATTTTGGTTAGGATTTGGCAGAAGCTATCATTTCAGATTTATACTCAAGGGAGAAATTAATAATGCTGCCTTCTTCCATTTCTAATGCTCACTTAAATCTTACTATTTTATCTTTTATAATTGTAAAAGATTTTTACTTTGAAAAAATAATTGAGAGGTTAAGGGAATATAGATGTTACAAAATTGTCCATGATTTAGTAAGATCTGGCTTCACTACTTACTAGCTATGTTACCAGTTTACTGTCAAATGGGGATAAAACCTTTCTTATAAAATGGAGAGAAATGAGTGGGAAAATGAATATAAGAGCTTAGAATGTAAAAAGTGCTCAATGAACAATGACTTTAAACAATGTGTTTTTTTTTTTTTTCCTGAAATGAGATTATCCAATCATTCCAAGTATTCAATATTTTCTGATTATATTTATTTCTTTACTTTTTTCTATTAGTGCCATCAGGTTGAAGAAAAGAAGGATCAATCCAAACTAATTAATTTCAGGAATCGATTGTAAGTTTTCAGATCAGTCAAATGAATTCTAGACTATATTTATGCTACAGCCTATTACACATTATAGTCTTTTTTAATTGCAATATTTTTCTGCCATGGTAACTGGTAATTGAAAAAAATGTACAAATGTTTAGTTTTTATATTTATGAATATAAACAGCTTGACTCAAAATTTAAATCAATAGCAAGATAAATGTTATATTTTAGTCAATGTTTTATTATCTGACATTGATCTCTAATCCACTCAATTTAAGGAATGACAATTTATATTAAGATTCAAAAATTCATTTAAAAGATATTTTTGCTTTAGATACTGTATTAGTCTGCCAAAGGGGTGCTGATGCAAAGTACCAGAAATCTGTTGGCTTTTACAATGGGTATTTATTTGGAGTTAAAAGCTTACAGTTAAAAGCCCATAAACAGTCCAACTCAAGGTTGCTTTCTCACCAGTCAGTTGCACTTGCTGAAGCAAGAAAGTTGCTGATCTCTGCCTGGTATCTCCTTTCCCTCTGGGCTTCCAGTCCTCTCTCCTGGTTAGTGCTCATCTCTCACGGCTTCCTATATCAGTCTTGGCTCTCTTCCCAAGGTCAGCTGTAAGCTATCAGGCAAATAATCCATCTCTCCCCAGGGCTCTAGCAGCTTGAGCCGTCTCCTTTCTGTCACGTGGTTTCTTCTTGAATGAGAGTCAGTTTATATTGGCCCACCAAGAGGGCGAAGACTCAACCTGAGTTACACCTTACTGACGTAGCCCAATCAGAAGCCCTACATTGATTTTATCAAGTAAACTTAATCAGGGGCCCCTCACTGACTTTAATGCAATCAAAGGGTATCACACCCAAAGGAACAGATCAGTTTACAAACATAATCCTTCTCTTTTTGGGATTCACAAAAATAATCTCAAACTGTCAGATATTTTGTTCTAATTTCTCTAAATTTTATACATATATACTCATTAATATATCTGTGATGATTAGGCCAATGTGTCAACTTGGCGAGGTAATGGTGCCCAGTTGTTGCTGTGAGAACATTCCATGGACTTGAATGATCAGTAAATTGATTGCATCTATGGCTGATTATATCTACAATTAACTGAGCAATGAGAGATATCTCACCCAAATCAGTTGAAGGCCTTAGAAGGAGAAGTGATGGTTTCAGCAGTCAGAGAGAGAATTTCCATCTCGACTTCAGCCACCAGCTTCTTCTGTGGAATTCACTGAAAACCTTCATCCAAGTTTCCAGCTTGCAGTCTGCCCTATGGAATTTGGACTTCTGTAGCCCCATAGTCATGTGGGATAATTTTAGAAAATTTCATAATATTTACAGACATCTCCTGTCAGTTCTGTTTCCCTGGAGAATCCTGGTGAATACAACATCTAATGTAATTATGGACATATACCTAGCTCCCCCACTCATAAGGTCAAAAGCTGAAAGATGGATTAAATCACATAGCAGTTGATCTTATTTGATCATTGAATTGAACCACTATTGTCCTATCTCTTATGTATATTTAAGGATGGATATATGGGTAGGAGAAAGGAGTGAGTTAGAAGGTCTATACTTGGAATTATGCAGAACCATTGTTATATGACAAGTGCTGGATAGGTAGAAGTGAAGGATCAGAATGTAGCTGCTTGGAAAGTGAACTCTATAGGGAGAGAATACTGGTAGGTAAGTAATTGGAGCCTGTTAGGTTCAGGAATATAACTAAAAGAATGGAATAAAGTAGAACCTAAAATTTGCTATGAAGAAATCTCAGTTTGTAAGAGGGACACAATAAAACTAATGGTGAAGAAGGCTAAAAATTGACACTAGATCCATCTCCTCTGAGAGGACAAGTCCTGAAGGTAATGTTAGAGCCATAGAGTCTGGCAATGAAGGCACAGCTCTAAGTGAAAGATAGAATTTGAGAGGTGGGTTGCAAAGTGATTAAGAGCATGGACTTTAAGCCAGACTGCCTAGGTTATTTATCCTCACTTTCCCTTGGTTACCTCATATAATATGGTGATAATAATAGCATCTCTCAAATAGTATTTGTAAAGTGCTTAGATCAGTGTCTAACACTCAATAAGGTGCTAATGCATTGTATTGTAAAGTGTATTGGTTTCTTAGGCTGCTGAAAGCAAGATGCCATGAAATGGGCTGGCTTTTAACAATGGGAATTTATTAGCTTACAGTTTGAGACCAAGGAAATGTCTAAGTCAAGCCATCATCAAGGCAATGTTTTCTACCCAAAGACCAGCTGTCAGAGATTCTTGGCTTCACTGCTACATGGCAAGGCACATAGTGGCATTTTCTGGTCTTGCCCTTCTCTTCTGGGTTTCACTGCTTTCTCTCTTTCCTGTATTCATTCCATTTATAAAGAACTCCAGTAAGAGGTTTAAAACCTTTCCTGGGATGGCTTGGTGGCAAGGCCCCAGGATGTGTATATCCATTATCCATTGCGGGTGATGTGCTACACTGATGAAGGATGTTTATGTGGAATGTTGTGGAAGGTGTGGGAGGTGGGGAACATGGGAATCCCTGTGTAATATTTAGGTAATCTAAGCACCTTTAAAAAAAAAATTATATATATATATATATATATATAACATTTATGTAAGCAAATGCACATATATGCATATATATTTATATATCATTTTACAAATATTGGTATGTATTGTGAAAAATTTGATTTTTACCCACAATAAAAAAATAAAATAAAACCTTTCCTGAAGGAGTTTGGTCATACCTTAACTGAAATAGCCTCATCAAAAGATCCTACTTAACATGGGTCCATGCCCACAGGAATGGATTAGATTTAAGAACATGCTTTTCTGGGGGTACATACAGCTTCAAACCACCACATAATGTATTGTATTTCATACCTTCCTAGAAATCTCTAGTCCCAATTTAGTCTAATAGTTAAGAATAGAGACATAGTACCAGTTCATGTGAAGGGAGTCAGGAGTTGGGACTCCAAATAGAGTGGTTCCAATAACAGAATCAGAATCCTAGGGTGAAAACAAGTGGAGTTTGACTCATAATCAAAATAAAAACCCACTGGTCAGCAGTGAAGCAGTTCTTCACAGAAAGATGACAAAGGAGGAAGGCAATACTAAATGCTTCAAGAATTGGGTAAAAGGGATGCGGATGAGAGGAATCTCCTTCCCACTGCAGCCCAAATTGCCTTAGGAATTGAGGTGCAATTGGGGCCTCAGATAGGAGGTATCCCTAAACCCACGGGCACTGGATAGAGCAAAAATAAGGACAATTAATAAAGACTGACAAGATAATAGAATGTGGGTGAGGGATCAGTTATCCCTACTGAGAAGAATGGGGAAATGCAAAGTATAGAACAAAGCATCTCATTTTACTATGTAGTTTCTCTGGTGAATTTAAATTTTCTTAATGGCTGAATCCATGTCAGAGTAATGTTTAATTTCCATCTCTGTATCCTTGAACTGTGCTTTTCAGTGCTTTGTGAATAAAGGAATTAAAGGGAATCTTTTTTTAAAATGAATGAATGATTAATGAAAACAATGTGAATAGGCATGCCCTGTGAAATAAAATTTCAGGTGTCTATCCTTTCCAACTCATAGCATTAAATTTCCAATTATTATAAGGGAAGGTTATTTCCTTATCTTTGGGGGATGAGATTTGGATGGTTCTTGCTGAGCTGTCATGAAGGAGCACAATTCAGAGACAAGCAGTGGAAAATCTCATGTTGAAGCATGCATCAGGATTAGAGTCTGGATTGAATTATTAGACTGAAGCAGACACAGCAAAATGGACGTGAGGCTTAGAGTCCAAAAGGTCTGCCTCAAATGGCTAAATTAGGATCAGGAGCTCAGGGGTAACAGGCAAGAAGAGGACTGGTACTGTGATTTACATTTAAGAGGAGAATTAAGGCAGACAAACACGACAACTATCAGAGAGAGAGAGAAAAAAAAGCTTTAGAGGCAGAACTTCTTTATTCCTTCCTTCAAGAGAAATTTGAATTCTCTTCCTTCATCCGATTATGGATGATATTTTGAATTCCCAGGTGTTAGAATCTAATTTATGTTTGGTAAGCTACTTAATCCTACAAAGCCTCAGTTTTCTCATAAATAAGGTGGGAGTACTGTTTATTGTTATTGGGAGGATTAAGCAGTGTAAGAGCTTTAAATCCCTTAGTGTAGTACGTGGCATATTATAAGTTATAAATAAAAGACAAAAAGAAAAAAACTTGGGTCTGCCACATACAAATGTTGTGAATTATGGACAATTTACACAGCATACTGAGTCTCAGTTTATATATGTGTAAGCATTTACTTGAAGGGTTATCTTAAGCATCAGAGAAAATGGGTTCAAACATTTGATCAAGTACCTGGCATAAAATAGGTGTTCATGAAACAGAAGCAACTGTACTACTAACTCTCTGTATCTCCATCCTGGTTATTTCATTCTAGAATCTTAAAAGATCCCTTTGAGATTCCTTTCATAAAATGTTCACTCTTTGGGGTAGTTATCTTTGCTATGATGTACTGCCTAGGAATATATGGCTCATGAAATACTTGCCTTTGATAGTTCAGGAAGAACTAATTTAGGGAATACTACCAGGAAATTAGCAGTAAAAATAAAATTCAAACAAAGAAGATTTCAAAGACTGGAGATTGAATCCAAGTGAAGGACTAAAAGTCAATGAGAGCCCATATTCTCCAAAAATAATTTTAGGAAACTTTTTGAGGACATGGCTTCAGAAAAAACAATATAGATCAGAAAAAACAATATAGATATGATGTGAGTATTAAAGCTAATAAGGAGAGGAGGGGCAAGATGGTGGCAGAAGGATCTCTAAGAGTCAACTCATCCTATAAAGCAGTTAATAATCACCCAGAGCTATCTAAAGAACCTGTTTGGGAGGCCCAGGAGACCAGAAAGGCATCCTGCAACATCCCTGGAAGAACAGAAGGAGGAGACTGCCTTTCTGCCTTGAAGATTTATGAGTAGAGCATTCCATGCCATGGAGGCTGGTGCCCATCCTCCACTGGTGGCACAAGACACATCAGGAGCTATTCCTTGGCTGGAGTTGGAAGCTCCATATCCCAAAAATGGGGGAGGAAGAGATGGTCGGGCATTGACTTCAGTTACTGATTAGTAGATTTGGCTGGCTAAAGTCCAGTCTTAAGAACAGCTAAAGTTTGAATGTGTCCAAGTCAGAAAGAAAATACTGGGAACCAGTATTTTAAGTCCACTCCCTGCATGAGGGGAAGCGGTGCTAATTGAAAAATGCAGTGAAGGTAGGGACCAGCTTCTTTCCACCCAGGTCAGGCTGCAGCCCTAGATTAGGCTGCAGCCCTGCCTCCAGCAGGGAGGAAGCTGGGGGTATCTGCACCAGCCTCTCCAGGCAGCTGTAGTGACTTTTGGCCTGCAGTGACTAGATTGTTGGGCACCTGTGGCTCCATCCCCACCTACTTTAGGATAGGAGGGGAAGCTGTTTCCTCAGGATCCCCAGAAACTGCAGGTACTTTTGGCCCACATGGACAAGATTAGTTGGCACATCAGTGGCTCTATCCCCACCCCTGACAGGGCAGGAGGAGGAACCGTGTTCTCTAAGCCTCTCTGGGCAACTGCACCTGCTTTCACCCTGCATGAGCTAGATTGTTGGGCAATCCTAACACTTCATCCTCACTGGCAGGGGGGAGGGGGGCAGTGATTCATCAGTCTAGGTCAACTGCAGTCGTTTTGAACTGTATGGCTTAGTTTGCTGCCTAGGCAGGGGAAGAAGGGGCATGGAGTTTCATCAGTCTCTCCAGTCAACTACAGATGTTCTGGGCTACATGGCTTGGATTACTGAACATGTTTGAGGTTCTGTCCCTACCCCTGCAGGGTAGAAAGGTGGGAGAAATCAAAGGCTGGTAACAGATATTCTATGCATGCAGTAACCAAAAAAAAAAAAAAAAAAGCTGGAGTAGCTGTACTTATATCAGATGAAATAGACTTTAAAAGCAAAGATGTTATTAGAGACAAGGAAAGATATTATATATTAATAAAAGTAGCAATTCATCCAGAACCTATGGGATGCAGCGGAGGCAGTGCTGAGAGGGAAATTAATAGCCTCAATGCTTACATTTAAAAAAAGAAGAGCTAAAATCAACGACCCAACTACACAGCTGGAGGAACTAGAAAAAGAATAGCAAACTGTTCAAAAGAAGTAGAAGAAATGAAACAACAAAGACCAAAAGAAATATATTAAATTAAGAACAAAAAAACAATAGAGAAAATTAACAAAACCAAAAGTTGGTTCTTTGAGAAGATTAATAAAATTGACAAACCCTAAGCTAGACTGGCAAAGAAAAAAAAAAGAGAGAAATGCAAATAAATAAAATCAGAAATGGAAATGGGAATATTACTACTGACCCTATAGAAATAAAAGAGATCATAAGAGGATACTATGAACAATTGTATGCCAACAAAGTAGACAATGTAGATGAAATGGACAAATTCCTAGGAACATACAAACAACCTACAATGAGACCCTGGAAGAAAGAGAATATCTCAACAAACCAGTCACAAGGAATGAGACTGAAACAGTCATCAAACACCTCTCCAAAATGAAAAGCCCAGGACCAGATGACGTCAGAGGTGAATTCTATCAAGCATTCAAAGAAGATTTAATACCAAACTTATGAAAACTCTTAAAAAAAACCCACAACTAACATTGTACTCAACATTGAAAGACTGAAAGCTTTCCTGTTGTGATTGTGAACAAGACAAGGTTGCCTGCCCACTGTCAACACTCTTGTTCAGTATAGTGCTAGAAGTTCTAGCTAGAGCAATCTAGCAAGAAAAAGAAATAAAAGGCATCCAAATTGGAAAGGAAGAAGTGAAAGTTTCACTATTTGCAGATGAAATGATCTTATACCTAGAAAGTCCCACAAAATCTACAGCAAAGCTACTAGAGCTAATAAATTAGTTCAGCAGAGTGGCGGTATACAAGATTAGTACACAAAAATCAATAGTGTTTCTATACACTAGTAATGAGCAATCTGAGGAAGAAGTCAGGAAAAAAATTCCATTTACAATAGGAACAAAACAATCAAATATTTAGTAACAAACTTAGCCAAGGACGTAAAGCACTTTTATTCAGAAAACTACAATGCACTGCTAAAAGAAATCAAAGAAGACTTAAATAAATGGAAGAACACTACATGTTCATAGATTGGAAGACTAAATATCGTTAAGATGTCAATTCTGCCCACCTCGATATACAGATTCAATGCAATCCCAATAAAAATTCCATAAGCCTTTTTTTAAAGAAATGAAAAACCCAATTATCAAATTTTGTTGGAAGGTTAAAGGGCCCTGAATAGCCAGAAACATCTTAGAAAGGAAGAATGAAGTTGGAGGACTCTCACTTTCAGACTTCAGATCATATTACTAACTCCAGTGGTAGAAAAAGCATAGTAAGGCATAGAAATGCACATATAGACACATGGAACCTAACTGATGGTTCAGAAACAGACCCTCACATCTATGGTCAGATGATTTTTGGCAAGGCTGTCAAGCCCACCCAGCTGGAGCACAGCAGTCTATTCAACAAATGGTGCTGGGAGAACTGGATAGCCATAGCCAAAAGGAAGAAAGAGGATCCCTATCTCGCACTGTGTAGAAAAATAACTCAAAATGGATCAAAGACCTAAATATAAAAGCTAGAGCCATAAAACTCCTAGAGAAAATGTAAGGAAATGTTTTTAAGATCTGGTGGTAGTGGTTTCTTAAACCTGACACCAAAAGCACGAGCTACAAAAGAAAAAATGGATAAATGAGACCTCCTCACACTTAAACACTTTTGTGTTTTAAAGGATTTTGTCAAGAAGTTGAAAAGACAGCCCACTCAATGGAAGAAAACATTTGGAAACTACATGTCTGATAAGGGTTTGATTTCCATGCTATATAAAGAGATCATACAACTCAACAGTAAAAGAGCAAGCAATCCAATTAAAAAATGGGCAAAATACATAGACATTTCTCCAAAGGGGAAATAAAAATGATGAAAAAGCACATGAAAAAATGTTCAGTACCACGAGCTATTAAGGAAATGCAAATCAAAACTACAATGAGACATCATCTCACACTGCATAGAAATGGCCATTATTTAAAACACACACACACAAACACACAAAACAACAAGTGCTGGAGAGGATTTAGAGAAATAGAAACACTCCTTCACTCTTTGTGGGCATATAAAATGGTGCAGCCTATGTGGAATACAGTTTGGCAGTTCCTCAGGAAGGTAAATATAGAACTGCCAAATGATCCAGCAATCCCTCTGCTAGGAATATATCCAGAAGAACTGAAAGCAGTGACACAAACAGACATTTGAACAATGATGTTAATAGCGGTGTTATTCACAATTGCCAAAAGTTAGAAACAACTCTATTGTCCATCAACCAATGAATGTAAACATTCATTGTAATGTGGTCTATACATACAATGGAATATGATACTGCTGTAAGAAGAAATGAAACAGAGGCACATAAGATAACATGTATGAACCTTGAGGACATTATGCTGAGTGAAATAAGCAATACACAAAAGGACAAATAGTGTATGGTCTTACTAATATGATCTTAATACTAATATGATCTTAATACAACATAGAGTTAAAACCTAGAGTATAGGATACTAGAAGATAGGATGAGGGCTGAGAAGGGGTACTATTGCTTAATGCATGTTGAATTTTTCATTAGCTTGACTGAAAAAGTGTGGAAATGGATAGAGTTGATGGTAACATATTATAGTGACTATAACTAACATGGCTGATTTATAAATGGGATTGTGCCTGAAGAGGGTGGTCTAGGATGTAAATATCAATTGAACAAATGCTAGAGAGTAATCTAGGGACTGAGTAACATAGTGAACCTGGAGGTGGATGAGGATTGTGGTTAATAGTACAAATAGAAGAATGTTCTTCTATGAACTAGAACAGATGTATGTCATTATTATAAGGTGGTACAAATATGGTGATGCATGGGAAAAAATACAATTAATGTAATTTATGGCCTATAGTTTAACAGCAATGCTTTAATATTCATGCATCAATGTCAAAGAAGGTACTATAGCAATGCTAAGGGTCAAAATGGTGGGCCATGGAATTTTTCTTTTGAACTAAGGAAAACATTAAAAAATTTACTGAGGTAATGATTGCACAACCCTGTTATGAAAGTGAGAGCAGCTGAGTGTACACTTTGGAAAGATTGTACAAGGCAGGGGACTGTATAACACAGTGAATCAGGTGTTGGAAGATGGACTGTGGTTACAGTACCAATATGACAGTGTTCTTTCATGAACTGTAACAAATGTACAATACTAATACATGGAATTAATAATAAATATGGAAAATATATACCAAATGTTCACCATGGACCTTAGTGGTAACAGTCTAATGATATTCTTTCATAACCTGTAACAAATGTTCCACTACAATGTAAGGTGTTGGTGGAGATGTGATGTATGGGAATTTTGCAGATTATGCATGATTGTTTTATAAGCTCACAGCTTCTCTAATAAAATATATTAAAAGAAAGAAAGAAAGAAAGAAAGAAATTATCAAAGTTGGGAAAAAAGCTAATAAGACAGCAAAGGAAATCCATCTTGTCAAAGGGGTTATCTGAAACTTGGAATAGGGCAAAACAGATTACTGTGTGTTCCTTCAGTGCAGTGCTGGACTTATACCTTTGATTGACGTCTATTGACCAGGCTATTTTACAATTCTGTAGGGGCAGAGTATCTTGTAGAATTTACAGTAAAGATGTAAATAATTTCTGTGGGATGAATTGATAACCCTAGCAATCTTATTCTAATATTTCTCATTACCTATAAATATCTATATCCTCAAATGCAATTGGATACAATTTTAATATCTTGTTGATAACCTCATTAATTAATGTGTTGAATGAAATTGTTGACAAAGTTTAATTTCATATTTGTGTAAGAACCATATTTTTAAGTTTTTGAAAATGTTACTTTATAATCTAAGCCCAAACTGAGACAGAAGAAAGATGGAGGCCTGCCTCTAAGGTTGACCAATATGCCACAGCCACCTGAATGAACAGTCTCCCCTCTCCCACAAAACACTCCCTACTCCAGAGGGCTAGTGCAAAAAACAACAAGGACAGAAAAACCACTGTAAATTGGCTAATCTGAGGAATGCCAGCTAATGTTCCTGTCTCTTGACACCAGGAGCAGGAAGGGAGACCACATGAAATACAGCCGATAGCAATAGCATTTTAAATGGTGAGAGCTGTTGCTTTGCTGTTCTTTTATCCTCTTGCAGAATTAAGAGGTAGACAGGGAAATCAGCTGAGACCCGGTACTTATTATAAATCTTATTACAAAGAGCTGCTATGGCAGAGACTGACAGTTACTTTAATTTGTTTTTTTTTTTTTTTTTAAAGATTTTATTTATTTATTCATTTATCCCCCCCTTGCTGTTTGTGCTCGCTGGGTCAGCTAACCACGCCGTGCGGGCAGGCTTGCCTTCACCAGGAGGCCCCGGGAGCCGAACCCGGGGCCTCCCATATGGTAAACGGGAGCCCTACTGATTGAGCCACAGCCGCTTCCCTGACAGTTACTTTAATGTGCAATTATTTTGCCTTTGACCATCTGGATTGTATATTGTAAGTGATCATAGTTTTCTGGAAAAATGATGCATTACCTGTAATTCAGAAAAAAATCAGGGATTTTAAACATTAAATAAAACTTGATGCATACCATAAACACATTTTCAAAATATCCCCAGGAAGAGTCCATAAAAATATCCAAGAGGGTGTTATTAATTAGGTGCTAGAAATGTATAGGTTCTCTTTATAATCTAGAAGCCTTCTCAAGGTACTCAAAATGTTCCTTCCAACTGTAAGACATTATATTTTTTCCCAATTGAGTGAATGTGTCTTTTCAATTTCCAAAGTAGAGGTCCTTACTCTTGCTCATTCTTTTTAAGTGGATAGGTAATATGAATTGTTAAACGGGGTGCTATGTAAATCTAAGAAGGAAAACAAAACAAGGGGTCTTGACCAAGAAGCATTGGCAGTCTGAAAATCCAACTCAACATTTTTCTGTCATGCATACCAGTGACTCTTCTGGTTGTTCCTATTATTTGACATTTCCTATGATCTCTGTTTCCTCTGTGCCTTTGCTATTGCATGTGCCTGGAATTATCTCCTTCCTTTTATTCACTGGATAACTCCGACTCTGTTTTTAGATTCACCTCAATGAGGAACCATCAAATGGCTCTTAACAGGAAATACTTACATAACCCAATAGCATAGCATTTCTTACAATATATTTTAGTTGCTTATTTACATGTTTCTCTCCACTTGAAACCTAATCTTGAAGACTGGTTCAAATTCATTTCTGTAATATCTCACATACAGCATATTTCCAGGAAACATAGAGGCTTCTCAATTTTTACTGAAAGAATTGTGAATGGATAAATTAATAAATAAAAAAATGAATTACTTTAGACTCCTGGTTCAAAAATTCTCTCCTTTTCAGGAACACACCTGGTCTGAAAATTCTCTTTCCATTATCAGGACATGTTCAAGAAGAGCTTTCCCTACCTACTTTCAAGTTAGATATTATCCCCCATTTTATATATGAGAAACTATAGTCTTTAGCATATTAAGTTGCCCCAGATCATAGTAAAAGTGTCAATTTTAAGTCAAAGTCTGCCCTAAAACCGCTATCTAATAATGCTTTTGCAGATTTTTATTTCATTGGAATTATATATTGAAATCATTTTGATCTGTAGACAAATTTCTAAAGCACTTGACAATATCATTAAACACTTATTTTCTTTATAGTTGTTTGCAGTTTGAATTTGGTGAATTCCCCAAAAAGATTATGTTTTTTTCTAATCCATTTCTGTAAGTGTGAGACACTTTGATTGCATTAGATTCAGTTAAGGGACCTTGATTAGATCACTTTTGATTGGACTGCATCAGTTACGTGTGACACAGGTTGTGTCTCTGCCCTCTTGCTGGGTCTGATATAAACTAAGGACACAGAGGGGAGAGACACACAGAAAAAGGAAGCCACCATTTTGATCCTGCCCTGTGAAAGAGGGCTGCAGAAAGACAGAGAAGCCCTGAGAGGCTGAGAGCGGTCCTGGACTCTGGAATGAGCAGAGCACAGAGGCACAGAAAGAGGACCCTGGGGGCTAAAGAAGAAGCTAAAAATTAAAAAAAACTTTTAGAGGAGAATAGAAAATGTGAGATGGAAGCTTACAGTCATGTTGAGGGTTGCCATGAAGTCCTTCAGGAGGAGAGGGTCTGAGCATGAAAGACTCTAGGCATAGATCATTTCAGGCAGAGAGAGTATAGGGACAAAAGCCACAAGGATAGATTATGTGAACAAGGCCAGCGGTGTGCATAGACAGGGAAGTAGAAGAGTATGGTAGTTTGAGGCCTTATGCACCAGAAAATCATGTACTTGAAACCAGCCTATTCCTGAGGGTATGAACCTATTTTAAGTGGGGATCATTTGATTAGGTTACTTCAGTAAGACCTGACCCAGGGTGAGTCTTAATCCTCTTACTAGAGTCCTTTAAAAATTGATGAATATAGAAAGAGAGGCCCACAGAGACACACAGGAGCTCAGAGAGAAATCCTCAGAGGCTGAAAGAGAGTGTCCCAGAGGCCAGAGGCTGTAATTGGTTGAGTGAGGCTCAGAGAGAAGACCCCGGAAACTGAAAGAAGCAGCAGCAGAAACTAGGAAGCTGAAAGTGACGAGACCCAGAGGAGCCTGATGTGTTGATCTGGACATTTTCATGGCCTCAGAACTGTCAGCTTGCAACCTAATAAATCCCCATTGTAAAAGCCAACCCATTTCTGGTATATTGCTTTGGAAGCCTTTAGCAAACTAAAACAAAGAGGTTAAGCACCAGTTTCATTACAATGGTCAAGGTCACTAATATATTTAAATTTGGGTGTTATCAAACTTGTTCTACTTCACATATCATTTTAAGAATAAATTTCATTCTCTTATAAAAATATCTATTCATTGTAGGAAAAAAATTAGCAGCCATAAGTAAAAAGGATAGTGAATTCCCATAATTCCAATGCAAATAGATAAATGCAATTAAAATATTGGTACATATCTTCTCAGTCTGCTTTTTCTCTCTTGCTCCCTCTGTTTCCCTCATCCTCCCATTTTCTCATCCTTTCTCTCCCTCTCCCCCCTCTCCATTTCCTTTGGTGTGTGTTTTAGATGTGTTCACTTAAAAAATGTAGGCACTCACAGTGAATATGCCTTGAGAGAACCATTTATTCTGAATGATATTTTTACTTCAGGTACTGATTGAGTCTGTGAAATAGTAGTTTTGACGAAAATCAACTGATTTATCATTTAGTAATCGTAACACACAAGTACTGATTGCAAAGCCATTTTAATAGAGTAACAATGCTTTCATGTTTAGTCACTCTGAAACTTCCTTTGCTAGCATATACAGAGACAGATTCACATAGATTAAGATGACCTATGCATAATTTATTTTTCTTAAGCACGTTTCCATTCAGTATCACAATAAAAGGGAGCACAAAGCACTATTTGTGTGAACTAACCATGGAATAATATAAAAATAACATTACCAATTTTATCAGTTACCTGATAAATTTTAAGAATTCCTTCACCTTGAAATACACTATTACTAATACAATCATCTTCCCAGTAGATGCCAGTAGTGGCCCTAAAATGTGGTAATCAAAAATACAGTTATCCTTTCCACATGGTGACTTTCCTCATTACAGTTTTGATATATCATGAGTCAGCATATGAAATCAAATGGGAATTTTGGGGGAATTTTGTGGAAGCATTGACTATTTGTGAAGGCCAGTAGACAACGCAAAAAAATTTAGAAATTCAGAAATGCACAAAATATATGTATAGTATTATATAATACTTAATCCAGATTTTACATTAAGATACTTTAAACACCCTATAAAAGAAAAAGAAAAAAAATCAGACTTCTTCTCTGGTATAAAGGGCGGGCCAAAAAATTTTACATGGATTTTCTAGATTGTGGGGGCACTGCGCTCTTAACCCCTGCTATGTGGAAGGGATAACTGTATCTCCAGATATTGCCCAATTTTCCCTGGGGCTCAACATTGTCCCCATTTAAGAATCATCCCTCTAAATATAGTAATAAAAAAATTAACATGGGTTACCTAGAGTATATCTTTTATTTTTTTTTTCCTGACTTTTCTCACTTATAGTTTGACAATATTTTCCTTTCAGGCATTTGCTATGCCACCTTTTAATAAATATTTTTATACTGAATCAATGAAAATAAAATGTCTTTACTCATCCCTGTTTGAGCCAGGCCTCCTTGGAAAGGCTCCTTCGCCTGTGAACTTAATTGCAATGTGATTTAAGTTCTAGTTTTTCTTAACGGTCCACCAAAGTTCAGGTAATGTTTTCTTCCTGTTGTGTGCATGTGGGTATAGTAAATTAATATTTAGAAAAGTCTCATTTGGAGAGATATCCAACAATGACTGGAAAGGTTAGCCTAAATAGAGTTCCTATTTAATAAACACCACCACATCTCTTCTTTAGAAAATCTAACTTTACATGCAATAATGAAAACCAATTTCAAAGAATTTCAAAGCATTCACAATAAATTACAGTTATCTGTGTTCACTGAGAATCTTTAAAAGTATTGGTAGGAAGCTAGACATCAAATTCTATTTCTCTTTGCAGGATATTCCAAAAGAGTGAATAAAATGTAGTTATTTATAATATCTCTTCATTAACATTTATAAAATGCATCTTACTTTTTTTTTTTATCATATTGAACTTCTAACAAAACCTTGTAAATTGCCTTCAGAATAAGTTGCAAGTAGTAGATTTCAGGGAAACTTCTATAGAAAATATATATTGCCCATACTTTCAGTACTCTTTCTATTGCATGAGACATTTTATAAAAGGAAGAAAGGGTACTTGAAATTTTGGTTTTCCTTTGATTTTTAAAACTTTCTCTACTGAAAACAGGTGATGTACTTCAGAGCATTTTCTTCTTCTTTTGGCCAAATATTTCTCCTGTCAGTGGGGTTCCTTGACAAGCTATTCAGCTAATGATTCATTTTTTTAAAGTAAATTTTATTACATCTTCTTGGAGAAGAGTGCTAGACCAAAAGCTGTATGTTAGGAGCACACTGTCATTTTCTTCTATACCTTCTGAGTCAGCAAAGAAACCCAGTACCACGGAAAGATGAGATATTGGTCATTAACCTTTTGACATGTGGTGTTAAGCCATGATATTAAAGTTTTTGTGAAATCACATTCAGGAATTTATTAGTGAGCTGAAATTTATTTACTTACCCGGTTAATCTCCACTAACCCTGAGTGAAATTTTAGTCAAATTCTCTCCTTAACCTCTTTACAAAAGTGCTCATCCCAGAGACATAGTAGACACATAATAGATATTGGATGAAAATCAATGATAATGAGAGATCTCATACTAGTTTGTGATTAACAATACTAAACATATTTGCAAAATTTTTAAATGTAACATAGTGCCCCCTAAGAACCTAGTGCAGAAGAGAGCACCAGAGTAGCATGTCAGCTCTGCTTCAATTACATATAGGATAAACAAATAGAGACTACACAGGGCAGTCATATTGCTTTCAAGAGTACCCTGGAGTCAGCTAAAAGTGGTTATTTCTATACCCAAGATAACCAGGCTATGGAGGCTGAAACCTTGCTGTTTTTAATTACTGTGTTTGCTTGATAAAGGGTTATAAATATGCCTCCTGTCTCTACAGCTCTACAGAAGCCTATACAGAAAACAGATATGACTTCTATCCTAAGTTTCTGAATCAGATGGCTAGAGCTGTGCTAATTCAACACAAGTTTGCTTCTTTTTTTCAGAGTTTCTATATTTGATTAGTAGGTGATGATATTACAATGCTGCACCATAATTCAGTTTTGTTCTTTGTTTATTCAGGTTTTCACCAGCAGATGTAGGCAGTAATAAAAATATATTTCAGTCCCCATCAAGTTAAGTTAGTCTCAAGGGGGAAAAAATTAAATATAAAAGCCCTTAGTGTGATAGCTCAGCAATGCAAGGGCATTATGATAAAGTGAAATTCAAACTCATTCATTCTCTACAAACATCAATCTATAATATAATAGGACAACCAAAACATTATCAAGGTTGTCTGTTATCATTTTCATTTTATTTTCCTTTTTTATTAAAATATAGTTTTAATCGGGATCCCACCAAATAGCCAGGGTCAGAGAGTTGGCATTTACTAATTGATTCTTCTCCCACATCCCCATCTGCCTAGTAATATATCCAACACATCTCTCATTTTTTTGTATGTTTCTTACAGAAATATTCATTCCCTCTCCTAACACTGTACCTGGTGAAGAAGTGTGGTGTGATGATAAAGAGTTAGGCCTCTGTGGTTAGGATATCAGGAGAGATACTTAGTACTTATTGTTACATCAGGCAAGTTATTTATCCTCTCTAAGCCGCCATATTTTCCTCTGTACAGTAGGAATAATGACAAGGCCTCCTACTTAGGGTTGTTATAAGTATTAAATGAGACATAATTGCCAAAAGATGGAATTATGTAGTCTATTTTGTCTACTGCTTTACACCCAGCATCTAACAAAACTACCCGTCATATATAACAAATATTCAATTTGTTCAAAAGAATGAATGTATGAAAGTTGTGGCATTTATTTTGCCGCATTGTAAGGATTTATTTTCCTGAATGTATCACATGAGAACAAAATAAATATTCATGGAAATAGCCATTTAACTACCAATTGGAATCTTACAGAGTTGTCCTTGACCCATTGTAGTGAAAATAGAATAATTATCATACCCTACTCTTTCCTATTAACTACATTTTTATAATATTTAGTAAATCTGTTTTACAACTCTGAAGTCATGATATTTTTTCAAGCTAAGTATTTATTTATTTATATGTTTTAATGTCACCTGTGATATTTTATTGTTTTATTCTTATTAAAGCTGATGTAATCCTGAAATATTTTATGTAAATGAAAAGATTAAACTGGGTTCCTGTACAGCAAGGTTGCTCATATAAACAGACATCTATTGTGTCCTTTTCATACAGAAATTAATAGAAGAAAATTAAAAAGAAAGTAAGTAGGACATATTGAAAAGCACGTACTGTGACTGTGTCTGGTACCTATACTTAAAATGTTAGCTTCACTTCTCTTCCTCTAACCAAAGGGGGAAAAAAAGCTGAAAATTCAATAAGCTGATAGATGATTTCAAATAGTGTGAAAACACATTATGTTTCTGAAATAATTATATTTCACATCATCCCTGTTTTTGTTTTGGTAATCATAAAAACATTAAAAAGCATTGTGATTATGCTTATGTATCCTGCTAGAGTTTACTCAACCATGGTTGGTAAGTATTTGGTGTTATATGGTCAACAGCCTAGGACCCAGTATGATAAATATTTCCTGAATAAATAAATAAACAAAAACAACAAAAGTGTGAATCTATGCAAATCATGATTTCCCAGAAAAGTGGTCAAGAAATCAAACATACTCAACCTAATATTCTGAATATTTAACAAATTTCTATGTTTTCAAATGCATAAAAATTGCTTAAGAGCATTATTACCAGTGGGATTTGATTTCTTTTTATAATTTAAGTATTTATTTTAAAATTTTATTGATAAGATTTGAAATTATGAAAATAAAATATAGGCTGGTAACACTTCTGGCACTTACAAATCTTGTTTTCACCTGGTATGATATAATATTGAAAGAGTATAAATGGGAACAAAATACTGAAAACACAATAAAATATGCACTTCTAATATTCATGTTAATTTTTTCTATCTTACATATTTATTTTCTATATTCTGAAATTAAAGTTAGAAAAGATCAGTGTAAAAATGAAACATTTCATATAGATAGATAATAGATAGATACACATGTCATTATATTTGAACTAAAACAGACAATAGCTTTTGGGTAATGTTAACTACCATAATTGACATAATGAATAATGACCCAACTATTTACTCTTCTTACAATAAAAGCAAAATAAATAAAATTTGAATAAATTAAAAGTATAGAAAGCAGCAAATGAATTAGAGACTGGAGGTAAATAATATCTAGGATTTTGCTTTACTTTCAAAAGTGAAAAAAAGTATGCAGAAAAACGCATTTTGCTTTGCTTATGAATTAAAATTTTGATAAGCAATTTTCTTATTAAGTAAAAATGTATATTAGGTAATGTGGGAAATGAAGGTGATCATATTTTTATGATAATAAAAGTTTGAAAATACAATACATGATATAAAAGAGAATATGGGGAGGCTTTAATGTGAAACTAGGGATAGGAAAACATTACACGATAGATATTTGTTTCAGTTGATGCAAATTGTCTATTTCTGGATCAAGTAAAGCATATTGTTTGGGAATAGGAAAGTCATTTTTGTTCACACATTTAAAATATTATACTTGTCACTTAAAATCTTTAGAAATACTTACAGTAGAAAAAATGTACTTAATGATAGAGTTGTAAGAAGGTAAATGTCTAAAAAATGTTGGAATTACACTGTAACTGTGACTTATTCTGACAAGTACAATAATAATGCTTAGATAACATATCATTAAGTAATCCTGAACAAACCTCTCTTATTATAGAAATAGGTATAGTGATTTATTTTAAAAAATATTTAAAAGAAGCTGGAATAGGGTTGTGGTAACATCAACAAATTCTGTGTTATAGTAGATAGTCTAATGATTATGAGCAGAAATTTTTTTTAAAAAAACAAATATTTGAAAAACTTGTTGTGCCATGGAAGTGTATCTAGACAATATAGTGGAAGTAATATATTTATGTCAAAAATTGAGGTAGCAGAAGATAGAAAGGATATACTCTATTCCAATTAGCTGAATGGATAACTATTCCTCTTGGGGCATGCATTGCAAATACAAACAAAAGGTAGATATAAAATAAAAAGTGTAAATACTTATATTAAATATGATAGATACATTTAAGTACCTGGCTCATCATTTTTTAAGCATATTATGGCATACACGGAGAAAGACTTTAAGGAGTTTTTAGTTTCCTTCACAAGTGAGTCACTACATTCTTGTTCTTCAAACATTATAATCCTTGAAAGCTTGCCTTAAGGGAAAAAATAAAAGGACACTCTGGTGGCTTGCAGCTATGTACCCTAGAAAAACATGTTCTTAAACTTAATCCAAACCTGTGTGTGTGAACCCACTGTAAGTAGACTCTTTTGATGCAGTTGCTTCAGTTAAGATGTAGCCCAAATTAATCAGGATGGGTCTTAATCCTATTACTGGAGTTTTTAATAAGAGAATTCAGAGAGAGAGAATTCCACAGAGGAAACAGCCCAAAGCCAAAAGTCAATAGTACCTGGAAGAGAAGGGAGAGGCCAGGAAAGGCCAGAGTGTTTTTGCCATGTGACAGAGAAGCCCAGGACCAAGGATCGCCGGCAGCCATCTCCAGACTGCCAGTCTTCGGGAAGAAAGCATCACCTTGATGACACCTTGATTTGAACTTCTCCTAGCCTCAAAACCACGAGCCAATAAATTTCTGTTGTTTAAGCCAACCCATTGCATGGTATTTGCTTTAGCAACAAGAAAACTAAATCAGACCCTAAAAGATAAACACCAAGGAAAACCATCTCCTATCTCTTATTTCAAATACAGAATAGAAACCAAAAGTAATTGCAATCGCTGTCAGATAAACATTTTCTATATAGGATTTTCTTTACATTTAAAGTGAAATAAAAATTCAAGGACATTAGGTTTACCATTTCATTCAAATGGGATATCATTCTCAGAGTGAATGGGAGAAATGGAGTAAATGGGGAAGGAATTAAAGCAACTGACTTCTTGAGGAGAAAGGAAAGAAGGGAAGTCACCTGTCACCTGGTTTAATATCCTTATCAACATACAACATAAAAGACCTCCAGGTAAGTAGACTAATAATATTTGCTAGAAGAGTCCTTATGTATGGAATTTTTAACATCATATCCCTGGTTAAGCATTGACTTGAATAAACTTAGAATTTATGAATTTATGAGGCATGGCTCCCTCCCTGGAAACTGTTACGATCTGGGATATAAAATGAAGATGTTTCATAGAAGAAACAGTCCCCCTGCTATGTGAGGTAACCCCAGTACACCTTACTTGGATATGTGATCCTGGATCAGAGAGAGGATGTTCAATGCAGGAAAAATGAGCCTAGAGAGTTACTCTCAACATCCCAGACCAGTTCTTGCTTCTTCTGAACCTCTTGATTGCTTGTACCCTTAAAATGACTAGTAAAGATTGATATTGGGTAAGAGCTCTGACTTACATGAGTCTGATTTAGTAATCAAAAATTTTTGTGTTAGCTCACCAGGTATTGAATATTCATTTTCATTAAAAACCAACACTAAGTTTCCAATGTATACATGGCATTGTAGATGCTGCATGCATTTTAAACACAATTATTAAAAATAAAGTTTTTTTTTTTTATTTCTAAGGCTTATATTCTGATAAATAAACTTAGAAAACCAACCATATATAGAACTGTGTACATGTACTTGACATTTCACTCATGTTCCATTTGTATTACTGAAATAGCCAAAGTGATTTTCAAGAGACTAGTCATATCTTTCAGGATCCTATTATTAAAATTCATGTGATTACAACCAAATGGCAGTCAAATAATAGAGATCTCTAATAAAACAAATTGCAAAATATTTTTTTAAAAATTATAATGGGAATATAAACTAGATCTTAAGATATACATTAGCACACTGACTTCTCAAGAAATACATAAATTGTGAGGTAAAAAAATAAAAATCTGTGTAGTAAAATTTATGTTAGCTAAATTCACTTGTTCTTTTGAAGTTTACACTGGTATTTTTAGTGAAAATGATAAACAGAAATCATTTCCCAAGTCAGAAATCTTGCTAGACTCATTAAGAAGAAACATCTATGAAGAGCCTGAATAGAAAAGCTGGACATTTAGTTACTGTCTC
The DNA here is from genome assembly GCA_026826555.1 of Tolypeutes matacus. Lineage (NCBI taxonomy): Eukaryota > Metazoa > Chordata > Mammalia > Cingulata > Chlamyphoridae > Tolypeutes > Tolypeutes matacus. The sequence goes on along the minus strand of JAKSZT010053779.1, from coordinate 7,367,596 downwards.
TGACCATCATATCCAAAATTTAAAAGCTTTTCCAGACAGTCCATCAAAGTTTAAGCTACTGGCTATTCTTCCTTATAGGAATGGGGAAATATTGCATTCATCTTTTGAATCTTATATATATTTAAATTGGAAACTAAAAGAACTAAGCTAAATCTTAGAGGGAAGAATGATGGCAGTCATTTTGCTCTCACCACAGTAATTGTTTTTCTCATTCAGAATCTGGTGAATCCACCAAGCATCATTTGCTACTGCTCTCCTAGGGAGTCTGGAATCTCTGGCCCCTTTTTTTCCTGGGGGAATGCTTATGTTACTTACAAACTTTCTTTTCCCTATAAAGTTCCTCTTTAGAAAGAAAAATTTAACTTGAGGAAACCTTCATTTTATAATTATATATGTTTATATATATATGCACACACATATACATGTATGTGTATATATGTATGTGGGTGTGTATAAATATAAATAACCTGGCCATTAAATTTATGAATAGAGGACACAATGAAAAGCTTAACAGTTTTCAGATATTAAGAAGTATGACAAAATATTATCATTTAAGCTTACTGTTCCTTAGATATACATTCACATACAACGTTCAAAGAAAGAAATAAGAAAATGGAGAAAAGCTTTCACATAATAGAGATAATAGAGTATCCAAGAGAGAGAATAAGAATGTTTGGTTTGGTGTAAAAAAAAAAAAAAAAAGAAAAGATATTTACATTTCTCTCCTTTTCCCTATTTTACTGTTTGTGCTATCCTTATCCATTGTCGTTTATGGCATGAATGCATTATGCAAATTCAAGTATCCAACAGATGTTACTTGGAAGCCATAGGGTATTCTAACAGTTCTTAAAACTTATTAATACTAAGAATAACTACTTTCCAATAAAGGAAATGGTATGTCACTCTATTTATTGATACGTGGACTTGTTTTAATTGAAATGGAAACATTAAAATGTTTGAAAATATATGAGTCAGTGTTGCTACTTTTTTAAAAAAGGTGGCTGTATATAACACTGGTGCATACTGTTACCAAAACTAGTGCCAAGGAAGACAGACATTTATTACATGAGAAAATAAATAGAATAAAAATAAAATAAGACAGAACTATATTTTGAGAGGCTTGTAAGAAGAAATAAGCACAAAATACAACAACATGGAAATCATCCCTTTGTTAAATTTGATCATTTTTCTCTCTTCTAGAATGTTAAGTAGAGAAAAGGGGGGTATATTTAGCTTTATAAATAAATATATATATTAAAATGTAAAGTTTAAGTGATTATTCTATAAAAGTAATGATACAATTTGAAAACTTTAGCAAGGAAGTTTTTGTGTATGTCTAAGTAAAATCATGTGTATAATAATATATAATTTCTTTAGGATATTTGCTTTGAAAAGTCTTTTAAAACAGAGCTACTGTCATAAATCTCACCAAGAATTATCACTGGCTGGCATTTTAAAATATGATAAAAATAACAATTAATATGTTTTTATACTTCACGGCATAAGGAATATTTCCAGAATGTTTTAAAATAGAGGTAAAATATGCTTATTTATATATAAGTGCTTATATTTTGCTCATTACATTAGGGATCACCTCAATATCTTGAGAAAGTGCCTAGCAAAAGGTCCATGGCTTTCCTTCCAAGTATGTCCTTACATTTGAATAAATATTTCTTACACTTACAAAATAGTTTTCCTTAAAATCATATATTATGTATTTGAAAGTTAGGCATAATAAGCAATATTCAAATAATAACTATTTTATCATTGCAATTACCCCTAGTCCATAATGAAAATTTCAGGAAAATTATTTCTTTAATAATATTTAATATATGTATTAGGGTTCTCTAGAGAAACAGAATCAACAGGAGATATCTGTCAATAGTATGAGATTTTATAAGAGTCTCTCACATGACCGTGGGGATGCACAAGTCCAGGTTCCACAAGCAGGCTGCAAACCAGGTGCTCTGATGAAAGCCCAACAAAGGTCCTTGATGGGTTTCCTAGAGATGTTGGCTGTCCAAAGCTGAGCTGGGAAATTCTCTTTGAATACTGAAATTACTTCCCCTTTTAAGGCATTCAACTGATTGGATAAAGCCTCACTCATTGCTGATGGCAATCTCCCTGGTTGCTATAGATGTAATCAGATATCTATACAGTAAACTCACTGATGGCTAAAGCCCATAAATGTCCTCATACTACAATTAGCCCAGTGCTTGCTTGACCAAAAAACTGGGCACAATTACCTGGCTAAGTTGACACATTAGCCTAAACATCACAGTCCACCCCTTGTCAACTAGGCCATCATACACATTACCTTAAACCATACTTAGTCTCTAAGTAAAAACAATAAAAGACATTCATACATATATATTTCCACCTAACAATGTTCTACTCTCCTGGGTACAACCAGAAATGCATTAATTCCCTACAGAATAGGGTGCAAGTCCTGGGATAACATTAACTCTTAAACTTGACATCCTTAAATATATGACTTGAAACTAATATATATGATAGGGGAAAAGTTTGGGGAAGAAAACAAGGAAATTTGTTTTCTGTACATATAAAGTCGTGCTCATAATGAAAAAAGGAAGAAAGATTCATGACTGTTATAGTCCTCATTTCTATGATTGGTCACGTGGTCTAAGTTCATATTTATCACTGCCTTCTTCCACTACCCATTCCATGTTCCCATTACCCTCAGCAAGGACTTCAGCTGGCTGAGGTTCTTTGTCTAGTGGGGTGACACAAACTTTCATTCTTGAAGATTCTGGCCATTGTTAGTCCAGCTTGGATTGAGTTGTTGCAATTTTCATTGACTTAAGTCACAGGGCATGGCAGCACTAGGAGACGCCCTAGAGAATCTCCTGTATTCCAGGCAAACTCTTCTTTACCCCCATTATGTAGATGGAGTCCTATTTCCCCTTGATAGTTAGGATCAATCACCCCAGCCAGTACAGTAATTCCTTTCTTCACCTGTTGATTCACAGGTAAGAGGAGCCCAAAGTGAACAGGTGGCAGTCTTAACTTCCAGTTCAATGGAATCATTGCTGTGTTCCCTGGTGGCAGCACTCTTCCTTTTGGTACTAAAACCTGTAGACCAGCAGAGGTTAAGTTTGCAGGGACAGGAAGCAAAAATTTTCCTAGTGGATCCACTAGGGGTAAGTGAGTGGTGCCACTCCTATTTCCACCCCTTGGTTCCTGGACCCATTATTCCTGGTTATAAGAGAAACAGCACCATAGAGTAGATACTGATTTAGAGCATACACAGCCTCCTGGAGAACATTGCCCTAGCCCTGCAAGGTATTGCTACCTAGTTGGCACCATAAATGAGTCTTCAAAAGGCCATTCCACCGTTCTATTAATCCAGCTGCTTCAGGGTGATAGGGAACATGGTAGGACCAGTGAATTCCATAAGCATGTGTCCATTCCTGCACATCATTTGCTGTGAAATGGGTTCCTTGATCAGAAACAGTGCTGTGTGGAATGCCATGGCGGTACATAAGATATTCAGTTAAGTCCATGGATGGTAGTTTTGGAAGAAGCATTGCGTGCCGGAAATGCAATCCCATATCCGGGGTATGTGTCTATTCCAGTTAAAACAAACTGCTGCCCCTTCAATGGTGGAAGTAGTCCAATGTAGTCAACCTGACACCAGGTAGCAGGGCTGGGACCCTGGGCCAGTGCACCTCACCACGGTAGACTGAGGGGGACCTTGGGTCAGCACACCCCACTGTGGGGCTGTGAGGCAGATGCCAGCTTGTCCTGGCCACCCTCAGGGGGTGGAAAGGTCAGGGGCACTGAGGAGTCAGTGTGTGGTGGGCCCAGCATTCTCACTCCAGTTGGGTGCCTCCAAAGCCTGCGTGTCCCTGCTCTGTTCTGGCACTTTGTGGCCTCAGTTTGTGGCAAGGATGGAGGGGCTGCAGCCCGACCCAGCCCTTCTGGGGAAGGGATCCGAGGCGGGTGGGAGAGCAGGAGGCCTGGCTGTGTCCCTAGGAGTCAAGCTGCCCCGGACCTCGGGCTCTGAGCGAGGACATGCCTGGAGGCCCAACCATGTGGCAGGGGCCCACCTGCTGGATTTGGGGGGCCCCTGGGAGCACCCTCCTGTTGGTAAGTCACACACTGGCTTACTTAGGCGAGCACAGTGTTTTTTCACCCTTGCTGACAGGTCACCTCAAGATTAAGGGGTGACTCCCTGTGGCCTTTGGTCAGTTAGTGTGACCAAGTTTCAACTTGGGAATGGTGCCATATCGGAGGCTGAGTGTGGGTCTCTGCTTCTGGCAGATTGGGCACTTAGCAGTGGCTATAGCCAAGTCAGCCTTGGTGAGGGGAAGTCCATGTTGCTGAGCCTATGCATAACCTCCATCCCTACTTCCATGGCCACTTTGTTCATGAGCCCATTGGGCAATAACATGAGTGGCTGGGGAAATCGGCTGAGCATTAGCCACAGAGTGGGCCATCTTATCTACCTGATTATTAAAATCTTCCTCTGCTGAAGTCACCCTCTGGTGAGCATTCACATGGGACACAAATATTTTCATATTTTTTTGCCCACTCTGAAAGGTCTATCCACATACCTCTTTCCCAGACTTCTTTGTCACCAATTTTCCAATCATATTCTTTCCAAGTCCCTGACTACACAGCCAAATCATTGGCAACAGCCCATGAATCAGTGTATAAACGCACCTCTGGCCATTTTTTCTTCCAAGAAAAATGAACAACCAGGTGTATTGCTTGAGGGTTCTGCCCACTGGGAGGAGTTTCCCTCACCACTGTCCTTCAGTGATGTCTCAGAAAAGGGCTGCAGTACTGCAGCTGTCCACTTTCAGGTGGTACCTGCATATTGTACAGAACCATCTGTAAACCAGGCCTGAATTTTCTCTTCCTCAGTCAGCTGATTGTAAGAGACTCCTCAAGAGGCCAAAGCTGTGGGCTGGGAAAGAGAAGGTAAAATGGCAGAGGTGGTGACCCTGGGCATTTGGGCTATTTCCTCATGTAACTTACTTTTGCCTTCAGGATCTGCTCAAGCCCTGCCTCGTATATACCACTTCCACTTTATCATGGAGTGCTGCTGTGCATGCCCAACTTTATGGTTTGGTGGTCAGACAACACGCAGGTCATGAAAGGCAACTGAGGTCTTACGGTAAATTGATGGCTTATGGTTAAGCGTTCAGTCTCTACTAAGGCCCAGTAGCAGGCCAAAAGCTGTTTCTCAAGAAGAGTAGTTATTTGCAGAGGATGGCAGGGATTTGCTCAAAAATCCTAAGGGTCTGCTTATGATTGTCCTATAGGGACCTACCAAATGCTCCAGACAGCATCTCTATTTGCCATTGAAACTTCCAGCACCATTGGAAGTTTGCACAGCAGCCTGGACCTATCACAGAGCCTCGTCTTGTTCTGGTCCCCAATCAAAACCAGCAGCTTTTCTGGTCACTTGGTAAATGAGCCAGAGTAGCACACCCAAATGAGGAATGTGTTGTCTCCAAAATCCTAACAGACTAACTAAGCATTGTGCTTCTTTGTGGTCATAGGAGGGGCCAGATGCAACATCTTATCCTTCACTTTAGAAGAGATATCTTGACATGCCCCACACCACTGGACACCTAGAAATTTCACTGAGGTGGAAGGCCCCTGCATTTTTGTTTGATTTATCTCCCATCCTCTCACGCAAATGCCTTACCAACAAGTCTAGTCTTTGCTACTTCCTGCTCACTAGGTCCTATCAACATGATACCATCAATTTAATGGACCAGTGTGATGTCTTGTGGGAGGGAGAGACAATCAAGTTCACTGCAGACAATATCATGACATAGGGCGGGAGAGTTGATATACTCCTGAGGAAGGACAATGAAGGTATACTGCTGGCCTTGCCAGCTGAAAGCAAACTGTTTCTGGTGGTCCTTACTAATGGCAATTGAGAAGAAAGTGTTTGCCAGATCAACAGCTGCATACCAGGTACCAGGCGATGTGCTGATTTGCTCAAGCAGTGATACTACATATGGGACAGCAGCTGCAATTGGAGCCACCACCTGGTTAAGTTTACAATAATCTACTGTCATCCTCCAAGACCCATCTGTTTTCTGTACAAGCAAAATAGGAGAGTTGAATAGGGATGTGGTGGGACTCACCACCCCTGCAACTTTCAAATCCTTGATGGTGGCACTAATCCCTGCAATTCCTCCAGGAATCTGGTATTGCTTCTGATGAACTATTTTGCAAGGTAGGGGCAGTTCTAGTGGCTTCCACTTGGCATTTCCAAACATAATAGCCCACACTGCACAAGTCAGGGATCCAATGTGGGGATCTGCCAGTTACTGAGTATGTCTATTCCAATTATGCATTCTGGAACTGGGGAAATAACCACATAATGGGTCTAGGGACTGACTGGATCAACTGTGAGACAGACTTGGGCTAAAACTCCATCAATCACTTGACCTCCATAAGCCCCTACTCTGACTGGTGGACCAAAGTGATGTTTTGGGTCTCCTGGAATTAATGTGACTTCTGAGCCAATGCCTAAATAATTCCCCAAATGTCTGATCATTTCCTTTTCCCCAATGCACAGTTACTCTGGTAAAAGGCCATAGATCTCCTTGGGGAAAGGTGGGAGGAAGATTAACAGTATAAATTTTTGGCAGTTTAACAGGATCTTTCCCCAAGGGGACCTGGCCTTCTCCTCATTCAAGGGGCTCGGGGTCTGTAAACTGTCTCAAGTCTGGGAATTGATTAAGGGGCCGTGATTATCTGCATCTGTAATTTGAGTTAGGGTTTTATTCACTTGACCTAGAACTCTTCTGTTTATACAGATCCAGAAGAAATTTAGTAGACTGCCCATCTATTTCACTTCTAGGTACCCCAAGATATATGAGCCAAGGCCATAACTCTATACAACTGAGACTATTTTGAGCACTGCTTTGAATCTGTTTTTCATTATGGTAGCCACACCCACCTTGTCTTTGGTGATTAATTGCTGATACTTGACTTTTACTGGACTGAGAGCCGATCATCCCCATAATGTTTAAGGATTCTAATTTCATTACAGCCCTCCCTACAGTAATATCTGGACTACAGAGCGGAGTAACCACAGACCTCTTTGGGGAAAATGGAGTTAATCTGACAAACTTATTCCTCACAGTCCTGGTAAAAGATGTGTCCTCTGGACATTCCTGGGGTAGGTAGCAGGTTTTAAACGGTAAATCCATTCTGGCATTCCAATCTCTCTAAGGCTTTGAATTCCCTCTTCTCCTGTATACCAGGGCAAATCGGGCATCTCAACCTCAGATATGCTAGGCCATCTTTTGGTCCATGTTTCTGTCAGCCACACAAACAAACTGTTAGAGCCCTTTCTAAGCCCTCAAGCAACAGCATTGAATCCAGAATTTCTGCTTATTGGATCCATATCAATAAATTCAGCCTGATCCAACTTTATATCCCTTCCACCATTATCCCATACCCTTAGTATACATTCCTACACATATTCCCGATTTCTGTATATAAGTTGGAAAATTCATGTAGTTCTTTCAGAGCATAGGGTACTTCCTCATGGGTCACACTTTGGATTTCACCTTTGGGGGCTTTTTAAAATTTTAGTCTAGTAAACAGGTCTGGAAGAGAAGAGGGGTGGTAGGGGTGGGTAAGGAGAAGGATTAGAAATATCTTGGAAGCTACTGACCTCTGGGCATTTCTTTGCATTTTCTTCTGGTGAGACAGGATTAATACTTTCAGGCAGGGGTTGGAAGGCAGATTCCTTGGGGCAGGGTGGAAGCTGGGCAGTGCATGCTGGAGTTTAGCTGGTACCTGCCTTAGGGCTGGGAGGAGGTCCAGTTTCCCTGGGAGAAGCTGGAGGCTGGGTGATACAAGGTTGACAGGATGTGGTCTCCACAGGGCAGGCCATCACAGGTTTATCTGGTAAGGTCTCAGCAGAATTTAGGGTTTCTATGTTCCCACCAATATTATCATCATCCCATGTGTCTCCATCCCAATCCTCTGGGTTCCACTCCATTACAATTAATTCCTTCACTTTAACTGCAGAAACCCTGTGGATTGAGATTTTAGTTTCCTTTGTAACTCTGCTACTCATACAATGAGAGTCTGAGTTTGGTTCTCAGCTATCTCAAGTTTGTGGCTATAGGAGGCAAGATTTTCTTTCAGAGTACACATAGAAACTTTCACATCATTCATGAGGCATTTAAGTTTCAAATTTGAAGTCTTTAGCTCATCTCTTTCTTTTCTAACTGTATCCCGAGTATCTAGGAGGAGCCAGCCACCATCATTATACCTTTTGACTCTACAACACTCTGTTAAGATGTTGAAAACACTCTCACCCAGATCCTTGCTTCTTATAAGTGTGGAAATAGGGGAATCCAGTCATGATATTTTGCATTATCTCTACTGACAACTCACGCCATGGACTGTTAGTGGCCTCTTCATTATTGGGAAGGGAGTCATTAGTACCCTTGGGTCCAATTCGAGTAGAAAGCCAATTGCAAAGCTCCCAAAACTACCTCAGACATCCCATGTTTAAGATTCTGTTCCTCAAGAACCACTCCCGGTACCAAGCTGTATTAGTCAGGGTTCTCTAGGGAAACAGAATCAACAAGAGATATCTGTCAATGGTATGAGATTTTTTATGAGCCTTTCATGTGACCATGGGGATACACATGTCCAGGTTCCACAGGCAGGATGCAAACCAGGTGCTCTGATGAAAGTCCAGTGAAGGTCCTTGATGAGTTTTCAAGAAATGTTGGCTGTCCAAAGCTGAGCTGGGAAATTCTCTTTGAATACTGAAATCACTTCCCCTTCTAAGGCATTCAACTGATTGGATAAAGCCTCACTCATTGCTGATGGCAATCTCCCTGACTGATGTAGATATAATCAGCCATCTATGCAGTAAACTCACTGGTGACTAAAGCCCATAAATGTCCTTATATTACAATTAGCCCAGTGCTTGCTTGACCAAACAACCGGGCACAATTACCTGGCTGAGTTGAAACATTAGCCTAACCATCACAATATATATTGCATATAATTATTTATTTGCATATGTAATTTATACATTATTTATATTGAATTCTACTATCATACTAACCATGAAGATTCTGGCTTCAGGAAAACCAAATCAAATCAAAGCATACCAAGCAAAGCAAATCCTGGTTTTTGACCTGGAAGACCTAAATACAAACTGTGGTTTTGTCTCTTGCAAGTGTGGACTTGAGAAGGTCACTTAACTTAACCTCTTTAAATTCCTGTTTCCTTTTTTAAGAAATGAAGACAATCATGTTTGCCCCATCTCTCTTTTGAGTGAGTGACTCTGAGTGCATTTTGGACAAAGAGGCAGGAATAGAAATAAAGCATAATATAAATCTTGATGAATAAATATTGATGATTGACTATTTGCAAACATCAGAAATACTCTATGCCTCTCATTTCTTCTTTGGGGGACAATTCTCAACCCTAGTTTCCATACATCTTAGAATATAATGAAAAAAAGGAAAAAAAACAAAATATATATAAAAAAAAGAGAATATAATGAAGCAATTACAATGGCTCTCACATATTTTACCAAAACCAATAACAACACCCCTCATTAATCCTTAATTTTAATTCACTTTTTAAAGTAACCAAATCAATACTTGCAAAACAACATTTTAATATTAAAGTATGCATTTTTACTCAAACTGCCCAAAACCTGCTAGCCTCCTATCTTAGTTTGCTGAAGTCTGCTAATGCAAAAATAACAGAAATGGCTTGGCTTTTACAATTGGAATTTATTAGGTCAAAAGCTTACAGTTCTGAGGCTATGAAAATGTCCAAATCAAGGCATTATCAGAGATGCTGTCTCATGCAAAGTTGGCTGCTGGCAATCCTGGACTCCTGTCATGTAGCAAGGTAAGATGTTGGCTGGTCTCTGCCTTTTCCTCTGTGCTGTTTCTCCCCGAGCTCAGCTGTGGGTGATCAGGGAAATGGCTTGTCTCTCCCCTCTCCTCCTCACTTCATTGCTTCAGCTTACAATGCTCTGCTGATTCAAGCCTCCAACCTTTCTCAGTCTCTCGGGGTTTCTCTCTCTTTCTGTAACTGCAGGTGATCCTGGAATCCTCTCTCACATGTCAGGGTAAAATGGCAGCTCCCTTTCTCTCCTCTCTCTTCCATTTATATAGGACTCCAGTAAAAGTATTAAGATCCACCCTGGGTCCTGCAATCTAATCAAAAGTTCCCAACTACAAAGGGTTTACAGGCACAGAATTGGGTTTGCTTTAAGAACAGAGTTTTCTGGGGTCCATGAAAGACTCACACTAGCACACTGCCTCAGCTTCTACTTTTTAAGCTTGTTTTGAAAACAGCACCCAAACTCATTAGTAACAGCTTATTCTCCTTTTGTGCTTGTTCTGCAGGCTGATATAACCTGAGCATGCACAGAAACTGAGACTGGTGTCATTAGATGGCCCCCAAGACCCCCAGGCAAATCCATTATGAGAGGTGCCTTCAACAAGTAAAATCCAGTGGAAAACCTGCCTTTACCATGTATTAGAAAATCTATGCTTAGTCAATCAAACCACACCAATGTCCACCTCCCATCAACATAAAAGATTTCCCTTGCCCTCAAGTCAGGGAGATAAATTTAAGTTTTACCTCCTGTCTCCTTGCTGGTCAACCTCACAATAAAACTCTTTCTTTTCTCAAAATCCTGGTGTCATAAAATTGACTTCTGTGCACATAGGGCAATGAGCCCTTGCTTAATAACATTACCAGTAAGATGTTTCCATTTCAAAGATTTTGTGAAATTCTGCCATGTATATTTAGGAAAATAGAAGCATATCTTCTTAGTTATTAGAGTAAAAGCTCCAGATCGATGAACACATACATACAATATAAAGTAAAGTTTAGATTTTTTGCTTCTCATCCCCCTTTGTTTTTCATACAATCTTTAGTCTTAAAAACACAATAACCACCTCTCTTAGTAATTCTGTTCAGAGCATAAAGTGAACAAATTCATGACCTTTGTATTCATTATTATGTCCCTCCAAAGCATAATTTCACACAGCAGTTACACTGTGTTTGAGATAATGAACCATTTTCTAATAGGATTTAATTCATATAAATTTGACCTTTTAGAAGCATCATTCTGAAGTTAATGTTTCACAAAAAAAAAAAAAAAAAATCAAGTAATATGATTAAATTTACATAGGTAGAACTGAGATACTTTAAGTTTTTCTGGAGAGTGATGAGGATTAGCAAAATGTAGAATTCCAGAGTGAGGATTATCATCTTTGCAAAAAATAATTTTAAAAAAAGGACACTTTGAACTAGAAGAGAAGAGAACAAATGAAGGCTTTTGAAAGTGGACTTGCATAACAAAAATTATAAATGGAATATTTTATAGAAATATAGTATTTTTATAATTTGCCTCTGTGTACATAAAAATTTATATATTTATATATTTATGTAAATATATGCATATGCACAAACACATATATTTTTTCAGTTGAGAATCAACAAAGACTTACAATGTGAAAGAAGACTGGGGAATTTACTATGAATGGTTCACATAACCAGATTTGGGTGAGAGATCCAGAAGAATCCCCTCCACTCCCTAAGTGGCAATGCAACACAACACGCAGAAGGAGTAATGAACCATACTGAGGTTTGAAATCTGATTTCTAATACCAAGTGTATCCCTGACTCACCATGGGTTTCAGTTTTCTCATTAATGTGAAATGGTTGAGTATTTTTAATTTTTAAATTAGCAATAATTTAAAAAAATAATTTTTAATTGTAGCAATGCTTCAATGTGTGTTCAATTGTAACAAATGTACCACAGTAATGAGGGATGTTGTTGATGTGGGAAAATGTTGGAGGGGGAGGGAGTGGGGCATAAGAGAATCTCTTATATTTTTAATGTAATATTTATGTAATCTAAAGCTACTTTAAAATTTTTTAAAAAATTAAAAAATGTAAAAACATTAATTTTATATTATCTGTAATTTATTAACAGAAAAAAATAGTGTAGAGTTAAAGATAAGAATAAAACATTTATGAAAAATAGTTGAACTAATAGTAAATGAGGACTCTTACATTTTAATGTATCAAATACTTAAAATATAGATATAAGACAATCCTTTACATAGAGTTATTAAAAGAATTTCATTGTCCCAGTTTTACTTTTTTCCATCCAAATTTGAAAGGACTTTTGTCATACATTTTAGTAACTTTTTACATTTATCCCATATTTCTTTGACTCTTTCATTACTTTTATATATTAACCTCCACACATATACTTACATGTAGACATATTACAAAATATAAAAATAATATTCTACAGGAATCTTAAATTGTGTGTTTATCAAGATTTATTATATATTTTTAACCTTCTATTGACCTTGACATGATTTTAAATTCTCTGGACACTTGAAAACAGTTTGATTTTCTTTTTTACAATGAGAAGATAAACACTCATTAGCTCACATAATTGAAAGGATTTTGTCTCCAGCTCTCAAATCCCTGATGAACGATTTCTTCATAGAATTCAATCCAAAAACAAACAAAACAAAACACACCAAAGGTTTTGGGGTCCCTAATGGGGAAATAAGCTGATGAGAATTGAGACAAAATTTTTCATTAAGTATGGAAATGAAAAAGGAATATATTGCATTCAAATTTACTGTTTTATTTTATACACAAGAACAAACGGTTTCTCATTTTTGACCACTATACTGTATTTTGCACATTATATTAGGACTCAAGTCAATATTTTTTGCTACATCTATTTGTCCTTACTATCATTCTTTTTTATTTTTGATTCATCATAAAGCCTTCTTACACAGTAGCAATTAAGTATTCCATTAATTATGTAGTTTTCCTATGCAAAACAGAGCTTAATAGCATTGCTTTCTCTTTCAATTCCTAGTAGTAAGTGGAAAAGAAAATTATATAAAACAACCAATTTATTTTATACTTCAAGAACTATTGAAAAAAAAGTCATGAAAAGAGGAACTCATGTTTTTCTTCATTACTCTGACATGGAAGATAGCACAGTATAAGAAAAGAAAGTCCTCAAGCAAAGCTTTCTACTCTAAATTAAATAATCATAATTTTAAATGCAAAAACAGCACTACATATCATTCTTAAATATATATTTTATTTGTAGGTTTGCTTGCTTATATATAATTTCTTGCCTAAAATTTTAAGTAAGTATAAAATTGTTAAAAACTTTACAATACAAAACTAACTCTTTAAGTTAATTAAATGACATAATGCATGATGTGGCTTCTTTGTTTACTAAGATTTGTTGCACTCTGTAATATTCAATCTGAATTAATAGTTGAATGTTTGATGAAAGAAGGCAAGCATTCTTGAGGTTCATAGTGTACGTCAGGACCTAAACTGACATAAGGAAATGCTGAGGCCAAATTATAGACATTTATAACTAATTATTATATACAGTATAAACATTGTGAAAAACTGATTATATTTCCCTTTGAAAGTAAAAATACCTGCCTGTAAAGATGATTAGCTGGTGTTAAACAGCTAATCTACCTTTTCAGTTAGATGTGTTGTTGTGTTTTTTGGGGCCGGGGGAGGGGGGAGGGGGAGGAGTCCTGTTTTGATGGTTTCTGCCACATTTAATTTGGATGGAAAAAAAAATATCTTTATTTATGATTTACTCTAATAGCTAATATACTCCCCCTGCCCAGTGGCAGTGTGAGATGATTTTATGAATCCCCCCAAAAAGAAATATGATGTTTCTAAACTATTGCTAAGCAGACTCACACAGACACAGAGGAAAATGGGAGCTGGCATATTTTGATTCTGTAATGCAATGGTTCTTAACCAGGGGTCCATGGACCCCCAAGGGGTCTGTGGGAAGATTTCAGGGGGACTGTGAGTTTGAATTGGAAAAAATAAACTTATCTTTATTTTCTCTGATCTCTAAATGAAATCTAGCATTTCCTTCACTTATGAATGTATGCATAAATAAATTACAGTAGTATTCATTTCACCTAACTGGCAAAGGGGTTCGTGAAACAAAAAAGGCTAAGAACCTCTGCTGTAATGTGAGAGAGAGGATTGCTTAAGCACAAGTTCCCCAAAAGGCTGGGCCCATGAAGCAGGTCAAGAGGCTACCAGACCTGCTGTATGCCTGATAGCTTAGAGATGAACTTGAGAAGAGAATGGAACAGAGCATCTGAGACTGATAAAGGAGGCCTGGAAAGAGACAAGCCTAATGCCAGCTTGCACTGAAATCAGCAAGAAAGTAGGGCAGCTAAGCCTGAGAGAGAAAGCCTGGAAGGGAAGGCAGAGACCAACCAGAGATCGCCCGCCATCTTGCTTCAACATGTGGCAGCTGACTTTGATAAGAAAACACCTCTTATGGGGCTTCGAGTTGGACTTTTTACAGCCTTGCAACTGGAAAAATTTACCCCAAATAAATACCCTTTATAAAAGCCAGCACATTTCTGATGCATCTGAAGCCTTTTGGCAAACTAAAGCACCCCCCAACCTTGAATCCTATTAAAAGTTCTTAAATGAATTTTTTTCTTCTTTTTCAAAAATAACATTGACTATGCAAGTTGAGAAAAATCTTTACCATGGTAGGGCTTTGTGTCAGGGGATGGATTTTTGCATAATCTCTATTTACAATTTAAAAAAAAAAAAGAAAGATAAGAGTAGGATAAAAATCAAGTCTTAAAAACCGTTAGAGAAACAAAATATATTTTGTGATCTTTGACCATAAATGGATGCTTTTAGGGGCAATGTCAAGAAGGACACATACACCATTTTTCAGAAAATAAATGCATTTTATAGAACTCAGTATTCGATTATTCATATTACATGGTACAAAATGATTTAAAAATTTACAAACTTTTATAACATATTTCTGAATGTTACCACCATTTCTAGGATTATTTAATTGCCTATTTGCAAAATACATAGAACTCGGTAAAACTTGCTTTCTTCTTTTTTTCTCTAAGTCTCTTGCCTTGAGTCCTGCCCAACAGTCTTTCTTTTGGGCTGCTTATTTTTGTCCCTTATACCTGCAATAAACTACAACATTTAGAAGTGTTTTGTACTGACCTCGCCATCTGGTAATGGAAATGAATTGATATAGAAAGTCAATACACAGGAAACACAGAAATCAGAAAGCCATGTCAACTCCAGGAGACAGTCTTTTTTTAATAGCACATTCAAGAAATTTCCCTCAATATTGAGGTCAATATCCAATAAATGTTAAGTAGTTAAAGGATATGAATAGGTTTGTGGTTCTGTCATTAGAAACAGACTCTTCCTTATTTGTGCCATTTGAAGACAGGCTGTTTACGTATTTTCTTCTAATGCAGGGAAAAAATACAGATAATTTAATTCTTTAGTAGGAATTGTTTGAGGAGGTGGAGAAAACTTGAAGCATTGTCGTCACACTTACCTAGAAAATGTGGTAAAATTCATGAGGATTATAACCAGAGAGACAAATGATATGGTTGAGAAAGTTGAACAAAAAATATGTACTGCCAAGTGGAATATTACATTTTAGAATATCTGCATATAAAGATAAATTTAAATAAAAGTTTCTTGTTTTAAAATTACTATAAAAATAAGTTAGGAATATGATACTTACATCGTCATTCATAAATATTTTACACAGAGTACAAATGAAAAAAGTCATTAAGAAATATTTGGAATGGAAACATCTGTATTACATAATTCTGAGAGAAATATAGAATGATGGAAAATTGATTTTATTCAATATTTAACATTTCATAGATTAGTGATACTTTTCTCATTGTCAAATAATAATTTAACCTAGGTTGAAATATGTACTCGCTTAAATAAACCTTCAGTGCATGTAGGATTCCACAGGGCCTTGAAAAGAAGAGAGAAAAAAAAAAAAAAAAAGAAATGAATGTCATCAAATAAATAAATGAAATTTTACTTAATATGAGGATTTAAAATATTTAAACACAAATAAAAAAGAACAACATAAAACTGTTCTAATTATGATTTTATAGTCAAAATTATTAAATTTACTATTGAAAATATTTATATTAATAAGGTTTATAGGCTCACAAAGCCCAATTAAATATAGGATAACCAAGAAAAAGTTGAATTAGGTGGCAAAATTCTATTATTTCTTTGGCTTTATATGTAAGATCACAAAACAATAGTTTTATGCAACTATTTTTTCTTTATGCACTCCTCAAGTAAAAAAAATGCAAGAAAATTACGTAATTAAGTGATACAAAAGTATTATGTGACCCTCCTATTATTTTTGCAAACCATAGTGACTGTCCGTGGTCCTAAACACAAAGCTCCAACAGAATTTTCTCAATCTGAACTAATTATTTTTATTTTTTTAATCTTTAAATTTTACTGCATTTTTAAGAAATAGGAGATTAAAACAACTCAAAATCTTTCACTATTTTTTTTTAAAAAAGGAATGCAGCCACTATTTATAAAAAGAAGTATAAGATCAAAAAAGTATTGAATATGACACATGCCCTCAAGAAGTACGGAATCTAGTTGGAGAGATATAAATGAATATAGGAAAAGAAAAGCCATACTACAAGATAGCAGGTTATATGTCCACAAACTGGTAATACTGATAACTGCAGAAGGAGTTCTATGGAAGGAGATAACACTCATAGTTTGGGTGGTCAGAGCAGATTGCAAATCAAGAAGATAGAATTGGAGCTTGGCCCTCAAAGAGGAATATGGTGTAAAGAAGGGTATTCCAGGAAGAATGATTAAAAACAAAACAAAACAACAAAAGAACTAAATACCTGAGATAAGCAATAACAATTTCTGTTGGAACAGTTTAGGTGGAATAAAAGGCTCATTTTTGTGAACAGTACATGCCAACCTTGCATAAATTGGAAAGGATCCAATTTTAGCAGCCATGAATGCTGATTTGAAGAATACAAATTTTATCTTATAAGTCTTAGTGAACCAATAATTGTGTGGGTCTGTGTTTTAAATTAGAAATATAACAGGATGCAAACTGTTTTTTGAAAAATTTGTTTTGTTTTGATTTTCAGATGTATCTGCGGTGCTGTATAGATTAGAATGTGTAGGGCCTGCAAGTAAGAAAAAAACTCCAAAATGAGAAAATCTTGAAGCAGTAAGCAGTAAGCAGTACTGGGAGGTGACTGTTCTTGATAGTGTGATTTCCCCTGTCAACATGCTTGTTCTGGTTCTTTTAACAGCTGACCCATCACTCTGGTCTCAGCTCAAATGCTACATCCTCAGAGATGTCTTCCCTAATTACTCTTTTCTAATCACAAGCCCCTCTTGACCTAAATCTCAGCTTTGTCATTATTTCTTTCATGGCCCTCATCACTGTGTGAAATTCTTTAAATTTTTTTTTTTCTGGCTTCTAATTTAGAATATAAGAACATAGACTAGAATATAAACCATTAGGATACAAGGTTTATGGAGACAGGAAGCCTGCTTGTCTCCTGTTCACTGTTAAAAATCTCAGTGCATGAAACAGTTCAAAATATATATATATTTACTTAATATAAATGAATGAGGATGGAATGCCTTGTGATGAAAGGAGCCACAGGACTATAATTATATATTTCACACAGATACGCATTTGCAACTAAATATGTCTTTATTTCTTTTAGTAAAAAGAAGTCTACAGAGTCATTAAGATGAACACTTAAAAAGGTGCCTAGTATTAAGTACCCAATCAACAAATGTTAGTTAAATGAATGTGAAAGGACAAAATGTGGAAATACTTATTCCAGAGTATTTCATGGCTCATAATATTCATATACTTAATAAAATCCCTAACCTAGCCCACCTTTTGAAGTTCTAAAAAAAGTTACTAAAACGAAGGGGAAAATATAATAATCAGTTCAGTAAGTTCAGAGACACAAATGTCACTAAAATGTATGATACTAACATTTCTCTCACCACAAAAGTATATTCTAGTACTTGCCGTGTAGAAAGGACAAAAAGCCTCAATATATAACCAAAATTGTTAGCTAGTAGAACGCAGAAAGGATTGCAAGGAATTAGTAAAGCACAACTAATGAGAATAAATGGCTCCCCTTGCTACCTTGTAGTGACAACAACCATTTGAAAGACAGTATTATTTTGTAATGATTAACCATTCTGGGAATATTGTAAATTAAGAAAATCTGTTACAAAATAGATTAATCTTCTCAGGCTTTAAAGAATAATGCAGTCAACATATTGTCAAATTAGAAAACAAGAACTCCAATATTTAATTATTTTAATAACTATTTAAGAAGAAAATTGTCTTAATAAATACTTTATTTCCTTAAAAATTTCCAAGGTATTTTATTTTGTATGGAAGTAGCACTTGAATAGAAATCAAATACACTGTATAACTATAATTCCATAGCCATTATAGCAATGTTGGGGATGTTTTTGCATTAAAATTACATTTAATTATTTAAAAGGCATACGTTTTCATTGTAAAACATAAAAAAAGAGATAAACAATGAGGAATTAAAATATGCCCTATTCCTGTCAACCAGAGACAATCACTATACCAAACTCAGTGTATTCATTTTTACATATGTATTTTTGTTAGCAAAATAAGATCATACAATATATTATTTTTAAGTTACTCTATTGGCTGCTTTGTTTTATTTTTTAAGTTAATGACCTCTAGCTTTCCATATCAATGTATTTTTTTCTATCTAATAGAAAAACTTTTTCAACTTTTCTCAAATGTCCCTCAAACACATTTTACTGCTGAACTGTCCAACACAAGATTTAATCTAAGACCATGAATCACATCTGAATGTGATATCATTTAAATCCTTTCACTTTCAACTTCTTAATTGGGGAAACTTTCTCTTTTTGTGAAAAATTCTAGGTGAATAGATAAAAGAGAAAGATGGTACCATTAACATCTGTGTAGTTGTCCCTTGGATTTAGAGTTGCCATAGTGGCTTGCACTTTCTGTCTCTCCCTGTCTCTCTCCCTGACTCCCTCTGTCTCTCTCTCTATCCATCTTTCTCTTCTCTCTAAATACATTACATTTGTCATGTGTCTCTTTAGTTTTTATCATCAACAACAGCCTCCCAATATTATAATGGCATTTTCTTTTTTTCTTTTGAGGATACCATGTCGGTCGTCTCAGAGTGAATCACATTCTGAATTTGTCTGATTGTTGAGTCATGATATTGTTTTACTTACCCATCCACCATTGCTTTAGTATCTTTCAGTGGAAAAAGCTAGGAAATATTCTTTAAATTAATAAATTAGGAGTTCATTTTAATATTTTCAATTTGAATATAATATTACAGGATTTTATCCAACTTCTATTATTTTTGTAGTTATATTTTTGCTCATATCTGGAAAAATCTTGAATACTAGTAATATTAGAATTAGTTATTTGTTGAATCACATAATATATATAGCTTCAAAATTATTATATTATAATTATTATAAAATTACTGAAAGAAGTTTTAGAGTTCTTTGAAGTTATTTTTTGAATGTACTGCTAGAGAAATGGATTATGAATCACTTTTAAAAATCTGTTTTTCTCTGTAGTTATGTTACCGAGTTGATATAGAGTTAAGCTTATTTCAAATGAATTTTAATTTTATACTTTTCTTTTTTCCATAAAAACAAAATACTCAAAGAAATCTGACTTTTATACTCATCTCTTCCACACTAATATACACTGCTTTTGTCACTCCCCTTACAGGTAAACATTTTTATTATTTTCAGGCTTATTTCTTTTCTGATTTATGAATATATATATAATTTTACATAAACTGCATACTACATAAATGTTTCATGGCCTTCTACTTTCAAATATCAATATATTCTTGCTACTCCATATCTGAACATTAAAAAGAATTTTTTTTGCAGCAGCAGTGGGGAGCTGTTTGGAGTTCATTTTGTGAATGAACTATATTCAAACAACCCCTTATTGATGGACATTAGGGTCATTTTCTATCTTTAGTTATTACAAACAATGCCATAAAGGAAAACCTTCTAGAGGTGTTATTTTGAATATATGGTTTATATCTTCAAGGTAGATTCCTAGAGGTGGTATTGCTGGGTATAGGATACAACCACATATAGTTTTCTTATATTTTTCAAAATCTCTCTATAGGGGTTTTGTACCATGTGACAGAGCTGTTCTTTATTTAATAGAAACAAATAAAAAGAAACATACAAAATGTTCAAAATGATCACATAGTCAAATGTTATTTGGATATTTAAATGATAAAGAAAAAGTGTATTTATTAATAATGCAGTAAAATCATATCCATTATATTTGAAATGCCAAAAATATCTATACATACATATATGTTTATGTACATATATTTATAGATAACGATTCATCATTTATATGTTTATTTTAATATACAACATACGAGGTTGAGAAAAACTTTGAAAAGAGTAGAAAATAATACATATGTATAGACATACAAACAGAAAGTAATTTTTGCATATTTTTATGACTTTTACCCTATTTTTAATAGCAGTATTTCTTCAGTCACAAAAGTGAATCATATTACTGATCCTTCCTCAAAGAAACATTAATCATTTCAGATTTTCCCCATAAATTAAAAAAAACTTTGAAGCGCCATTTTTGGAACTACATCAAGTGTTAGATAAATCCAAAAAACTGAAAAACACTATATTGCAATTCTACACTATTCCTTTCTTAGGCTTAGAAATGAACAATTTACCAATTTTTAGGTGATAATTTTCCAATGTAGCGAAATGGTGAACCTGTTTAGAGTATTTTTCCCTCTGCAAACTATTCCATATTCGATAAGATGGTTTAAAGTCACATACATAGATCCATTTATAAGCACAAAAATCAAAATAATGAGAACTTTTTGCTGTCTGATATGTATAGAACTTTGACCCTGTAAGTACTCTGAATTGCAAATTACAATCTTTTTAGTCTAAATTTTCTCTATAGTAATTCAGCTTTATAAATTTAAAATTCTAATTACCATCTTAACAATGTGACATTGCGTAAAAGTATAATTTCCTGATATTCTTACTTTATGGAGCATAAGGTTAATGCTACATATGGCTCTGTTTAAGAAAAAATTCTAATATAATATTTTCATATACTAAAAATTCCAACTCCTTTGCCTGGTATGAAGTAAACATTTGTGGAAGCATTTTTTTCCCTTTAGTTATCTGTGGCTATTTATAAGTTATGAAATCACTTTACATTTTTATTTTGAAACACAATTAATCTAAGTATTTTAATGTCTTCTGCCTCCCCGCTGCCAAAAAAAAATAACAGTTCTTTCACTGCCAGAACATATAAGTTAGGTATTCTCAAGTCACAAAGCATGAGTTAAGTGGCTGAGGTACTTTTTGATGGACAAAGACTATAATAAGTGCCAATGCTTGTGACAGATATCATCCCCTATGTGTGCTTCTAATTCAGGGGTAAATATTCTCAAAGAGACTAGCAGATCTTACAAGAAAATTAAGGGAAAATTGAAGTATCTAATTAATTAAATCTAATAGCCTAATAAAAATTTGACAGACAAAAATTGAAAAGTCATGAGCTGGTAAGTGAGGAATTAAAATAATGTAGTTTTTATGTTATAGCCAAAATTATTATCCTTTTATTTAGAATATATGGTTTTATGATTTCTGTGTATTGAAATTAATGTTTCTAGGAAGCCAACTGACTGTCAACAGTCCAATTGACTAATTTGCCTATTACCTTTAAAAGAAATTGATTTCTTATTATTAATTTATACCAAGTTTTATAAAGTTGGGCTGCAAATATGCCTACCTAATAACTGTATAAATTCATTTTAATACTCTTAAAAATCAAATAGCAATTTAAGCCATCTATAACTTTAAAATATTTTCCTTTAAGTCTTAATTTACATGCAAAAATTAATAGATTTGCAACTGATTCTAATTTATACAGTAAATAAAACATAAAAATACAAGTAGGTTTTTTTTCTTACCTATGGTGTGCATAATATACTCCTACTAACAGGTTGTTTGTTTGAGTGTGTAGATATGAAATTCAAGGGTAAATTTGCTTTTGCATATCTTTTCTGATTGTAGGCCATATTGAAAAAATAATAATTTCCATAGACATTATTTAATATAGACTAAGTTCACAAATTTTATTTTGAACAAGTACCTGAGCAAAGTTGTAGAGCTTCAAACAAATTATAATGATTAGCTGCAATCTCATAATACATCACAATCATTGAGAGATCCTTTCAGTCTATACTTTGTCTTTTCTTCCAAAATGTGCTAAACATTTCTTTAGAAGAGACTCCCTCTCACGCAGTCCCACTTAGCCTGCTGCATCCCTGATAAGACTTCTAAAGCTATATGAAAAAAGATTAGAAATTTTGGAAATAAGTTTAGATTACCTATAGAGGTGGCAATCTAAGATTTAGCAGTAGAAGTGGATTGGGGGACATTTTCCTTTCAATAAATATCTATTTTTCTCTTTTCTATCAACACCTTCACCAAATAAACATATTTTTCTACAAACATTACCAGTTTAAAATATAAAAATATTTTTAATTTTTGCATGATATTTTATTTTAATGCATAGTTTGAAAATTATGAGCTTTCATAGTTTACACCTACCCTTGCTATTTTGCCCCTTAAGATCTCATCCACAAATTATCTTATCAAAAGGGTTGTCAGTTAACCAATATTAATTCTATGTAGTCATAATTGAACTTCAAGACATTTCAGGAAAGATCTGGTTTCTAGATAAATGTTCAGGATTTTAGAAAGAAGCATTTAATACAAAACTATGAAGACAACTGAGTTTTGGAACTTAGGTTTTAAAATCACTGTTCAGTAAACTAAGTAGTTGTCTATGTTGATGTACATTTGATGCTTCTTTTTAAAAGGCACGAAGTAGTCATTTCAAAATATTTGTTGGATATAAAAAAGTAATATAGAATAATAATTTAGGACAGCAATATGCAGTTCTCTGTTTTTCTGTGAATAAAGTAAAATAATGCATACTTTTATGTTACAGATTTTAAAGATTATAAAACCAACATTGAAATCTTGTGATTTATATATTCAGTTATTTTTTTTCAAAAAGTAATTATTGAATGTTTATTTGTTTACTTTTGCTGGCATAATTTCTCTGATAAAAGGGGTGGGCTCACATACAAAGAGGTCTACTTACACACTTAAAAGCTATAAATTCTACCATTTCTGCACTGAAAGAAGAAGGATATGGGGGCGGGGAAGTAGAGTGGGGGAAAAGAAAAGGGAGAAAGAGGAAATGCAAATACAATTTCCGAAGTGTGTTTGATTCTACCCAGCTTTCTTCTCCGCTTATGCCTATGCCAAGTGTATATAATAGGGAGACTATAGTCAGCTGTTCCCTCAGGCGATCTGTGTTTTCATAGTAGGAATCTTTTGATGCAGTGGGCCTGATCACAGGATTTAATGATACCCAGCACATTTTTTTCATACTGCAGAGTCCCTAAAGGAAGCCGACTACTTTTATCTAGGTCCCAAGCAAAGATAAAGCAATTAGAAACTTGTTCTTACTGACTCAGAGCTCCTCAAAGGGTTTGCAAGAAGCACATTGAAAAGGGTTTTTGACTAACTGTGATTTTTGCTTCAACTCCCTTTAAGTTGCTCAAATCTCATCTCAGACCTACCCAGATCACTCTGGTTAAAATTCCTTATCACAACCCTGAACCCCACCCCAAATACTCACAATCGTACTTTTCCTGTGCTATTTTTCTTTTTTCATTGCACTTAGCAACTTCTAATGTATTATACAATTGACTTGATGATTTTTATTGTTTATTGTTAGTATGCCTTCACCAAGCAGGAATAAAGGACATATCCCAAGTGCCCAGAACAGAGCCTAGCTTCAGGGGGGCACTTATTAATATTCGTTGATTGAATGCATGGATGGATTTTCAACAGCAATGACCTTAGAACTTCACCAGATAGTCTATAACTCCATTAAAAGTTAATAAGCACCTGTGGTTGATGATTATGTTTCCTGTGTTTTTAATCAATGTTCTTGTCTGAAAATTATCCTTGATGTAATATGAAAATTTGTAGTAAAAAAAGAAAATCTGGAATATACTACCCCATTTTCAAACATGATTTTGTATTTATAAAAATAGAGACATACCTGAGATAAGGAATATAAATAAATGAAGCATGCATGGGAAAGACAGTTATCTAACAATGTGAAGTCACATTCATACATGATCAGAGATACCAAATTTAAGAACAATGGTATCAATGAATGGGTCCAAAATAGAAAGGCTTAATAAATTATGGTTTACTAGCAAATGGATTGAATTAATAGTTATTCAATTCTTAGAGTTGGGCTTAATGAATAGGCTGGCATAATTTATTGAATAAAACGAAATACTTTCCTGCTCTACCTAACATCTAATAAAACAATTGCAGTGAAAACTAATCATTCTTATCCATCACATGATGAACTTTTTTGTATTTGTTAGAACTCTCTGCACACATTACTAACTGTGCCCAGGAGCACCTTCAAAATTAAATCTAAGAAAGGTACCAAAGGTTAAAAAGTACATAAATAATTGCATTGAGAAGTTTTTCAAAATGTGTGTTCAAAATACAACTAATAAAATTACTTTCCTGATATATAAATAGAAAACTGCATTTATGAAATATATCCATCATTTGGAAAATGTATTAAGATATTTAAAAAAAACACTGTGGTTAGGGTATACATTTGGGTTTATTCATAAAGGACTAAGACAAAATATGTGTGATGTTTCAATTCAATTTTAAATAGTCAAATGAAAACCACTAATTATATTTAGACCAACAATGATTTTTAATATTTGATGAAATCCTTGATAACTTCAAAATTCTTAATAATAGGATCAAAACATTACAAGTTCAAGACTAACAAACATTATCACATGTAAGTGTAAACATATGCTAATCAAATGAAGAAAACTTTACTTAAAACTTGAGTGATTTTACCTATCAGAACAATTCAGAAGCCCTGTGATTTCTCTGAGTCAAGTCCAGGCACCAATGTAAAGGAAAATTTATTCTTAAAGCTAATCTGTCATATTTGAAAAGGCAATAATCTGCAGAACACCAGACAGACGGAAGTTAAAAAAAAAAAAAAAGCTACCCATAAAGATGTCAAATTAATGTAAGTATGTGAATTTTCTCACTGCCAGGATGTAAGATCTTTACTGCAGCATTTTGGCTGTTCATTCTCAAATATTTTAATTACAATGTTATTTGTAGTACTTCAATCTATAAAATATTTACAGGTTTCTATGCCTTATGTTGAAGCACCTATTTATATAGTTGATGTAATCAGAAGAATCTTTCCTACCTCTTAGCACAATCTTGTAATCATCAACATTGCTACTTGACTACATCTATTCGTCTTCTATCTTGCTTTAATAACACAAGTGACACCTAAGAAATTTTTCTTTGATCTTTCAATAAACTAAGTCTGTGCAAACAGAGGAAGTGAGAGAGCTTAAATTGGCATTGATTATTTAAGGCACATTCATCATTTATTTAACAATCTCCCTCATCCCAAGAACTATTGTGTTTATAGGCACTCTGAATTTATTTAAAAATAAGTTTGCCATGTGCATTAAAAATCAGAGCACATTGTACACTAACATTAGTTTCAAGTCTCCTGGCAAATCATTTGCAAGATAGAAGTAGTTATTGTACAAACCTTTGAACTTACTCACTGTAGTGGATTTTTGGAAATTTCTTTTAATGCATATCATTATAATTAATGCCTTCTGGGGATTCCATTTCCTATCTTAAGAAAATGTGTGGCAACAGCTACCTTCCTAAGGAAGTTATATTAATGGTGCCTTGTAGTCTCATATGTTCTGACATTCATACCACTGAAATGAGATTTGTAAAAATTAATTTGTGGTTAATTTTGACAGCTTTAGGAAGAACATAAGAGAGTATAAGAACTATCCATACTGTACATGTTAAGATGCTGAAAGTAAAATTTCCACAAGAATTTTCATTATGTTTTCCTAGCAAACATTACTGCTAAAATGTCTAATAAATATATATATACACACAGTTGTGATAGATTAAAATCATGCAAAACACAAGGAATATATGGGTAAAATATAATGTCAAAGAATAATAATTCTTATTTCATGCAATAATGTGAAAAAAAATTTAAATAAATATTTTAAAGTATAGAAAATATTTCCTTGGCATGGAAGAAATTGTATTATTAATGGATCATCTGCTTCCAATTATGTGTACAGTTCATCACACTTAAAGTATTTTACTTATTTCTAATTTATTTAAAATATTTCCCTCACCACTTTTTCCCATACAAAACGTTATTACTGAAGTTTATTTACTGAGGTTTATTATTTACAGTTTATTACTACAGGTATACCTAGTTACTTGCATTCGGTTCTATAGACATATCTTTGGTCATTCATTTGCTGATTCTGACTGTTTTGTCCTGGAATTTATCACCAGAAAAGGTGAAACATGAAATCTTTAAAGTAGATTATTATTCTATGTTAACAACTTTCCAAATCATAACTGAAACTTACATAACAGAAGTCTTAAGTACTTCCAAGAAATTATAATTCTTTAAACTTAGTTCAGTCAAGTAAATATATATTAAGCCATCATCAATAGATATGACAAGTTGGGAACAGTGACAATTTCGGACGGTTTAATTATGTTCATAGCTATTCTTACATTGTTTGTTTATATTTGTAGAAAGCTAAATAGCACTGATATAAGAAACTTTGCAGAAACAAGAAAACTGTGGATCATAGAGAGGCAAATGCATAAAAGGTTGCTAATAGGTATGGTGTTGGGACAACAGTTTTCTCCCAACAGTACAATTCATTCCTCAATAACACACATTCACAAGTAACCACTGATAATGCTATAGATCTCTTACACTTAAAATTTACCTTTAGTCATTTAGAAATCTAAATTCAGTCTTCCAAACATCATTTCCTTAAAATGAGTGAAATGGAATATTTGAGTCCAAATATTTCCACATTTTTCTTTTTCCCTATTTTAAAAGCATGGTACTTTTTATAAAAAACTAGACTTCCACCAATATCATATGGTAAACAGTGACTTTACATTTCTGGAATTCAATTTACTTATTTGAAAATTGAGGACTTTGAAGTAGATAGATTCTAAGTTAATTTCTAGCTCCTGATTTGTATGATTTTGTTATATTGAAATAAGACCTAGTAGAAACTATGGATTTATTATTCTTATAGGACAACACTCTGGCTTGCAGATTACATTTATTGGGTTAATATCACAGGGACTGATATATTATGTATTGAAAAGTTTTTAAACATGACCCTCAAAAGAGATAAATATTAAAACATAAATGCTAAACCTTTGAGTTTTACACAACTTATTTTTTTTAATAAGGATCATAATCAATTGAATAATATATAACACTAGTGTTCAAGAAGTCCTATAATCTTGAGATTGCTATAAAGAATAATTAGATAGCCAGAATAAACATGTATCATAAAGAATGTAACAGATAAAATTCAAAAGAAAAGCATACTTTTAATACTTTTTAAATAAAAAGTAAAGTATTATATAAACATCTGAAAACAATATGCACTCGAATTGAAAATTTTTATTCATTTCCCAATAGAGACAAGTAGCTTTATATTAAATATGTTAATATAGATTGCAAGGTAACAACAACGTAACAAATCACTTTTATGTAATTTAATATAATGAGAACCTGTAGACAAACATATATTTTATCATCATACACCTTCATAAAACAACTTATCTCTATTTCTACTTGTCAGTAAAGTGCTGAAAATAATATTAATAAATATTTTAAATAGAAGAGAGGCTTCTTACAAATATTATATACAAGATATAGAAGATAGGGTTTTTTTTTTACATCAAAAGGCATTTTTAAATCATGAACTTAAGTGAAATGCAAATTTAATAGCTGAGTTTAAGAAATGATAGGTACTTGAATCAGGTATCCAAACTTCACGCAGTGTTACCAGAAGCATTCTTGTGTAAAACATGTTTTACAATCCTATTTTGACAGTTCAACAAGTTTTTCACAATAAGAAAAAATGTTAACTTTCAATTAAATTACTTTCTGCACCTTGCATTGAACTCAAGAGCTAAAATATTATTGAAAATTTCTCTGCAAAGCTGCATTTCCTTTTATGTACCAGAATGTAGAAATGATGTGCTTGGTCCTTAGAGATTGCAAAGATAACTTTATTAAACTGTTAATAAATAAATTAGCACTTTTTAAAAGATAAAGCACCAAAGTACCCCTATCCTCCACATGTCTAAGAATTCACTAATTCACAATGATATTAAAGATGTTGGTTAAAAAAATTAATAAGGCATTGATATGCTAGTCCGTGACTCTAATTATCTTTTTCCGTTCCAGAAGGTATTTGGGAATTGTTTAAGAGCAAAAGATGAATGGTGCGCCACTAAATCCTATTAAATCAATGCATGGACACAGCAGCAACAGAGGTAAATAAGCTGTGGAGGTCTGAATACCAATAAAGAAGACAGAAATGGTTTTGTATAGCTACTTACATCATAGCCTAGAAGTTCAGTCTGTGTAGATTTATCTACTCTTGTAGCAAAAGCCTTCTGTAAATGCTGGACTTTTTCCTGCAAAATGAAAAAAAAAAAGTACACTTTGTGAGTCACACACTTCTACACTAATAATCGCCACTTATTAGAATCTGATTAGTGTGCAATTCATGATCTTTGTGTGCACATCTTGCTCTGTTGTCACGTTACAAACCAGCTGATTTGTGTAGAGATTTAATGTCAGGTCACCACTACCCTACATTTGGTGTCTTTTCTTCTAGTATAAAAGACTCTTGGTTGGAGCCACTGTTGAATGCTAGAGAGTTTGATTTGCTTCAATCCAGGGCTGTGTTTTCTATTACGCTGTCTTTTGGTAGCTAAATTAATATGCTTTTACTGATCTAGTTTCATAGCATTTACATTTAAAATCTGAAATATTTTCAATAAATAATACAACTCAGTGGATTTCATTTAGTTTGTTTTTGTGCTGATTTGAAGCTGTATGTACCCCAGAAAATCATGTTCTTAAACCTAATCCTTTCTTATGGGTATGAACCCAATGTAAGTGGGACCTTTTGATGAGGTTATTTCAGTTAAGATATGGCCCACCTCAATCAGAATGGGTCTTAAACCTATTCCTGGAGTCCTTTATAGGTGGAATGAAATTCAGACAAAGAGAAAGCCCGTGGGAGGAGCCAGAAGCTGAACATCCATGGAACCTGGAAGAGAAGGGAGATACCAGGAGACACTACCATATGCCATGCCATGTGACAAGCTAAGCACCAAGGATTCCAGCAGCCAGCACCAGAACGCTAGTCTTTGGGAAGAAATCATCATCTTGAAGCCTTGATGTGGACTTTCTTTTAGCCTCAAAATTATGAGCAAGTAAATTTAAATTCCCATTGTTTAACCTGATCCAGTTCATGGCATTTTCTTCAGCAGCCCAGGAAATTCAAATAGTTTTTAATTTTTGATGTGTCTTAATTCTACCCAGGAACCCCTACCTATTTAAAAATATGTACTTTAAGGGATTTGACACTAATCCAAACTTGTGATAAGTACGTAAGAAAATTAATGCAGGAAGGAATTTTGGGATCTCATATTTCAAATGCAATTGTACTAATTCCTTACTAATTCGATTATTCTTATGGCTGGGACCTTCTCATTCCTAAGTGTGTCACTTAAAATGAGATCTTAAGTATGTAGTGTGTTTACTGAGTGCATGGCATAGCACAACTGGAAGTGCTACATATACATAATTGTAACAGTTTGAAGTTCTTTTATGAATCCCAAAAAGAAAAAGATTATGTGTTTGAACTAATCCATTCTTGTGAGTGTGAAACAATTTGATTGGACTACGTCAGTGAGGCGTGACTCACTCTTGCTTGGTCTTATATAAATGGAGACACAGAGAAAGAGACACACAAACAGGAAAAAAGGAAGCTACCATTTTAATCTGGCCATGTGAGAGAAAGGACTCCAAATTCACCTATAGCTGAGCTCAAGGAGAGAAGCCCCAGGAGGCTCAGGGAGTGGAGGCCCAGGGGGAGAGGACTGATCTGCCACAGCTGAATTCAAGGAGAAAGTAGAGAGAGACGGGCAGATACTCCATCTTGCCTGATTGCCATGTGGCAGGATCAACAGTAGCTGACTTTAGTGAGAAAGCATCTCTGATGGTGCCTTGATTTGGACATTTCACAGCCTTGGAACTATAAAATTTACCCTTAATAACATTCCCATTATAAAAGCCAACCCATTTCTGGTACTTTGCACTGGTAGCCCTGTAGCAAACTAAGACATTGATTACATCTCATTTTGGGATTGTTACCAGTATTTTCACCCAATTTCCAGTGAGAACAATAAAGTTTAGAAAGTTTAAGTAATTTGAGATAGTTTTCAAAGAAGACCATGTGACCAGCAAACTGTTCAAGATTTAACTTGCTTTAAAAGAGAATTCTTTTTGTTTTCTACTCTTTTAAATGCTTAATAAAATAATTATCTAATTCCTTAATGATAAAAACTGGAATGAGTCCACCTGTTTCCAGGAAGGGTCAATGGCTACCAAGAACATCACTATCAAGAATTCTAATTACACAAATTCCTTTCTTCTCTTCCCCTCTCTTCCTCATTCTCTGTGAGATTGTCAAAGATTATCAGAGTTGTTTAACAATGTATAGACATAGTTTAAGTAATTATAATTTGGTTTAGCTTATTGAAATATAGAAAAACAATGCTTTATGCATGACTAGTGTTTCAAACTTTATAATTTCCCCAATTACAGAATTTCTAATGTTGCTTTTGAGACAAAAATGAAATGGAGATTAGATACTTCAGAAAGAACTTATGTGAGAGAGGTAAAGGTTTAATTTTTTGATAAGATAAGTGAAAATGTGGTTGTGTTTTCCAAACTAAATTTAAAGTGAGAAAGTAATAAGTTATATTTATTTAGACATATTGGAATGGGAGGAAAAGAACAGGGAAAAGTGGTAATGAAAGGAAGCAATTGCATTGGCTATCATTGAAACGCTGTTTAGAAAAGTCTGATTTCCTACTTCTGAAATAGGTTAAAATCATAAATATCTTTAAAATAAATTTGTTATTCATCTGCAGATATATAAATGCTTATGTATGAATTTGAGATTATCCAGTAATGCATAGAGAAGGAAAGAAAAATTTGCAAAGGCTTCCATTATGCTTCAGCTCATATTTCCATTTTCAAGGACTTCCATCATGAGAATAGGAGTTGGACAAGGTTGCCAAACTCTGTGTTAGTCAAAAGACTTAAATTCAAACTAAGGTAAATGAAAAATTCAAAAAGCTTCATTAACATATAGCTATAATTAAAGTATATTTTAAAACTTTTTAAAAAAGCCTACGTCCTAAATAAAGAACAATTACCTTTGGAAACAAAAGAAAATACAAATATTTCCAGTGAATTTGTTATTTGCCACTCCCTCTTGCAGACATACATTAAAACAACAAATATATGTCATATTTGAATTATTTACTATGTGTGCACATATATTCCATCTTCAACTGTGGAGAGTAAATTATAATTTCCAATTTATAGTAGGTGCAAATAATAAAAATAAAATATTTTATTTAGTTTAATAGTAGGCAGTAAACATCAGAAAGTGTTTGACAAATTTCTATACAATTAAAAGATTATATGAAGAATATGTAGTTGGTGGGAGACAATTTTCCATGGGTCTCTTGCATTTCTGCATGTCTTGTGAGTAGAGACACTGATGATCTTTGTTCTGGACTATTTTTTCAGGAATGTTTACTTGTCAAGGATTTTGAAAGACCTTGTAAGGATGGAGATTTTAACTCCCTCCAGAGTAGAGGACAGGTTTATTTTCTGTCCAGTATAATAAAGTTAATATCTCCCTTTGGAGCATTTGTGCTGGTTAGCTGACAGTCCATTATAAAGTATTGGGTTTCTGAAGGTTGAGGATCCTAAGCTGTGACACAAACCTACATTTGGGCTACTTTGTGGGACTCAAGGGCCAAGGGGAACCGATAAGAGCATGAAACTAACGCTGCCTGCTATGGTATAAGTAATAAAGTCCTTGACAATAGCATTGTATTGAAAAGTTCATGAATTACAAACTGAGACATCAGTCTATATAACCTGAATGGGCTGAAAATAAATTTTCATACCAGAAAACCTATGACTTGAGGAATAATAATAATATTTTCAAAAAGTCACAACTGTAAAAATATTTATTGAATTATTTCAACGTGAAAGGCAACATGTTATATACTGACAGTACACTGGTAAATAAGATGAACAATATTCTTTCCCTAAATATGCTTATGATAATAAACAGACCATAAATAGAATGAGATGATAAATTATAGATATTATAAATTTCATATATGCTAAAAAGGGTATAATAGATAAATTAGAAAAAACACCACAATCTAGTTACTACTAGCTATTACTGAATGATGGATTACAGATCGTTTTTATTTCTTATTTGAGAAATATATAGCTATATTAACTTTATGATCATAATATGATTATACATATATATGTTACATATCTATATATATATTTAGAGGGATAGAAACAAAGAATAATAATATATTGATTTGATATAATGAGAAAGTTCTTGATTAAGATTATTGGATTACTTCAGTATAGAGAAATAGGCATTTTATCTTCATGATGGAAATAGATTTGTCTTCCTTAATTTATTTTTAATTCTTTATTAAACACTTATGGCCATTGTTTAAGGTACAGGGGGCATGAAGAAGGAAAAGAAGAGATAGCCCTTCTATAAAGAAATTTCTAGTAAAAAAGATTAAAAAAATCAAAGGCAACTAGTATTTAATATATGAGGTAAACTCTACTATAAAGATAGCTGGAGGTTCTTGTATATTGGGTGTTGAAAGGAACCATATAGAAGAATTAAACAATTTAGAATGCTGAAGTTACTGATATCCCAGCTAAGACAGAAGGAATGAATGATTATTAGCGAAACTGGAGTAGGATGTTGCATCTTTCTCAGGCAACAGCATTTACAAGTAGGAGACATCGTGATAAATGCATAAACAGCTACTAATTTGAAATTGTTTAAGGCTCTCGCCTTAAAAGGATGGTAGTGAAGAATAAGACTAGAGCAATAAGTTGGTTCTAGACTAGAAAGAACAATACTATTTCAAAGATTCTGAAAGTTATGTTAGTTTTCAAAATATTATTTTAGAATTAAAGGCATATAATCTGAATTATAACAGAATTTATTTAAATACTTCTTTAACCTCATATTTTGTATAAAAAAGGGAATCAGAAGGAAACAATATGGAGTAGACAAACTGTTGAAGTGTATTGGAATTTTTCTTTTCTTGACCTCCAACTAATTCACTGAAAGTGATTTAATGTGGCCTTCCTTAAGCAAAATCCTATGTAAGTAGATATTGTCATTCCTTCTTCTAACCTCCTCCAGAGTGATAGTATAAAATTAAAACTTTAAAACTACTCAACTTCTGGTAGTCAAGTTTTATAAATAAATCTATACCCCAGACAAAATATTCCATTGTATTTAAGTTTTCTTTTAGACAAAATAATATCAATACCTCTTTACAAAACACATCCTTTGTTTTTTCCCATGTTAAGGTTAATAAAATATATGTATGCTTAGAATCAAACAAAAAAAGAAAGAAGACTGATCTATTCTGTGGAAAAAAAAAACCATAATATGATAAAAAAGAGAAATTTCATTATTTGCATTTGTTGTTTCATTGCTTGATATGAGTTCTGAATATATGGAGGATTTGAAGTTTACATATTATTGTTACATGAATAAAAACAGAATGTAATGTTACTTCCCTCAAAATTTCCAAATTATTTGACCTGAGATTAAAAGTAATATAACAAAATCTACATAAGAAAAGTCAGCTACTGTAAATAAATGCATGTAAGCCAAGAAAACAAATAATTGGCAAACTTACTAAGAGTACTTACAAATATTCGTATTCCCTCTTATTCTGTAATCTTTACTGCAACTACTATTGCCACTAAGTAACAATATTAGATGTTATTAATAGAATGTTATTTATATTCCAAGCACTGTGCTAAGGATACATGAATCCCCTCAAAGTCATCCAATTTCGGTGTTACTGTCCATTTTACAAAGAGGGGAACCTCACATCAAAAATTTGAAATCAGTTGCTAAAGGTCACACAGGTAATCGTGTAACAGCCAAGATGAAACCCTTCCCTCTCTCTCTTAGAACCCCAATGTTCTTTCTATAAAGATATCCTTTGAAAAAGCTTACAAATAGTGTTGCTGCCCCTATTTCACACATGCAAAGACATTTATAAAATATGGCTACAGAGCTAGTAATTGCAGGCAGTATACAACTATTCTTCATTTTCATACTGCCTATATGCTCTTGCTGACTCCACTAAGTCATTCTGTCTCACTGTGGAAGCAATTTAAGAATGCTTAAAATTTACCAATTTATTTCCTTTAGCAGCTACAATTCTACAGAATATCCACTACCATAAATATGATCAGCAATGCATTCTTGGAGCATGAGTTAGTAATGAAATAATAAAGTTAATATAGAGTTATAATACAAAATTGGAAGCAAGATGTTAAAAATCAAAGAAAAAAATGTTGAAAAGTCATGAAATGCTTTTGATAGCAATGATATTATTGTCAGTTCAAGCAGACTAAACTAACACTATATTCTGCTTAAGTGCTTAAACTGTTAGAATCATTTCTGGTGTATGTGTGCTGCATATAGGCCTTAAAAATTGTTATTCATGTGAAAGAGCATATTTGTGAGTAATACCTTCACAAATTAGTTTTGCCTTCTTTCATTAATCCCCATATTTCTGGCTTAGTGAACAATCAACCTTCTTCATTGGATTTTCACAGAATGTGCCTGCACAATACATTCTCTCCAAATAAAAAGGATAGTTGTGAATTTCTTTTAGAATTTCAAATTTTAAATTTTGTTACTCAAATACATATACATATATATTGAATACCTGGGTACAAAAAAAATTATAGGTGCTGTGGAGAGGTGTATGTTTGCATATGCATATGTGTAAGCACATACCATTGAAGAAGCATTGAAGAGAGAGAAAAATGAACAAGACAAACTCATGATGAAATAGTGTAGCTGGCAGATTTTAGGAGGCTTCAACTGACTAGGGTGATGAAGGGTACTAACAATTATTTTTTTCTTATTTAACAACATATTTGTATTTATTTATTTTTATTAGATAACCTATTGATTAACAAAACAATTATGAACACTAGTCAATATTTACATCTATCAGCTTGTTAGGCAAAACTATTTGTTTTTTACCTTAGATATTAGTATCTATTATTTTTATTGGGCTTAAAAAAATTTATGCATATAATACTAAGAGGTTGTACAAGCTGAAAATATAACCAGATTTAAGAGTTTAAGTCATTTCATTTAAGAAAGAGATATATGGATCAAAAATGTAAATTGGGAATATATAGATGTATTCGTAATATCTTTAGAGATTGAAATCATTGCACGAGATATTCTAAATGTAATGCATATGGAGTTTTTCATTTTTATTTGTAATAAGAATTAAATGAGGCTCTCTATTTTAACTCTAAAATTACTTCTCTAGTTCACTTTTTCAAACATCTCTTTGTACTACATATAAATACCAATATAGTTTCACTAATGGTAGATCCAACAAATATATACTTGATTTATTTACTGCTTATGACAAGGCAAAACATTTTTCCTAGTTTAATCCTCTTATCATTAAGGTGGAGCTAATTAAGAAAGGCCTCATAAAGAAAGATATGAAGTGAATGATTTCAGATTTATCCTATAGAAACTAAAGGCATGACTAGCCAGTGTTAAAAACAGTGGGCTTTTAGTGACTCATCAGTGAAAGAATGAAGGAAGTTGTGGTTGGGAAATATTACCCAACTTGTTTTGGTTTTGCCCCCTCTGCATTGAAGGCATCCTTCGTTATTTCCAAAACTTATTTCACAGTCACGTCTTCCTTTCATATCCACTGACTGTCATAAAGCGGTTCACTACATGAGGTGAGCAGGAAAGAGGAGTGTGGCAGTGTGCTGGGAATGTACAAGGCACCTCCATATTTACTCCAGGAGCCTCCTCATTGTTTTTCCTGTCTTCACCCATAGTGCTTCCACTCCATCCTTTCTGTAAAAAGGAGCTGTTACTTAAAAATGCAATTTGGATGTGAATATTCTTGCTGTCTTGATTTTGTGATAACCAGGGTAGGCTAAACATTCGCTATATTAGAAACCATGCATGTGTCCCCAGACCTAGTTTTTCTCCCTAGGTCTGGTTTTTAGAATGCTGGTGATAAACTAAGCCTGATTTATTATATAACCATCCTGTATGGGAAAAGACTGTAACTTTGTATCTTTGGTCAACCTTAAGAGAGATAGCAGTGGGACAGATGTGGCTCAGGTAGTTGGGTTTCTGTCTCCCATAAGGAAGGACCTGGGTTCAACACCCAGGAACTCCCGGTAAAAATTAAAAAAGAAAATTATAGAAGGTGCGTGGGCTACCAGGCTTTGCAAGAGGGTGTGCCGCCAGGCCCTGCAAGCCACACAGCAAGATGATGATGTAACAGGAAAGTGACACAAGGGAGAGCCAAGATGAGATGCACTGAAAATCCAGGAACTAAGGTGGCGCAGGCGGTTGTAGGATGCCTCTCTCCCACATTGGAGGTTCTGAGGATTGAATCCCAGTGAAAATAGGAGAAGGATGAGAAGAGAGGACAGGAAACGGACACAGAGAATTGCCCAGCGAATGGACACAGAAACAGCAGAAGCGGGGGGTGGGGGTGTGTGGGAGGGTATAAAAATGGATAAAAGTAAATAAATAAATCCTTAATGTAGGGGAGGAAGATTCGGACTATAGTAAGTAGTGATACTTTGATGATGATCTTTCATGATTTGTTAACAAATGTTTCACAACAATGCAGGATGTTTGTGTGTGGGGGTGATGTGTGGGAGCCCTGTATGATGTTATGCATGTTTGTTTTGTAAGATCATGATGTTTACTGAACACTTACAGTTTATGTATGTTCATGTATGAATGATATACTTCAATAAATTGTTTTTAAAAAGGCAATTTGTGTCACATCACACATCTGCTTACATATTGCTAGCTTGCCATTACAATATCATAACACATGTGACTAATGAGTACTTGAAATATGGGAATTATATTGTTATATCTTGAAATGATTCTATTTTGGACATATTTAATTAAATAAAATTCATTGAAAATTTCACATTACATTAGTAATCCCCATTTGTGGCTTGCTTTACAATTTCTATCAGACAGTTCTGGTCTATATAATAAAAAGCAAACTCTTTACCATTATGCACAGTCCTTTTCTCACCTACCTTTACCTATTATGATAAGTTCATCTCATTCTGCTCTTCCACTTGCAAATTGACTCTACTCATATTCACCTTCTTTAAGTTCCTTGAATGAACCAAAGTTTTTCCTTCTTGAGGAACTTTTAACATGCTATTCCCTCCATCTGGAATGTCTGTCATATTGAATGTCAGTGCCTTAGAGTTTACTGTCTTAGAGATATCCTTTCTAAAATAGATTCTCACCTACAGGTAAAGCTCTCTCAATCTCTCTCTCTCTCTCTCTCTTTTTTTTTTTTTTTTTTTTTTACCAAATGTCTCATTTCAACTGACAATTATTTCATTTATTTGTTTGTTTACCTATATTTGGTCTTTCTTCTACACTTGCTCAGAGCAAGGACCGTGTCTATTTAAATCCATATTGACTCTCCACTGACTAATGTATTTTTTCTTTTTTTTTTTTTTTTTGGTAAATACTAGGTGCTCAATATTTTTTTGAATTGAAGAAGAGGAATGAAAGATGATGTTTGAGGTTTTAGTGGCATTGGAGTAACAGCTGGTGAACTTGCCATTATACAAAAGCATTTGCTATATATCGCTTCTCGGCCTTTTGGCTAAGATCAAGAGCAAAAGCATTTGCTATAGGGAAGCTGATATTAGTGAAGTCCAGTAAAATTTCTGGCATTTATATGGCATATAAACTTAAGTAGGGTCATACTGGAAATGATATACAAACTAAAGAAAATTTTAGTAATTCTAGGCTTTTCACATGGCTGAAGAGAAAACAAGAGAAGAAAGACAGTACCAAGAAGAAATTAAGTATATTATAGAATAAATACAAATCAAATATGTGTTGAAGATTTGATGCTATAAAATCAAATGAGGAACATTCATTTTCCCGAGTAGACTAGGATTTTTTTCAAACAGTTTATGTATGCCATTTTCCTCTTAATTGAATTTTATATTAAGTGTGTAAAATGAATCACATGATTACTTCAATAAAGATAAATAGAAAAAAAATAATGAGTGTTGAAAAGTCTTCAATAGGAAGTAGGGTCTAGGAGAACTTTTTGATATATTGAGTGCCAAATTCTTTCACTAATAGCATGCTGATCTATAATATACACATTCTCTTTGCCATGGGAGCCCCTCCATTCCACTGGCCCATATTTATGAGACTTCTGCTATGAAAAGTTTCCTGGTTTCTTTCCCTACCTCTTACTCTTCTCCATCTATATACTGGTAGGTGACTTTAGGAGGAAGAATCATGCTCTGCTTTTTATTGACATAGCCTGTCTACAGGATGAAATCTTATCTTGTCCAGGCATAAGCTTACAGACTCTTGCCTTGTGGGAGAGATCTCCAATTTTTCATTTGTGTCAGTGACTCCAGTGGGTCACTTCGGTTCAGAGAAGAACTTAGTAGAGGCTCATTTGGCTGCATTCCAATCCAGGTCTGTATTGTATTTTATTGTAATCCAATCACCCTAAATCTTCTATTTTGTAACTGAATTCAGAAGGGCAAAAGAAGAGCATTGTTTATTGCCTCATTTTAAATCTCCAGACATATATATATATACACACACAGACTCATGTACATGTCAAAATTGTATCCGTTTTGTATAATGAAATTTTGATATAGTTAGTGAAAAGACCTAGGAGAGTTATAATAGTGTGGACCAATATAACAGTCATAGATCTTTAATTAAACCTTGAAAACTGTTCATGTAAAAAAAAAAAAATCTACATCGCCAAAAGCAGAAACCTGACTACACTACTAAGATTGACATTTTGAAAGTATGGCAAAGACTCCTCCAGCTTTTTCTCACTTGATATTTTTATTGAGGAAGGTCAGCATAATTTTATCATTTATGGATTAAAAATGAGATTCCTGTTTTGAAGAAAATAGATACTTTAGGGGATAGTGAGCATTTTATTTTATAGTATTGATTTCATTTTAATGTATATACAATTTTTTATAATAAAATGTGAAGTGACACAAAAGTTTTCAGGACAGTCATTCATTAACAGCAATATGCTGATGACAGTATTCCAGAAACACAAACTTAAGGCAG
Source organism: Tolypeutes matacus (assembly GCA_026826555.1). Lineage (NCBI taxonomy): Eukaryota > Metazoa > Chordata > Mammalia > Cingulata > Chlamyphoridae > Tolypeutes > Tolypeutes matacus. The sequence continues at coordinate 7,328,099 of JAKSZT010053779.1, read as the reverse complement.
ACAAGAAGATCACTAAAGACTGCAGAGTCAGCACAGCATTACAGGTTGACAATCAGCTCAAAGACAATAGATGCCATGAATCAAGTTTCAACAGACAAATTATACACAGAGATCAAACTTTTTGGCAAACTCAAGAAATTTTGAATGCCATAAAATGCATTCTCCTTCAATTGTCCTTCAGCACATCCATAAGCAAAAGTAAAAAACATTTGTTTAAAATGTAACTCCATATATGAGAAGAGCAAAATCTAATAAGGAAGAGAACTTGAAAGGATTATATGTGACTAGAGGAATTACTTAGTTGCTTTGCACGTCTATTTATTCACCTTTTAAACAGAAATGACAAAGACATTTAAAACTGGACTTAATTGATTTCAAAAAACATTTAATGAGTATCTATTATTCAATCATACATCCATCAAGTAATTATAATAAACTTAACTATGCAAATTAAACTACATGATTACTCTCTCTTCTGTGCAATAGAATTGCACTAAAGTTTTCTTTTGTTTAGCACACATTATATTATCTTACACATTTTATATTTACAAATAAAACTGTTTTCATGAAATTTTGGGGTAATTGTTCATGGTATCAGTTTCAGAGCTCTACTCCTGAGAAATATACTGCTCCACTATGCAGATAGTATAGGAGTAACAGACTCTGAGCAAGTGAGAGTGGATTGGATAGAGTGTTAAATGAAATGTTCTTGTAATATAGAGTGGTAACCAAAATGTTATTGGTCCTTGCTGTTTCACTACTTATAATTCATAGGGAGAGAGAGGTGACAAATAATGAAATATACATAGAGGCACAAAATCACAAATTTTGATAAGTGTTGTAAATCAAAGAAACAAGTTGCTGGGAGGCATGCACTTCATTTGTTTGAAGGTCAGGGTAGCTCTTGATGAGGAAATGACATTTAAGGTTAAGCTTATAGGACAAGAATACAGCCAGCAGACAGTAATTGAGGACAGTATTTCAGAAGAGGAATCAGGAAAAGGTCAAAGGGTACTTTGTATTGAGAAACTGAAACAGTGTAGCTGGAATTCAGAGATCCAGGAGTATCAGTATAAGACCACTGTAGGCTGGGCTAAGCATTGGACTTTCTATTTTAAGTGCAGTGAGAAACCACTGAAGTATTTAAAGTATGGTTCAAATGTGTTTACCAAACATCATTCTGGCTACTGTATGGAGAAGAAAATGGAGGTAGGGAAGATATGGGAAGAAGGGAGTTAGGAGGTTTTTACAGTAGTTTAGAAGAAATGAATTTGCCAGGAGAGTAGAGTCCTATATATTTTCCAGACCCCAAATAGCAGTTATATTAAATAAAAAAAAATATTTTAATAACAGAATATTATATACTCACCATCAGATTATATTCATATTTATTACTTGCAGTTACCTTCTATATTTAACTAATATATTTTAGGTCATAGTACCCACATATTATTTTCTATATTATATAATAAACATTTTCAATTTTCAGTAATATTGACAGTAAATGCTTTTTAAGTAGACTGTGTATTATAGACACAATATTATTTATTATATATGCAATGCTTTCAAATGTCCCTGCAAAAAGCATATAGAAGTACTTATAAAAATTAAAAGTGAAAATTTTCTTCACCTCCCACCCCAGTTCCACTTACAAATTTAATCACCCTTAACTCTGCTTTTGTTTATTCTTGAAGTTAAAATGATAAATTTAAATAAAATTTCCTCTCTTTCTTGATTGATCACATTTAGACACCCTTGTTACCTTCTCTTTACAGACATAATTAGTTAAGTCAGGATGAGGGCATAATCAATGAGGGTGGGCCCTACATCTAACGTGACTGATGTCCTGACAAGAAGGGCAGCAGAAACAAAAAGATACAAAGGATACAGACACAGGGAAGATGGTCATGGGGCAACAGGGGCAGGAATGGAAGTGATGCATCTACAAGTCAAGGGACACCAAAGATGGCTGACAACCATCAGAAACTAGGAAGAGGAAAAGGATTCTTCCCCAGCACCTTGGGAAAGAGCATGGCCCTGCCAACTTTTTGATTTTGGATTTCTAGCCTACAATGTATAGTTATTTGTTACAGAATCCCTAGGAAACTAATACAGATTATGGTACTGGGAAGTGGGATACTGCTGTAACAACTATCTAAAAATGTGCAAGTGGCTTTGGAATTGGGTATTGAGTAGTGAGAATTTTGAGGCACATGACAGAAAAATAATAGATGGTCCTAAACAGACAATTGGTAGAAATATGGACATTAAAGTAGATTCTAGTGAGGACTCAGATGGATGTGAGGAACACATTAGAGAAAGCTTCTATCACTTTATAAAGGCATATGTCATCATAAACAGAATGTCGGTAGAAATATGAATGTTAAAGGTGCTTCCGGTGCAGTCTCAGAAGAAAAGTGAAACATAATATTGGAAACTGGAAGAAAGTCAATCCTTGCAATAAAGTGGCCAAAAACCCAGCTGATGTGCATTCTACTGTTGGGTGGAAAGTAGGACTTGTGAGTGATGAATTTGGATATAAGCTGAGGAATTTCCAAGCAAAATGTGGAAGGTGCAGCCTGGTTTCTCCTTGCTGCTCACAATAAAATATGAGAGGAAAGTGATAAATTGAGGAAGCAACTATCAGCAAAACCAACCAATACTTGATGATTTGGAAAACTCTCAGTATTCAGATAGTGTGGCTGAAGACAAGGTCAAGAGTGGGGCTGAACAACCTCTTAGTGAAGAGATTAGGTGTTCTTCATGCATCCAATCAGCCATCCAGAAGTCAGCAATAGAGAGAGATCCAGGAAGGATCTGTGAGGACCCATATGTCTAATGGCATAAATCCCTTTGAAGCCATAGAAGACTTGCAGGTTTTTTGAGAAATTTCTATCAGCAGAAGCACTGCCAGCCTGTACTGAAAGGGGCAGAGACAGGGCAAAAAAAATGAAGAATGATTCTAAGAGCAGAACCACAGAAGCAGAGGCCAGAGAGGAAGGGCCCACAGTCTTTCCCCACCACCCTCTGGAGGGCTGAGAGGGTGGAATATGGAGCCAAAGAGGATTATCCTAAGGCCCTGAAACCTAATGGAATTTGCCCTCCTGGAGTATGAACTTGCTTAGTACCTATAATCCCTTTTTTCCTTATAGTTTCTCCCTTTTAGATTGGGAATGTCTACTCTATCCCTACCCCGCTATTGTATTTTAGAAGCAGATAACTTGTTGTCTAGTTTCACAGGCTCAGAGATGGAAAGAAATTTTGCCCCAGGATGGATTATACCCAGAGTCTAATCCATACCTGATTTAGATGAGTTAGATGATGAGTTTGGGACTTTTATCAGTTAATTTTTAGATGAGATTTTAGACTTAGATTTGATAGTGGAATGGGTTAAGGCTTTTGGGAATTTGGGGATGGGGTGAGTATATTTTGCACATGGAAATGATGTGAATTTTGAGGAGCTAAAGGGCAGACAATACTGCACTGAAATGTGTCCTCCCCCAAAAGATTCATGTCTACCTGGAAGTTCAGAATGTGATCTTATTTGAAAATGGGATTTTGCCAATGTAATTAGATAAGAAGAGGTCACACAGAGTAAGCTGGGCTCTGAATTAATGACTTGTATAATAAGAAAAGGAGAATAGACACAGAGACACGGGAGAGAAACACAGAGGGAGGAAGACCATGTGACAATGGAGGAAGAGACTGCAGTGATGCAGTTGAGCAAGAGGCCCTGCTGGCACCTTGATCTCAGACTTCTTGCCCTCAGAACTGTGAAAGAATGCATTACTGATGACTGAAAACACCCAGCTGTGGTAATTTGTTACAGCAGCCCTGGGAAACTAATACAAACCCCCAATGAAAATTATGAGGAATTAATATATTTTCTTTACCCACTCTCTCTCTTTTTCTCTTCATTTTATTGGATAAATAATTATTAATAATTATGAATATTATTAAAATATTGTTTTTAATTCTTATAATAATCATTAATATTTAAGTGACATGTTCAAATCTCTATACCTTGATGTGAAATGTAGATCATATTATTAATCCTTTGTTTAAAAAGTTTATGGCCTTAGCATGATTACCCTTCCTTCATTCCTCCTCCCCACTCCACTTTCAATCTTTATAAATTATATTAATTTTACACTGTTCTACAATTATAGTATGTTTTCCATTCCTTTTCCATAGATTGATTATAAATATTGGAAAGCAACAAACAAGAGGATGATTTTTCATTATGTAAATATTATTTAGGGTTAAAAAAAGTAGTGTGAATAGTCTCATGAGAAGTAAATGAAATCTAACTGGTTAACATTTTTTCAGGTCAAACACATATCATGATTCATGATCTAATGGAACTTCTTTTAATTTCATTCTTCCTTCCTTACACGTGGATTTTTAAAGGGTCTACACTATTGTATTTTGTTCCTAAGATATTATTTGTGAAATCTCATTAATATTTAAAAAGCTACTAATTTTTGAAGCACACTGAACTGTTTTGTACATAACTCTATTTTTAATTTGAATTAATTAAGTAGTGTGGATATCCTTATGGTTAATGGTTATGGTTCAATTAAGCTATATATTGCTTAATTGTGTTTTAAAGGCTTTAATCAATTAAAAAGGCCATTAGAAATAAATGTGTGTATGATTTTTCAGCAATAGCCTTAGCATTAAAATTTTTAAGTATATTAAAAATATATTTAAAACTATTCATGAAATTAGTGGATGTGTTACCTCAAGTTCATTTTGACTTACTAACGATGAAGAATGAATGTTACCAGATGTATATACTCTATTTTACCCTTATTTTAATTATAATGTTTATTTCCCTTAAAACAAATTAATAAAAAAGATTATTAGATTTAGAGAATATCGCATAAATCCCAATGCCAGATGATTAAGAACTGAAGTTTACTTGAGTTTAAAAATTAATATGATAAAATAAAGATACAAGTCAACCATTCAAAATTATGAAAGAAAATTTAAAGTTGCTTTTAAAATCACACCTACTATTTTCATTAATTTTATTAGTAAAATCTATTTAACCTTTTTTCAGCATTGTCAATCCCATTAGTCCAGCTGCCTACTAGGCATGTCTATTTGGATATCACACAAATATCACAATCTCAGCATATTCTAAATAATTTTGTACCTCCTAGTAATTTTTCTTCTTTTGAATTATCTGTGCAGTGAAAGGCATCATTAGCAAACAATTTCCTAATTAAGACCCTAGGAGTCAGCTTGTATGCCTATTTTCCCAAGTTTGATTCATCACAGGTCCAGAGATTTATACTATACTTCCTAAAAAACTTTGAAATGTGTCTCTTCTTCTCTATTTTCACTGTTACCGTTTACTCTAAGCTCTCATAATTTTTCTCCAAATCAGTGCAAATATCTTTTAGCAGTAATCCTTCCTCCAATTTTGTTTCATTCAATATATGCTCTATATTACAGGCAAAGTTATCTTTCCAAAATAAAGCCAAATCATGCTTCACTGGTTCCTCACAAAATCAAGATAAGTTTAGAACTCTTTACCTCTATTCACTTGGTTCTTCATTATCCAGTTTCTGGCTATTTTTATGGTATACCACTCCAAGAAAACATGAAGTAAAAAATATATATATATTTTCTGTTCAAATAATTTGTTAAGGCTTCTTTGTATTTATTATATTTCACTCAAAGCCTAACATATGTTTATTACATCTTTTTCACTTGGCTCAGGACCTTCATTCCTGTGATTTAAAATGTAAATGATTTTACACATCTGATTTATTCTGGATCAATAAAGTGAAACTAGTTTGATTCTTGCAATTACAGTGCAGATGGTTTTGCAGGCTTTTATTCTTATATTCTTTATTTTTATCCAAGCAAAGCAAACTTTGTGACTCCCATGTAATCTTAGAACAATTTAGCTTTGATTAGCCTAACATTACTAATACCTTATAAAACAATTTCATTATATTTTCCTTATAATGAATTTATCCTTAAAGACCCATCACCAAATATATCATTAAAAGAAATGGAGACAACTTTAGCCTTATTTATATTAGTAAGCAATTTACCCTAAAAGGACAATTTTCAGCCACCCATACATATCATTGTTGTATGATACTATCTACTCAGTTTATTAAGGAGTACCACGATTTTTGTTTGGTGTTCTAGCACAAAAGAAAGGATACAGCCAAATTATTTAACGAGTAACAATTATATTAAAGAAATTTGTGGGCAGAAATTTAATTTTATTATTTTATTTTTCAGCTTATTTCTAAATCAGTACACCTACAATAATGTATATTGTTCAAAAATTAACAAAACCTCTAAGTCAACCAAGGGACAAAAGTATACTTAGTGAGAGAGGCTACATAATTTATTAAAAATGTACACACACAACTCTAGAGTTTTCAAATCTACCTTTATTAATCAGAATTCATTAATCTACTAATTTAATTTGAAAGCTGTCATACTACAATTTTAATCAGATTTTCTTTGAATCCCAAGCACTAACTATAATTGCCTGTATGCTTAAAAGATGAGTATGATGTCCAGCACATGAAAAACATTCAATGAATGATGGGTACAACCATCACTGGTACTTCTAGGTGTAAGAAATGGTACCCTTACTACTTGATGATGAAAGAAGGAGAGGAAGAAGACAAAGAAAAAGAGGAGACAGTGTGAGGAGAGGGAAGGAAAAATGATGGAAGAAAAAGGCAAGGGAAAAAAAAAACAGCTTGAGGAGGAAGTAAAGGAAGAGAAAAACAGGGAGGATAGGTGAGTAAAGGGGACAGGGAGGGATAGAGTCATTGCCAATACCGTCAGTGCTTCTTGGCATAAAACAAGTTGTTTCAGGGGGAAAAAATCAATGAACTGAAATGGAATTTAAAGGTTTTAATTGTCTTACAGTATTTGCTGCCTTGGCAGTTCCGATATAAGGTCATGTGAACATGTGAATGTGTTCATGTAAAGAAGGGGGTATATAGAAACAAACATGTATCCATAGCTTTTTTTCCCCCTTGATCCATATGTTGCTTTAATTTTTAATTAGATAAGGGGATTGATCCATTAAAATAATGTGTGAATATTATATACATTATAGAAGAGGTAATATTTAGCAGAAAAGTTCCATTCCATTCTATTCATAAAATATCACAATTTTGGATGAGATTTCAGAAGTTCCATGTTTTAAATTTATGAATTAGTAATGCATTTAAAAATTGCACATTAACAGGATTTTCACAAAGATTTATTAGCTGATGCTTGGCATTTTCACACTTCATGAAGTGTCCTTTCAAAGAAATGTTTATAAGGTCAGATTTCACAACGGCCATTTTCATGATATAGAGTGATTATTTTAATTTTAAATAAACTATTGGTCTTTCAACTCCATAATAATATTATCTAGCTAAAAATTTACTATCTGTAAAATCAGAAAATAACAGAAAATGGAAAATATATCTGAAAAATTTAAAAGACAAAATGAGTTATTAGAAAAATTGTAAGCCATTGAATAGAAATTATTTACATAAATAATACATATTGAATATTTCATATTAAACAATGAATATTGCTACAAATTCATTACCCCACTCACAAAAATTCAGGCAGTATCCAACATGCATGGGCTGTTAGTTACCACATCAAAAAATGACACTGAGAACACAAAAGGGAGAGAAAAACAGAGTTCAGGACCTACCCCAACCACCACCACCACAACAAACCAGTAAGAAGTCAGCTTTAAATTGTTATGTTTGGGGAATGGGTACATCAGCCACGGGTAGAAAGACTATGGAAGGAAATTTTAAATTCTGTTTTTTCTCTCCCCATATTCCCCATACCACCTTGCCTTGGGAAAACCTTTTTCTCAAACCACACATGTGGGTCTCAATTCAGGCAAAAGTTTTGCTAGGTGAGGAGTTAATGAAAGCAGAGACAAGACAAACATTAGGCATTCAGACCTTTATTTCTCTCAATCCAACTGCCAGTGTTTGTGGATGTTTGCCACAACCGTAAAACTGCCTCCTCCCTACGTTCTAATCTCTAAAGATTTAATGGTGGAATCCTCACCAGAGTTTTTCTTGCTCTGCCAGAGCAAAAGGATGAGATAAGTGATTCTGGTGCCTGGCACTTTCTATTAGAAAGCTCATCTCCACTCCCTATTGCCCACATACACAAACCTTTAACTACCTCAATGCAGGCTATGATCCAGCTTTAGGTCTTTCTCAAAGACTAAAGAGCCAATACTCCAAAGTAATATGAGACTGTAGGCCAAACAAACTAGACTCCTGAGGAATACCTCAAAAGATAAAGAACTGACAAGATAAGTGAGCTTTGAAGCACAGCATTAATACTGATAATGGGTTAATTTAAAATAAGCATGGATGATTAAATAAATGAAAGAAAAAAAATAAAAAAGAGAAAGTTTATCCATGTTACCAGAAGTAATATTCCACACATTAGTAATATAATGGGAGATGGAGAGAAAAAAAAGACAAGGGTGCACTAATGTGTTGCTTTTGTAAAATGGAAGATATAGTCATTGCTACATTTAAAAAGTAAGTAAAAGTAACCATATATTTTTTAAGTAAAGAAACACAATAATAAAATCAGCCTATATAATGCTCAAACATCAGAAGAAAATTTTATAGAATTGAAAGCAGTAATAAAGAAAGTACAGGAACTGGAAAACACTCAATAAGATAGAAGAATTAAATCCTAGTTAACAGTAATAAAATAAATGAAGATGGACTACCGAACCAAATAAAAGACAAAGACCCACAAATTAAAAAAATGAAAATAAGGTCCAACATGTTCTGTGCAAGAAACAAAAGATACAGAAAGGTTAGAAATAAAATGTTTGAAAACATATACCTGATAAAGATATAGCATATGAAAATTGAAGTAGCAATCTTAATTTCTGACAAGCAAACAACCAAACAAAGCACTTCTTCAGCTGGTTTACAGCTTTATATAACTTTAGAGATGCTTTGTACTCATAGTCATGCTCCAATTTAAGGAAAGAAGAAATAATTTACAAGAGGGTGTCTAGTAAAGTAAAGAGCAAGATGAGATTAAAAATTTATAAAGTTATACTGCAGTGAAGATATAATAATAGGACAATCAAGTATTCTTAGCCTAATTACAAAAGAAATCCAATCTAGTGTATCAGCTCCTCACTTCAAATTTTAGGAAGCCAATTAGATCATTTTATTTTAAATCTAAAACAGTCTATTACATAAGAAAAAAAAAGAATAAAGTGTCTATTTCCGATTGCTAGGCGATGCACAATAATAAAACAGGTTACATGGATTAAAATGATGAAGGTAGGGAAGCTAGTTCACCCTTACAGCAAAGATGAAGCCTGTGTAGCAGTGTAGACTACTCTCTAGTATAGATCTTGGCCATATTTCATTTCTTGGTAGCAGTTAAGTTCTTCAAGGATCTGTCAAAATGATATATGCCAAACAGTGAAACTTTAGGGCAATATTTGAAATTATTGATCAGCAAAAGAAAAATATCTTGCAAAGTAAGAGTGAACATACTGTTCATCTTAAACTTTTTTTTTCCAGAAAAATGAAAGGCTCACTCAGGTTGAATTCAAGTGAAATGATTGGTGAAATAGAGAAAATAAATGCCAGATTTAGCTGACGTTTTCTTCTTATTTCACTTGCCAGTTGGGAGGGGAAAAAAGTACTTTTGATATATTGACATACAGAGTGGTTCTTTCCTTCAGAATATTTCAGTCTTAAGAAGAATTTCTATCATTCAGCTAATGTGATTAAAGTCACTATTAGTTTTTATTAAAGGTAATTTCTTGTGTCATTAAAAAATTACATGTAATTACTCACACCAGTATTTTTATTTTTATTTTATTTTTATTTATTTATTTATTTTTAAATATTTTATTTATTTATTCATTTATCCCCCCCTTGCTGCTTGTGCTCGCTGGGTCAGCCAACCACGCCGCATGGGCGGGCCCACCTTCACCAGGAGGCCCCGGGAACCGAACCTGGGGCCTCCCATATGGTAAACGGGAGTCCTACTGATTGAGCCACAGCCGCTTCCCCACACCAGTATTTTTAAAGCTTTATAAATATCTTTCAAAGATTATATATGTATATGTTATATCTTACCAGTACTATAAAATCATTTTATTTTTGAGAAGTATTATTTTAATTTATAAAATGAATGAAAACTTGTAAATAATCCAGAATCTATCTCTGAGTTGACTTGACACGATATTTATTTAAATAAGTTTGATTAGCCATTTATTAATACCCTTTTTAATCTTAAATTAACCTTAATCGCAGTCTGCTATGTTAACGCAATATTTTTAAATGTATATACAAGATAATTCAATTCACTTGATTTTTATTTACTTTAGTTCTTATATTTACATTTTTCCCTTTCTTTTGCTTTTTCCATTTCACTCTCAAAAGAGATTACATTATTTTGTAAGCTTTATACATTTACTTGGTAAATTCTGATTTATATTAATCTACATTAGTGGTTCATAGATGACAAGAATATGCCCCTCCCCAAATCACCATTATGAAATTATCATCAGTTTATTGTATAGCGTAAAAATGTGATCTATGGGTCTTATTTAAACAACACTTATATTGACTTGTTTTGGGCACAAAGATTCTGGTACGTTATTCCTGCAACATTTTTTCTGAGATGACATGCATTAGCTAATGCTAGACGTTAGACAGAATTCACATAAAACACAGTTAAACCCAAAGAAAATGAATAAGAATATTATTGCATGGAATCCACAGATGCAGACTCTGAGACCAAAATTCCTGTGAAACTGACTTATTTGGAAGTGTTCCCAGCAAAAAATAAAAAATAAAATAAAATAACAGCAAGAGATTGAAGAGGTGGGAAAGAGAAGAAAAAAGGGCATCCAAAAGTGCAAAGTCAAGATCACAGAGGGTAGCTTTGGCACCATCCCTCAGGAAAGCTCTGGAAAAAGAAAATCTACTTCAGAGTCTTCCTTAGGGCAAGGGAGTTGGAGTATGGCTACCTCACATGGGTCAATTATTGGTTAAGGATGGGCATGGAGGGGGCATGCCCAGGTGGTCAGGCTCTCAGTGTTCTGCAGCAAAGTGGGTCTTTGCTTCTTGCAGAGAAGAACAGCTCCCTGACAAAGTCACGTGCTGACTGCTGAGAGTGAACTGCTCACTTGGAGGCTGTGTCCACAAAAAATGGTATCGACATATGAGGGGAGATGGGCAGAGCACTGACAGCATCTGCTACAGTTTACCTGGAAAAGCCATCAAGATTATAAAAAAGTCTAATCTTTGAAGGGAGACATGAGGACACTGAAGCCCAGAGAGATATGAAGTACATTTCCTAGAGTCACATTGCTAGTAAGTGGCAGACAAAAGACCAGAATATAGGTTCCCACTCCTTCATGTCAGGTCACTTTCCAAATAATTCTCTACATAATAAACTAACTATAGTTTTTTCTTCAAAATTCACTATTTTTATGGATTTATTATTTAAAAGTATTTCTCCATGGATTATTTGGGGGTAATTTTGACTTTTTAAAATTCTAAAATGATTAGAAGTATGTACTGAATAAAAAACAAAATATTATAATGGGTTTCTTTATATTACAATATATACTCTTTAGCATCATTCATAGATTTAAGTTGTTTACATGTCATTGTTTGAACTAGTAGATCTTTTATATTTTATTTATACTGTCTACACTATGAGTTACTCATTTCAAATGAAGAAGGGCTGACATCAAGGGAAATAATTTCTAAAGAAAACACTTTGAAAAATTCCGTTTGCACAAAAATATATACTTACATAATTATTTAAATGTATGACACTGCTACATGATACTAAACACATTCTGATTTTTGAAATATTTTCAATAATCAATATATATTTTTACTAATCAAGTGAAAATGAAAATATTTACATGTTCTGACAGCTATCTATTGGCCCTGAAAAGGACCAAATAATTGCTTGATCTAGGTTATGAATAATAATAGTAGAGTAATATCAAGAGACACTGTACTGGATGGATAATTGAGAACATCTGCTCTCTCTCTCTCTTTTTCTCTTTAAGCCACTTTCATCTCAAAAATACACTGATTTTTAATTGTGATCCCCAAGCCCATTTTCAAACAACTTGACTTGATTTTAAATGAAAAGATATGCAGAAATATTAAAGCATCTCTCAAAGGCACAAGTGATTTTATACCAGAAAACTAATTAAAATATAAGCATTAAATATTTTATTGTACTCATCTTTTAAATATTACGGGGTACCAATTCCAATGGTAAGAAATAAAAATTGTGAAAAGTTAAAATATAAAACAAAACCCTGGGCCAGGGCTAAGCCTCCATTATTTTTTTTCAGAAAACAGGATCATTTCTCTGAATTTCTTTTTATTGTATTCTCATTCATTACTCTTTCTACTCATGCCCTTTCTAATCTAATCTATACCTAAATCCAGGAAGGGAACTTACTACAGAAGTATAAAAGGTAGAATGAATTAGTAATAAATTAGGTTGTTGAATTAAGGACTTAAAATTGTTTCCTCTTTAAACTACTGTTAAATATTCACATGTGATGTATAGTTAACAGTTTTTCCTTGATATCAAAAGTGAAATTTTGAATTCAACTGTAATATAAGCATTACTTAATACACAGTCAGATTAAATTCTTTCAAGACAACAGTAAAGAACACTATGTATAAGGGTTGTTTAATATTTACTATCATGCTATTCTGCCATTCCTGTAGGGCCTGTCACCAGATGACCTCGGTTTACTTTTTATCTGCCTTATCATTTGTTTCTTACAAGGCTCTTCACAACTTATTTTCCACAGATTCCACCATATTTCTGCTTTTCATCAATGTAAAGCCCCTTTAAGTTTTGCTTTGTTCCCTCTGCTAATTCCAATTCCTGATTCATGTTTCATTTCTTTTCTTTTCTTTTTTCAACTAGCCTTTGTATCTCTTCTAGATATTCTGGAATTCTCCTGGAATGTTCCTGAATGTATGGATTTGTAGTTTCTTTCAGAATAGAGGTAAATGGAAGAAGAATGGATTTTAACCAAGCCTAAACTATGCAATAAAATGTCCAGGAAGCAAACTTTGAATTTACTGAGTGTCAAGAATGCACTGAAGCCATTTTACCCCAGTTTTTGCACACGATAAGGAGGTGGGCAAGTAAATAGTTAGGCAGATGTGATTCAAAAGGATATAACATCTCTCCCTCCCTATACTTTTCTTAGGAATGGCAAAAGTGACTTTCTGTTCCTTGTGAATTCATTATTTCCTGCTGGTGGTATCCTCAACAATTATAATTCTTCTTGGTGGCCTGAATCTGGGAAGTCCTAATTCTGTGGGGAACATCTTCATGGTGTCCTGACTTCTGTAACCATTTCTGTAAATTTCATATCCTTTATCATTAAAGGATGTTTATATGTGTGTATAATGCTCCTCCTTTTCTTTTTTTTTTTTTTTTACTTCATGTAAAATTTTGATTTGGTATGTTTATTGGTATAATTTCTACTAAGTAGTTTTAATGTGGGTGATACCAATTGGATATTCAAAAGCAGAAGCAATAATTCACCCTGAGAATGCTTAATAATTTCTGACAACAAGGGTATTATGATAAGCTCATTGTACACCTAATTTTCTGATTGTGGACTTAGTAGATAGAGTATTTGTAAGGAATTCTCTTTATAATGAAAGCATGATTAGAGGTAAGAGTGAGGTCTCCAGAGCCTTACTGCTGATTTTGGGCAAGTTTATAAATCTGTTTGCATCTTATTCTTCTGACCAGTAAAATGAGGATAATCATATGTTTCATCAAAGGAAGATCCTTATCTCTAAGATATAATAATTAGATATTACTGGTACATACTAAATATTCAACATATGTCATTATTACCATTATAATTATTATATCGTAGAGATTATAATTTAGAGATGAGGATCATCTTACAAGTTAGCATAAATAGGAATCTGCTTGTATCATTTCATAAATACCATATGGTCTGCCAAACAGAAATTTCTCCCCCACTCAAGTTAAAAATAGTTCACTGAAACCGCAATAGGCATTTCTGGGGGAGGTAGCTCACTTAGACTTGTTATTATTGTATTTTAGAACATGAGATGAATTCCTTCCATGACAGGACAGACTGAGACTGAATCAGAAAACTAATGCCTGAAAGACAGAACTAAAAAAAGAGACACAGGCAGGAGGAGATTGATAAGAGGGTAAAAAGGAACCTACATCGACAAGTTGGGAGGCACCATCGGTTATTTCTGCCTAGCTCATAATTTTCCAGCTCACATTCTCTCAAGGTGAGAGGCATGCCTACTGTTCAAATCTGAATCCCAATGCTAATGTGACTGCAGTGAGCCCAACTGCCAGCACTTTTGAGACGATGCTACTTTGACTGGGAAGACTTTCCAGGTCAAATCTGAGACTTCAGCTAATGTAGAGAAGCAAAGATCAGAGAAGAATAGCAATGGAAAACAGCTGTTGAGTGTGAGGAGGTGAGAGTGATTTCAAGGCAGCTTGCTCAAGATGCTAAACTGAAAGGCATAAAAAGAGCAAGGTATCTGTGACAATACGGAGAAAAGAATATTAGTAAAAGAACCAGGGGGAGAAAAGAATGAAAAGAATAAGGAACGTTCTTTAAGTTTTGGAGATTCATGGTAATGGGATTGGTATTTATGGCAGGTGAATTTTTCCCTAATTTGGTAGATTTGGCCTAAAACTTCATGATGTGATTTAAGCATTCAATAAATTTGCAATTTTATTAGGAGGCTTTCTGTCGTTCAGGAGACAACTGCAATGCCTTATTTTTTTTACCAGTGATCATAATTTTCCTCAAATGCCATCTCCTATCATTGTCATCTTTTCCCCAACTCCATTACTCTTCTAGCACACTAAATAGTGTCCTTATAACAGAAAATACATCTCATGAAAATATTCCATTTGAGAGACTAAGTGGAGAAACAACTTCTGAAGCAGGATGAACTCAGCACAACAACTAGGAACTATAACTAAATTGATCAAAATCCTAAAAGCATTTCTGACTCACATAATCACATAAAGTGTTAATTTGCAAGATGAGGTCAAAGTCAATTATAGTTTACCTGAAATATTAAATCTTGAAATCCCTCAGCAACTGTATTTATAAATTGTAAGTTCTTCACTGCCATCCCTGCAAAATTTCTATAACTTCAATTATATCATTCTTTCAAAATTCCTCAATATTTGGATTTATAAAATTATCTTTTATATTGACTAAAACATTCCCCTTCCCTTTTCTTCCACAGGGCCTCTTTTTCCAATTTGTTTTGATGATGACAGTGTGTAGGTGAGAGTAATGCAACCAAGTGATAATGCTTTAAAAAATAAATGTACTGTAATTTGTGAAAGAAGCTCATGTTCACTGATTTCCTCTAAGGGGGGAAAAAGAAAAGCAACATGTGACTTTGTTGTACTATAATTTCTTGAATGATGTCATCTAAGAAGTATAACATTATCCCCTCAGTTCTTTATTATAATGCAGAACTAGGCAAAATGAGAGTATGCTTTTAGTGGGCTAAGGCATATATTAAAAGATAAAACTTCTAACTCTATTGTAATGGAATCTGAAGGACAAACATCATACTGAATGATATGAATCTTCTCATTTTTAGATTCCTTTCAACTATATTGTTCCCTCTATTGCCTATATTTCAAAACTGTACTTTTCTACCTGCCCTTTACTTCATTCTATACAATGCTAAATTCCGTCCTATCTTTTAAAATAACTCTCCCTTTATCTTAAGTACACACTCTCTCTTATCTTTTCACCTTCCAGCCAAGATTTTAAAAAAGTGTAGTTCACACTTACTAATTCTGTTCCACATTTTCCAGTCATTCTTAAATAAATGTTACCATCAAATATCTCAAGCATATAAAAAAATATAAAAATAGCATGCACTTATGGACTCATAAACAGCTTTGTGCAATTTTAACATTTTTCTTGTCGCTTCAGTTTTTTGTGAGCAGTAAAAGGAGATTCAATTAAAGTCCTCTGTACAGTTGTCCAATTTACCTGTCCTCTACCTGATTTTAATTACAAATTTAATTTGATAGTTACACTCCCTGGGTTTTTAAAATAATTTTACTATGTAAAAGATATATATTAAATGTAACAGCCACAGACAGTATTTATATAAACTGCATCATATTACATATACCATCTCAGATTTGCTTTGTGGGCTCAATATCAGATTTTTGAGATTTATCAGGATTGATAAGTGTAACTTAAGTCCATTCATTTCAGTTCCTATATAGTAATTTATTCAATGAACATTCCATAATATCTTTATCTAGTCTCCTTTGATGGCTATATATGTTCCTTCTACTTTTTCAAAATTCAAACAATTGCACAGTGAAATTTTTTGCATATGTCTCCAAGTACACATGCACGAGATTTTTTTTTTCCCATAGCATATACTTGGAGAAGAATTGCTGGATCATAAGATGTGAATATTGAATTTTCCTATATAGAGCTCCTACATTGCTTTCCAGAGTGAGTGTACTGATTTTGTATTCCCGCCAACAGCTTCTGAAATTTCCTGTTGCTCAAAATCCTTGCTAATTATCTATATTTCTCATTCTCTCTTCAACTCATGCTAATTGTTTTCCAACACTCAGAACATTACTGAAACAGTTTTTGCAAAGATCACAAGTGACCTCATATTACCAAGTTTAAGAACATCTTCAATACTTAATTTGCTAAACTTCCCTGATGCAATTTACACTTCTGATCATTCACACCTTGATTTCATGACACTATTCCGCCCTAATTTTCCTCTTATCTTTTTGGCTGGCTCATAGGTGCTTCCTCTTGCAACCAAAGGTGCTATTCTTTGGCATTCTTTTCTTGATGCACTACACTTTCCTTTAATCTATCAATGAATAATTTTATAGGACTTACTATATAACAAACCTATGCCATGCAAAGTCCTTTTTAATGATCTGTATATGATTTTTTTTTACCACCTGAGTGTTTACAACTCCCAAGTTGGTATATCTGATTTTGACCTCTCCACTGAGATCCAATCATCTGGGCCTATTTGCATTTATATATTCCTACCTAGATGTCTCCTAGACACTTCAGAATGGACATGATCCCCTTACTGGCACTTTTTCTTAATTTAAGAATACTAGCTAACAGCTCCATAAGTCATCCAGTCATCTTATATTAGAGGTCACCTTATATTCTTCTTTCATTAGTCATCCTTTCTTTATTTTAACTCTGAAATATTTCCTAAATTAATTTCCTTCTCTCTTTCTCTAAAATTGCCCTTTCAAGGCCCTTGTCAACTTTCCGTATTCTTTCAATGTTTTTATGCTTAATTTCACCCTGTACCCTTCAGATATAACCCATCTCAGAGAGGAAACTGCTTCAAATAGCTTCCTTCACATGAAGCCAAAGCACCTTACCAGGACAGCATGATAGATGGCTCTCTGCTAACTGGCACCTGCCTCCTTTCCCAGCCTTGTCTATGCCACTCTCCACCTTGCATTTCTATTAATTCTCAATTTTTTTTAGTTCTCCAGGTATATTTGGCTATATTAGGACTATGCATATTTGCTATTGTTTCTACCTGAAAAGCCTCTCGGACTTTCTTTGCCTGTCTATCTTTTATTCATCCTTCAGGAATCCTTTGTTTTCAATGGGCAACATTTACTTACCTCTCCATCCAACTTGCCCAGCTTATCACACGTTATGCATCCTAAACACACTATTACTGGTACATTGTAGGTACCCAAATAAATACTAATGGAAGTGAACTGGATCTAAACATACTGTCTTTAGTGAACATATACATTTCAGAAATAAAACTAAGTTTTGCATTTATTATATCCCCCACAAAGACATGTTCAAGTCCTAACTCGTGGTCCTGTGGATGTGAACCCATTTGTCAAGAATCCTTTAAAAATGTTATTAGCTAAGGTAAGACCAAACTAAACCAGACTGGCTCTTAATCTAGTATGACTGTAATCTTTAGAATCAGAGGAAATTTGGATACCCACAATAGGAGACAGATACGGCCCTTTGACAGAGGCAGAGTTTGAGTTATGGATTAACAACAAGCAACTACTTCAAAGAAAGCATGAGCCTGCTGTCATCTTGATTTTGAACATTTAGCCCCCAAAACTGAGACAATAAATTACCATTGTTTAAGCCAACCAGCTTATGGTACTTTGTTAAAGGTGTCCTGGCAAACTAAGATCATGTTTGGTTTTGTTGTTGTGTTGATTTTTAAACAAAGTTTATGGCTTGTCATTGGTGACAGCATCATCTCTCCTTGTCATATGGATACAATTTGTTGTTGTCCCTTTTAATTTACTGCTGTCATGAATTATTTTGATAGGTTTATTCAAAATTAGTCACCTTTGATTCTTACCTGGTCTTCAAAACAGGATAGTATGTTGCTAAGATCATGATCTCAAGAATCAGGTTGCAGGGGTTATATCCCACAAATTACCACATTTGTATTGGTAGAAATGTTATTTTACCTCTCTAGGGCACACTTTCGTCTTTGGTGAAATTAGGGAGATAATAATAACTGCATTATAGAGTTGTATAAACATGAAGTGAGATCATGGGAGCACTCAAAAATTATTCCCTATTATTTGTATAATGTTTTTTAATTCATGGCTGTTTTTATATTGCAGACACTCCACTGAGAAATTATGCTTCCTATTCCTAAGTGAAATTGGTCTATACATTCTACGGGACTAACTTATTTTTTGCTATTAAAGTTATGCTAGATTTTTAGATGAATTGGAAAGTCATTCTGCCTTTTCTATGTTATAGAATAATTTAGTAAAATAAGTAATACTTGTTTTTAATGATTAGATGAAGCTTAGCTACAGGACATTGACTTTTTTAAACAGTACTTTAAAAATCTTTACAATTTCTTCTCATTTCCTAATGTTTAAAACATGTTCAAATATATTCACTCATTTGATCCTCATAGCAACCCTATGATGTTGGATGTTCAGGAATTATATTACTATTATATAAATGAAAAAGAAAAAACAAAAAATAAACCAGAAGCTCAGAATAATGCCCAGTATAACACACGTAGTAAACAGTTTAAAGGTATCTACAATCTACATGTCTGACAAACATAAATCATTTTATCCACAATTGTATGCTTTGTCTCCAGTTTGTGTATGGTTACATGTATGTATGTGTGTTCAGGTATGGGCAGGTTTCCCCAGACAGATGTTGCTTGGTAAATTTTTTCACATGATTTAGCTCATTATTATGACTAGGGATTATACATGAAATATTTTCACTTGGATTTTACTTGGTTACTGCAAAAAATAAAGGACTTTGAAAGATGATGAAGTGATTAGACCTAATATGATAAATACAATTTTCATCTGTGGAAGAAACTTTCATAAAATATTGGAATTATCATATTTTATAATAGTACAATTGGCTAGATTTATAAATTACTATCCTTTGAACTTAATATATTCCAGGAAGTTTAATGCAATACTTATTTTCTATGCCAAGAGCAATTGTATAGCATTTAGAAACTTTCTATCACAAAGATGACATTTTAATATTGATTCAGTATTGCTATTTCCCCATGAATGATTTGTGTTTTGAAGTTTGTGCATCTCTAAGTTATATGTTTATTTTTTCTTTAAATTGGTGATAATAGGGAACTGTGATGGTTAGGCTAATGTGTCAACTCGGCCAAGTAGTTGTGTCCAGGTGTTTGTTCCAGCAAGCACTGGGTTAATTGTAATACAAGAGCATTTATAGACTTCAATCACCAGTGAGTTTACTGCGTGGATGGCTGATTACATCTGCATCAATCAGGGAGATTACATTATCAATGGGTGGTGCTTTTACCCAATCAGTTGAATGACTTAAAAGTGGAAGTGATTTCAACATTCAGGGAGAATTTCCCAGCTCGTCGTTGGACAGGCAACTTCTCCCAGAGACTCATCAACGACCTTTCATCGGGCTTTCATCGGAGCCACTGGTTTGCAGCTTGCCTGAGGAACCTGGACTTGTGAGTCCCCACGGTCGCGTGAGAGACTCTTTTAGAGTTCCATATTATTCACAGATATCTCCTGCTGATTCTGTTTCCCGAGAGAACCCTGACTAATACAGCTGGTACCGGGAGTGGTTCTTGAGGAACACAGTCTTAAACATGGGATGTCTGAGGTGGTTCTGGGAGTTTTGTAATTGGTTCTCCACTCTAATTGGACTCAAGGGTACTAATGACTCCCTTTCCAATAATGAAGAGGTTGCTAACAGTCCATGGCGTGAGCTGGCAATAGAGATATGCAAAATAGCATCATTGGATTCCCCTACTTCCACGCTTATAAGAAGCAAGGATCTGGGTGAGAGTGTTTTCAACACTTTAACAGAATTTTGTGGAGTAAAAAAATATAATGATGTTGGCTGGCTCCTCCTAGATACTCTGGATATAGTTACAAAAGAAAGGGATGAGCTAAAGTCTTCAATTTTGAAACTTAAATGCCGTGTGAATGATATGAAAGTTTCTACGTGTGCCTTGAAAGAAAATCTTGTCTCCTGTAGCCACAGACTTGAGATATCTGAGAATCAAACGCAGTCTCTCATTGTACGAGTAGCAGAATTACAGAGGAAACTAAAATCTCAACCTCGCAGGGTTTCTGCAATTAAAGTGAGGGCATTGATTGGAAAGGAGTGGAACCCCGAGGATTGGGACGGAGACATATGGGATGATGATAATATTGGTGGGGACATTGGAATCCTAAATTCTGCTGAGACTTTACCAGATAAACCTGTGATGGCCTGCCCTGTGGAGACCACACCTTCTCAACCTTGTATCATCCAGCCTCCAGCCTGCCCCAGGGAGTCTGGACCTCCGCCCAGCCCTGAGGCAGGTACCAGCCTAACTCCAGCATGCACTGCCCAGCCTCCACCTTGCCCCAGAGAGTCTGTACCTCCTCCCAGCCACGAGGCAGGTACCAACCAATCTCCAGCATGCATGGTCCAACTTCCAGTCTGCCCTGAGGAATCTGTCTTCCAACCCCTGCCTGAAGAGAATAATCCTGTCTCACCAGAAGAAAATGCAAAGGAATGCCCTCAGGTCAGTAGCCTGCAAGACATCTCTAATCCTTCTCCTTACCCACACCCCCCACCCCTCTTGTCTTCGAGACCCATTACTAGATTAAAATCACAACAAGCCCCCAAAGGTGAAATACAAAGTGTGATCCATGAGGAAGTATGTTATACTCTGAAAGAACTGCATGAGTTTTCCAACTTATATAGACAGAAATCAGGGGAATATGTGTGGGAATGGATACTAAGGGTATGGGATAATGGTGGAAGGAATATAAAGTTGGATCAGGCTGAATTTATTGATATGGGCCCACTAAGCAGAAATTCTGGATTCAACGCTGTAGCTCGAGGGATTAGAAAGGGCTCTAACAGTTTGTTTGGGTGGCAGACTGAAGCATGGACCAAACGATGGCCTAGCATGTCTGATGTTGAGATGCCTGATTTGCCATGGTATACAGTAGATGAGGGGATTCAAAGGCTTAGAGAGATTGGAATGCTAGAATGGATTTACCACTTAAGACCTGCCCACCCACCCCAGGAATGTCCAGGGGACACACCTTTAACCAGGACTGTGAGGAATAAATTTGTAAGACTAACTCCATCTTCTCTGAAGAGCTCTGTGGTTGCTCTTCTCTGCAGTCCAGATATTACTGTAGGGGGGGCTGTAATGGAATTGGAATCCTTAAATATTATGGGGATGATCGGCTCAAGGCCCGGTAAAAGGGTAAAAGTCAAGTATCGGCAGTTAATCGCCAAAGCCAAGGTAGGCGTGGCTACCGCAATGAAAGACAGATTCGAAACAGCACACAGAATAGTCTGAGTCGCATGGAGTTATGGCGTTGGTTAATAGATCATGGGGTACCCAGAAGTGAAATAGATGGGCAGTCTACTAGATTTCTTCTGGATCTGTATAAGCAGAAGAGTTCTAGGTCAAGTGAACAAAATCCTAACTCTAATTACAGACTCAGAGAATCACGGCCCCTTAATCAGTTCCCAGACTTGAGACAGTTTACAGACCCAGAGCCCCTTGAATGAGGGGAAGGCCGGGTCCCCTTGGGGAAGGATCCTGTTAAACTGCCAAAAATTTATACAGTTAATCTTCCTCCCACCTTTCCCCAGGGAGACCTACGGCCTTTTGCCAGAGTAACAGTGCATTGGGGAAAAGGAAATGATCAGACATTTCGGGGATTATTAGACACTGGCTCAGAAGTCACATTAATTCCAGGAGACCCAAAACGTCACTGTGGTCCACCAGTCAGAGTAGGGGCTTATGGAGGTCAGGTGATTGATGGAGTTTTAGCTCAGGTCCATCTCACAGTGGGTCCAGTGGGTCCCCGGACCCATTCTGTGGTTATTTCTCCAGTTCCAGAATGCATAATAGGAATAGACATACTCAGTAACTGGCAGAATCCCCACATTGGATCCCTGACTCATGGAGTGAGGGCTATTATGGTTGGAAAGGCCAAGTGGAAGCCTCTAGCAAAATAGTAAATCAAAGGCAATACCGGATTCCTGGAGGTATTGCAGAGATTAGTGCCACCATCAAGGATTTGAAGGATGCAGGGGTGGTGATTCCCACCACATCCCCATTCAACTCTCCTATTTGGCCTGTGCAGAAAACAGGTGGATCTTGGAGGATGACAGTAGATTATCGTAAACTTAACCAGGTGGTGACTCCAATTGCAGCTGCTGTCCCAGATGTAGTATCATTGCTTGAGCAAATCAACACTTCCCCTGGTACCTGGTATGCAGCTGTTGATCTGGCAAATGCTTTTTTCTCAATTGCCATTAGTAAGGACCACCAGAAACAGTTTGCTTTCAGCTGGCAAGGCCAGCAGTATACTTTCACTGTCCTGCCTCAGGGGTATATCAACTCTCCAGCCCTATGTCATAATATTGTCCGCAGGGACCTTGATCGTCTCTCCCTCCCACAAGACATCACACTGGTCCATTATATTGATGATATCATGTTGATAGGACCTACTGAGCAAGAAGTAGCAAAGACTCTAGATTTATTGGTAAGGCATTTGCGTGAGAGAGGATGAGAGATAAATCCAACAAAAATACAAGGTCCTTCTACCTCAGTGAAATTTCTAGGTGTCCAGTGGTGTGGGGCTTGTCGAGATATCCCTTCAAAAGTAAAGGATAAGCTGTTGCACCTGGCCCCTCCTACGACCAAAAAGGAGGCACAACGCTTAGTTGGCCTCTTTGGATTTTGGAGACAACACATTCCTCATTTGGGTGTGTTACTGCGGCCCATTTACCGAGTGACCAGGAAAGCTGCTAGTTTTGATTGGGGACTGGAACAAGGGGAAGCCCTGCGACAGGTCCAGGCTGCTGTGCAAGCTGCACTGCCACTTGGACCATATGATCCAGCAGATCCAATGGTGCTGGAAGTTTCAGTGGCAAATAGAGATGCTGTCTGGAGCCTTTGGCAGGCCCCTATAGGGGAATCACAACGCAGACCTTTAGGATTTTGGAGCAAAGCCTTGCCATCCTCTGCAGATAACTACTCCCCTTTTGAGAAGCAGCTTTTGGCTTGCTACTGGGCCTTAGTAGAGACTGAACGCTTAACCATGGGCCATCAAGTTACCATGAGACCTGAGTTGCCTATCATGAGCTGGGTATTGTATGACCCACCAAACCATAAAGTTGGGCGTGCACAGCAGCACTCCATAATAAAGTGAAAGTGGTATATACGAGATAGGGCTCGAGCAGGTCCTGAAGGCACAAGTAAGTTACATGAGGAAGTGGCCCAAATGCCCATGGTCACCACCCCTGCCCTGTTACCTTCTCTTTCCCAGCCCACAGCTTTGGCCTCTTGGGGACTCCCTTACAATCAGTTGACTGAGGATGAGAAAACTCGGGCCTGGTTTACAGATGGTTCTGCACGATATGCAGGTACCACCTGAAAGTGGACAGCTGCGGCACTGCAGCCCTTTTCTGGGACATCCTTGAAGGCCGTGAGGGCAAATCCTCCCAGTGGGCAGAGCTTCGAGCAGTGCATCTAGTTGTTCATTTTGCTTGGAGGAAGAAATGGCCAGAGGTGCGTTTGTACACTGATTCATGGGCTGTTGCCAATGGTTTGGCTGGATGGTCAGGGACCTGGAAGGAACATGATTGGAAAATTGGTGACAAGGAGGTCTGGGGAAGAGCTATGTGGATAGATCTTTCTGAGTGGGCAAAAAACATGAACATATTTGTGTCCCACGTGAATGCTCACCAGAGGGTGACTTCAGCAGAGGAAGAGTTTAACAATCAAGTGGATAAGATGACCCGCTCTGTGGCTAATGCTCAGCCTCTTTCCCCAGCCACTCCTGTCATTGCCCAATGGGCTCATGAACAAAGTGGCCATGGAGGTAGGGATGGAGGTTATGCATGGGCTCAGCAACATGGACTTCCCCTCACCAAGGCTGACTTGGCTACAGCCACTGCTGAATGCCCAATCTGCCAGCAGCAGAGACCCACACTCAGCCCCAGATATGGCATCATTCCTCGAGGTGACCAGCCTGCTACCTGGTGCCAGGTGGACTACATTGGGTCACTTCCATCATGGAAGGGGCAGCGATTTGTTTTAACAGGAATAGACACATACTCTGGGTATGGGTTTGCATTTCCGGCACGCAATGCTTCTTCCAAAACTACCATCCGTGGACTTACTGAATGTCTTATCTACCACCATGGCATTCCACACAGCATTGCTTCTGATCAAGGAACCCATTTCACAGCAAATGATGTGCGGGAATGGGCACATGCCCATGGAATTCACTGGTCTTACCATGTTCCCCATCACCCTGAAGCAGCTGGATTAATAGAATGGTGGAATGGCCTTTTGAAGACTCAATTACGGCGCCAACTAGGTGGCAATACCTTGCAGGGCTGGGGCAATGTTCTCCAGGACGCTGTGTATGCTCTGAATCAGCGTCCTCTCTATGGTGCTGTTTCTCCCATAGCCAGGATTCATGGGTCCAGGAATCAAGGGGTGGAAATGGGAGTGGCACCACTCACTATTACCCCTAGTGACCCACTAGGAAAATTTTTGCTTCCTGTCCCTGAAACCTTAAGCTCTGCTGGCCTACAGGTTTTAGTCCCAAGAGGAGGAGTGCTGCAACCTGGGAACATAACAGTGATTCCATTGAACTGGAAGTTAAGACTGCCACCTGGCCACTTTGGGCTCCTCTTACCTGTGAATCAACAGGCAAAGAAGGGAATTACTGTACTGGCTGGGGTTATTGATCCTGACTATCAAGGGGAAATAGGACTACATCTACATAATGGAGGTAAAGAAGAGTTTGCCTGGAATGCAGGGGATCCTCTAGGGCGTCTCCTAGTCCTGCCATGCCCTGTGATTAAAGTCAATGGAAAATTGCAACAAACCAATTCAAGCAGGACTAACAATGGCCCAGAATCTTCGGGAATGAAAGTTTGGGTCACCCCACCAGGCAAAGAACCACGGCCAGCTGAAGTGCTTGCTGAAGGTAACGGGAACATGGAATGGGTAGTGGAAGAAGGTAGTGATAAATATGAACTTTGACCACGTGACCAGTTACAGAAACGAGGACTGTAATGGTCATGAACCCTTCTTCCATGTTTCGTTATGAGTATGATTGTATATGTACACAAAATGAATTTCTTTGTTTTCTTCCCCCATCTTTTCCCCTATCATGAAAAGTTGTGTTAATCCCACATCATAATATTTAAGGATGTCGAGTTTAAGAGTGACTATCATCCAAGGACTTGCACCCTGTTCTGTAGGGAATTAATGCGTTTCTGGTTGTACGCAGGGGAGTTGAACATTGTTAGGCGGAAATATATATGTATACTTGTCTGTTATTGTTTTTACTTAGAGACTAAGTATGGTTTAGAGTAATGTGTATGATTGCCGAGTTGACAAGGGGTGGACTGTGATGGTTAGGCTAATGTGTCAACTCGGCCAAGTAGTTGTGTCCAGGTGTTTGTTCCAGCAAGCACTGGGGTAATTGTAATACAAGAGCATTTATGGAATTCAATCACCAGTGAGTTTACTGCGTGGATGGTTGATTACATCTGCATCAATCAGGGAGATTACATTATCAATGGGTGGTGCTTTTACCCAATCAGTTGAATGACTTAAAAGTGGAAGTGATTTCAACATTCAGGGAGAATTTCCCAGCTCGTCGTTGGACAGGCAACTTCTCCCAGAGACTCATCAACGACCTTTCATCGGGCTTTCATCGGAGCCACTGGTTTGCAGCTTGCCTGAGGAACTTGGACTTGTGAGTCCCCACGGTCGCGTGAGAGACTCTTTTAGAGTTCCATATTATTCACAGATATCTCCTGCTGATTCTGTTTCCCGAGAGAACCCTGACTAATACAGGAACCAAACCTATTTTGATGTGTTCTTTTATTTTTTTTTTCCAAATTAAATGTGAGGTATTTTCTTTGTAGTACACTATGAAAATCTCTCTCCTACTCTTTCTTATGTGTGTATCATGATAAAGTATAAGACTAAAAAATATCTAATTTAAAAATAAAAGCACAATTAAAATATATTCAGTATCCTATGGAAAAATGATAATGTTTCATTTAAAATATTTTTGTACTGTTAATCCCAAAGTGGATTTATTAGTCACATCTGAATCTATATAAAATAGAATTAACTTGTTACCACTTTTCTTTAAAGAAGTTCCAAGAAGCCTATCACGGTTGTTGATGTCAAGGTCCCTTTAAAATAGCCCTTGGTGGGACGTCCTTTTCTAATAGTTCCCAGAGGCTTCAACTCTATTATCAGTTTCTTTTGTTGCATATCTAAGACTAGAGCTGACCTCACTAAGTGACAATAATTGTCATTTGGAAATTACCTGGCCACTCCTAAAACTCCCTCAAATATCAAGTTTTCTGCACCTGAATTTCCATATTAGTTTTGCTTCAGGTGATAAAGAGTCTATTAAAATGAAAATATGAGAGAATATTTTTATTCTTTCAACTTGGCATGCTCACACACCTGAGAATTGGCAATGTTATGCCAATGAAGAAATTTAGACAGTGAAGTTATATATCATGAGAAACATGTTCTAATAAATTGAATATTGAGGATAGAACAGTATTAGAGAAGGAAGTATATTCATCCACAATATTTGGAAAAAGAATACGTGGCTACAAACACTTTTGAAAGCATCATTTTTTGTTATATCTGGAAGAAAAAGAAATGGCTATTTCAGTTCTAGGAAAATGTCAATCATAGTAAAATCCTATATATTACTTATTATAGGACAGGAACTATTCTAAACGCTTCACAATTATTAATTCATTTAATTCTCACAACTCTATTATGCATTATTCTAATTCTCAGGTAAGAAATTTAAAGTTAAATACCTAAATTTCTTATCCAAGTTCACAAATATGGCAAGTATTAGAGCTGGGAGACAAACCCAGGACATCTAGTTCCAGAGTTCATGTGTCTCTCCATGGAGGAAGGATTAGTATCTTGAGAGAGTTCTTGATTTGTGCAAGGACATGGAACTAAGGGGGGAGGGCAAAAATAACTAAAATATAAAAACTTTCAGGCTAAGGGAATGGCAGTATATAAAAAAACATGGAGTTGTAACTTTGACAATCTAGCCCTTGCATTTTAGAAAAGCCAATCTTCCTAGGTTTATCATTCAGTGTATCATCTCTCAACTTCCCATGAGGAGAGTTAGAAAAGGTGATTACCTTATCAATAAAAGTGAAATTTACTGAGTGTGCCTTGTAGCACATACTGAAAGAGGTACAAATGAATGAAGGATGCTGTTGAAAATTACTGGACTCAGTAAGAGATGAAAAGAGTCCAAGATAAGACTTATGGACTAAGAGAAACTAATGGGAACCAGAAACTGAGACATAGTGGGTAGCCATGAAAAAAACTAGCAGGACAGGAGCTCATAATTATAGAGAGGATTTTTAGCGTGCAAATTTTCTGGGTAGTACAAGCTTATGTAAAGTTAACATCCAGACTTTTTGGAAATATGGTTGTGTTTTAGTGAAGGTAAAGGTCAAGAGAGGAAAGAGTCCAGGATGGTGAGGTTTAATTTCACAATGGATCACTGTCACTTTCTAGATGACAGAAAAAAGTAGAGTGGAAAGGAAGACAAGGAGCCATAAACTGCTTTAGCTCATCTCTTGCTACAATACACCTTTCACATCTGAGAAAATTAGAGTTTGAGTTGTTTTACTTCAAAACTCCCCTACTAACCATATATAATTCAGGTAGTAATTTTTATTTTTTATTCCACAGGGAACTAAAATCATAGGGGAAATACTACTGGTTAGATAAAACATTGAGTAGAGCTCAGACTCAAATCTATAGTTGGGTGTATTTTGTCCCTTTTACCCTTTACTTCAATTTTTTTAAAATTTCCTTCCATTCTCCATTCCTTAAGATCTCTTCAACTCAAAGCATCTGTTAATGTTTAACAAAGGGATAAAGATAAAATGAATGTGTTTTAATTTAGCAAACACTATATGCTAAGGTCTTAATAAGTTGAATTTACAAATTATTATGTTTATTCCTTGCAAATGAGTATGAAGGATGCAAAGTTAAGAAACTTAATCAAGATAATACAGCCAGGATTCACACTCAGGTTTCTCTAATTGCATATATGCCCTATTCATTTCAATTGATTATACTTTCCCCAGGTAACAAGCAAGATAAGGCAAAGCAGGTTGAAATAAACTCCACAAAAACTAGTTCAAAGAAGGGATGGGAAGAGATAAGAGATAGGTCAGGCATGTTCTCTGCTCTTAAGGGCAGTGAAGGCTGTATAGAATAATTGGGGACCAGAAGTAATTCCAGAATCTGACTATAGCAGTAACTTATAAAATAAGCAAGTTTTTCACCTACATGTCTTGAGGCACCTGTGTTAAGGTGAGTTAACATGGGCCTTTGGTCTTGGAAAGAATACTAATTTATTTTGTGTAGAAAACATACAAACTCCCTGAAACTCAGCTTCCTCCATTTATAATTGTTAAAAAAAGAATGTTGGATTAGAATAATGATGCATTTGGACTCAATATACATGAATTAGTTGCATAGGGGAATGGAGAGCTGAAAAAGAGATATCTTGTGCCAAGAAATTTATACTCTAGCTATTAAAATAACCCTGATATGAGACAAAAAGAAATGACATAACTGAAATCTGATATAAAAAAACAAACAAACAAACAAGTATTGGGGATACTTCAATAAAGGAACAGTTGATTCTCATTGAAAGGATTTAGGATGACTTTAGAAGGAGACAGTAATTGAGCTGGGTAGAAAGGAAGAGGTATGTTTAAAATAGTGACTAAGAGGAAAAAAAAAACAAACCCTATAGCTAAAACAGATAGTGTAATTGCATATGGATTAATAATATATGCATGAAATTGAATAGAGCTTCAAATGTTATATCAAGGGAGTTGTGCATTACCCTCTACAGAACAGGGAATCACTAAATGATTTTGAACTAGGAGACAGTGATTTAGATATATGTTGGTGAAAGCAGATTCTTTTGATTCTCATTCAGTATTAAGGTTTCATGGTTTATGACTAATAAGGAAATAACTCAGCTACATTTTTTAAAAATCTTGAAAAATGTAGCTCACTATTTTTTTCCACCATCTGGTGTGTTGCTAGCATATAATTTGGGATCCTTTATTTTCTGACCTTACAATGAACACTGATAGAATTATTTTAGCTTATTAATTACTTTAACAGTAACATTTAAGGCTAATTGTTATGGTCTAGAAGATCACCCTTGGAGTTAAAATAGTCATAAAATTGAGTTTATACTGTAATGAGTGATAATCTTAATGGTATTATTTTATCAATCCTCTTAGCTAACGATTTTTGGAGTGCAAATAGAATGAGTGAAAAGACAACTTTTTCTGGTCTTTTAATTGAGGGTAAGAAAGAGGGCAGTCATTTTGGTCTTTCTTCTCTGCTCACTGCCTTCTTTTGCAGATTTAATGATGTTTTTAAGTTTTAAAAGAAGCAGGCAGGACTACAACAATGGAAGAAGTAAAAAACCCTCTCAAAGCACAATTTCATGATTTTTAAAAATATGTGCTATTGTAAACACTGTCATGAAATTAAGAATTTATAGTAATCCTTTCCATAAATGAAACACCGTTGCAATAGTCTACTCAGTTTTGTTTTATTTTGTTTGGTTACATTCCATTAAACTATATTCTACAGAATGCTTCTTAATATGTCCAAAGAAAATTTGTGAATGAGTCAGCTTAATGTTCACTGACCTTCACTCTTCTTTTGAATCTGCGGCATGGCTCATTTTAGTCAAGCTGTTGAAACATTTGTGGTATAATGCATCAAATTAAAGCAACCAGCTGTGATGTTTAATTTAAGCTAAAAGTTTATGATCTACAACTACATAATACCTTAGGGAATACTTAATATTGTATGTAACTGCACTATAGTGCCATGCAAGACGTGCTAAAAAATGCCTATAAAATGTCACTGTATTTTATCATATTAAACCATTTGGACTTCAGGTTTAAAAAGAGCACAGTTATTTATCCAAAAATGTATATCAGAAGATAAATGAATAGATATCAACATCATTTTCTAAATATAGATGAGATGTGAAGTCATTTGTTCTCATGTGCCAGAAGAGAGGTCCTTTGTTTTATCCTCCGTTGTTTATAATGAAGTTTCTCCATTATTTACAAACATTGTAGAATTTGGAAATGTCATTAACCAAGAGGCTCAACTCTGTTTATAAAATTTCTCATTGTATGAAAGTGAAGGCATTTAATAAACAAAACATAAGGATATTCATATATCATGCCTCTTCTTTCTTAGATATGATGCAAAGCATATAATTGCTCGAGTGGCCCAGCTGATATGGGCTGCTACATATTGCAGATCATTAGCAAATTCAAGAAGTTGAAAAATAAAATTAATATAAATGTATGAATATACACTACATACATATATATGTATGTTTATTTTAAGATTGGCATTTGTATAAATTCTTGCAATGTTTTTTTAAGATTGGCATTTGGTTTTCTAAGTGGCTAAACAAGATGAACAAAGGAATAAAAAAATAAAAGAAACATGATATTTCCTTAAAATAAAATCAACCCATGAATACCAAAGCAGATTATAAGCATTTGTTGATTCGTTATAGTTATATTTTATGGCAACTTTCGATAAAGATACAAATAGAAATAAATACTTGGGCTTGTTAAGTGATTTTTCTCAAAGTCTCAGGGGAGCAAAACATAGCAGCTGGTGAGAGCTACACCATTTGATGACCTGGCCAAATGCCTCACCCAGAAGACTAGCATCAAAATAGAAACCCTATGAAGAGTTTTCTTTATAACGAAGAAAAAGTTCTAGGGTTGAAAGACAAAATACTTTTATAGAAAAAGAAAAAAAAAAGGAACATTTTAAATAAGCTTAGAGGTTTGCTACATAGCCACCAGTTTTATCCTTATTTTACAAACTTCAAAAGGAAGCCCTTGAATGATTTGTGTTTGTAGATAAAGGATTTATATAATCCTATCATAAGAAAATATTTTTATAACTTTAAAAATATTACCTAAAGCTGTGCTTACAGATAACTGGAAATGTAAGAGGAAAGAAATGTGTCAACAGCAATTTTAGGTGAAAAGAAAACATTATTCACTGCTTCTGACTAGGTACATAGTTAACTTTTAAGTTGGAGATGGAAGTAAAGGCAAATGTGAAGGAATCGTTCACTTTTTACCACCCCAGCATTCAGCCTTTCACCTTGAATATAGATTAAAGAAAGAAAGGTTGAAAACTAAATCAACATATATTTAGCAGTATATTGCTATATATGATTGTTTCCTTACATATGAAAATAGAAAAAGACTAAAGCCAGTTATTAAATAATGCACTTAATAAATCTGAAATATGAGATTAGCCAATTGGAACTATGGATGCCATCTGTCACTATTTTGGACAAAGAAAATAATAGAACCAGCATAAAAAACATCAAGGCACACCAACTTTTATCTTAATATTGGTTGTTTTACCCTCAAATGTTTGCTACAATAATTCCATTGCCTTTTTACCCTCTCAAAAATGTATATACATATTTCATCAGATATGTTTATTTCTAGATCTCTAGCACTTAATATGATCTGTGCATATTCAACAAGAGTGTCAGTCAAAGGGCATAATGAGTCTTGCAGAGTCTAATAAAATTAGAAAAAAAAATAATGATCTGGGCATCAGAATATTAATTATAAGTTAAGATCTGCATGATGTTTTAAAGGTAAACATCTTTTAAAAGTTGTTTTGGTATTAACAAGAATTGAATACAAAAGAGGAAAATTAGAGATATCAATCAACTGAAAGCTTTTAAGGAAATTTAGTTGGAGAATTTGGAAATCACAGAAATATTTAACAATGGATACTTTGTTTTAATATATGTTAAAATGTTAAATATTTCTAATTGTATAGCATTGAAGAACTACAGAAACAGTCAAGCTACAAAAATTTTTATAATCAAGTACTGTTGTTTATAGTTTGAATTAACCAAGAAGAAATTATTGAATAACTACTATATGTTAAGGATTTATTTAAACCCCATGGAAGACAAAGAAGCATAAATATATAGTCTTTGTCTTTCAGAAGCATACAATTTAGTTGAAGAGGTAAAAATAACACACATAATACAATAATGATTAGTATAACTATACAACCATAAAATTAGTTCATAAATCACAGGAGAGAAAGATCAATGAAAGCTATGATAAACACTTAAAGTCTTACAGAGATAATATTATACAGATTAAACTTTTCATCCATGACTAAAACACAAGATCACAGAAATCAATATCTAAAATAGCAATTTGACTCTTCCTTAATGAAGATTATCCTCAGCCCATCATCTGAAAGGACACATAAATACTACATTGTTGCTATAAAATTTCAGTCATTTCCAAATAGTGTCATGTTTAAACATCTTCACTCACTAGCTCTTTAATACTAGCATAATAATCTGAATGTAAAATGTTACTAAATCTAAGATTTAATTCTTTACTATTAATTCACCCTGTGAAGGTTCATGTTTTATGGCTCATTAAAATTCAAAATGCACACCTTATTTTACAATACATGGCAAACAACTATTTTACTGCTACTTGGGAGGCTGGTGTTAATCAAGCCAAAAATATCTCGAGTTAAGAAAAGGCAATAGAATACCATAATTTACACATGCTTTGCTGCCTTTCATCTAAAAGTAAGAACCTATTTGTAGAAAAATAGGGATCAAATGAATATTTTCATAAATGTAAGGCCTTTTAAAAGAGAAATTAGGGTTGCTATGTTTGTGTGTGTGTGTGACTTGTTGCGTCGTCTTGCTGTGTCAGCTTGCCGCGCCTGCCCATTGTGTCAGCTCACTGTCCTGCTCATTTTTCTTTAGGATGCACTGGGAACCTCTGCTCTCAGCTTTTTGGTGCGTCTCTCAGTATGTTTTTTCTTCTTGTGTCTCTTACTGCATCATCTTGTTGTGTCAGCCTGTCAGGCCAGCTCACTGTCTTCTTTAGGAGGCACCGGCAACCAAACCACAGACCTCCCATATGGTAGGCAAGAGCTCAGTCGTCTGAGCCACATCTGCTTTCCTTAAAGATCTATTTTTATTTATTTATTCCCTCCCCCCTCGTTGTTTGCAGTCTCTGTGTGCTCTCTGTGTTTGCTTGTCTTCTCTTTAGTAGGTACCGGTAACCAAACTTGGGACCTTCCTTGTGGGAGAGAGGTGCTCAATTGCTTGAGCCACTTCAGCTCCCCGGATTGCTTTGTTTAAATATCTTCTAAAGCAGGTTAGTTTACCTTAGTTTCTTCCTTTATAAAATGGTGGTAGTAATTGTTTATACATGATAGGACAGTTGGGAGAACTACATTTTTATATAAATGAAAGAATTTTATGATTATGGTTGATACATAAAAAGATTATCATAGTTCACTAAATTTTAGTTGCTACAAATATTATTATTATTTTCATTATCCAGAATGAATGTTGATGCCTTCAACAGGAAATACAAAGTTAAATAAGTATACTTTTAGTCCTGTTAAGTATATCATAAAAAGCAGAATATTGTTTTACTCAGGCACTGTGTTAGTCAGCCAAAGGGGTGCTGATGTAATGTACCATAAATCTGTTGGCTTTTATAAATGGTATTTATAGGGGGTAAAAGCTTACAGTTACAAGGCTCTAAAGAGTCCAACTCAAGGTTGATTTCTCACCAGTCTGTTGCCACATGTTGAAGCAAGATGGCGGGTGGTCTCTTCCTGGTCTCTCAGGCCTTAGCTGCTCAGCTGCTCTGTTCTCTTCAGCTGCATACTATCAGGCGAATGGCTCTTCTCTTCCTGGGGCCGCAGGATCAAAATTCTCTCCTCTTCTATGTCTATGGAGCTCTCTCTCTTTTCTACTATATCTTCTGTGTGTGTTCTTGCGTGAGTGTCCGTTTACATAGCCCACCAAGGGGCAGGGAATTAAACTGAGTAATACCCTATTGACATAGTCAAATTAAAGCCCTAATCTTAACATAATTTAATCAAAGACATCTCAGCTAAATCTAATACAATCAAAGGGGATCATACCCAGACGAACAGACCAGTTTACAAAAGTAATCTCTCTTTTTGGAGTTCATAAATAATGTCAAACCGCCACAGGCACTTAGGAAAACTTTTATACATCTGCAACCTGATTCAAAATATTTTTTTCTCCTTAAAAGTACACATGCATACATGAATATACATACATGCACACAACTTGCCAATATAAAAATGGCTCCATTATAATCTCTATTCTAAAAATGAGGCCAAATAGAATTAAACTATTATAAACTTGTGGTTTTAAACATTATTTTAAACATTTAAGACCTCAGTTGGCATTATATTCTCCACTTATTTCTTGTTTCAACTGAACATTTATCCAAGGTATACATACATTTTTTAAAAAATACCTATCTGAATTACTGACAACAAAACTTTTCATTCTATTTTTGAAGCATAATAAAGAAAGATGTTTATTTTTAAAAAAGGAAAACAATTTGAGTTGGTTTTCTATATTTGATCTTTTTTTCAATTCTATTTTCATAGCATTAAATCTGCTTTGGCATTACAATGTTGACTATTTCAATTTTCATATTTCTCCCCATGCTATAAAATAATGATTTATAAATATGTTTTGTAAGCTTAAAAACAATAATAATCATTGATTATAATTGACATTTATAAAGCATTAACTACATACATCAACTCATTTAGCCTTAGCAACAACAGTAGGCAGTAGAGGTTATTATTACCTCCATTTTATACATGTGATTCCAGGAATTTAAGTCAGTTTCTCATAGTTACCCAGCAAATAATACAAAAGTCATGATTCAAACCTAGATATATTTCAACAGATCTATTGGAAAGATGTGGTAATCTTTGTTTTGCATCCTCTTCTAACTATCTCAGAATAGAACAACTGATAAAATATCAACTTGCTAAATAGAACAAATATTAACAGACAATAAAGATAGCTGAAGATAGATATATTTAAAATTAAATGTAAAAATGAAAACTCTTGGGAAATATAACTTATTATGAAATAAGAATAAAAATATGATATATAAATAAAAACAAAATTCTATAGTTCTCAAAAAATTAAGATTCATTTTGATTGGTCATTTGGAGTACAAAATTTTTTTCCATCCCTAGGATTATAGTAAAAAAAATCCATTAGATATAAGTTGCTTTATTAAATTGAAAGAAGTTTAGTATTTATAAATGTTTCAAAATTAGCTGTACACTAAAAATTGCTTCCCTGGTACATATTGTGGAGTAGAGTTGTAAGAGATCACAGTTGCATGGTAGAAATACCATATATAAGGGTTTATTTCAAGTATCAGTTTGACTAGGTTATGGCATCCAGTTGTTCCTTTGGCCTGATAATTACTGTGAGGGTATTTTGTAGATGGATATCAATTATTAGTCAGTTAATTGCATCTATGGCTGATTATGTCTACAATCAACAAAGGAGATTGCCTTTGGCCATAAGAGGAGTCTCCAGATCCAATCAGTTGGAGGCCTTAATGTGAGAACCAAGGATTTCAGATGTAAGAAAGAATTTCTCTCTGTAATTAAGCCAGTCATCTTCACCTTCATTGAGTTTCCAACTTGCAACCTATGGAAAATTCAGACTTGCTGAACCATAATGGTATTGTGAGTCAATACGTATTATAAATAAATCTCTTCATATTTAGATCTCTCTCTCTCTCTCTTATCATCTATTGATCAACTATCTAGAACTTTTAGATCAACTATCTAGAACTTGTCAGTTCATTTCTCTGGAGAACCCTGACTAATACACCATTCCTATTAATATTTTCTGGACAGATGAAACAAGCAGCAGTTTCAAATATGAGTACCAAATTGGCTAAGCTGAAGAATCAAGAATCTAACATTGGATCAATGTCAAATTTGGCTCTATTGCCAAGTCTGAAATGGAAAAGTGAAAATATAGGCATGAGTTTTGTTTTGATTATCCCCAGTGGTAGAGTCATGTTGGAACCATTTACGCAACTCAATAAATATTTGTTATTAATGTTGATTGAATGAATTATGTTCAGCTGTCATAACACAGGATTTTGCCTTGGAGACAAAGTTGCTTATTTCTAATTAAATCCTGGACCCCACACCTCGTTTATTTTAGAAGAATGAAGGAGAAATGTTAGAATTTTCATTCCATATATATAATTTTTCTGCTTTTTTGACACTAATATTCTATCGGGGAATTTGTACATGTAGTCAAATAAATACAGGGCAATGTGGAAATGTCTTCAGAATAAATGTTTATAAAATATCATGCATAGCTCCCCAAGAGGATAATATTGAACCAAATAGGAGACAAAGTAGTGAACAGCAATTTTTGCAGGTGGGTATGTCAGGACATAATATATTAATGAAATGACCAGAAAAACAATAAAAGTATAGTGTGCATTGCAGCAAGTGGCAGGAGAGAATACTGAGAAGGTATTCCAAGGTTTGGTCATGAAGAACCTGGTCTTTCACAAATTGGCAATAGTGAGTCATTGCAAGTCTTCTGGATGGGGTAGAGCATATTTTATAGAATACAGTGTCAGGGGATGGGGTATGGAAGGAACCCAACTAATTAAGTGGTCTAGGTGAGAAAAAGATGAGGAAGTGCAAGTGGTTTTTATCTTATGCAAACTCTGATTAGTTGGGTGACATATTAAGAAATTGCCCTTTCCTTAACCTTTAAACATTAGAAAATTTCTAATGCTGTAGATTCAACTTGTAGCCTAAAATTTAGGTCTAAATTTGATGGGTGCTCTAACAGGAAAAAGAAAAGATTTTTGAAAAGGTGGGAGAAGGGGTATCAATTTGATTCTAAATGGTGGGTGATGATTTTGGCTAATGCCTGCACAAGCAATCTAATTGCTCTCCAATGTTAATTTTCTTTCATATGCAAGCATTCTTATTCTAGGAAGTGACTATAAACACCCTTTGTAAAAAAAGATAAATATTTTTTCACCTTTGTAATTTGCTTCATTACTTCAACTAGTAACTTAATTATGACATATTCAAAGACTTCCTTAAAGCAACTTAGTCACATTATTAAATCATTTCTACTTATCTGCAGATTATAAGGTTAGCAGTACTAGTCATTGGCTAGGAGAAGAGGGAAGGGAGGAGTGAGAGAGAAAGAATGGAAAAGTAAGAATGCAAGTGTCTGTGAGGAAGGGGAGACAAAAAAAAGAGAGGAAATTGAGAAGATAAAGCTGCACTGTTTTTTGTCAGTTGCTCCCTAGGATACTAATTAAGAATATGACAAACTATAAGGCATCTTTCAAACTGAAACAATAGAATATGAGAGTTGTATGGAAAGGCAAAAAAGAGGGTATGATGCTAGAAAGAGAGAAATAATATGAATCAATCTATTGATGTTCCCTATGTCCACCAACTGCCCGAGATTAGTGTGTGAGACACTAAGTCTAAATGATAATAAGTGCTTTGATAACTGAAAACAAATCAAAACAGAGGAAGACAGAGGGTGATATCAAAGTCTGAAAATACACATTTAAAATTTTCACAGATATGTCATGTTTTTTCAACTGTTATAAGTCACATGACTTTGTCACTTCTAATTAGTATGAATAAATGTATAATTGGAGGTAAAACTGTCTTTTCATTGCTGAAAAGGTAAGTATTCAGTAAATAAAATCATGTCACCTTGAAACGAAATAGCCATAAAGGAAATTCTAAAAGGACTTTTTGATATTTTCTTATTCTCTATCCTTATCCATTACTCTAGCAAAGGCCTTTGGTTGCTGGGTGAGAGAAGAGTCTGGCTTTGTTTCTATTAGCATTCTTCTATGTCCTTCGGCAACTGATTTCTCTGTATTATAGTGACTCTGTCTATAAAATAACTTCTATTTTACATAGTTTCACAATTTCTTGAAGTTAAAAAAAATAAAGTGTTAAAGAAAAGAAGACATTAGATTCATCAAAATGTAAAATTGCTCCTTAGACTAAAAATGAACCAAACAAAAATAACAAAAATCTATGGGTCTTATAACTTTGAACTATTTTGGAGCATATGGAAACATTTGTCTCTTGATATTTAATATTTCATAGCCAAAACCTTTTGAGAACAACATAGTCCAGGTTATAGAAACATCAGTACCTATACGTCTTTTTTAACAGTCTGTGTGAAGATATTGGTGGTATTTGTAACTTACAGAATGTTGGACATGGCAGAATTAAACTAGTAACTGATCTGAGCTGCTATAGACCAGGCCTAAATATTTATTGGACTAGTGATTGTGCTTCGGTTCTGAGAACAGCAATGATCAGGAATGAAATAACCCCTGTTCTCATAGATTTTCAGGGAGTATAACTCCATCTATAGATCTGTTTTTAACCTGGCACCCTACTCAAGCTGCTTCTTTTTTTTTTTTTTTTCTGGCAAAAATTGTAGAATAAAAGAATCTGTCTATTCCAGAGGCTTACAGAATGCAAGCACAGAGCACTCAGGCTGGGAAACAAAAGGGCAGCATTAAGCACGCACACTGAAATCAAGGCAGAGGAAGAAAGTATAGCAAGCAGAACACAGTTTGTAAAATATATGGGAGGGAGAAAGCCTGTGAAAACATTAGTGATGTGAACTATAAACCGTTCACAAGGAGAAAATGGAGAAGAAGAGTCCTGATACAAGAAAGTGATATCCAGCACAAATCATTGTGATAGAGAAAACTTATAAAGGTCATGGACAGGACTGGACGTGAGGGAAGATGTCTGTTCCAAATGAGATGCTCCTAGTCACGTACTTGTTAAAGACTTCCAGCGGTACTTCAATGACAGCGTACTATTATTACATGGAGCTAAGAGTCTGCTACTCAGAGCAAGCAAAATGTATGTATTATGCTTAAGCGAAGAAAAATTTAACAGAGCTTTCTCCCACCCCTTTCCTCCTTCTTTTCCCTCCTTCTTTCTTTCCTTTCCTATTGCACTCACTTTCCTTTTACCTGATTGGGTGTATTAAGTCCTTCAAATGTATAACATTATTGGGATAGTCACAGCAGCTAATATTTTTAAAATTACAATTATTCTAAACTATTCATGATGACTAAATATGGAAGTATATTTGCTGTGAAAAAAAATGCAAACAAAATTGAGAGGTAAGGAAAGCATAAAGGGTATATAATAGGAATACATACGATCACATTTATTCTTATATTAGCAGTTAACAAGATGTGGTGTGTCAAAATATCTATATTCTGATTGAAAAGGGTAATGGTTATTGAAACGGTGAGGCAGAAGGAAAATAATAATTTCTGTGAATAATGCACTTTTAAACCTTTCAGGAACTCACTATTTGTACCTCACAAGAACAAAATGTTAATAAAATAATTTTTGAGGAAAATCAAGTAGGAAAAAGTGTTACATCAGGTATTACCTAAAAGGCAATGATAATGTGCTCCAGTAATAATAAGGGTTGGGAATAAGATGTTAGGTTTCTAACTTCTAAATAAAATGTCTAATAAAAAGGTGAAAAAACATATTGATGAGGAAAATAATAGTTTCGTTTCCAAACCAGGCTAGTGTGTTAAAGTGTATAATATATTGAGTAATAGTTGTATTTTTTTATTTTTCAGAGACCAGCCACATACTAAAAGAATTAAGAATTAAGACTCATCCCTGTTCTGCAACTTTAGTCCTCAAACAACGGATTTGTATCACTTCTGAAGATAGGATGAGCTCAGGGAAAGCCTCCATTGTTGGAGGAATGCAATGTGCCACCACGATATTTGGGATAGTAAGGGCGGGGAGAACTAGCTAAGAGTGCTGTATTGTGACATCCCGTTGTTTTAAAAAGTAGAATCAGATTTAGAGAGTTACAAAAGGCATGAAAGGGAGCATCAAACAACCAGGGCCACCATGAAATCAGTTGTTAGTCCTAAAAGGAAATGATAAATTCTGATTTATTTGGGAAATGACCAAAATGCTTTATAGAAATGCTTCATTAGGGAGTAATTGACTTTTTTTTGAGAATAGGGACTATATGGTATGTTTTTTCCAACTTATTAAATATTTATTAGTCTTGTGGATACAGTAGTAGCCCAGACACTTTTTAAGTACATACGGCAACACAATTTAATTGCTAATATATATATTTATACTGAGAACCTCCTGAGTCTCTTTTAATTAATAGCTAAATCCTATCCCACAAGAACCTTATAAGGATAAAGTGAGCTAATACATGTGTAGTGGGCTCGAAGTGTATCTAATAATTGCTCAATAAATTATTTATATTTAAAAATTTTTACCCATTAGATAATAAACTATCTACTCTTAGTCTAAAAATATATATATTCCAGCATTTTTCTTTATAAAATCACTGTTTCAGGCCATTAGTCTCCTATAATCTACTCTCTCTCATCCCACTAACATTAATTGATGATATTTTAACAAACAAACAAAAAAAAGGATGGAGCACTATACGAGGAAATCTGTGGTTTTCTTCATGGCCTCATAAAAAATCATTCAAATAAACAATATTACATTTAATCTTACTTTCCCAATTTCCTCATTTATAAAAATGGAGGAATGATAGATATAAGCCCTATCTCACAGATTTTGTGAGAGTCAAATGAGAAATTGTATTCACAAGGTACACTCTAAAGTTAAAAGAAATATTCAAATTAAAAATGGTATTATTCAGAAGTTCCAAATTAATCAAATTATGTTAATTCTAAAGATATTTTGTTACATGTTTTCTCATAGTCCTTTGCTTAATTATGGTTAAATTTTTATACCTTCTCAATTCCAAAACAGTTACTAATTCATTTAAAGCAAATATATTCTATTGCCATAGTGAGTTTTTAAAATATGCCAATGCCAAAGCTTGTTATCTGTCTACTTATCAGATTATTTATATATCCTAAAAATGTAACCTCTTAATTATTTAAATGAGAAGAATAAGTATAATTCTATAGCTGCATGTCCATAAAACTGGGACATTAATCATTGTACGGAATAATATTGTATTATTACTGTTGAAATCTATTCATTAGAATCATAAACTACAAACCCTTCAGGGACTGATTTAAATACACATTACATTTCTCAGTACTCAGCAATCAGCTTTTAGATTTAGCTCAAATTTTATAACTTCTCATTATCATTAATAAATGACTCCAAATAAAATTCTAAATTTGAAAGCCTGAAGGTTTACTTTTTTCTTTCTGCTCTGGGAAACCCAACCTAAATTATTTTCTAAAGTGAGTTCTGCTGCATTATTATTTTCTATCTCTATGTCTTGTTTGTTTCGTGAATGGCACATATCCCAATTCATAAATGTTTATTTGTTTAATGTTTATTTTTTATAAAAGATATATTGAGCTATAATTCATATACCATAAATTTACTGTTTCAGAGTGTTTAATTCAATGGTTTTTAGTATATTCAGACTTGTTCAATCATCAATACTATGTAATTCCAGAATATTTTCTTCAGGCCAAAAGAAACTCTGTACCCCTTAGCTGTCATTCTCCATTCCTTCCCTCTCCCTATCCCCTGGTAACCACTAATCTACTTTCTGTCTTTATGGATTTTTCTACTCTAGACATTTCATATAAGTGGAATAATATACCATGTGATCTTTTGTGTCTGGCTTCTTTCACTTAACTTGTTTTAAAGGTTTATCTACATTATAGCATGTATAAGTACTTCATTCATTTTATGTCTGATTTAATATTCTATTGTATGGAAATAGCATATTTTGTTTTTTCATTCATTGTTTGTGCTGGACATTTATGTTATATCTACTTTGGGCTATTATGAAAAATGCTGTATGGATATCAAGTACAAGTTTCTGTTTGGACATATGTTTTCCATTCTCTTGGCTATATACCCCATAGGGGATTACTGGATCACATGGTAAGTCTATATTTAACTTTTTAAGGAACTGCCAAACTGTTTCCAAAGCAGTTACATAATTTTACATTTCTAACAGCAATATATGAGGGCTCTGATTTATCTATAACCTTGCCAATACTTGTTATTATACATCATTATGGTTAAATTCATCCTAGTGAGTATGAAAAGGTATCTTATTGTGGTTTTGATTTGCATTTTCTTAATGACTAATGATGTTGAGAATCATTCTTTTGTTCTTAATACCCATTTGTATATCTTCTTTTGATATACAAAGAAATATATTTTGATATTTGGGAAATTCTATCAAAATTCTTTGCCCATTTTAAAAATGGATTATTTGTATTTTTATTGTTGAGTTTTGAGAGTTCTTTATATTCTGGACAAAAATCCCTTATTAGATAGATGACTTGCAAATATTTTCTACATTCTGTGGGTTGTCTTTTCACTTTCTTGATGGTATCCTTTGAAGCAACAAACTTTTCGTTTTGATGCAAAGGTTTGCATCACATCTACTATTCATTTATTGTTCAAATTCAAACCTTTCTGACTACAAAAATATCAAAATTTTAAATATGACTATCTCAGTGAAGCATTACCTTCTTGAGGTAATGAGCCACATATATATCATAAAGTCTGTGTTAAAAAAATAAACCTAAATTCAATAAGGGCAAAGACCCAACATTTATTCACTGTCATTTCTAATCTGATAACAAGTCTTAAATATGTCCAGATTCTAGAAAAGTAACATGTGAACTAAAAGAAGTATCTGGCTTTTTACTCAATTCAATCTGTTAATATATTTTGCATTAATTAATATTTACAAACATAAGTAAAAAAGAAAAACACTGATTGGAGAACTGTTGCAAGGAATAAATGAACCATAATATCAGGGGAAAAATATAAATTTGAAGTTCAAATTTTATGAAGAATATACAATTATTTATTTGACTAGCATGAAAGCAATCATATAAAGAAGTACCTGAAGGAAAACAATTAAATACCTATGCATTATTTATGTGAATCAAAACTCTTTAAAGTTAACTTTTAAAGTTAACTAATTGTTTTGTGGATGATAAAATTTCATTAGAGAAAAGAAACTGTTCTCCATAAAGAATGGGGTAACTGTAGTTGTATCATTATTTTGAAAGGTAAATGCACTAGCTATGCATTCAATATACCTTTCAAATTTTCCATTATTATGTAGTGGACAAAAACATGTTCTGCACAATGTGAAATATATGAATTTTGTTTAGAATGGCTAAAATTATATTTTCATATACATTTCCATAAGACTAAAACGACAGTTGAGAACATTAAAGAAAAGAGAGATGAAGTGAATCCCCTAGAGTCACAAAAATAGTATGTGTATTAGATACTAGTCTATGTATATGTTATATGTTATATGAATGTTTCTTGGTTAATGGTCACTTCTGCCACTTCAAACATTAGACAACTAAAATAAGACATTCAGTTTTCATTCTTTCCTTTCACCTTTAAGATGTAAATGTCAGGTGGAATGCAACAACTTGTAGAAAACCATGAACACACTATAATTTCTTCTGATATTTCAGTTTTTTCTTAAGAAATGTATGCAGTTGCTTTTCATTCACAATTTCTTATAGCTCTTCTTACCCTCCCTCTCCTCCTCCCTCCCTTCCTTCCTTCCTTCCTTCTTTCCTTTTTCCTTCCCTCTTTTCCCCCTTCTTTCCGTCATAGTAGGAAAGGCTAATAAGAAAATGTAGAGGGAAGAATACTTTCAAAGTAAAATATATCAGCTCTATCAATACTGGAAAGTAATTGCATAGATTAAATGTCATAAAATATTTCTAAATTAGATAGCTTTTTGCACTGTCACTATAGACATGATCAAAGTAAGAAATACAATTTTTATTCAGTGTTTTCCTTTACAGATATCACTTTAAAGTATAGAAGTTACTTTAGCATATAAATAACAATATTTATTCTACATGCTAATAACAAAAATTCTGCAGGCAATAATATTTCCAAATCATAGAATTATTACTTTTATTTGGTACTTATATAATTTACTAGACATCTTGTCTAAGTTCAATGAATGCTATTTAGGTTCCTTAAAATAAAGAACTCCACTTTGTAGGAAACAAATTGAAAATGCTTAGCTGGTAATATATTCCCACTGAGGTACAAGGGTCTATATGTCCAAATTGTCTTATTTGATATAAATAGCAATTAGAGTCAATGAGTTTGGGAAATTGAGAAACCCTGGTATGTTCTGCCATCATCCATTACTATATTTAGGTGAATATTCCTTTCAGCTATGCTC
This sequence comes from Tolypeutes matacus, assembly GCA_026826555.1. Classification (NCBI taxonomy): domain Eukaryota; kingdom Metazoa; phylum Chordata; class Mammalia; order Cingulata; family Chlamyphoridae; genus Tolypeutes; species Tolypeutes matacus. Next base: position 7,283,222 of record JAKSZT010053779.1, on the reverse strand, counting down.
AAATCATAATATGGACAATGAACTACCTTTGTTATTCATGAAGATGGACCCAGGGTAGAAATATAAGAACAATACTCCATGATTAGGATGATGGGGGTGGGGCGCAGTTAAATTCATAATCTATATTAGTTGATAGAGTAGGCAGATTTTAAAAGGGTGCCCAATGAACCCCTAGTGTCTGCTTTCAACCAGATTACCACCTTTAAGCCTCCCCTATGTAGAGATTTGGTACCTGACATGGATACTATCATATGGCATTTTTTTCAGAGAATATTTTTTATATACTATTTCATTTGATCATTACAAGAACCTCTTAGGCATCCAGAGATACCATTATTTCTATTTTACAGGTAAAGAAATTGGGTAAAAGAGATGAAGTGAATTCCCTAGAATCTTAAACTAATATGAGTTAGAAATGGGTCTAGATCATAACACTCTATTCCTGGTCCAGGGAATTCTTTTACTGAACCATACTACATTTACATGTGGGAAATTATTATTTCCATAATTATGCTATATTATTTTAAAAATGGCATGCTATCAGAGACACACATCCTAATTGCCAGATTTGTTTCTGAAATTTCACTCATTTTATGTTGTTTAGTCAAACTATCAATGGGTAGAAAGTAAAGTTTTTAAAAATTAAAACATTATTTCAAAATTAATTTTATATGTTATTTTCCAGATATTGTGTTTATCTTATAAAATTATTTTACAAAAAAGTAACTGCAGCAATAACATTTTCTAGGTAAACCTATTTAACATTAGAAATTAGAAACCAACATTAGCACATTCAAACAAAACTTAAGTAAGCTACCACATGTGCTGAGGTCAATCAGAAAGTATTTTAGAATTATAGAATTAGAATGTGTTCTCTATTAACTTTTTGTATAGATAATCTAATTTAATTTGAGAAGTAGCACTATGAGTGTTTTAAATGTAGTGACCATGTTTTGTCTTTTCTCTGCATAACTGTTACTTTACACAGTTGCTACATAAAACAGATACTGAAAAATTTTTGTTGAAAGAATGAGTGAATGAATATGTTATTATTTATATAGGTGGAGAGACTGAGGCAAAAACATACACATATTTAAAATAAACTACGAATAAGTGTTGAAGCCTGCCTGGCTCCAAAAAACTGTCTTTCCATTTTTATGAGGCACTACCAAACAAGAATACTTGTTTTCTTATAATTCAAGATCTAAAGTTAGTAAATAAATAGACATCTAACTGATTTTGAAAACAGAACATAAAGATATTAATCAGTTAATAAACAGCACATATCTCCAAGGCAAAAAATTATACATATAATAATTTTTTCTAATATATTTAAGGGAAGAAAGCTAATGGAAAATAATTATAAATAAAAATTATTTTTAAAATATGGAAAATTATTGTATTACATAAATTGTAAAAAAGTGTTAATAGGAAAAGTGGGTGATCAGATTTAATATACAAACCTCTTTTGGCCATAGTTCTTGTTAGAGTAAGTGACAAAGAAAAACAAAATATTTGTGTTTAATACCTTTATATTTATTACAGAACGTAGAGTTATTTAAATAAGCTAAACTTTTTGAGCAGACGGTACCCACCTATGCTTCTGCACAGTTTTGTGTTATTTATTTATTCTCTCTGAAGACTTGACTGTTCTTTCAGGATATCCCCATAGAATTTTAAGGTTAACTGTTATATCACGTTTTTACCTGTTTTAAATTTTTATCCTCTGCTCACTGGTGAATCCCTCAAGGACAAAGTCCTTGTGTTCATTGTCTTAAATGCCCACTCTCAAATTAATAAATGTTTCTTGAAATAAATTGTTAAAATGAAAGCTATGGGTCATGCTTTCAAACTTCTTATGTTCTAGGTAGGAAGACATATAATAAATTTAAAAAATTAATAAGATGAGGAAACAACACATCAATAAATGCATCATAATATTGTTCAAAGTGAAAACATGGACAATGAGGAGATCGAAGCAGAATATGAGACTGACAATAATCAGACAGTGGTAGTCATAGGACTCTATAAATTAATCATATTTACATCAGGTCCTGGAGGAGGACTAAATCTTGGGTTTAAAGAAGGTAGGAAATATTGTTCCTGAAATAAGATAAATGTAGTTTTGTTTAGAGGGCTTGCCAGCATAATTTCTCTCACTGAGCAATTAAAATCCCACTGGGGTCCCCTGTAGAAGCAAATGCAAAACCTTAATGGAGGAATCTCCATGAAGGATCTACAATCCAGAATGCATACTACTCTCACAGTCCAAAAATTAAAATTAAAAGGCCTAAATGAGCTTTATGCTTTATTTTCAAATTCTGCTGAAGTTCCTAATGATTTTGTTGTTTTCTAGGAAAACTCTTTTTTCTTCTTCATGTAACACCTGATATACTACACCTACACACCTACATATATTACATGGTGTGAGACAGCTTCTTGAAAGTGGAATGAAATATGTGGTTTATGTAATTAGCCAGAAAATGTGAGTAACAGTTTTTACCTTGGAAAACTTGAGAAATTCAGATTTATTATGTATCATTGAACATTTACATATATGTATATATTTCAAAACATGAGGGAAAAAGTACCTAGGCTAAGAAGTATGTGTCACTACTATTATTAAAGGCCTATGATATGTAAGTTTTGAAAAATAAAGATTTAGGCACTGTTATAAAAAAAAAAAGCTCTATGACAAGCACATTTTTCCATTAGTATGGGCATAATATGCCTTATTTTTTTTTAATACTTGGTGATAATTCCATAATAATCTCATTTGACTCAAGCATATTACTTGGATTATGAAAGTTTTTTATCTTTTTTTTTTCTTAACAAGAATCTAAGACTGGTAATTTTAAATCATTAAGAGGCAATGCCTTGTAAACCCACAACTTCTCTAATTAAAAAAAAAAGTTAATGCTTTAATAAAGTTAATGACTTATTTTTCTGAAAATAAAAAGATTCTATGACTTCCACTGTTAGATGTAATAATAAATGTACAATAACTGATTTAGGGGACAAAAAGAGCAAACAAATAAAATTGCTTAAATAGCTAGACCAAATTAAAATGCATTCCTTTTTGCATAGATTGGAATAAACATGTTGAAATAAACATAATCATCATACCTTGCACTTATATATAGTGTTTAGTATGCTACAGGCACCGTTTCGGGATGTTCATAAGTGTAACTCACATAAAACATTATGAGGTAGATGCTATTATTATCACTATTTATAGATTAGAAAATCCAGACAGAGAGAAAGAAACTTGCACAAATTGACATAGCTGGGTAGTGGCAAGCTTGTCTGACTCACTCAAGATTCAAGTTCTTAACTAATATGCAGTGCTGCTTCTTGTGGTTAGACAGAAAAGAAATTAAATCAAAATTAATATTTTATTTCCTATAAAACACTTATTTTGTTTGTTTGTTTCTCATTAATGTGATGAGATAAACCTTAGATAGGCAGAGACAGAATTTACTGGGAACCTCCCAATCTGGAGATTGTTATTCAAATTACCTACTTGGAACATTAAAAAACAACACTTTTTTCCCTTCAATAATTGCATTCCCAGAGTTGGCAAAAATGGTGAAAAACATCCTTGTTCTTCTCTAAAAGTAGAGTGAGCATGATTGGTTGTAAAAGGCACAGTGGAGCCAATGGCAATCCATTTGAATATGGATTTTTTTTTTTTTAAATGTATTGGTTTAAAGAAAACTCATGTAAGTCAATCAGATTTTGAAATCAATCATCAAAACTTGAAAGTTTAGAGTTGAATTTATGCTCCTAATTTTAATAGCAAAGCTCCTCCTTTCAAGAGCTAAAATGCCAAAACTATCTATTTCTACATCAGGATATCAATTTTTCCCATTCAAGTCAGACCAACAGATTGCCTTCATATTTTGAAATGGTGAAAACTCAAGCTGCATCAATAATCAGCAACAATTTATTAATTGTCCTCCTTTAAAAGAAAGAAGTCAGCTTACATCCTGTGCTTGATCTCTACCTTTGAGAGAATTGAGATCTGCATTTAATGGTTTCATAGGTTATTTATCTTTGTTTCTTATATTTCCCCATAACTACCACACAATCTCTTGGGAAAATTCCATGTTAGTAGACTCTATGATGCTCACTTTTCACATCAAGTTTGAAACTGAAGATTTTAAAGTAATAGCAGAGAAGTCTTTTACAACAAAAATTTCATTAATTAAACATATTTAACTTTTATGTTGATGTCTATAAAATATTAAATGCATATATTATTTGAATATATGCTAGTGCCTTCTGGGTTTTACCATTGCCAAATAATTGGGGTGATTTATTTTAAGAGCTAAGTAATCTAGGAATACAACTGGTAACACAGTAAGCAATAATCAAAGAACTTATAGTACAAAATACATTACAAATGCTCAAGTTACAAATATTTTAAATACTTTTATAACTGAAAGTAGCTAGAAAACCTACTGGTTCTCTTGGACAAAGCCCAGGTTGGCTGACAGGTCAACTCAAAGTATTTTGATAATTGAAAATGGGCAGAAAGTCCTTTACTCTAAATTCCATACCTGTTAGAGTCTACTATGTAGAGTCTCACCACTGATAAGTCATTAGGTAGGGAAGTTGTGTTGAAATTGCAGCAGAATGTAGGTTCTTACAGAAGGCAGCAGTAAGTCTCAGTTCTCCAATGACTAGGTGGCCACAAACTCAGTCAGCGTTCTCTTAAATATGGATTTTGATTGCTCATTGTGATAGTCTGAAGCTGTAGGTACCCCAGAAAATCATGTTCTTAAAGCTAATCCATTCCTATAGGTACAAACCTATTGCGAGCAGGACCTTTTAATGAGGCTACTTCAGTTAAGGTATGATCCAGTGTGGGTCTTAATCGTCCTACTGGAGTCCTTTATAAAAGAATATATTTCAGATAGAGAGAATGTCATGAAAGCAAAAAGCTCCAAGTAACTAAATCCAAAAAGGAAGGGAGAGACAAACAAATGCTGCCACATGCCTTGCCATGTAGCAGAGGACCCAAGGTTTGCTGACAGCCAGTCTTCGGGAAGAAAGCAACACCTTGATGATGCCTTGATTTGGACATTTTTCTCAGCCTCAAAACTGTAAGCCTATAAGCTAATAAATTACCATAGTTAAAAGCCAACCCATTTTACAGTATCTGCTTTGAGCAGCTTAGCAAACTAAAACAGAGTTCTTATCCTCTAGATAAGAACTATCTTATAATGAATGTCAGTAAACCTATACATTTTTAAAAAAAAGATTCTGATATTTCTTTTCAGAGCAAGAAGAAAAGTGATAAGGTAAGGAGGCTGCATTCAGCTGCACAATTAAGTGTGGAAAAGTAAGCATCTCAAGGCATAGAGGACTTAGGGGAGAGGAAAACAAGTAGAGTCTTTGGGCCATATGTCAGCAAAGAGAACTAAGATAAGTGTCCTGGGATCAAGCTTTGTGTAGCGGACTTAAAAAAAAAAAGTTGTCTTATAGTTTACTGACAGTAGGTAGAAAATTATTTCCTAGAATAAAATACCAATGTGAACAATGACCTTATGCATAGAGGAGGTAATTGCTTATAAGACATGATCTGAGGGATGACAAAACAACATTCACCTAAAATACCCCCTTGTAAATTTTTTAATAAAGCATCTACTTTGAACAAATCTAGTCTTCTAATTCCAAAATTAAAGATGCACCTTTCCCAGTCACTACCATTATCCAGGCTTTGCATTCCAGCCAAAATGGTTTACTTCACATTTTCCAAATACCCTATTTGAACTTGTAACTCAGTTGATGCAATTACTCAATCTGGATCTCTCTTTCATTTCTGATCATGTACTTAACACTTATCCTTTCCATATGATAAAAGTTAAATCTCAACATATCCATGAAATATTTCATAACCATCACATCTGGAAATAGACTGCAATCTCTATAAGTATTTGGACCATATCTTATTCATTTTTACAAATGTATAAAATTTATAAAATCATATCAGTTCCTTGAAGAGTGACTGTAATATATCAGGAGTTAAATATGCACTTATTAAACTGAGATAAATAATACTGCAAATTCATTGAGGGTAGGAGTTATATTGTACATGTCTATGAACTCTCCTTGTGACATTAGATAGTAAGTGCTAAAAAATACTCATAGATGGATGGGTTTGCTGGTTTGTTTAAGTGAAATAAGTGGGCTGCATCCTTTCACTCCACTTGTTACACTCTTCCTTTGATTTCGTAAGCAAGTACATTTTCCCTAAGCCTGTGTGAACTGGTATTTATGAAATATAGTAAAACATGAGATCGGAAACTCTATAAATTGTACCTCAGAGCTACCCAAAGTAAATGATATAGATTATTTCAAACTCTTAGTTTAAGCCAATATGTTCATTTCTCGAGTGTTTTCATTTTCATAAATAAAATCTTTATTTAGTTAAACATTATCTTTGTAGGTATTGGTTTTTATCACTAAAACTGTATTTTCAGATACACAGGCTAAAACAAAAGCTTAGAAAAATCTCAAGGTGGCCTAGGAAATAGATCAATAACTTACTGATTAGAAATAATTTATTCTTAGCTAAAATGTTAAATGTGATTTTTAATTATGATTTTGTTTACACTTACATCTTTCTGATTTTCTTGGACTTTAATTAGTATAGCAAATTATAGCAGCAATGATTTGGTTCACTGAGTTCCTTCTCTTTTATAATGTTTTTGTTGTTTTTTATAAATCCTTGAAAATGAAGGATATTTTAGAAAAAAAAGAAATGTCCATCTCTGAAGGTACTAAGCCATAGGAAAACCACTCATTCTATACATAAGCTTTCATTCTTTTCTACATGCATGTATCAAAAGAAAATTAGCCTTTTAGAGAATAAGAAGCCAGTAAAGTGGTAGTATATGGACTGAGGCAGTAAAGGAACCCCAAGTTTTTGTTTGTTTTGGCTTCTATATCTGTTGAAACCTTGGGCTTTTTATTTCATACTTTCTATTTCCACTATGACTTGTTCCTTCCCAAAACCATCCTGAATGGTACAACTGCAAGGAGTTTGATCTTGAAGAAGCTTATGCTCTTTCTCAAATCACTCGACTTAGGACAAATGACTACATCTACCAGAATTGAGTGAGAGCATTGAACCATCATAACTGTGAATTGCTCAACACAAATATTATCATTTTCTTTTTTGTCCACAAGTCTTCCTTAATTAGTCCCCAAATCACAGAATCGAAATAGAGCAAAGACATAATTAGTAATTTGTTTGTGACAAGGACTTTGTGCCAGTAATCAATTAATCAACCAATTGTCCCTCCACTCCAAACTTACTCGTCATTGCCTGTTCTGTAAAAATAGAGATGAGACATTAAATGTTTTTATTTTGCCAGTGGGAGATGCAATAGAGATACTGCAGGAGGAAAGGGCTTTCCTTCCTGGCTCCAGTGTGCTCTCTGAGCAGGCTCTTGCACTGTGAGCAGCTTCTCCAGCACTAGGCTCCTATAGTATCTCAGCATCTGGCTTCTGCAGCACATACAGCTTCCCCATTGCCCAGTTCCTGCAGTGAACAGCAGCCAGCAATACCAGCAGCCAGCAGCTTACTCCAGAAAACCCCTTGCATAGTCTCGTACAAGTGTGTCACTAGCAACATACCTTCCCCTGAACAGCTTTCCCCAGCACTTATAGAGGGTGGATTTCCAACAAGTTTCAGAGAGCAGACTTCCAACAAGTTCTGCCAGCACAGCACTACAGTGATTTTCTCTGCCATTCAGTGAGCCACAGCTGTGCCCTCTCCAGCAAGGTCTGGATCTCATCCTGGGTGTGTGTGAGGGGCTATTTGTTGGCTGCTCTATCCCAGTCCTGGTAGTACTGACTCCTTCTTTTGTTTGCCACTCCTAAACTCTTTAAAGTTCTACTTACTACTTAATAGCTAATACCTTATTTCACCCAATTCTCTGGTATATTTAATAATTTATATTAAACCTTTCCTGTTCAAATTACTGTGTGATTTCCATTTCCTGTCTGGACCATTGACAGATACAGTCTTCCACAAAGGATTTGAGAGACTAACATCTATTTTAAAAGATAAAATAATTATTTGAAAGTTTTGGAGAAAGGAATTCATGGCCAGGTACATCAATAAGTAAGGAGTAATATTAGTACACAGAAAGGCATGACAGTGTTTTGTACAATTACTGGAAGAGTTGCATATTTAAGCTGGCGATCACAATTTTTTTAAAAAAACATGGTTAACTTTAAGCTTTACAGAACACAAAAAGTAAGAGCAATCTAGCTGTTCAGGAGCATACTGTTTAATTTCAAGACATTTTTCTGAACATTTTTGAAATAGATTATTGTAAGAAATTCCGTGCATTTCTTCCCTTGAATGCCTCTCAGAGTAGGTAAATAGTGTAATGGTACGTGTCAAACCAAGAAAAAAAAATACTATTCTTTAAGTAACCAAAACAGTGTTATACAAATGTTTTGACTTTTAAAGGCTGACTTGGATCAAGGGATAAATTCTGACCTTTTAGATAACTAGACAGAGTCCCATGTATTTCAGGCAAAGCTCTGTAACTACAGTTAATACAATGATTGGCAAAAGATAGGTCAAGATTGTCATCCTTGGTAAGACCCTAGAATTCAGGGGCAGATTCTTGAGAATCTTCAGGGTAAAAATGTCTACTTGTAAAAATTCTTTGTGTTTTAGCTTTGCTCCTCACTCCAGAGTGAGTTCACTCCTCTGAAATGTTTTCTGAAATTATCATATTATGGAAAAGCTACACATGTAACCACAAAATAAGAACATTTGGTCTTCTGCTGGGAGTTCATTCTGAATAGGAAGAATGAGTTATAAGTAAATCAAAACCACTTTAAATAAACTCACACACTTAAATGATGTCTTGGCAAGAAGAGGAAGTTATTTTTAGAATTTCTGAGATATTAAGTAAGGAGAAAAGGGCTTTTCATTCACATGGTCCTTATTATGGGGTCCTTATGGGGTGAGAAGGGAATTTACTTAGATAATAGATAGGGCTAAAAGAAAAAAATAATGGAAAAGGTGGAGTGCATTAAACAAAAAATTCATAAATGAGAAATAGAAATGATAAATTCATAAAATAATTTAAATTTAGTAAAGGAAATAGCAGTAGAATGAAAAAAGTGATACAAGAACATATTTTGAGATGATGAAGGAAATAACCTATGGTAAGGAGCAAGGTCATGATTTAGAGGAAGAATTCTAAGATGCTGGTTGGCAATGGTCCCAGTCGCACTATCAGAACCAAGAGGACACTGTCACCAGCTAGGCTAGGTGCCCCACTGATGATAAGCCCATTGACCCTGTGCTTTATTCTGCCTCAGCACTCACCACAGTGAATTGAAATAATTTGTTTACTAATTCATATTTGTCTGTCCCACAAGACTACAGTGGTTTAAATATAGGGATCATATTTTATTCTTTTCATTCTCAGAGAGTGGCATTAAGTAAACATTCAATAAATGTTTCAATAAATAAAATGTTAAAATAAAGAAAGAAATGAATGACTAAACCCATCTGTAATAACCGTTTAAAAAATATGGGCAATAAATTGAGTAGAATGTAACAACATATTACAAAAGTGTGAATAAATTTCAAAAGGAAAAGGACATGCTATTAAAGAAAATGAAATCAAAGTAAGATGAACTCATAATAAACATTATTCATATTATTTCAACTATTTGTTTAATATCTAGATATAAATATAATCAAGGAAAATTGCTCCAAAATGATATACCTTAAAGCAAGAAATCATCTAAGTATTCATGGATAACAGAAAAATAATCCAATTCCTTAATCTGGGGTCTGAGCACAATAAATTACTTCTGAAATTGTTTTGTGTATTTTACACATTACTATTTCCAAAACTTAAAACCTGAAAGCTTTTAGCACTTCAGAACATACAAGTTTAAGTTGACTATTCTGGATGTTCTCCTGAAGACAGACTGACTATGGCTGTGTCTTCATTTAATCAAAATGCCAAAATTAATTTCTCTTGGTGAGAAAGTCCCCATAACATTGTTAAAACAAATTTTTATAAAGAAAATGTAAGCATTGCATCTATATTATCATTAATAGTTTATGACTACCCTAATTTATTTTTATTTCTTTTTATAACTTTTATTTGTTCAGTGAATTATTCCTACTCCAAGGACAGTAAAGAGTTAGATTCTGCGATGATGGATGATACACCTAATCTTTTGACCCCCCCCCCCCCATAGCTGTACATTGATGTATTTTTTTCTTTAAGATAGACAAATTCCATGTTAGTTTTGTAGGCTATCTAAACACCAACACACATGCAGAGTGAGCAAGGAATCATCTTAAAGTTCTTGGGAAATGCAGAAGTCTTCTGTTTGATCATCAGAGACAAAATGATCTAATTAATTTAAAAAGATCTTTATATATAAGATGATTAACTCTCCACTTTTGGGAGAGTGAGTCAACTTTCAGTTTGTTATACAATAAACTCACAGTGTTCTACTGTGATTAGACAAAGCAACTTTCCTTCATTTCCTTGGGTACTTATGGTAAATAACATATATGAATAATACCTGTAAATAGATTTATAGCACTACAACACTAATCATTCTGTACTTTGTCTTATGACTTAGAAAAAGTGCTCCAGAGTGAAGAAATAACACTACAATTCCACAACGACCTTTTCAGGTTTATATCAAAATCAAGAAATAGGAAAATTTGTTTTTCCTTGCAGTTGAACTGAGAGAGAACATTATATACTATAGAAATAAAAATCTCTTAAAATGTTGGCAAAATGTTTTCATTTTTGGGAATTAAACTTAAAAATAAAAACTAATTAACAAATATACTTAATACTAGACCCAAATTCATGGCTTTGTTGCACTCTAGCCCAATCTCTTGGGTACTGTACAAAGTGAGCATATAATTTATTATGTAAACTTTCATATTTTTGAGAGTGAGAAAAGGGGCTATTAATTTCAGAATGACTTTGCAAACTGGCATTGACTTGGGCAAACCAGAATACAACATCCCAGTCATGACAATGGTGGGGAGGGAAGGTATTCTTTTCATGACACTCAGTCTTTGGGCCCAAATTTCCTGAGAATCCCAAATCTGTCAGCAACTAGGTCCTGCTTATCCATCTCTTTCTTGTTGGTGCTATTTTCCCTGATGCTGAGCTTGTTTCTTGCTGTAACCTACTTCATTTTCTGATGGTTCACTTTAATGAACAGTCTCCATAGGTCATTCCCACAGTCTTTTGCTTTCAAAATAGTGTTTGTTTGTTTGTTTGCTTGTTTGTTTAAAGATATTTAAAGATGCCTCTATGGAATATGAATGTGTTCAAGTGGTCATGGGGTGTTGCCTCAGTGGGTGGAGACCCACACAATAATCAAAAGAATATTGAATTCTCATCCCAGGGAGTCCTACTACATTCTCTAATAGAGTGCCTAGCAAAGGAGGACAGACCAATACAGCTTGATATTGATGCTTATAATTATGAACCTTGTTCTTGTGAAATTGAAACTTAGCCTAGTATTATATATTGCCTAAGAGTTACCTCTTGAAAGCCTCCTTTTTGCCCAAATGTGGCCTTTCTCTAAGCCAAACTCAGCATATAAAGGTACTACCTTCCCCCCAGCATGGGACATGACTCCAGGGGATGAGCATCCCTGGCACTGAGGAATTATTACCAAGTGCTGACTAGTGATGCATTTGGAAATAGACCTTGACCAAAAGGGGGAAATATTAAATACAAATGAGTTTTTATGACTAAGGGATTTCAAAGTGACTTGGGATATCATTCCAGAGGTTACACTTATGCATGTCTCAGGAGGATCTCACTGACTGCCACAGTAAACAGTGCCTCAAGCAGGGGGTCTCCTGAGGGCATTAGAGACATCTGGACACTGTAGGCAGGGCAAACAACCCCAGGAATTCAGCACCCTGTCAGTGGGCCTTACCTTGGAATATATGATAACTCATCCCCCCAATGTATCAGAGTTAGACTCATTTATAATTTTTCTACACATGGCTCTTAAGTGCCTTTTATTTGAACCTATAATTTGCATTATACCCATTAAATATGTGTCCCAGAGATTTAAATCTTCTGACTGTTCATATGCCAGTGGAGCCCTGAATCTCAGCAGAGTTGCAGCCAACATCTACTCTCCAGTTCATCAGACTCACCCAGGAGAGTCTAACAAACGGATGATGATGGATACTGTCCATCCCAAAAAACAGAGTATCTACAACTGCAAGTAAGACAGTTCCACCCATCTGCTCCATAGGATCCAAGTCCCCTCTCAATCGAAAGCAGAGTGGGCATCACTATCCCAAAATCCTCAAGATTGAGGAATGAACAAACGTAAGAGGGGAATTCAACTATGGACTAAAGTAGACTTATTATTATTCTAGTAATGGAGGAACTTGTAACATTGATATAAAGGCAGTGGTCCCTGAGGTTATGAAGGGAGGAAGAGGGAAGAATAGGTATAATATGGGCATTTTGGGGACATTGGAATTGTTTTGCATGACATTTCAATGCCAGATATAGGCCATTATACATTTTGTCAAAATGTATAAAATCACGTGGTGCAAAGGGTGAACCATAATATAAACTGTAGACCATAGTTAGTAGCAATGCATCAATATGTGTTCATCAATTTTAACAAATGTACCACACTAATGAAAGATATTGTTAATGGGGGGAAAGTGTGTGGGTGGGGTGGGGTATATGGGAATACCCTATATTTACAATGTAACATTTATGGAATCTAAAGCTTCTCTGAAAATAAAATTTTAAAAAAGAGATTTTAAATAAGAAATTGTTGAGAAGAATTAAGGTAGATTGACTAACGAATTAAGTGAAGATTAGTAGGGTGGAGTAATTAACATCTACTAAATACTCACTAATGCTAAGCAATACTTTTTAATGGTAGGGAAAAAAAAAGAGAAACATTAAACAGGACAATGTTCAGGAGAAAGAAGAGGTAAAAAGGGTAACAGTCACATAGATTAAACTCATGAAGTTTCTATTTCTGAACCCTGACCACATTTTCATTCATCAGAGAAGTCATAAGAAAAAGGTAGCAAGAGAAATGATTCTCTCTACTTCAGAATTTTAGTAGTTAGGACTAATAAGACTCAGAGACACTTCCTGAGTACCAAGACAATTCTGAAAGTAGGAATAATAGTTTCTACTTGGCATATAATGATAAAATTCAGTCCAGCTTTTAAAATTCTACATAATTCCACAATGTGGATGATTTTGGGGGAAGATGGCAGAGTAGGGAGCTCCAGGACTTAGCCCTTCCACCAAAAGAACCATTAAACATGCATGGACTGTCTGAAACAACTACTTTGAAACTTCAGAAGCCAGAAGAACACTGTACAGGATCCAGGATAGAGTGGGAGGACTAGGCTGATAAACTATGATAAAGAACTGTAAATTGTTCTCTCTATGCAGTGGCTATTGGCACCCATTTCACAACGGACCATAAGGTCCAGTTACTGGCTAGTGTTACTGATAGAAAGAGACATAAAATCCTCTTCCCCAAGAACAGGGGTGTGCACAGATGATCAATGATTATGGCCATCAAATAGCTAATATGGATTAGTGCTGGGTCTTGGCTCTGAGGGCAAGTATTGTTTCAAACAACCCCACAGGGGCAGAGGTGGTGGAGATTTAAAGATACAGGGCTTACTCAGGGCATTGGTGGAAAGATAGCTGAATGACTGCATTTACTAGGAAGGCCAGAGAAACTCAGCTTTGGGAAGTCATCAGAGAAGTTTCTGGGACCCTTCCTGATCCTCTGCACAGGCACTTTGGAGCTGGTCTGTGGACCCTACATGGGTCTCTGGCCCTGTTTTGACTGGGAAAGACTGTATTGGAAAACTCCTGTCCAGGGTGACCCTCCTCCCAGAATTTTCCCTCCAGGTAGAAGCAGCTTAAGACAACAAAAGCATAAAAACTATAGAGGCAGACAGACTGAGACAAAGGCCTACCAGCATCAGATATCTGAAAGAAGGAGGTTTGTTCCCTGGGAAATAGAGAGGACAAACTAACTCTTGTAAACAGGGGAACTCAAAAACAACTAAAAAGCAAAAGGCCAGGACAAAACAGAAGCCAGAAATACAGGAAAAACTCTGTATTTCTTGGGCAGAACTTCCTGATAGGAGGGCTGAAACTCAAGAAAATGTCTTTTGTATCACCAGCTGGATACAAAACCAGGAAACAAATACCCCAAAGTTAAGATTTTAAAATATTAAAATATACAGTGTGCAATAAGAGGACAAGACAAAAAAAAAAAAAAAATCAGAAAATGATGACCCATGCAAAGGAAGAGAATAAAAATGCAGAAAAAACCAATGAAGAAGACAAGAATGTGGACATACTGAAAAAGCCTATAAAAAAATTCTCTTTAACATGCTTAAGGAGATGAATGAAAGAACAGAGGAAGAACTACTGCATGTTAGTAAAGCAATGAATGAACAATGTGAGAGTCTAAGTAAAGAGAGAGAAATTTTAAAAAGGAACTAAACAGAATTATTGGAGTTGAAGACCACAATAAATGATATGAAAAATGTCCAGGAGAATTTCAAGAGCAGAAGGGAACTGGTAGAAGAAAGAATTAGTGAACTTGAAAACAAGGCACTTGAAATTAGTCAGGCTGTGGAGCCTAAAACAGCTATGGGACACAATTAAGCACACCAATAAATGTGTAGAAGGAGAAGAAAGAGAAAAAGGGGTGGAAGGAATAGTCAAAACAATAATGACAGAGAACTTCCCAAACTTAGGAAAAGATATGACTATGCACATCCAAGAAGCTCAGAGAACACCAACAGGATAAACATAAAGAACATACTCCCTGCCATATATTGATTATATTCTCAGATGCAAATGACAAAAAGAGAGTTTTAAAACTAAGAGAAAAGCAATATGTTAAATACAAGGGAATTCCAATAAGATTGAGTGCTGATTTCTCATCAGAAACCATACAGGCAAGAAAGCAGTAGTTTTAAATACTTAAAATGCTGAAGGAAAAGAACTGCCATCCAAGAATTTTATATCCAGCAAGAATCTCTTTCAAAAATGAGTGAGAGATTAAGACATCCACAGGTAAACAAAAGCTGAGGGAGTTCATCATCATTAGACCTGCCTGACTAGTAAGGCTAAAGGAAGTTCTTTAGACTGAAATGAAAGGACACTAGACAGTGGTTCAAAGAGGCATAAAGAAATAAAGATCTGTGGTAAAAGTAAGCATTTGGATAATTATAAATGCCAGTATTACTGTATTGTATTGTTTGGTATATGAATCCACCTCTCACTTCCTACAGGTGCTAAAATGCAAATGAATAAAAGTAATGATAAATTTATGTTTTTGGACATACAATTTATAAAGACATAAGTGGTAACAAGTACAAAAAATGGTGGAGTAAAAGAATGTATAGGAAAAGTATATGTGCAGGATACTGAAGTTAAGATGGTATCAAAGCAAATATAATTGTTATATATTTATGGTGTTAAATTTTAACCTCATGGTAACCACAAGGAAGACAGATGAAAAATATGTCCAGATAGAAATGAGAAGTCACTCGATATGGTGCAACACAAGAAAGCAAATAAATATAAAAGTAGGATTTTCCGGAAGTGAGGGACAAAAATGACATAAAACTTACAAAGACTAAGTAGCAAAATGGCAGAAGAAAAACCTGTATTATCAGTAGCGACTTCAAAGTAAATGGATTAAACCCTCCAGTCAAAAGGCGGAGATATGCAGAATGGTTAAAAATGCATGACCCAACTATATGCTGTCTGCAAGAGACTAACCTTAAAGTCAAAGATACAAGTAGGTTGACAGTAAAAGGGTGGGAAAATATATACCATGCAAGTAATAATGAAAAGAGATCTGGTGTGGTTATACTAATTATAGATAAAATAGGCTTTAAGTAAAAACCAATTATGAGAGTCAAAAATAGTCATTACATACTGACAAAGGGGACAATTCATCAGGAAGATATAAAAGTTTTAAATATATATGCACTTGACAACAGAGACACAAAATATTTGAAGTAAATACTGGCAGATTTGAAGGAGAAATTGATGGTTCTACATTAATAGTAGGAGACTTTAACAAACCACCCTCAACAAAAAGAAATTAAAAACACCTGTTTGAGCCTGTCTGATGGTGGCCTGCAGTTCCTGAGTAAAAGTCCAGAATCATAGATTATCTGAAGAAATTTGAAAAATGGCAACAAATGAAAGTGACAGCAATTTTATTTCAGTACCCTTGGATGTGAAATAAGTCGATGCACTTATTCCTGAGAATCATCTGTAAGAATTATTTTAAAAATATTTGGAACTTCATATTGAGTAATTATACAAAGTTCCAGATTGCATCAAGGGGATCCCTTATAGTTCATGAGTCCTGTATTTCTTGTTCTCTTTATCTGGATTTTTGTTTCAATTTATGCCCTACATGAAAAGGAACAAAATTTGAAAGAATATATCAGAAACATGGGAAAAACAATGGAAATGTTTTAAAGTGCTTCTCTTTAATTGCTTGTTTACAGCTGCCTTTTATTTTTGGAACCTATTAAGTTACAGAGTATTTCAGTATTCCTTATGATTGGGAAAGAATGCCTAGATGGTATATGCTTTTGGCAAAATGTTTTTGTTGTGCAGTGGTTAAGTACACCTGGCACTACTTCCTGTATAGGCATTTATACCACAAAAGAATATATAAATATATTCATAAATTTCATCAGACACCATTTGGAATGAAAGTTGAACATGCACATCTTCTGGAATCCTTAATTCTTGGAACTGGATTTTTTCATTGAAATTATGCTTTTGTGTGATCATGCAATGCTTACATAGGCATGGGTAAACATTATTTTGATAGAAACTAATGATGTCCATAATGCTTATGATCTTCCTCTCAACCCTTTAAATCTCATCCCTTGCTTTGCTGTTTCTCAGCATCATGATTTTCACCACACGAACTTCATCAGAAACTATGCTATAACTTTTACATGGAGGGACAGAATTTTTGGAAGAGATTCTAAGTCTATTGCCTACACTCAAAAGAAGAAGTTTGAGAAAAAAGACTGAATAAACATTTTACGTAGAGTTTCTTGAAGATACACATTTTCCTGAATTGAACTTAGTAGCTAACATTGTTTCTGGGGAGCAGATATAAGCATGTGTCTTGGCTGCTAAATGATAAAAAGAACATTAACACCTTTAATTATCTTTTAATTATAAAACTCTTTATACTTTGCATATATGTTCTGTATGTATAGGAAAAATAGATATGTATTTAAGTATTGTGTTTTGAGTAAATTTTAAAGGCCATTTTGCAAACCTTTTAAAAGGTTTTAAGTAATGGAAGAAGTAGTAGTTTATCTCTTTTCTGCTATAAACCATATGCCTGAGTTGGAAATGATCTTTAAATCTTTTAAAGATATAGTGCTGATTTCAGAGAGCTCTTAGTAGTAGTGGTGCTGGACTTATACTGAACTTTAAACATTTTTTAGAATTTACTTAAGGATCAAAATGTCATGGATTGTGGACTATAAGGTTGATAAAGTGAGTGACTGAAGCTGCTGAATCAAAAATAGCCAGCGCTGAAAACTTCTAATCTTGTTGGGAGCTGACCAATTTGGTGTGATTCTCTCTTTCCTTGAGGAGCCATCTTTTATTGCAATGCACTACTGGCATCAATAAATTAAAGCATTTCTGAATCGGAGCAAGTACGATATTTTAGTTTACAGGTTTTCAGAGTTACTTGAATTTTTTTAAAATTGAGCTTTATTTCTGCTATTTACACTTTACTTATTGTATCTCAGGTTCTCTTTAAACTTATTCTGTATCTTGAAACTTTGTGAAATGGCTTGCTGTATTGCACTTTGAGCTGTTGAAATAAATGTGATTTCTGTCTGGAAAAAAAAAGAAATTAAAGAAAACCTAAATAAATGGAAGGATACTCCATGTTCATGGATTGGAAGATTAAACATCATTAAGATGTCAATATTACCCAAAGCAATTTATACATTCAATGCAATCACAATTGAAATCCCAACAACCTTCTTTTCAGAAATGAAAAAGCCAATCATCAGTCAAATTTATATAGAAGGGAAAGGCACAATAAATGAAATTAAAAATACACTGGACGAATATAACATCAGATTTGATGAGGCAAAAGAAAGGATCAGTGACCTTGAAGACAGAGCCTCTCAAAGTGAACATACAAAAGAACAGATAAAGAAAAGAACGGAAAAACTGAACAGGGTCTCAGTGAACTAAATGACAGAAAGAGACATGCAAGCGTACATGTCATGGGTGTCCCAGAAGAGAAAAGAAGGGAAAATGGACAGAAAGAATATTTGAAGAAATAATGTAGAAAATTTCCAAAACCTACTGAAGGACATATAGATATCCATGACCAAGAAGCACAATGTACTCCCATCTGAATAAATCCAAACAGACCTATGCTGAGACACATATTAATCAGAATGTCAAATGCCAAAGATAGAGAATCCTGTGAGCAGCAAGAGAAATGAGATTCATTACATACAAGGGATGTCCAATAAGATTAAGTGCTGATTTCTCATCAGAAACCATGGAATCAAGAAGGCAGTGGTATGATATATTTAAGATAGTGAAAAAGAAAAACTTCCAGCCAAGAATCTTATATCCAAAAAGATTGTCTTTCAAAAATGAAAGCAACTTTAGAATATTCATATATAAACAGAAACTGAAAGAGTTTGAAACAAAAAGACTGGCTTTGCAGGCAATACTAAAGGGAGTGCTACAGCCTGAAAAGAAAAGACAGTAGAGAGAGGTTTGGAAGAGAGTCTAGAAATGAAGATTTTTATCACTAAAATAAATAAAAATGTAAAAAGAGGTGAAAACAAGATATGACAGATAAAACTGAAAGCTCAAAATGGGTGAAGCAAGAACTGCCTATACAGTAATGACATTGAATGTTAACAGATTAAACTCCCCAATCAAAAGACACAGACTGGCAAAATGGAAAACAATATATAAGCAATCTTCAGTCTGTCTATGAAAGACTCATCTTAAACCCAAGGATACAAGTAAATTAAAAGAGAAAGGCTGGAAAAAGATATTCTATGCATGCAGTAATCAAAAAGAAGCTGGAGTAGCTATATTTATATTTAATGAAATGGACTTTAAAAGAAAAGCTGTTATTAGAGACAAGGAAGGACATTATATATTAATAAAAGGAGCAATACATAAGGAAGAAATAACAACCAAAAATGTATATGCACCTAAACAAGATGCCCCAAACGACATGAGGCAAACACTGGCAAAACTGAGCAATAGATGTCTCTACAATAATAGTTAAACACTTCAATATACCACTGTCCTCATTGGATAGATCATCTGGGCAGAGGATCAAAAAAGAAATGGCTGAATAATATGATAAATGAACTAAACCTAGTAAACATATAAAACGTTGCACCCCAACACAGCAAGATATACATTCTTCCAAATGCTCATAGATCTTTCTACAGGATAGGCCATATGTTGGGTCATAAAGCATATCTCAATAAATTAAAAGTTCAAAATTATACAAAGCACATTCTCTGACAGAAATGGAATAAAGCTGGAAATCAACACCAGGCAGAAAAAGGGAAAATTCACAAATATATGGAGATTAGACAACACCACACTATTAAATAATCAGTAGGTCAAAGAAGAAATTTTAATCTAAATTAATAAATATCTCAAGATGAATGAAAACGAGAATACAACATATCAGAACCTATGGGATGCAGTGAAGGCAGTGCTGAAAGAATTTTATAGACCTCAATGTTTACATTAAGAAAGAAGAATGAGCTAAAATCCATGACCAAACTACACAGCTGGAAGAAATAAAAAAGAAGACCAAACTATGCCCAAAGCAAGTAGAAAGAATGAAATAACAAAGATCACAGCAGAAGTAAATGAAATTGAGAACAACAAAAACAAAATAATAATAGAATCAACAAAACCAAAGATTGATTCTTTGAGAAGATGAACAAAATTGGCAAACCCTTATCTAAACTGACAAAGAAAAAAGCGTATGTAGCAATTTGGCAGTTTGATGAATTCCAAAAAAAGATATTGGATTATGCTTGTAAACTGATCTGTTCATCTGGGCATGATTAAGTTATATTTGGAGCTTTGATTGGGCCACGTCAGTAGGGTGTTGAGCCCCACCCCTTGGTGGGTGGGGAATCAAAGATAAAAGGTATGGCAAAGGACAGCATTTTAGCAGTTCTGATGTTGGAGTTTTGATGCTGGAGCCCAGGGAGGAGAGCAGACAGAAAGCTGGATCATGAGGAAGGAGAGAAAGCCCTGGAATAGAGACAAGCCATTCACCTGATAGTTCACAGCTGGCCTTGTGGAGAGAGGCAAAACCTAGAAAGCCTCATAGTCTACAGCTGACCTTGTGGAGGAAAGAGAGGAGCTAAGCCCAGAGAGAAATGCAGCCCGGGGAAGAGAGGAACCCAAGAAGCCTGAACCCTGACAAATGTTGGCAGCTGCCTTGCTCCAATGCATAGGAAACAGACTTTGGTGAGGGAAGAAACTTACGCTTTATGGCCTGGTAACTGTAAGCTTCTACCCCAAATAAATACCCTTTATAAAATCCAACTGATTTCTGGTATTTTGCATCAGCACTCCTTTGGCTAACTAATACAAGGGAGAAGATGCAATAAATAAATTCAGAAATGAGAGGAGGAACATTACTAATGATTCCACAAAAATAAAAGAGATCATAAAAGGATACTATGAAGAACTGTATGACAACAAACTAGAAAATGTAGAGGAAATGGACAAATTACTAAGAATATAAGAACAACTTACACTGACCCTAAAAGAAATAGAAGACCTCAACAAACCAATCACAAGAGATTGAAATGGTTATCAAACATATTCCAAAAATGAAAGGCCCAGAACCAGATGGATTCACAGGTGAATTCTACCAAGCATTCAAGGAATATTTAATATCACTTACTCAAACTTCCAAAAAATTGAACAGGAAAGAATGCTACCAATCTCATTCTAAGAAGCAACTATAACCCTAATATCAAAGTCAGATAAAGATATTATGAAAATAAATTACAGACCCAATTCCCTAATGAATATGAATGCAAAAATCCTCAACAAAATACTTCCTAATTGAATCCAACAATACCTTCAAAGAATTATTCATCATAATCAAGTGGGTTTCACTCCAGGCATGCAAAGGTGGTTCAACACAAGAAAATCAATCTGTAACACAACACATTAATAAATTAAATGTGATCCTCTTGATTGATACAGAAAAGGCATTTGACAAAATTCACATCCCTTCTTGGTGGGAAAAAAAAAAGAGATAAGAATCATACACTTTCTCACATGATAAAGGGCATATATGAAAAATCAAGCAGATATTGTACTCAATGGTGAATGACTGTAAGTTTTCCTGTTGAGATCCAGAACAAGACAAGGATGCCCACTGCCACCATTGTTGTTCAATATAGTGCTAGAAGTTCTAGCTTGAGCAGTCAGGCAAGGAAAGGAAATAAAAGGAATCCAACTTGGAAAGGAAGATGTAAAACATTTGCTATTCACAGATGATATGATCCTATACCTAGAAAATCCCCCAAAAATGTATAAACAAAGCTATTGGTCTAATACACAAATTCAGCAGAGTGGCATTACACAAGATTAATATTCAAAAAAAATCAGTAGTGTTTCTATACACTATTGTGGCAGTTTGATATTATTTATGAATTCCAAAAAGAGATATAGATTATGATTGTAAATTGGACTGTTCCTCTGGGCATGATAACCCTTTAATTGTATTAGATTCAGCTAAGAGGTCTGATTAAATATTGCTAAGATTAGGGCTTTAATCCAACCACATCATTAGAGCATGACTCAGCATTGAGCACCAGCCACCTTGATGGGCTGATAAAGCAGACTCTCATATAGAAGTAGATACACAGAGAAGATACAGAGGATTCTGTGGCCCCAGGAACAGAAATAAGCATGATAGTTTACAGCTGACCTTGTGAAGAGAACAGAGCAGCTGAGCCTGGAAAGAAATGAGCCCCAGAGGAAGAGAGATGAGCCTATGCCAGTCTACAGCTGAGATCGGAAGAAGCTAGGACCACTGAGCCTTAAGAGGAAAGAGGAAGGCTGAACACTCAGACATTGCCCACCATCTTGCTTCAACACATAGCAGCAGACTTTGGGTGAGCAAGTAATCTTGAGTTGTACTCTTCAGGGCCTTGAAACTGTAAGTTTTTACCCCAAATAAATACCCTTTATAAAAGCCAACAGATTTCTAGTACATTGCCTCAGCTCCCCTTTGGCTGACTAATACAGCTAGTAATGAGCAATCTGAGGAAGAAGTCATGAAAACACTCCATTTACAATAGAGACAAAAAGTATCAAATATTTAGGAATAAACTTAACTAAGGACGTAAAGCAATTGTATTCAGAAAACTACAATGCATTCTAAAAGAAATAAAAAAAAGACCTAAATAAATGAAAGAACATTCAATGTTCACGGATTGGTAGACTAAATATCATTAAGATGTCAATTCTATGTAACCTAATTTACAGATTCAATGCAATCCCTATAAAAAATTCCAACAGTCTTTTTTAGGGAAATGGAAAAGCAATTACCAAATTCATTTTGAAGGGTAAGGGGCCCCAAAGCCAGAAACATCTTAGAAAGGAAAGTGAAGTTGAAGGACACTCACTTCTGTACTTTAAATCATATTACTTAGCTATAGTGGTGAAAGAAACGGTATGGTACTGGCATAAAGGTAGACATATAGACCAATGGAACTAAATTGATGGTTCAGAAACAGACCATCTGTGATTTTCGACAAGGCTCTCAAACTCACCTAGCTGGAGCAGAACAGTGTATTCAACAAATGGTGTTGGAAGAACTGGATATCCATATCCCAAAAGACAGAAAGAGGACTGCTTCCTCAAACATTATACAAAAATAACTCAAAATGGATCAAACACCTAAATATAAAAGCAAGAATCATAAAAATCCTAAAGTCCTTCAAGACTTGGTGGTAGGTGATGGTTTCTTAAACCTTAGACACTGAAAGCACAAACAATGAAAGAAGAAATGGATAAATGAGACCTCTTTAAACTTAAATACTTTTGTGCTTCAAAGGATTTTGTCAAGAAGATGAAAAAATAACCCACTCAATGGGATAAAATATTTGGAAATCAAATATCCAATAAGGGTTTGATTTTCATGCTATATAAATAAAGAAATCAAACAACTCAATAATAAAAGAGCAAGCAATCCAATTTAAAAATGAACAAAATACTTAAACAGACATTTTTCCAAAGAGGAAATACAAATAGCTAAAAAGTACATGAAAAAATGTTCAATATTACTAGCTATTAGGGAAATGCAAATCAAAACTATAATGAGATAACATCTCACACCTCAAATAATGGCCATTATTTAAAAAGAAAAAAGCAAATGTTGGAGAGGATGTGGAGAAATAGGAACACTCTTTCATTGTTGGAGGGAATGTAAAATGGTACACCCTCTGTGGAAGACAGGTTGGTGGTTCCTCAAGAAGCTAAATAAATAACTGTCATATGATCCGGCAATCTACTAGGAATACATCCAGAAGAACTCAAAAGCATGATGCGAACAGACATCTGCACACTGATCTTCATAGCATTATTCACAATTGCCAAAAGATGGAAACAACCCAAAAGTCCATCAACCAAGGAATGGATAAATGAAATGCTGTCTATACATACGATGGAATACCATACTGCTGTAAGAAGAAATGAAATTGGGACATATGATAACATGGATGAACATTGAGGACATTATGCTATGTGAAATAAGCCAGACACAAAAGGACAAATAGTATATGGTCTCACAGATATGAACTAATATGAAGAATAAACACATGACATTAAAACCCAGACTATAGGTTACTAGGAGTTAGGATGAGGACTGAGAAGGAGTACTGATGCTTAATCTATGTAGGATTTTCAATTAGCTTGACTGCAAAAGTGTGGAAATGAATAGAGTTGAGGGTAACACATTATAGTGAGTATGACTAATATAGCTGGTTTATAAACGTGATTGTGGCTGAAGGGGGTGGTCTAGGCATGTAAATGTCAATTGAAAGAAAGCTAGAGAATAATCTAGGGACTGAATAACATAGTGAACCTGGAGGTGGATGAGGATTGTGGTTAATAGTACAAATACAAAAATGTTCTTCTATGAAGTAGAATAAATGTAAGTCACTATTACAAGGTGCTAAGAATATAGTGATGCATGGGAATAAATAATTAATATAACTTATGGACTATAGTTAAGAGCAATATTGTAATATTCTTGCATCCATGTTAAAGAATGTACTATATCAATATCAAGGGTCAATAATATGGGGTTATGGGATTTTTTTTTTTCAGATTAAGGAAAATTTTACTGGTGCAATGACTGCACAACTCTGTGATGACAGTGAGAGCTATTGAGTGTACACTTTGGATAGATTGTAAAATGCAGGGGACTGTATAACACAGTGAACCATGTGGTGGAAGATGGACTGTGGTTGACAGTAGAAATATGAGTGTTCTCTCATGAACTATAACAAATGTACAAAACTAATACATAGTGCTAATAAGAGGGGGTGTATGGAAAAAATATACCAAGTGTATGCTATATACCCTAGTTAGTGGTAAAAGTCTGATCATGTTCTTTCATAATCTGTAACAAATTATCCAAAACAATGTAAGGTGTTGGTGGAGAGATGATGTATGGGAATTCTGCACATTATGTATGATTGTTTTATAAGCTCACAGTTTCTCTAATAAAAATAAATAGTTGAACTTGAATAAAGAATCTCTGTAAAATAAAAATTATATAGAAGGGTAACGGACCCTGAATAGCTAAAACCATCTTGAAAAAGAAGAATGAAGTTGAAGGATTTACACTTTCCAATCGTAAAATTTATTACAAAGCCACAATAATCAAAACAGCATGGTACTGGCTCAAAGGAAAGACATATAGACAAATGGAATAGAACTGAGAGCTCAGAGATCAACCCTCACATTTATGGTCAACTGATTTTTGACAAGGTGGCAAAGATTAGTCAATTGGGAAAGAATAATCTCTTCGATAAATGGTGCTAAGAAAACTGGATCTCCATTTCAAAAAAAGGAGGACCCTTACCTCACATGGTATTAAAAAAAAAAAAAAAAAAAACTGAAAAATGGATTAAAAACCTAAATATAAGAGTTATAACTATCAAACTCTTAGAAGAAAACATAGGGAAGCATCTTCAGGACCTTGTGTTAGGCGATGGTTTCTTAGACTTTACACCCAAAACACAAGCAACAAAAGAAAAAATAGATAAATGGGACCTCATCAAAATAAACACACAAACACACAATTTTTTTCCTCAAAGGAATTTGTCATGAAAGTAAAAATACAATCTTCACAATGGGCAAAAATATTTGTAAACCACCTATCTGATAAAGGATTAATATCCGGTATATATATAAAGAAATCCTTCAATTTAACAACAAAAAGACAATACCACCATCAAAAATTGGGCAAAGACTTAAACAGACATCTCTCCAAGGAAGATATACAAATGGTCAGAAAGCACATGAAAAGGTGCTCAATAACATTTGCCATCAGGGAAATGCAAAAAACAAACAAACAAACAAACAAACAAACAAACAAACAAAACCCACAATGAGATACCATTTCACATCTATTAAAATGGCTGCTATTAAAAAAAAAAAAAAAGGAAAATAACAAGTGTTGGAGATGATGCAGAGAAATAGGAAGACTCATTCATTCCTGGTGGCAATGTAAAATAATGCAGCTGCTCTGAAAGACAGTTTGGCAGTTCCTCAGAAAGATAAGTAGAGAATCACCATATGACCTGTCATTCTCACTACTAGGTATATACACAAAAGAATAGAAAGCAGCGGCTTGATCAGATATTTGTACACAGATTTTCATAGCAGCATTATTCACAATTGCCGAAAGATGTAAGCAACTCAAGTGTCCATCAACTGATGAATGAATAAATAAAATTTGGTATATACATAAAATGGAATATCAATTCAGCTGTAAAAAGGAATGAAGTCCTGATACATGAGACAACATTGATGAACCTTCAAGACATCATCATGTTGAGTGAAATAAGTCAGACACAAAAGGACAAACACTGTATCATCTAAATGATATGAAACAATTAGAATAAACAAATTCATAAAGTCAGAATCTAGAAAATAGGTTACCAGAGGCTGAGGTACAGATAGGGAATGGGAAGTTAAGGCTTAAAATGTACATGCTCCTCTTTGGAATGATGGAAATGTTTTGGTAATGGATGTGATGGTAGCACAATATTGTGAACACAATTAATAGCACTGAAATATATATCTGAATATGATTAAAAAGGGAAATGTTTGATTTTTTATATGATAACAATAAAAATTAAAAGAAAACTCCATGGAACTACACTACAGAAACAGTGAACCCTAAATTAAACTATGAACTTTAATTAATGGTACTTTTATAAAAATGTGCTATCATCCATTGTAACAAATGTTCCACATCAATGCAAGGTGTTGGTGGTGGGTAGTATATGGTAATCCTGTCTTTTATGCACGAATGTTCTGTAAACCCACAACTTCTCTAATAAAGGGAAAAAAATCTACAGAGTCTGAAACACAGGCAGAGGTGAAAATTGTAATCACTGGTTATGCTAATACAAAATCCATCCCAACCACTGTATATCAGTGCATATTTGTAGAAATCATGTCTTCTTCATTAAGCATAAGTTTTTATTATGTTTCCATTTAACATATGGAAACATATTCCTGATTTCTTGTTTGGGAACAAGCTACCTAAGTCAAAAACTAATTTTTTAATAATAAAGATTATTTGGGGAAAGACAAATATTCTCATTTCTACACTGGCTATAAAAGTTTTTAGAAACGGGTTGTTATCAAAGAGAAGGTAAAGCATCATTTAGTAACTTCTTACTCTAGAATACAGGTAAAACTTTCAATAGGGATATGTCAAAGTCATGGTGTTTTAGACATGGCGTTAATCTGCAAAATGTATGTAACTATTATACAAAGGCATGATACACACTATATGTCATTTAAACATTTTTAAGGGGTTGAAACAATTTTCTGCTTTCTTATTAACCCAGATGCATTGCATCAACCTGAAAAGGAGTTTATTCTTGAATGAGAAATGCCACAACTGCCAGGGAAATTCACAATGACTTGCAGACAGGGTTATAAATATATATATTTTTAAAAATTGTTAGAGACTTTACAGGTTTCATGGATTAAGATGCTTCATGAATAGTACTGCCCCATTGTTAATCTGCTTTAAGCTATATACATAGGAGCTATTTTCAGTACAGACATAAAATACATGAACTATGAAAGAGTTTGAATATTGACATTTTAAATTATTTTTTAATACTCATAAAACCTTGCTCCTGCATTTGCTGCAATTCAGGGCTATTTGCATCAGTTCATCAGACACCTAGTGGGAGGATATAACCACAAAGCTAGAAAAATGTGAAAAACTCCAGGCTAGACATCTTGGGCTAATCACAACATAGAAAAGTTTGTCAAGGATTTGAGCACACAGCACTTCATAAATAGTACTGCTAACAATTAATTTCTCTAAAATGAAAACTACAGATTTCCTTGGTGAAATTAATGTCATAGAGTTAACTTCTTTAGTAATAGAAAATGGTTATTTTGTCTCTTTTCTAATTCTGAATGAAGATATAACAGTTCTCTTCATTCTTCTCCATCCATACTTGTTTTGGTGGAAATGATTTAATTTTTTTACATTAAAAGAATGGATTTTTTAATCTACTATAATAAATGATGCTCATTTTAATAACATAAATTTTAGGTACTAAACTAGGCAGAGATATGCCATGTTATATATTATATAACATATTGCATTATACTAATGCATTATATTTTTATAATGTACTATGTTATATTATATTATTTTATTGTAATTAATTTCAAACATTTCCACTAAACTAAAGATGAGAATATTGACTAGTGACTATAAACTGGGAGAATAAAGAGACCCATACCTTTCGGCCCCTATATTGCTTTTTTAATCTTGACAGACAAATGAATATTTATTTAGTATGAGAAGAATAAACATTCAAAAATCTGTAAAAGCTGAAAAATTCTAAAATAATGCAAATTTAGTATAAAAATCATGATTAGCTGAATGACTTAAAACAACAGACATTTATTTGCTCACAGTTCTGGAAGCTACAAATTCAAAATCTGTGTCTTCCTAGCTGTTGGCGGGCTGCTGGAAATCCTTGGGCTTTGATTTCTACTTTAATAGTCACATGGCATTACTCCCCTCTGTCTCAATCTTCACATGACATGCTCCTTTATGGGTTTATGAGTGTCTAAAATTTCCCCTTTTATAAGGACACCAGTGATATTGCATTAGGGCTCACCATAACCCAGTTTGGTGTCATCTTAACTAACAACATCTTCAAAGACACGATTTCCTAATGAAGTCATACAGAAGATTAGGACTTCAGCATGTCTTCTGGGGGGGACACAATCCAACCTGTAACAGACGGATAGAGGTGAAGTTGCTGAACTTCACTATTTTCTTAGTAAATCCATCTCTGCTGGTATTCTTAACCCTAGTAATGGGAACTGTGCATACGTATGTCTTAATTATCTACCAGAAACTCCAAGAGTGAGTCAGAGAGGGCACAGGAGGGAAAGAGGACACAGATGCCAAGGCTTGTGATACGAGAAGACTCAGAAGACTAGATGCCTGTCTGTACATTTTAAGCTAAGTACCGAAGCTCTCTGCAGTTTCTTACATTTGACTAATAAAACTCTGTCAGGATGATAGACCCAAAGGTTAGCTTGATATAATTTTCTGTTCTGTGTACAGGCTGATCATGTTCCTGTTGATCAATTTTGGAAAGGTAAGGGAATAAGGGGCATGGTAAGTGGATAGATGTAAAACATAATTGTCAACTTTATTTTTTATTTTCTACACAACAGTGCCATACAATTTGACATATTAGAAATCTTGTGTCAGGTCAGAACAGAGGTCTAACTAACTTATAATGCTGTAAACATAACTATACAAATCAGGGTTCTCCAGAGAAACAAACCAATTAAGGACTTAGCAAACATAATTGTTGGGGCAGACAAATTCTAAATCCTTAGGGTAGGTATAACAGACAGGCAGGCTGGAAACTCAAGTAGGATTTCATGCTGCAGTCTTGAGGCTGAATTTCTTCTTGTGCAAGAAACCTCAGTTTTTGCTTCAAAGACCTTCAATAGATTGGATTAGGCCTTATCTACATTATGCAGTTTAATTTCATTTATTTAAGGACAATTGATTGTAGATGTTAGCCACATCTACAAAATACCTTCTAAGTGACATCTATACTGTTTGATTATATAATGGGGTACTGCAGCTTACCCAAGTTGTCGTAAAATTAATCATCATAGGGACCAAAATGAGAATATTCTCCCAAATTGTGAAATACCCTTAAGTCATATATGGGGAGCACTGTTTTTTATTTATTTATTTATTTATTTTACCGGTTTAAAAAGGGGAGTCTTTATAATCACATTCTAGTCTTACTTCTGTAAGGTGGAGTACATGGGAAATAACATGCACAGTTATATCCCAGACCATGTGTTGCCTATTGTATTAGTCAGCCAAAGGGGTGCTGATGCAAAATATCAGAAATCTGTTGGCTTTTATAAAGGGTATTTTTTTGGGGGTAAAAGCTTACAGTTATCAGGCTATAAGGCGTAAGTTACTTCCCTCACCAAAGTCTATTGCCATATATTGGAACAAGATGGCTGCTGACATCTGCAAGGGTTCAGGCTTCCTCCCCCTCTTAAGGCCCCATGGTCCCAGCTTCTTCCAATATCAGCTGTAGGCTGGGATAAGTCTCATCTCTTTTCCCAGGGCTTGTTTCTCTACAGGCTCAGCTGCTCTGCTCTCTCTACAAGGCCAGCTGTAAACTCTCAGGCAAATGACTCATCTCTCTTCCTGGGGCCTCTGCCATATCTAATGGAGCCTTCTCTCTTTCCTCACATATCTGCTTCTCTGTGTATTTAATTCCTGGGGCTCCAGCATTAAAACTCTAACTTTCTCTTCTGCTGTGTAGTTTTCTCTGTGAGACCCCACCCACCAAGGGGGCGGGGACTCAACTTCCTACTGATGTGGTCCAATCAAAGCCTTAATCATTATTTAATCAAGTAAAAGTGAAACATCTGAATCCAATCCAATCTAATATTTCCAGAGTGACAGAGCAGTTTACAAACATAATCCAATATCTATTTTTGAAATTCATAAACAATAGCAAACTGCTACACCTATAATAAGGCAAACATTTCACAATGGCATATGATTCTCTAGACTGCAGCAAAATTTTCCCAAAAGTCTTGCACACAATTAAAACAGTGTAATATAATCTATTTCAAGTTGACAAAATTAAAACAATATTCTAGTAGGATCTGTCTCTCTAGGAATATCCAGTTTTCTTAAACTGTCATCTTTGATGAGAGTTCCAGGAACTGCTGACAAAATATTAGATGTTATCAATGATGTATGGAGAAAGAAAAGAAAATGTCTGAAACCAGATTTAAATAAAATATGCTCAGGGGACAAATCCCATGTATTAACACACAGTGATTCTCAGCATATCACTGAACTGAGATTACAGTTTTGCAATTGGTCGCAAGGCTCCAAGGTAATATATACTGTACACAATAAAGAGGCCTTAAGCACAAAGTAGCAAACGTATCTAAAATCGCTGTGTTTAAGCATTCAAATATGAAGCTGTAGTCAGTTGCATTAGTTCAGAGAAAGGTAAAATTAAAATCTCAAATAAAAAATGTTAGATAAAAATTATAAAGGTACTTTAAAGCAACATAAATATCACAAGCAGTTTAAAAAATAGCATATCATATCTAATTTAGACATAGTTCTTAATTTGTATTAGTGATAAACATTAGAAAATAACCCATTAATACTTCGAGTATGAAATTATCTTTTTTTCTCCGTACTACACTTAGGCAAAGAATTTTAATGGGAAAAAGGAGAATTCTACTGAAACTATTAGCTCAAAAACACCAGTGTGGTTTTTACTATCAATTCCACTTGCTGAGGGAATAAAAACCAACTTACACTTAGAGGTTCATACATGACTAGAAGAAATTAATTGTTAGGAAGAAATAAATTATTCATTTTGGGGTTTACCCTGGTCATTAATAATCACCCTGTGTATACTAGGAAGGGAAACAGACTTGTGGCTTCCATGAGGACCAAACAAAAGGGATAATACAAATGACTTCCTTAAAACACATGAAAATTCACTTAGAGTTGTATGTATAATACAGTGAAGGTTTATTTGTTTATTTCAATTGAGGAATTAGGAATATAATTTGCCTACAAAAAATAATATATTCATTTATTTACAAGATAAATATTTGAATGCTAATGGGAAAGACCCTATTTTATGCTGTGTTTCTTAATAAAGGGGATAGGGTGGCAGTGAACAAATGAAATGTCTTTAGAGGGATGAACAAATACCTTATCATAAGTCTGTTCTTACTGCCAAGAAAAAATCCCAAGGAATAGCATAATAAAAGCATTAGGAGTAGTCTCCATAAATTCAGAAACTGTAAGCCACTGTTCATGTGTTATAAAGAAGGGAATCAGCCCCTTAGTTTCATGGAAAGAGGTCTTGAAAAAGGAAAGAGTCATTGTATTTAAATCTATAAGTGCATACCATCATCTTGCTCCCTCCTGGATGGAGTGTAATAGGATAAAATGTACTTAGTTCATCAGTAGATGTGAGTTTTCCCATTTATTCACAAGAAATCTGTTCTTTACAAAAATAAATTTAATATTGTACTTGAGGAAGAACCTTATAAGGAAGTTCCAATTTCAAAGTTCCATAGCATTTTGTTCAAAGAGCCAGTATATACCATTTAGTTCCTAAATGATAGACAAATCTGTAAAGTGTTAGAATAGACTGGCCTTGTCAGTGACTTTTGGTGTGATTTTTTAAATAGTTTAATTCTTATGAGTAAAATAAGAATATGGATAATTTCTGCAGATTTTGGAACTGACAAAAAGGAATAATGATCATTTGCATAATGATAGAAAAGAAATGTTTAGAAAAAGCAGTACTTCTTTTATTTATGGATCTCTAAGATGCTGTACTTTAATAGCCATACTTTAGCATACTTAATAAGAGAAGAATCAATAAACAGGATAAAAAATTAACTCAAAGAAATAAACATGCTTGATTGGGTTCTATAGTTTCATATGTAACAAACACTTTTTTAAACATTAGAAATGCTGAAGCATCTTTCTTATGTTGTTTGTGCATTTGCTGTGACTCAGAATAGAAATGTCATAGTTTGGGTTATATCTGTAGCTGTATCTATAGCTCTAGTGAAATATATGCAAGTAAAATAAATAATTTTATATTCATCTGCAGACATTTCTAATAGGGAATGACATTTTAAAAAACAGAATTACTGAAATTTCATTTTGTTTCAAGAAAAGGATCCATTTAATATATCCAATCTTTTAAGATGCAATTGACAAAATAAATATTACAATACTTATACCACTGAATTAGGAAAAAAAAAATTAAATAGTAATACTTGATGCTTGTGAAAAGGCTGTCTTCCCCTTCCTCCTTTAAGAATTTATTTTAAGAACATAATTAATTACACATACACAATATATGTAATATATAATTAAGTAAGAGAAAGCAGGGTACAAAATATATAGTCATTACCATTTCAACTATATAAAAAGGGGAAAAAAACACCTGAATATATCCAAAAGAGTTATGCTGGGGCAGTAGAATAAGGGGCGGGGGCAGGGAGGGGGGAACGACAAGGATATTTTCTTTCTTCTGCCACAAGAAAACTTTCATAAAAAAATAGATTTCAAAAATACAGGATAAATAAATTTTACTTAGTATTTAGTCAAAGATATTATATTATTTTATGCAAAACTACCATCCACCACAATATGAAAATAGTGAAAATTCTTTAAGAAGTAACGTTCATTGTTGATAATAATAATGACAGTTAAATTCGTAAAGTTTCAAGCATGAAATAAAGTGTTATTTGTCCAGCCTTAAGTTCAACTGCATCAGATGGGTGACATTAAACCTGCCATGTGTCTGCCTTTTGTAACATATTGGATATAACTCAAACAAATTATGTAGCTAATCTTGAGAAGTGTAACAGGCATATTGTCATTTTCCTAGCAACTTGACTATTTTTTGCTGAAACAAATATGCCTATTGTGACAAGGTTCAGAGAAAGAAAAAAATTCATGTCCTCATGAATGGGAAATTATATAATGATACAGTTCCTTAAATGGCAGCTTATAACAAGAGAAACTTTGGAGTATAGGATCTTAGGATGCAAATTATAAAGAAATATATATGAATATAGTGCCTATGATTTTGAATTGAAAAGTTTTGATGGGCTAATAAGTGAAATCAATAAACAAAATATTTTCAGTTTGATTTGATCCCACCTCTCCTCCTTCATGTGGCATCTCTTTGCATATCAAGAAGTCAGACTCAAGCAAAGGCAGGGTAGAACCACTCTAAATAATCCCATAGTCTCTCTAATTCTGCTTGTTAGTTGTTGGGAAAGTCTATTATTTGCACTGAACTTCAATTTTCCCATCTGTAACACAGTGAGATTGACAAAAATACCTAAATTATTCACAAATAGTTGGGAATATTAACTGGAACACAGGCTGAGTAGATAAATAAAGACTAAAATAAACAAAGATCTGTTGAAAGGGAGTTAACATGAACTGAAAATCGATTGATAGATGTGTTTCATTGCACAGCATATATTATTAAAATGCGCTTGTCACTTTTCTAATAGTAATTTAATTAGTGTTGCTACCAAACTAGTTCACTCTCGGGGACCGTTAATTTTATGCATCAATTTGACTAGGTTGCATCAACAACCTATTTCTCCCCTGGTAATCTATATTCTAGACTCTATGAGTCTGCTTATTCTAATTAATTTCATATCAGTGAGACCATACAATATTTGTCCTTTTCTGGCTTCACTTAACATGATGGCTTCAAGGTTCATTCATGCTGTTGCATGTTATCAGAACTTTATTCCATTTTATGGCTGAATAATATTCCATTCCCTGTATATATCATATTTTGTTTATCTAGTTATCTATTGATGGACACTTGGGTTGCTTCTATCTTATGGCAATTGTGGATAATGTGCCTATGAACATGGGTGTTCAAATGTTTATTTGAGTCCCTGTTTTCAACTCTGTTTGGTATATACCTAGAAGTGGGATTGTGGGTCATATGTTAACTCTACACTTAACTTTCTGAGAAACCACCAAACTGTCTTCCACAGTGGCTTCACCATTTTACCACCATTCCCACCAACAATGAATGAGTGTCCCTATTTCTCCACATCCTCTCCAACTCTCCAACACTTGCTAATTTCTGGTTATTGTGTTTTATTTTTAATAATAGTCATTCTAGTGGATGTGAAATGGTATCTCATTGTAGTTTTGATTTGCATTTCCCTAATAGCCAGTGATGTTGAATATCTTCTCATGTGTTTTTTCTTTGCATATCATGTATATCTTCTTCAGAAAATATCTATACAAGTCTTTTGTCCATTTTTATGTACACTTGCATTTATTTTTGTTGATGACTTGTAGGATTTCTTTATATACCCTGGATATATAATCCTCAACAGATATGTACTTTCCAAATATTTTCTCCCATTATGTAGTTGTCACTTCACTTCCATGATAAAACCATTTGATGCATGGAAGATTTTTAATTTTGGTGAAGTCCCATTTATCTACTTTTTCTTTTGTTACTTGTGCTTTGGGTATAAAATTTAAGAAACTATTGTCTAACACAAGGGACTGATGATGCTTCCCTATGTTTTCTTTGAGGAGTTTAATAGTTCTGGTTTGGGTCTTTGATCTACTTTCAGTTGATTTTTTTATATGGTGTGAGGTAGGAGGCCACTTTCATTCTTTTGCATATATTGATCCAGTTTTACCAATTGAGTAATCTTTGCACCCTTGTAAAAAAAAATTAGTTGCATAAGAGGATTGATTTCTGAAATCAATTCATTTCCATTGGTCTATATGTCTGTCTTTGTGCCAGTACATGCAGTGTTGATTACTGTGGCACTGTAATAAATTTTAAGATCAGGAAATCTGAGACCTCCGACTTCTTTCATCTTTCTCAAGATAGCTTTAGCTATTCAAGGCAGCTTACCCTTCTATATAAATTTGACGATTGGCTTTTCCATTTCTGAAATAAGGCTTGTTAGAATTTTGATTGGGAGTGCATTGAATCTGTAAATCACTTTGGGTAGAATTGACATCTTAATAATATTTAGTCTTCCAATCTATGCACATTTATTAGGTCTTCTTTGACTTTCTTAGGAATATTTTGTAATTTGCTGTGTACAAGTCATTTACCACTTGGTTGGATTTATCCTAGATATTTAATTCTTCTAGTTGCTATTGGAAATGGTCTTTTTTTTCTTGATTTCTTCTTCCAATTGTTCATTACTAGTGTATAGAAACACTACTGATTTATGGGTATTGATCTTGTATCATGCCACTTCATTAATTTATTAGTTCTAGTGGCTTTATTGTAGATTTTTCAGGAATTTCTGTATATATAGCATCATGCCATTGGCAAATAGGGAAAGTTTTACCTCTTCCTTTCCAATATAGATAATTTTTATTTATTTTCCTGCCCTAATTGCTCTGGGTAAAACTTCCATTACAATACTGAATAACAGTGGTGACAGTGGGCATTCTTGCCTTATTCCTAATCTTAGAAGGAAATCTTTCCAAATTTCATCACAAATATGATGTTAGCTATGAACTTTTCATTTATGCCCTTTATTATATTGAGGAACTTTTCTATTTTTTTTAAAGTTAGTTAACAAGAAGGGGTGCTGGAGTTGTCAAATGCCTTTTCTGCATCAATTGAGATGATCATGTGTTTATTTTTATTCATTCTGTTAATGTGATGTTTTACATTAATTGATTTTCTTATGTTGACTCATTCTTGCCTAACAGATAAATCCCACTTGGTCACAGTATATAATTATTTTAATGTGCTCTTGAATTATATTTGTTAGTATTTTGTTGAGGATTTTGCATCTATATTCATAAGAGATAGTGGTTTGTAATTTTCTTTTCCAGTGATTTTTTTTTCCAGCTTTGGTTTAAAAATGAGGTTAGCTTTAGAAAATGATTAGGAAGTATTCCCTCCTCTTCAGTTTTTTTTGGAAGAGTTTAAGCAGAATTCATGTTAATTATTCTGGGAATGTTCCTGGGCTTTTCTTAGTTGGGGAGTTTTTGATTATTGAATCTCAATAGCAGTTATTGATTTGTTGAGATCTTCAGTTTAATGAGACATGGGTTGTGTCCTAAGATATGGTCTTATTCAAGAGAATGATCCATATACACTAGAGAAGAATATGTATTCTATTGCTGTTGGGTAAAGTATCCTATGTCTTTTAGGTCCAGTTGGTTTAGAGTATCATTCAAGTCTTCAACTTCCCTTATTGATCTTCTGTTTAGATGTTCTATCCATTACTGAAAGTAATGTCTTCTACTATTTATATAACTATTTTATATGTGCTTCTAGGTGCATATATATTTATAAGTGTTATGTCTTCTTATAGAATTAACCCTTTTATCTTTGTACATTGTGATGGTTTGAAACTGCATGCATACCAGAAAAACATATTCTTAAATCTACTCCATTCTTGTGGGTATGAACCCATTGTAAGTGGGACCTTTTAATGAGGCTACTTCAGTTAAGGTGTGACTGACCTCATTCAGAATGGGTCTTAATCCTATTACTGGAGTCATTTATAAATGGAAACAAGACAAAGAGAAAAAGGTATGGAAGAAAGAAGCTGAAATAAAACAAAATTTCTTAGAGAAAGGAGAGACCAGCAGAAGCCACCATGTGCCTTGCCATTTGGCAGAGGAGACAAGAATTGCCGGAAGCCCTTCTTTGGAAAGAAAGCATTGCCTTGATGATGCCTTGATTTGGCCATTTTCTCAGACTCAAAACTATGAGCTAATAAATTCTTATTGTTCAAGTTGAACCATTTAATGGTATTTGCTTTAAGCAGCCTAGGAAAATAAAATTGATTTTTGTACCAGAAGAATGGGATGCTACTATTGCAAATACCAAAAATGTGGAAACAACTTTGGAATTAGATAGTGGGTAGAGGCTAGAATTGTGAGGTCCTTGATAGAAAAGGCCTAGATCACTTTTAAGAGGCTAATCATAGTAATATGGATGCTAAACGCACTTCTGATGAAGCCTTAGAAGAGTGATGATGTGTTATTGGAAAGAGGAGGAAAGGCAATTCTTGTTTTAAAATGGCAGAGAATTTGGCAAAGTTGACTCTGATGTTAGATGGAGGGCAGAATTTGAGAGGGATGAACTTGGATATTTAACTGAGGATATTTCCAAGCTATGTGTGGAAAGTGCAATCTGCATCTGCCTTCTCCTTGCAGGTTATAGTAAAATATGAAAGGAAAGTGATAAATTGAGAACTGAACCAGAAATTCATGGTTTTAAAAAGTCTAAACTTCCAGAAAGCCAGTCCTCAGAGAATAGCGCTTCATGTGAGGGATTAACTGAATAGGGATCCAGTCAGCAATTTCCATGGAAGTCAGGACTAGAAATTCTGTTATCCAGGAAGGATGTATGGAAAATTCTTTTGTCTGATGGTTTGGACCCCCGTGTACTATGTGTAAAACCAACAAGTTTTTGTTGTTGTTTTTCTACCTAAAGTTAATTTTAACTGATATTAGTATAGCTACCCCAGCTTTCTTTGAATTAGTACTTGCATGGCATATTTTTCCCCCATCCTTTCACTTTCAACCTACTTATGTCTTGGAATTTAAGGTGAGCCCCTCGTAAACAATATATTTGGAACATGCTTTTTTATCCAACCTGCCAATCTCTGCCTTTTGACTGGATAGTTTAATCTTTTAATATTTAAAGTAACTACAGATAATACAGGGCTTTCTTCTGTCATTTTCCTACTTAGTATTTGTAAGTCTTGTACATTTTTGTCCCTCAATTCTTCCATTAATGCCTACTCTCATATTTATTTGATTTTTGGTATTGCTCCATCTTGAGTGCCTTATCATTTCTTTCTAGATATAGTTTTCATATATTTTCTTTTTGGTTACCATGGTGTTACAATTTAACATCCCAAATGTATAATACTCATATAAGATTTGATACCAGCTTGGCTTCAATAGCATACACATATACTTTTCTCATCTTCTTTTGTACTTGTTACAAATTATCTTTTTACAATGTATGTCCAAAACCATAGATTTAACATAACTTTTTATTCATTTGCATTTTAGAACCTGTAAGGAGTAAGAAGGGGGTTGACGCCAGGCAGGCCGGTGTAGTCGGATGCCCTGCGTCAGCCCCGGCACGGCTCAGAGGTTCCGGGTGGAGAGGAGGTGGCCATTCCACCCCATGCAGGGCAGTACCCCACCAGGCCCAGACAGCCCTGGACAGAGGCAGGACAGGACATTGTTCATGCACTGACTGACTCAGCAGCCCTGGGATGACTTCAAGGAATGGGAACTCTGCCTCCAGCATCACCATCACTGCCCCCCAGCATGATGAGAATAAGCCACCACAGGCCATTGTGAAACCCCAAATCCTGACGCATGTTACTGAAGCATTTATGATCCAGAAGGGGGCTAGCCTTTCCTGGTGGGACGCTGGTCCTGCTGGTGGGGAATCTCAAGAAATATGCACAGGCGTTCGTGCCTGAGAAACGTCCACAG
This sequence comes from Tolypeutes matacus, assembly GCA_026826555.1. NCBI lineage: Eukaryota > Metazoa > Chordata > Mammalia > Cingulata > Chlamyphoridae > Tolypeutes > Tolypeutes matacus. Next base: position 7,244,240 of record JAKSZT010053779.1, on the reverse strand, counting down.
CAGGATCATACCACCACCACTGACTCTGAGATGGAGGAGCCCTATCTGCAAGAATCCACAGGGAATGGTACCCCCTCAAGCTCAAGTGTGAGCTCTGTGACCAGGTGTGCTTTGCCTACAAGTTCAAGTGTTCCAAGCACTTCTGTTCCATGGCTTGCACAAAGAGGTACAATGTCAGATGCACCTAACGAATGGGACTTTTCCACACGGACAGGAGCAAGTAGAAGGTAGAAGCCACAACATACAACTGCCTTCGGGCCAGCAAAGCCAGTCTGCCAGCACTTAGGTAGGATGCCAAGAAGCATTCACCAGGCACTGTACACCTTTCAGTTACTGCTGCATTGCAGCTAACACACAGCCAGGAAGACTCCAGCTGTGGCTCAGATAATTCAATCTATGAGGAACCCTTTTCACCTATCTCAGCCAGCTCGTCCACCTTTGGCTGGCGACAAGGCCAGTGGGACCTTGAGCTCCCTGACATGTTCATGGGGCCTGGAGCATGGGACACCACTTCCTGCCTAGCAAGTCCACCAAATGGAATGTAGATGTCTACGAATTCATCTGCTCTCTGCCAGCCAGGAGATTGCAGAGGAATTCTGTGCCCAAGAAATTGATGGGCAGGCTCTGCTGCTGCTTGAGGAGGACCATCTCATGAGTGCTATGAACACCAAGCTGGGGCCCACCCTGAAGATCTATGCCCACATCAGCATTCTCAAGGACTCCTAGGACTGGCCGGGGCAGCCAGGATTCTGGCCCCGGGCTCCTCCTCCCAGCTGAGCAGAACTAGACATTCCTGAGAGGTCCACAAATGGGACCAGTCAGAGGGAAGGGGCTCTCCCTGGGGAGCATGGCTGGTGAGGTGGTCTTGGCACCTCCTCAGTGGCTCTCAGGGGCTTTTATTTCTGTGAGAAGGGCAGAGAGGTAGGTGGTGCAGAAGATGGGGCTTTATGCTTGTAAATATTGATAGCACTGGCTTCCTCCAAAGTCCCAATTCTCTAACCCTTTTCTCTTCCCCCTCTCTGTCCCCCATTTTCCAGGAGATATATGGTCAGGGATCCCCAGCCTGAGTTGGATTATTTCCAAGGACAGCCAGCAGTCTTGGATAAGGCCTTGAAAGCCGTTGCCTTGCTCCCACTTCTTTCTCCAGGCCTGGTTAAATCTTCTGTTGCCAGCTTCTCCCCCTTCAGCCTATTTGCACAGCAGCCAGGGGTTCTCCCCCCATACCCTCTACAGGTGGAAAGAGAGAAGCTGGACCCAGTTTGGACCTGCCTGCTGGCACAGATGCTGTGTGTGTGACTGTATGACTGTGTGAAAGCCTGGACTGATAGATGGGCCAAGAGCCAACCTCTGGCATCTTCAGGTATTCTGTAGCAAACAGCCAATTACTGTTTTGTCCTGGACTCCACTCAGCCTCAAAATGGGGAACATAGAAGAAGGACAGCCTCAGACAGAGAGGCAAGATCAGAAATTGATGACCAGGAGCTTTTCCCTTCCAGACTTGCCAAGGTGTCTCCGCAGACCCCAGCCCACACTGTGAAGTTTCCCTGACTGCCCTTCTGTCCCACGAATAGTATTAAGGAAGCTCCAGTGGGCTGGGGCTGCAGATCCCAGAGGACTGTGCCAGGCCTGTCCTGGGAGCTCCAGTGGTAGAGGTCCAGAGAACCTTCCAAGGGAAAACATCTGCAGTGACCGCTGAGATGAAGAAGGTTAAGGTTGCCTTTGACCTCCTGCTCCCACACAGCTTTGCTTCTAAAACATCCTAGCAGCAACCTGAGCTACTTGAGGAGGAAGCAGGGCAGGAAGGGCGAGGGTTTGCTTCTGATCTGCCCTGTCTTTCACAGGGTCCTGGGGGGAGGGTGGGGCTCTTTCCACGAAGGGGGTGGAGACTTTTCTCAGGTTGTTCTATTCCCCACTCACATCCCCAGGCAGGGTTGGATATGAAGGACTTTTTGAGCCTTTTTTTGTTTTTTTTTTTAAATAAATCTGTAAAACCTGAAAAAAAAAAAAAAAGGAGTAAAAGTGGCATTACATACAATACAATACTATTCCAATAGTATTGGCATATTACCCATGCGGTTTTGAGGCAGGCTAGTTTAGGGAATGAAAAGACAGATCTGGGACCTGGCAGAAAACCACGGCTATGAAACACGTGGCCATGGACTCCCACCTGGAAATCCTGAGTGAAAGACTCCCCCCACCAGAAAGCTGCTGGAAGAACCCGTGAGAATCCTCCATTTAGAACGGGATTTCATCAGGGATCAAGGAAAAGTCCCAGATATTCTCAAGGGGCCTTATCATTGGGCACTTACGGGGGATTGATGGGTGGGGTAATCAATCAAAACAGCAAACAACTGGGGCCCCTCCTTGAACATTAACAAGGGGTGGGGTAATTAATGGTTTAAAAAGCAAGTGCAGAGACTAAATTAGCCTAGTTTTGCCCTTTCTCTCTCTGCCTGGACCAGCATTTAAGAACACCTGGGGACTTGTAATCTGTAATGGGGACTTGTAACCTGTAAATCAGCCCTTTTTGCCCTTTTTCCCTCTCCCTGCCTGGCCCAACCTGCAAGTATATCTGGAACCCATAATCTGTTATTTTCTCCCATTTCTCTTCTCTCATTTTCTTAATAAACTACTGGCCTAACTAAACTGGCATGCACTTAAATTCTTTTTTGTAACATAGCCAAGAACCTAGAGAAAATCTAGCAACAGTTCCCTTTATCAGAAGTCTTTATTTCTTTAAGCTGTTTTGTACCACTGTCTAGTGTCCTTTCCTTTCATTCTGAAGATTCCCTTTAGTATTACTGTAAGTAAGGTCTAGTAGTAAAGAACTCCCTCACCTTTGTCTATCTGGGAATATCTCAATCACCCCCTCATTTTTGAAGGAAAATTCCAAGGATATAAAATTCATGGTTGGTAGTTGTTTTCTTTCAGCACTTTAAGAATTTCAGCCCATTGCCTTCCTACTTCCATGGTTTCTGATGAGAGAAATCAGTACTTAATCTAATTGGTACACACTTATATATAACACATTGCTTTTTTTCTTGCAGTTTTCAGAACTTTTCCTTGTCCTTTGCATCCAATTGTTTGACCAGTATGTGTTAGGTGTATTTCTCTTCAAGTTTTGTATTCTCTGGGATTCTTGGATGTCCATATTCATGTATTTTGCTAAGAGTACTGGTTGGCTACAAATTTCCCTGGGGAAGGGTTGAGGGAGTGGTCAGGAACGATACCAGGTGCTCTGCATGGCTCCCAAAGCTGTGGTTTCTTGACTCAGTAACTTCCCAGCAAATGCTACCTTTCAACTGTGCTCAGAAGCTCTGAGGAAATATTCCATCTTTAAGTCCCCTTCATTGTCTTTGCTTAGGGACAGCTGGAACAATGGCTGCCCTCAGAGATGAGCCCCCAATGATCTTAAATAGCTAATTAAAAGCAGTAATCATCAATGGGGCCATACACCCCCAGATCTCAGGGAACTAGGCTTTTATGTCCCACCCTAGACTGGTTTAAGTGCCTCACTGCTGCCAACCAGGAGACTAGGAAATGGGTGATGATAGCAGCCCATAGTGTTTGCAGTTCATTGGTATTTACAATAATTTACTGGCTTCTTCCTCCTCCTTTTCCCTAGATTCAGCACAGTGTTCTACTGAACACCAGTTCTGAAATAGTTGATTCAGACAATTCTTGTCTCTTTAATAATTGTTCTGGTGGAGAGACTGATTACTGGAGCTTCCTAGTACATGATCTTCTCACAATCCTGTTTCCATGGAGTAGTCTGACTAATATACTCAACAGACTAAGGGCAATTGATCAAAGTTGTGTAATTGAGAGGAAAGAAAGGATTTTTAAGGCAGCCTCGAATTACGGGAAACTTTAAATACCTAATCAAGTTAATCTTGGCTGGCTATGGGATAAACCAGGAGTTGGGAAAAGTACTAGAGATGGAGAACATGAAAGTAAACTGTGCAGCTGTACCTGAGAACTTAGAAGAATTTTAAGGATTTCTCATTCCAAAACAACCAAGTGCCACCAACTTCAAAAGCTCAGAAATACACATAACCACTGTTGGGGATTGTATCATGTCCCCCACAAAAGGCATGTTCATGTTCAGGTCCCAAACCCTAGTCCTGTGGGTGTGAACTCATTTGTAAAGAGCACCTTTGAAGCTGTTACTAGCATAACATCGACATTTAGTTTGTACACTTGTTTGCTTCATATACTTCTAAGCCTCTTACATTTTCATGGCTATAGGCTCTAAACATGTTTGTAAATTACAATTTATTTTATTCTTCCATTTATACTTATGTTTAGTGCGATTTTTCTTCCTCCACAATCATTAACTTCTGACATTGCAGTATCCTATTACTAATTGTTTAAGTTATAGACTTAAAAATTAGTTTTCTAAAAGAATCTACAAATTGTATTTTTTCATCAAATCGCTTTACTTATGAAATGAACAGGCTTCATTATCACCAATGAATTTTTAAAAAATTGTTATTGTTTTGCTAAATGTTATTTTTAAATTTTTCTTTTATTTTATAATATTTTAGATTAGAATCAATTTTGATTTTCTTTTCCTTTTGCTTCTTTTGATTACTAGCCTTTGTTTTCGTTTATAGTTCTAATTTCCTCTACTATTTTATCACTGGTATTTATTGCGGCATCCATTTTGTGTTTAAATTCCCTAGATTCACATTCCCACTGTTGGCTTGTTTGTTCTCTAGACCCACCTCCAGGTAATTATATACCAAAGCTCACAGTTCTTTTCCCCCATATTCTTCCAAATTTTAGCAATTTGATAATGGTATTGTCTTGCTTTATTTTTTAAAGGTTTTCCTTTTTAAAAAATGTAAGAGTAAGAACAGGAATACAAATTTTGTTCATTCCTTCAAACATTAACTGGATGTCTACTTTACTAGATGTCAGAAACATATATGCATAACCAAGATAAGGCATCCATCACTGAGGAGGTCATTTGTGAGAGCAGAAAACAAGTAAAGGTAAAGCCACAATTGAGTGTGATAAGGAAACACTGGATGGGCAATTAAGCTGACACTCCCTGATGGGAATGGCACCTAGTTTAGTTTTGAATTCTTTTTGTCTCTTACAGAACCAAAAAACAGTGCTAGGAATGGGTCAGTCAAGTAGTTATGAAGTGAGATGGAGTTTACTTCATTTGGCAATTTCCTTAGTTTGAAATTTGGCTGACTATGGTAGTTTTTCTTTTTTTTTTTTGTAATGTAAAAGAAGATATTTGTATGAGTGTGTGGATATCATATTCACACATATTATTTAAGTATAGAGAATATTTAAGATCATTAAAAATCATTTGCTTTATCAGGTTTTAGATAAGATATTTAAATTGTTCTCTTTTCATCACTGTGGTAATGCTAAGTCCTGATTTCACAAGTACTTTTAGAAAAAAAACGGGCTTTGTTTATTGTGCTTAAATGAGATGCAAGGAGCTTCCAAGGAAAAGAACATGGTAACAGTAATGACATTAAATGTATCTGTCGTTTCCTATACCCTTTCTGAGGAAGCCACCATGCTCACCTCCAGAGTTGTGAGAAGTAGCTGTAGGTGATTCCTCTGACACAAGTCTGTTTTTTATCACAAAACTTGCTGTCCTGATCACTATCAGGCACTTGGTAAGCAATAAATAAATGGTAGTTATTTTTATTATTATGGTTATTGATATATAGCAAAACAGAACTCTGTTAACCTATTTTGTAGCACTAATCTCACTGCTTTGTAATTTATAAGTCTGTTTGTTGTACTGCAGGTGGGAGAAAACATACTCATGGAGTCAGACAGACTTTCCTTCAAATTCTAGCTCTATCAATTTATTCATGCAAACTTGGACAAACCACTTAATCCTTCAAATTTCAGTTTTATTATAGATGAAATGGGAATAATAATAATACTTAATTCTCAATTTTATTTTAAGGATTAAAGGCAATAATAAACCTAAAGCAACTGCCAAAAAGTGTATCATGGCTATTGTTACTAAATTCATGTTTATGCCTGTCTCCCTCATTGTCCCTGAGGACAGAAGCCATGCCACTCCTTCATCTCAATAACCCTTGTTCCAATCTAAGTCACTGGCTCAGACGGGCTATCAGTTTCTTAAAACTAAGAAAGTAGTTTTAAGAAGTAAAACACACACAGACACACACACACACATATGTACAAACATATATACATATATTCTTCGCTAATATCCAAGAACTTTCTTTGTATTTTCAGTCTAATTCCAAGTCTTTACATATTGTTATGTCCTATTGACTACTTAATTTGTTGTATTTGGTAAATTACTTCTAAGCACTAGAATTTCAATTGGTATAGAGAAAAAATAAAAGAATAAAGGTAAGTTGCAAATTGTGTGACATACCTTATAGGATAAGGGAAAATTACCAAACTGTCCAACTACTTAACTTTATGTATAAATTAATTTTAGCTACTTGCCTAATTTGGCCACAATATGACTGCATGCTCTTTTAAAAACCTCTATTTGTTTTAAAGATAAACACCTTCATACTGGCATTTAAATTATACACTTATTTATCTCTGTGTATGTCAGTCTGCACTATGAAAACAGTTCATGACAAAAACTTAAACAAATATGTAGGGTCGTCATGGTAAATGCCACAGAATATTAAAGATTGTATCTTTTTGGCAGCTCTTCATCAGGGTACAGGAGTATGTTAGTAACTGGAGGCTAATCCCCATTGTGTATCATAGACTATTGTTATATTCACACTCTATATCTGTCTCACAGAGCTGACTAAGAGAGTAATTACTGCTGAGATAAGCCTTTTCTGGAATATATGCAATTAATTCTCCTGAAAAAAAAAAGAGAAAGAAGCCTGACACTTTAATAATGTTTAAGTATACCTAATCTATTTCTTTTCTGTTCCTAATGTTTCCTAAATATGAGAAAGAAAGAGGATTTGAAAGTACTTACAGATGTCTGTTCTTATGTAAATCATCCATGGGCCTCTAATATTCTATCTTAAAATGACGGGCATGGAATAATACCATAAATTATAATAGAATGTAGAGCAAGTGGAGAATTAGTTTTAAGATTAATTCAGGACACGATTTTCATGCACAAAGACTATTTCTTTTATTGAGTAGGAATTATTCTGTCATTAAAGCTTCAAGGTCACACAGTTTTATTCAATTTGAATTTTGACTATATTTTTAAACCAAATCAGTTACTCTTCTCTACAGATTCTTGATAAGGTGCTATTTAGCCATATGCATTTCTTAGTCAGTCTTCTATTTTAGCTCCCCCTTTTTTATTATTCATAGTAACCTGATTACATATAATGTTACAATTTCAATTCTTCAACTGCCTTCAATTTTTAAGAAATCATCAGTTCAGTTCGACAGGCTCCTTTATGAAGCCCCATGCTTTGGTATTCACATGTTAAAAAATGAGCTGAGTGCTGGGCTTATATTTAAATAAAGTAAATGGAATTTAAAAGGGCTGGGGAAAATGATTGTTTTTATGTTTACATACATACAAGAAAAATATAATTTAAAATATTTGCTTTGAATGAGAACAAAGGTTTAATAACACAAAAAAGGATATAATTTTTTAAACCTCTTTTTTGTGACCTAGCCTTCTTTAGGTAGTCTTTACACTGCAGGAGGAAAAACTTGTTCAGCTGAGTGCTGTACCAACTGTATTGGACACCTGGACATATCATTATTAACACCCTCCACTTCCATAAGAAAAAAAAAATTAAATAAATAACAATGACATAAAATAAATATTAGTGATTGTCAGAAAAGAATTGCAATTAGTGAAATCATAATTTTATTGAATTTTGTAAACATAATCATGTAAAAAAGTAATGTTTAATAAATAAAATATTTATTAAACTTATTAGTTTATTAAACTTAGATAATTTAGGCCACTACTAAATCATACCACTGATGTAACATTTGTTTTTTATTGGTTCATTAGTTTTAAAACATACAATTAACACTGTAAAATGAAAAACAAATTTCAATTTTAAAGATTTAAAATTCTATAAAATATTTACTGTATGAACTAAAATCTGCCAAATAACTCAGAGTTCACACTCTATTTTTTGTTTTAAATCTTAAACACAATACTCCCATTGGTATGGAGTTAAAAGAGCTTGTGTAACTGAGAGTCATGAATTAACAAATGATTATGATTACTCAATCATTATATAAAGATGCCTTTTCACTTTCTAATATGTTGTAGAATAGCCAAAAGTAAATACCTGAAATTACTAAAACTTGCTGAACTGGAACCAAGAAGCCTTGCTCTTTGATAATGATTGTCAAACCATATAATCTTTATCTTGTGATTATAGAGATATAGTGACTGGCCCTGCCTGTACCCCTTTATCTTGTTTTACAACTTTGAAATCTTATGGCCACTAGATAGCCTCTTAATGTTTATTAATGAAGGAACTTGAGTCAACCCAGAACTAACCCACCTTAATTCCTAGAATTAAGAGCTTCCTAGAGGAAGCTTGATCAAACCTAAACTGGCCTGCTTTAACCTATTAGTGACCTATATCTCATTATAATACTAAAAATCATGAACATCATATTAAGGTCGCCATTTTCTCACATACGTTCTGTGGTTTTGTGACTAGGCATGTAACCAATCTGGGCATGCTCAATAATGAGATCATCTGTATCTTCATTTCCAGTACTCTACTCATTAGCATAAACCTGCCTGTCTTTGTATACTATAAAACTATCAGAATTACTGCAGATAAGACAGATAAGACAGGTTATCTGCTGTCCTGCTTCATGCTTAGCAATAAACTCTCCCCTTTGAAACCCCAATGTCTCAGGAATTGGTCATTTGAGCACATTGAGCAGAGAACCCCCACTTTGATCTGTAACACTTGAAAGTCTTTACTGCTTTCCTCACAACAAGAAAAAAGCTGAAAAACTAAAAATCAACAACTCTTTTTAGATCTGTTAGAGAACTGAGGCCACAAGGGAAACCACTGTCCCTAAAACTAGAGAAAGGTAGCTATTGAGAATATCAACTTACCTAGAGCAGAAACCCAGCTCTGGACTCAGCACTGAGTAGAAATACTTAAAGAGTCATTAACTAATTGCTGGTGACTGAAGCTGCCCAGCTTGAGAGAGACAAACTCATGGAGGCACAGCCTTAGTGGGCCCCTACATTTTTGTGAGTTTTATCTCCAGAAGCCCTCCCTAGGTTTCCAGGGTTAAGATAAGAGGGAAAATAAATAAATAAACAAAAACAAAAATCTAGTGCTTCTTGCTGGGGGAGGGGAAAAGTAACTATTTTGAAAAAAGCCTTGAGCCTTCTCTTCTTCATAACAATGGCCCATCCTCAGGAGAAACTTTTACCAGAAACTAACTCATGGATTTTGACAGAGTCTAACCAATATGGGGCAATGAGAATAGCCACCTCCAGCTCCCTCTAGCCTTCCTCACTTACCTAAGGCATGAGGGGGGGAAAAAAAGCTGAGAATCACTTGAAGGTCACAGTCTCACTAAAAGACTGAGACCTAATCATATGGTCAGCAGGAGATGATATCAGATACTGCTTCCCTTCTGTCCCACATCTTACCACTACTTCAATACCACCCAGTACATCATATTTGGCTTTCAATGAAAAATTACAAGGCCTTTTGATAAAAAGGCAAATAAACACCCCAATTGGTTACATAAAATGACAGAACTGAAGTAACTCAAGCTCCATTCCTTCATTTTTACAATGACCATGCTATCATTGTTTATTTTGAATTTATTATTGAAATACATTAATATGTAGTACCACAGGGCTAGATACACAAACTGAGCTCAAGGCTAGCTAGACGGTTGTGATCTTTTACAAACGTAACTTTTAAAATAAAGGTGTCCCAAGTGAGGAGTCTGAAATGGTAGAAATCATATAAGTTCATAAGTTTCGAATCATAAATTACTGACAAATCACTTTTGTAATGTGATCATACAAATCCACTTCATATTTTTGACAAAGTATAAGTAATAGGTATTGCAAATTATTGGTAAAACAAAATAGTAAATTCATAGCCTGGTGTACTGACTCTAATCGGCAACTAAATAGAGTTATAGGATTAAAATTAATATTTTTTTTCATTTGTAAATTACATTCAATTTATTTTTAAAATGTTTTGAATCAATATGTATATAAACAAATAGTTTCTTCCATTTCCATTCTATAGGGCACACTTTTCACCCATAGTGTGAAAGCATTTGCAAGATTTCTGAAACTATTTACAAGATAATATCTAGCCTCAAAACACAAGGCTACACTTCATCATCAATGTTTATGACAAATCTCTCAGATTTATTTTAGCCACATGAAAATAATGCTTACAGTGTCCCTCAGTTTCATACTAGTAATAAAATTGCACTACATTTTTTAGCATGACCTTCCTTAAATGGCTAAGGAAAAGACAGACCCTAAAACTTTCTCAAAAGTGAGAGAAATATTTCTGTGTTTTAAATCATTAAATTTTATAAAATTAAACCTAAATCTGAAGTTACAAATGATATTCAACTATTTGAAAATACTATTTATTATTATAATCAATCCTTATCAAGTATTCTTACTTTTAGTCATTATGTTTAGACTTTTAGCTATACCCTTATGAATTAAATATCTTAATGTAGATTAATGAAATCACCAAATTTTGTTCTTGGGTGAGAGAGTTATATTTTCAATATTCAAAAAATTCAATATATTCTACATAGTAAACATGAATCTATACTAAAAATATATCCAATTGATTATTTACTTATCAAACAACCTACCTATCATTCCTGATCTGATTACTGGTTCTCTTCCATGCCTTCAGTTTACTAACATCCTACCCAATCAACATAATGCTCAATGAAATGCATGTCACAGTTTTTCATCTCATTTCCCATTCTGATCTAATATTCATAGTTGTCTTTAACGATCATCTTGTCAAGGTTTGTTTATTTGTTTTTATTCTAGGCTCTGGGCCCTTTTTTCAATTAAAATGCTACAGAGAATTATGATATGCAAAAACTATAAAATCATAACTGCTATGATGGTTGGAGTTGTGGAAATCTTCTCTGATGACTTTATTTTCGCCAACACTCAGAGATCACAGAATGAAAACCATTAAACTTATCTAAATTCTTCATTTATTTCCCAAAGGGATTTGTAGGATATTTTTCTGACAGTAAAAGTAATATACATTTATTATTAAAAATGAAACACTACCGAACTATATAAAAAGAAGTTGAACAGTCTCATGTTATCCAGAGATAACTTGTATTAATTATTCTTGACTTTCTATGCACATACTTTTTTACAGAAATGTTATTATAACAAAAGCATTTTAAAAATCTGCTTTTTCCACTTAATGATATCATAAATATCTATTGTATGATTTACTGTAATTTTTTATCAAGTTCACTATTAATAAATATTTAACATTTTTCTAAAATTTTAATATTATGATACTATTATTTGACATCTAAGAAACTGAGGTCCCAAAAGATTAAAAAAAAAAAAAAACAACTAAATCTGGTCACATAGGCAGTTAAGATTTGAGCTAGGGCTAGAAAATTGTATTCTGATTCACTATCTCCTCCAGGTAGAGAAAGGTAAGACCATGGGAAGCTGAAGAGAAGAAATACCTCCTTTGCTTTAAATACCTCATTTACTCTATCCCTTATTTATTATCCTAATCTGATTTAAATTGACGAAACCTGGTTATGTTTTGGGGCTTCATGCAGTGTGGCTACCACTGAACTCTTGCTAAGAATTACATGGGGATTAGGAAGAATTGCATAGTGGAATTACCATTTTGGACTTTTGGATTTGCTCATCAGAGTGTGCATGAAGAGTCTCAAAAGAAGATGATAGATTGAACACAATTTCCTGACACCATCTTCTCCCAAGTTCAATATAACTATCTCTCTAAGCTTAAGCAGGGGCTGGGGCAGGAAAGCAAGGCTTCAAGGAATATGTGGGAGAGTTCATGTTTCATGGATGTTGGGAGAAGAGAGCAGGTTCAAAACTTTTTTCACTCCAGGCTTAATTAGAGACATTGGGCTAGCAGCCAAGACACCTATACTAAGGCTGAGAATTCCAAGGTTCTTGAGAGAGCATTTGCTGATGGAAACCCACCCATCCTTGAATGGAAGGATGACACCTTCCTATTTCTCGACTTAGGAGGATATGCAGAGTATTCTGGGGTGGTAAAAACTGCAAAGCAGCCACAAAGATTAGCCAGGGATGTTCTAACTCTCACAACTGAAGAGACCTTATGCGCCACAAAAGATCGATGACTAATATCCTTCAAGCTTGTTTATTGTCATCAGCCAAAAGAAGCAGATTCTATTGAGCCTTTGATCATTTGTGGGTTAAGTTTCCCAAAATTTTTACTGTATGTACTAAGTATGAATAGAGAAATGAACAAGGAAAAGGAAGTGATAGTGCATCCAAAGAGGAACAAAGAACCAGCAGAACACCAAGGACAGGCTGCTTCAAATGCAATAGAAATGCTGTAGGAGACAAATGGCAACATAAACCACAAGAATTAAAAAAAAAAAACACAAAAAAACAACCCAATAATATTTTACAATATATAATTAAAGCATCAAAATCACTTTCTAAAATAAAAAAGAAATGACTTCTGAACTTGAATATTTCATAGACTATAAAAGTATAATCATTGTTGAGAATCAAATTAGTGGCTTAAAATATCAGTGGAAGAAATAGCTCAACTAAAGGGTAAACAGCTCCCTACAAAGAGAAAAATATAAGGTAAATGAAGGACAAATCTAGAAGGTCAAATGTGGAAATAATAGGAGCTTCAGAACAAAAGAAATTCTATAACTTGAAGAAAGACTTTAATGGATTGAATTGTATTATTGAGTTCTGGGCAGATTTAAAGAAGGAAACTAATGTCAAAAACCCATGTAAATCATGGTATGTGCAGTACCTAAACCTAAAAGGTAGTGGACTATTAACTACTAAGGAAAACGACCGAGATCTACTAATACTAGACTTAGACATGGAATACTTCATCTTTCAGGGTAAAGATATACTCATTGTTTCAGAGACTACATCAATTCCCACCTGAAAGAAACACTCAAGAAAGGATTCTAACCAAATAATAAACAAATCAGAAGAAACCTTAAAGTAGAGAAACCTGAAGACGAGAGAAAACAGTGATGAATTATAAATTGTATAGTATACGTGGTTTAAGCCTAAACAAATAATAATAGTCCGACTAAGGATTTGAAATATAAGTCACAAATAAGTTTTCTTGAAAGAGAAGAAATTTATTTAAAGCAAAAACAACTAAAAGAAATGAAATCACTAAAAGTCCTAAACAAGCTCAGTAAAATTCCTATCAGTTTCTAGGAGTGGGAAGACTGGGCAGGGGTAGGGGTAGGGGGGCTGGGGGGGGGAGGGGGTTCTTATTTGGTGGTCAAATGTTATTAAATTTGAGAAAATAATATCTAATATTGTTTGGTTTATTCCAAATGTTTTGTTAATTACAAGCTGTAATTGACTACCAACATCAAAAAATGCTATTTATGGAGCCCACCTAGGTAAGGCTTGCCACTGCCCTTCAGCATACTTTGTAGAAGTACAGAGGAGATTTTGTTCTATTATAAAGTAGTTAGGATTAGATGCCTGATGGTGTGAATCAGCTTCTACCTGTTTGCCACACCACGAACTTATACCCCCAAATCTGTATTATAACAGGGTATAGCTAAACTAGTTTCTAAATTGTTTTGGAAATTTAAAATTTAGGAAGGCAAATTATAAATGTAAAGTTTAACCTTCATCTTGTCAAAATGTCACAAGTTATTTATTATCAGGACCAGAGAAGTACTAGGGCCTAAATTCTCAATAAAGGCAAGTGGTTTGTATTGTCTTTATGTGATTGCGACCCTTCTCCATGTTCTAAATCCAAGTTTAATGTTGTCTTTTTCTTTTTAATGATTTCTTTTCACTTAAATTCTTACATCATCCCTTACACATTTTTCTCCATAGCAACATTCATCTTTAACTCATAAAACATACTATATTTTCTAAAGTTAACATTTTCCTTTGTTGAAATATTCAAGATAGTTATGCAAACTAACACAGCACAAAACATAAAATAGTACCTTAATTGTTACCTGGAAAATTTCAAAGGCTAAGTAGACAATTTGAGTAATTAAACCTTAAAGAAAAAAATTGTTCTGCCACATTTTAGTGAATCAGCTAACAGAAGATGTTTTGGAGGGAGGGGTACGAATTACTTTGTTAATTATAGCTATGTAACATTAGCTCTGGAAGTAATCATTTTCTTCCTCATTTCATTCAAGAAATGAATGTGTGATTCCTTGTATATGCTATGTTAAAAATCTGATCATAACTTATGTTCAGGGGAAAAATGAACACTTCTTTCTGAGCTAATTATCCAAAACTAGCATTCTCTGACACAGTGAAGAAACAGATTCTTTCCTACATTAAAACCGATGATTCCATGCATCCCTTAATAAATTTCTACATATGGTTTTTATTCAACTCTAAGATATTTTTATTTTTCATTCAACCCAAAGATATTTTTATGTGTCACATAAACAGAAGTTTCATTAATCAAAGAAGCCAATAGTTATATTAAATATATGTGTTTTCATTAAATATATATAATTTATACTACACATCTATTACTTATATATTTATAAAATTTATAAAATTGTATTACCAGTTATGTAAAACATGTTCCCTTTGTCTATAATAAATTTCCATTTTCAGTACTGGCTTATAAGCTTTCTAAAGTCACAATAATTTGCTCATGGGACCAATAATCAGCACCAACCCAACCACAGAACACTATCTAACAATGGGCAAGTTTCAGTAAAAATGTTCCCGGTTGTCTGAACTTAATAAAATATGGTCTAAACTTGTCTCATATCTCTCTAATAAGATAGGAGTTCTCAGAAGCCTGATAGTCTCTAAAGTCTGTTTTGTCATTTCATTTAATAATTATTTATCATTGTTAATGCAGTCAAATTAGAAATACTCGTAAAGAATATTAATGATTAGAATTAGTTTTTTGATCTTGATAATGGGTCAGAGTCTTTTTTATTGTACAATACTTATTCATTTTACTGGTATTGCAAGAACTATTGATGAATTTTTAAAAATGCTTTTCCACTCCTTTCTATGTCATTCTTGTTTTAGAGTACTATCATTTTTGTTTATATCTGGAGTGAATGTTATTGCAAAATATTGTTTACATACATATATACACATGTATATTTAAGTAGAAAATATATACAAAATAATGCTTATTTTTATTCTGGTTATCTATCAAATATGTCTTCATGTTATGAAGATCTGATTTATTATATTCTTTTATGATATCTTATTAAACTCTGAAAAATGAAAAATGACATTTTTGTATAATTTACTCACTTTGGTGACTATATGATAAATAAGCAAAAAGTCTCATTAGCTCAACACATATTTTATAGTTTTAGGAAAATAAAAAGTAAAATCTATTTTTGTTTGCAAGATCATTGAGCACTTTGTTTCATATTAAATGACCACATCTCTAAGTATAGCAGTATGGAGTTCAATCACAAAATATAACGTGGTCTTAGCCTTCAAGATTTTTTAGAGCTAAACTAAAACGTCCAACCCTGATACAAAAATCTGCTTCTAGAATTATACAAATTTCAACATATATTATAAAACATTCTATTCTTCAGCTTGCCAAAGATATACAGTTTTCATTACTCTAGAATTTTTTTAAAAATTGATGAATAGTCAGATTGAAATCACAAACAGGGTGTTAATAAATAGGCTGTTGTAGGGTTTACAACAAATAACCTTGCAAGGAAAGTACACTCTGTGGGCCAAATATTGTTATCACTTACCAGCTCTTCTTTAAGTTGGGAAATGACTTCATCCCTCTCTTTTAGCTGCAGCTTGAGCATCGAGCATTCATCTTTCATTATATCCTATAAAAACATCAAAGAGATGGCATAATAGGCTTAGCCATTTCACTTTGCTCTTGATAAGGAAAGTCAGCTTCACACAGTGGGAGATAATTACATCTGACTAATGAAACTCAAATTCCTTCTCCAGTATGAAATTTTTCATAATATATTCTGTTGCAACACAAACAAGCTAATGTATTGAAAGATGTTATTATGTCATATGATGGTATATAGGTATATATATATATTTTTTTCTTTAGGCTAGTCTTCCTTCTTCTTCCCTCCCTCCCTTCCTCCTCCTCTCCCTCCATTCCTCCCTTCCTCCCTCCCTCCCTTTCTTTCATATCTATTTGTCCATTTTGTTGCCGAAGACAAAAACCAGGGACTCATCCTAGATTCTTTCCTCCCATTCCTGTGCATACATAATCAGTGGAATAAAAAGAACTGTACTCTAAAAGAAATAAATTATCTACCATTTGTTCCTCTGCTATAATTAAACATTAATTCCCAAAGAAATGGCCATATTATAATCTTTATCCTTCGTGACTTCACTGTAGCATACGTCACTTTCACTAGAGCTCTAACTTTGGGCATTTAATCTTCTCACTCTGCAGATATACTCAGCCTTAATCTCTATGCAAACAATCCATCCACATCCATGGCCTCTTCTATTCAGTGCTTGTAACTCTCAGATGTATATACTTAATCTAGTCCTATTTGCCTTCTAAGCTCCGGCCTACAAATACAACTCCTTTCTGAACATAAACACAGCATTGTCCTACAGACATTCCAACAACATTCAGTTCAACTTTTTTTTCCTCCACTCTAGAATTTAACTTCTGCTATTTCCCCCATCACCTTTGTTTTTCCTAAAAATAATAACCAAGAAGCCATCCTATATTCTTACCTCTTATTCATCCTGAACCAAATCTAAAACCAAATTCTATAATCTTACTACTTTTCAACTAGCTCTTCTCTATTATTCATGGACTTCACCAGGCACTCATTGCTCTTTACCTGGATTTCTGTAATAGTCTCTAAACTGTTTTTTCCTACCTTAATCTCTAGGTTTTTCCCTATCTGCCAGAAAAATTTTTCTAAATGGAATTAATTATGTCACTTCCCAATTTAACAGCTTATCACCTTTACTGCATTCCATATAATACTTCAAATGTTTGCTTGTTTCCCAGCCTCACTGGACTAGTTTTTCCCCACCCCCATTTGAGAGTATAAACTCTATTCATTAGCATATACCAGCACCAAATCATAGTGTTGTCGCATATAATTTGCTATATCCAGGTTTCCTTCCAATAAAACTACCAAATAAGCAGTATGGGCATTAGAATTCCACTCCCAATTCCTTTGAATCTGTTACCCTATTCTGAGATGACAAGGAAGAAAACATCTAATAGATTAGAGAAAACAGAATACTTGTTTACACAGCTACTTCTCATGATGCTAATAGTATCTATTTCCTCTATACTGAGCAATGCCAAATATATGAATCTATTTTATTAATTTCTCTTTTTATTTGCTGACAACAGTCTGGACTGAGAGATATTTCTAACATATATTCAAAAAACATACTAATTATCTCTTTCATGTTCCCTTTATTTAGTAATAGTTCTATTTCTTCCTTAAACCATTGGTTTTCATGGATAGATTATGCCTATAATTTTAAAAATTTATGCTTTTGATTCTAAATGGTACATGTTTTACTGTTAATAGCAAAAAGGTTTAACTTGCTCCACAATGCAAAGGAAACATTAGCAGACTTAGGAGGCAGGTAATAGAATAATCATGTTCCTTAGAATCTGAGAAATCCAGATCAAATCCTGGTACTGAAAATCACTATACATGTGGCTTCTTGCAGGTTACTTAACTCCTTTGATCCACATGCAAATTTCTGTGGAGGTTAATAATGAATGATGCCACTAGACTAAAATCTACCTGATGGGAAAAACAAACAAACAAAAAACTTCAAATACCTCTACTGTATTAGTATTTATATTCTCAACATTTTACACAAGATCTCACTTAAGAAAAGTTATTTCATCCTCATAAAATAATAATGTGCTCAGAGGTTGTTTTCTCCAGATAGCAGATGATATGCTGGAGTTAAGAGTGCAAAATATTCATTGAGGAATAAATCCCTGTGAAAGGAAAGCCGGAGGAACCAAGATTGGGGAGGGGGACAATCAGACCAAGATTCAGACTTGACAAATGCTCTGCTTGTTGAATGAGTAGCTCCACAATTAAGCTTGCCTGTTAGAAAATCCCATAATGAAGGAAAGTGAGGGAGGCCCTTGTACCACTGACTTCTCAGTCATTGGCTGGTAGCTGCCTCAAGAAGAGTTCGATCTCAGCTACCACTGCTTTACTCAGTTATTGTTTCAGGCTACCCAGAGATGAGCTTGACCTCAAAGGGAGCGTTGAGGCAGGCTCTGAGGGTCCTGGG
Organism: Tolypeutes matacus; assembly: GCA_026826555.1. NCBI lineage: Eukaryota > Metazoa > Chordata > Mammalia > Cingulata > Chlamyphoridae > Tolypeutes > Tolypeutes matacus. The sequence continues at coordinate 7,225,804 of JAKSZT010053779.1, read as the reverse complement.
GCCAGACAGCAAATCATACTCCTTGCAGCTGGGCAGCAAGTTCTTTCTTGAAGAGGGATCTGAGCCACAGCATACAACATCTACCACAAATGCCTTATGTTTATCAGTTACCTCTTAGCTTAAAATAGAAGATTTACCCATACAATGGCTACTAAGAATTGTAAAGCAACCTGGTTTCCTAAAAATACATTTTAAAACAATTCACTTTACACAATTCTCAGATTATAATCCTGCCAAAATTTTCAAGAAGTTCATAATCTCAGCTTTAAATTGAGTACTTGTTAATAAATAATTTACATTTATTTGTTATGGAATAACATGTTAAATATTTTTATGCATCATCAGATGTCAATGACTTTGCAAAAGAATGTTTATTTACCCAGAGTTTTGTTTTCAGTTGTGATATGTCACATAAGTGTCTGTCATACTACTTGAGCAACCCTTATTCTTATATTAAGGTTGATAGTAATATTCTCTCAATGTCCTCACTATATTTTCAAAATTCTAGAATATATTTGTCAAGATAATCTATTGAGTTACTTCCACACATATCGATGTGTGGAATTAACAAGATTTTAATATTCTGTTTTTCAAAATAATAATTTTATTCCATTAACCTGTAGGTTAATGTAACCAATTTAACCTTATGCTTATTTAATGTATGCTATTCATAGATAGGAAAGGTATAATTTAATAATTATGATATCCTCTGTTACTCATTCAAGTATAATTAAATTTTATAGCTAAAAGTCAATTTTATTATTTCCCAATTTAATAATTATTCATAAATATGGAATTCATAGTGTGATAGTTTAAAGATGCATGAGAATTCTTTACTACTATTCCTATCGAGAGGTAGAGTCTAATGCACCTCTCCTTGGATCTGGGATAGTTTTATTGACTACTTGATTAAATATAGAATATATAGAATAAGATAGAATATCTGTCTTATATAGAATAAGATAGAAATAATTCTGCATCACTTTCAGGATTAGGTCAGAAAAGCCTTTTAGCTTCCACAGTGGTTTCCACAGTGAGCTCTAAAATGTCAACCAGCTTCAATTGCCAGCCATGAGTGAGCCATCGTGGATGACTGCAACTGCTTGTGAACCCCCAGGCTAGAACAGATCAGTGAAGTCCTCCCCAAATTCCTGACTTACAAAACCGTGAACAAAGTAAAATTGTTGTTTTGAGCCTTTACATTTGGGGATGATTTGCTGACAGATAACCAGAACATTTGCCAAACACCAAATTATAACTGAAATAAATGTAAATTATGACCTATTATAGTTGTAGTTGTTTATGAATTCATACTGTTAATTTCTTAAAATAAAATTTTTAAAATTTGTGATTTTTGTGATTTGTTTTAGAGTGATTTTTCAAATAGCTCATTTCAAGGATAACAGGAATATCTATGTCCTCATATAACCTACTAGAATCAGAAAGACAGTTATAAAAATTTCTTAAAAATTGTTTTATTACATCTATTTTACTTTGAAAATTTGGTAAGTTAGAGACACAATTATAAATTTGGAAAATTATTTGTCCTAAATTCAGTTTCCTGACCCCCAGTCTCATGTATTTTATTATATATTACCTGTAATTAGAACTACCTCATTGCTTCTGAGTAAATGGAAATCAAATGCCAAAAAAAAAAAAGGTAATTAGAATCTGCAAATCATGTTGAAAATGATCGTATTTTGAAATGAGAAATGAAGGGAAAAATCAAGTAATACTTTCTAATTTTCTCACAAACCTCCTTATATTCCTCAGGTAGAACTATGGCCATCATTCTTGACTATCAGTTACAAAAACATGTCACATTTGGTATTGATCATCATGACTCTCTTTGTATTTGTAGACTTCTAGTCTTCATTCTGGAGGGCTTTACTTTATGACTTACAAGCTGTTTCCCTCATTCTTTAAACAAAATGTCAAAAGATTAAAAAATAAAGAAAACAGACAACTCTATCAGAGCAAACAAAGATAGAATGTTATGAACAAGCAAATAAAGAGAAGCAAGAAATAGGAATATGGCAGGGAAAGACAACAGGGCATAGATTAGAAAATATAAAAAGGAATAATAATTGAAAATGTGTTTTGCAGCTCTATCTAAATAACTGACCACACATAATTCTTATGTTAATTTAGCCTTTTAAAGGAGCATGCTGTCTGCAACAACTGGGTAGCTAGTACAGCCAGCCATACAATCATCAAAACAGGTCCACAGAAGTAACTACTTTTCAGATATTGAAAACAAGGTCAATAAAAATGCCACTCTAATTCTTTAGTTATTATTTGAAAGACTATTTCATAAACTATTTGTGTCAATAATTGTTACATGATGTTATAAAACAAATTTCTGTTCACTAGCATCCAATTTTAAAAGATTATAGATCTGTCTTTATATACTCAAGAGATTAACATTCCCTTGATTTCTAATAGTAGAAAGCTTCTTTTTCTAAGTTTTACTTGCATAGAAACATAGAAATAAAATAAAGGCATAATATTTTCTGATGTTTTTAATTATTATATTTTTACCAGCGGTAAAAAGTAAATAGCTTAAGCAAAGACTCACCCTCTATTTTCTTAAGTAACTAACGAATGTATTGCTAAACAGTACCATAGCTTATATATTAGAAGCCGTTTCTACAGTTAGACAGCAACAACAAGTAAATGTCTGATTTTTGGGTATTATATTTACTTTGATCTTCAGAATGTCGCAGCATTCAGATGCTGGTGAAGTTTGCAAAGAAAATGCAAAATATAAAATTTCAAAAAATTTATTTTTCCAAGTACAGTCAAGGACTAACAGGTGTTCAAAATGAGTATCTCAGAATTGTATTTTTGAACATATAAATCAAATCAGGAAACAAAGTATGCTCCCTTACCACAGTAGTATATCTGCTGGGATCTCATGCAATTAAAGAAGAGACCACTTGACTGCCAGCAGAATCTTGTCATCTATAAATGGGGTTCAAAGCAAATCTTGCAAATTCTTACTGATCTTCATCATTCAAAAGATAATAACAACTTCTATTTGTACAGGAGCTTTATAATTTTCAAAACGTTTTGTTATACAGAATCTCTTTTTTGTGATTAGAATCATTCTTGGCTAGCTTTGGACAAAATGGTATCTTTCTAGAATAAGCATTGTCTAGGCAGAAAAATAAAGCAGAGAAGACATAGTTTTAGCAAAGTTAATATAAAAGAAAAATATTTAAAATAATATGAAGACCCTTAAATTGTGTTCATCATCCACACAATAAAATTTATTGTAGTCCTGGGTTTTTGGAATAGTTAAAAGCATTAGCCTACACTGAGAAACTTGCTAAAATATTAAAACAGTTCCATGAGATTCTGGGCTTGTTTCCAAGTTGTTAGTGCCCCCTCTGATTCACTTTCCTGCATTAAGAAGAAAAGAATTGGGTTGTATAACTCTACTATATAATGCATTTCATTTTACCAAATTCTTCCTAATTGTACTGTAAGTGGACAGTACTTGTTAACCTAAGTCACAATCTCTGTACAAAACTAAATTTTTAAAACAAACATTGATATTTAATTTTCTAAAACCATCTTAAAAATTATAGTATTTTTCAAGTGGAAGGATGAGAAACAAATTTCCCAGTGTCATAGAGTTAGCAGACATGTCAAATCAGCTACCTGATATTTTTAGGACTAAAACCCATGAGTTTCCTCAAAATTAATTATGAACTATCCTCAAAATATAAATGTCTTTATAAACTCACCAACAATTAGTTTCTTAACCAAAAAAGTCAACACTTGATAAAGTAATATTTAATTTACACTGTGCTATGGGACTTGCTTAATAGGAAATTCTTGAAGAAAAACATGTTCTTAAGGGTTTGAGAGTCTGTAATCCCCTCTTTTTTTCTCTCAGAGAAGGCAGGTAAGATTGCCATTTTATGCAAAGGAAGCAATTGTTTATGTGTCCATTACCACAATATAGACTATGCAAGAAAAATGTGAATCATTTTAAAAACACGCTTAAAGGTTCCTTTCTGTTATGAAGTCATTTACTTGATTTTGAATTTTAAATAAGGAAAAGGGGGACATCTTATCCCTCAGCATCCTGAATGAAGTAAGAGAGTTATGTTTGAATGACATTTGAACTCCCTTTCTGGGAAGGAAAAGTAATCAGACATAAAACACATTCCTATCCCCCACGCTGGCAGTGCTGGCAGGAGCTTGACTGCTGGTAGTGGGCACCACTCTGCCATTCTGCTGAGACCAGAATGCTGAGCCAGCTCTTGGGTCCTGGACACCTTCAGAACAGAAGATATGAATACTATGGAGCACTGCTTGGAAACAATACATATGCTTTATTTTTTTAACTTATTTATTTGGGTAATAGAGGGAGAGTAAAGCCCTTCTGATTTTATATGTTAATAAAGGAGTAAAAACTAGAAAGGGGAAACATCCCAAATATTGGCAGATGCTTAAAAAAAATGTGTAGTGTCCTGTTTCATGAGGTGCAGAATTGTGGAATCATGACAATGACAAAAAGAATGGAAATAAATAATGGTTTAGGAAGTTTCAAGGATTCTGGCATAATTGTAGAATTCTGGGAGGAAATAAAAAGCAGGGAATTCAACATCATGCTGAACAGAAATCATGGATAATGTGGCTTAATTTTAAGCAGTGGCTTCAGGCAATCTGTAGGGTCAGAAAACTAAGCCACAAAAAGCAATGAACATTAGATGAAGCTACAGATGATAACTACAAAACATAGGCCATTATATAGGAAGGAAAGGAGTAAAGGTCATGCTTTGTTCTTCTCAGGAGATGCTAATGGATAGCAACAGCGTACACAGTAGTCTCTTCAAGTACTCATTATGTACCATTGTAAAACAGGAGTCTTTTAAAATGGCATATAATGAATTTGGGAAAAGCAGTTCTTTCAACATTTCGAACAGTTGCGTATATAGTGAATGTCTGCACACTGTGTCCAACTGTTTAATTAACTTCTATACAAACAACATTTTGGCTTGAGATTCATTTAATTAAACTTAAGAGTACTGAGAAGTTTTAGATTATCATTAAACATTAAACTATTCTTAAATTACCATCTAATACAGAAGAAAACATACAGTATAGCAATTTTTTTTTCATATTACCTCTTGCTGTCAATCATTCCAGGCAGAGCAGACTTGTGTGTTTTTATTGTACACAAATTAGTTCTGTGACCTTGAGCAAATCAATTACTAATAACAAAAATAATTTTTTGAAATTCTGTAATAATACCAGATGCTGTATCAAACCCTCTGCATATATTATCAATCGATACCACATATTTAGAGGAAGGTGTTATTAACCACATTTTCAGTGTTTTAACAACTTTCCCATGGTACAGAGCTTAGAAATGAGTATTTCTGAAATGATATCAAAATCCACATTATCCCAAGCCAGTATACTTCAACAGTGGTCTATAGTAATTCTCGGAGCCTCAGTTTTCCCCATAAAGTGGGGTTCATGATATTTTTCACATGGGTATTATAATATCTAAGGGAAAAAAACCATAGTAGGCAGAATGTCTAAAATGGTCCCCCTAAGTTATCTTGCCCTAATCTCCAGAACCTGTGAATATAATGAGTAGCACTCATGTGGTTATATTATGTTAAACGGCACAGTTGACCTTAAAATAGGGAGTTTATCTGAGTGAGCCCTTAGATGCAAAGGTTATTCTCTGGTTGGTGACTGTATAAATCAGTTTTATTTGAAGAGTGAGAAGGACTTGACACACTGTTGCTGTTCTGAAGTCTGAACTGGTCACATGAACAGGAATGGGGACGGCTGTAAGGAGCTGAAGGAGGCCCCAAGTTGACTGGCAGCCAGGAAATGGGAACCTCAGCCAGGAAATACAACCCAAAGAGCCGAATACTTCCAATAACAGGAATGCACTTGGAGAGACCCTGAGCTCCAAATGAGAACACAGACAATTCCTTGATTTCAGACTTGTGAGACTCTGAGCTTGAGAAACTAGTCATGGTATTCCTGATTTCTGATCTGCAGAAATTAGTGTTTTCTAAAGTCCTGAGTTTGCAATACTTGGCTACACAATGATAGAAAACTAATACAAAGATGGAAGTAGTAGAGTCAAAAAGTTTTCTTGAGAAAGAAATATCTAACCAGAATCTTAAAAGTCAGAAGAATTTAGTAAATGATTAAAAAAAAAAAAAAAAAAAGATACAGGCTTTCCAAGCAAAGGCAGGAACATGAGAAGGCCTGGAGTCAGAGGAAACCATGGCAAGAATTGATGAACAGTGAGTATTTGAGTATAATTGTACAGACAGGTATACACATTGTCTAGAGGAGATAAATAAAAAATAATGATAAAAGTTATTTATTCCATAATAACAAATTTCCATTTTGATGACTATGGTGCATCAATAAAGAATTTTAATTTGTGGAAAGATATGATCAGATATAAGTTTCTGCAGCTTACCCTGGGTACTGTGTGGAGAATGGGCTGGATGGGACCAAGACTAGAGACAGGAATCTATTTTACTAATCAGATTAAATAGTTAAAATAGGATTTAAAATATGATAGTGGCTTTGAGAGAGGATTTGAAAGTTTAGGAGGAAGAATCAACCAGGTATGCTTGGAATGGGAAGGGAAAATTGAGAGAGGAAAGTGTCAAAGATGACTTTAAGCATTTAAGCAGGTCTACAGAGTTACTGCAGGTACTTCTCACTACTGTTGAGAGCAAATACAAGAGGAAGTAGAGTTTTAGTATAATAAAGATGGCGAGTTAAAAATTAATGTTCCTTGTAACACTCAGCTGAAGAAATGTAGTAGGCATTGGCTATGTAGTTACGGGATTCAGGAGAGAGATCTGCTCAGGAAATGGACCTTTGGAATCAATAGAATATTGATAAGGAATAACTCAATAGTTAAAAGACAAAAAGAAGTGACTTTGAAGAAAACTGGATGGAGAAACAGGAAAGTGTGGTGTCACAATATCCAAGGGAGGAAATAATTTTAAGGAGGCGAGGTTGATGATGTTAGATACAACAGAGACTAAGGTAAGGACTAAAAAGTTTTCATTGGATTTGTCAAAAGGTTAAATCACTGATGACCTTAACAAAGCAGATTCAGGTGGCATGTTGGAGGTAGTATTACAGTGGACTCAGAAGTAAACTGAACTTGGAGAATAGTGAGCTACCAGCTATATGATATCAGAATTCAGGCTCCTTTTAAGAAATTTGTGAATAGCATAAATCAATAATAGTTGCAAATAGGATTAATTTAATGATGATTATGATTGCTGATGATGGTGGTGGGGTGTATGTGTGTATGTGTGTGTGTGTGTGTGTGTATGTTTGTGAGATGGAAAAGCCTGAGTAGGTATAAAGGCTGAAGAGAATGATCCCGTAAGAAGAGGAAGTTTAAGATACAGGGAGAGAAGGAATAACTGAAGGGAAGTTCTTCAGATGGTATGCTGGTTGAATTATATACCCCAGAAAAAAATGTGTTCTTACTCTGAACCCATTCCTGTGCTTGTGTACTCACTGTAAATAGGACCTTTTGAAGTTAATGTATGACCCTACTGAGTGAGGTTGGGCATTAATCCTATTATTGGAGCCCTTATGAACAGAAAGCCACATGAAGAAGTAGAAACTGGACATAGAAAAGAACATTACATGTGACAGGAAGGCCAAGGAAGCCAAGGGTTGCTGGCCCACCAGGAAGGCTACTGACCCTGGGAAGAGGACTGTATATACTGAAACTAGTATAGGTTGGACATTTAGAAGGAGAACATGATCTACATGAACCAAGTTAGTAAACATGTGATTAAAACAATCAGGCTAAATGCTATGAACTTGGCAGTATAAAGTGAGAGGAACTGAACTGGGGAAGATTATGAAACAGTAACCTTGCCCTTCCTTCTTTACAGGGCTATCTCTGAGATAGGTGTCAGAGTTTTATTTTAGGTATTATGAGGCTCAGATATTAAGTAGGCATATATTTGCAGTTATACTTTCTTCATGTATTGATTCGTTTGTTATTATAAAATTTCATTATTGTCTCTAGTGATATTTCTTATAAAGTCTATTTTGTCTGATATTAATATAACTACTCCAGGTCTCTAATGGTTTCTGTTTGAATGGTATTTCTTTTCCCATTATTTTATTTTCACTCTGTTTGTGTCTTTGAATCTACGGTGGGCATCTTGTAGACAATACGTAGTTAGATCTTGTAATACCATCCTGTCTGATGATCTCTAACTTTGTTTGGGCTATTTAGGCAATTCACATTCAATGGACTTGTTGGCATTTCTGCATTCATATATCCCATATTAGTAGTTATTTTCTATGTCTCCTCTCTTGTTTGTTGTTCTGTTCCTCTTGACTGGATTCATTTGATTAAGTTATTTTTCAGTGTACCTTTTAAGTTGATTTGTTTACTTTTAACTTTTTCTCTATTTATTCTTTAGGGATTCTAATTGAAAGCCTGGTACTTAAACCAATATCCCCACATTTTCTTGCCAAATTTCAGATTACTGTGCTTACTGATAGCTTGTAAGATGGGTGGTCTGTTTTTGAATTAGACTCTTGTTTTTAACAGGGGTGGAAAGAAACAAACCTTAATTTTTCACCTCTAATAATTGATGCATACCCACTCTCCTGAGAAAATGCAAGAGTATTGCTCTGACAGATGACAAATATCCTTAGGGTTGTAGAGCTGGCAATCCAAACTACATAGGTACCAGTGCCGGGGATTGAACCACCTTGTATGTGGGAAGCCGGTACTCGACCACTGAGCCATGTCGGCTCCCCTGAGATGGTTGTTTCATTTGTTTGCTTGTTGTTTGCTTTTGTTTTAAGGAGGCACTGGGGATTGAATCTGGGACTTCCCATGTGGGAAGCAGGCACTAAATCACTTGAGCCACATCCGCTCCCCAATAATTTTTACTATTACCCCTTATTCTCCACTTTCTCTGACTCACTTAAGCTGCTCCCCCAAGTCCCACACAGACCTTGCTTAGGAGCCATTTGTCCTACCTGACCCATTTTCCTTCAGATATTGCATCATAAACCCCATGAGAAGGTATCTGGAAAAAACAAACCTCTTAAAAGGATAGGGAGGAAAAGAGGAAAATAATTTATGTAGATAAGGCTGGAATATGTTTTTAGTGACCATGGAGGTGGTAAAGTTTGGATCATTTTTACAGAAATACCCCCATTCTGCACTAAATTAAAACTATGTTTATCAAATATTTACTAGACACCAAAAATTGGGGAGTAAAATGGCCAAATTACAACATCAGCAGACCAAGATCACTGTCTTTGAATCCTTTGATATCAGGTGAACTTTATACACAGGAAACCATAACCTTCTGTTAACTAAGCTTAAGAAAATATACAGTAACTGTTAGTTAAAAAAAAAATGTTATTGTAAATCTACTAAAATGTTAGCATTGTAAAGAAAATAAATGGCAACTTATGAAAATGAAAAAAATTAACAGTTTTAAATAGCATTGAACTGATTTTGTTTAGGAATTAATTGAGAAACTGAATGATGCATATTTTTGTCAATAATTGTCAAGTTATTTTGCTGGAATGCAGAAATTTTAATTATAATTCCCAAAATCTTTATTCTGAACTTGTCACATTGAGAGAGTTGTACATTATTATGCTATCCTGAAAATAATGGACCTTTCTGTTCACTTTGACAATCAATTTAATTATAATTTCTGTTCTTCTATTGCTACTCTTATTCTGTTTAGCTGTGCAATGGCTAATATTGTAAAAAGAGAACTGGTCAAGTCACAGGATTAAAACACAATAAAAAGAAAAGAAAGGAAAAGAAAAGAAATGAAAAGAAAAGAACACTGCATATTGAAGGAAATCAATACTGATGTACATGGGCTAGTAAACTAATTAGGTGGTTTTCAACAGGAGTTGAGTAAAGACTTTACCTAAATCATCTTGGAGTCATTTTAAAGATTCCAAGCCTTCATCCAGCCATCCAAGAGTATTAGACACAGGAGGAATTTTTCTAACCTCGGAGTTTAGAACACAATGTTATTAAAAATTAGTTGAATAAAAGAATGAATATAAAATCAGCTTATATATTTATGATAACTGGAATAATGTTTGCTTGTTGTTATCAAAATGTGCCATAAATTGCCCTCATATGACACACATTATCCGTTATTCATGATGATGGGGACAAGACAGGTTTTTCTATAAATTATTCAAAAACATACACTTATTTGTATATAACATTGTGAGCTTTATGGGTAAGGAAATACTCAGAACGCTGGTATATAATGGAAGGTCTCTAAATTTGAATAACTTTTTAGCTTAGTTCTTCTCTACTAGCTATTTCCTTTCAGTCTTTAAACTGGCTTTTAAGTTTTTGCCTTTCCCCCTAAAACAAGCCTAACAATACATAAAACAAATCTAAAAACAATGTGATTCCTGACTTCTATTTCTGATATTATCCTCCTTTCAATAATGAGATTCTTAGAAGAGAAACTACATTTATAGAACCCACATCCTTATTTGCTCACCACAAATAAATAAGAAATAATTGTTCAATCTCCCTGACTCTGAAAGCTGGTTTCCACTCTAGTCAATTTAAATTGATCTCATCAATGTTAAGCTGAAACACTTTTTCAGTTCTCAGTTTCATCTTTGATTTAAGTTTGGCAATACAAAATCCCTTCTTCACAATATCTGTTTCTTGTATACTTCTGCACTATCACTTTCTCTGATTACGTAGTCTGGCTTTCTTCAAGATTTTCTTTGTCTTTGGTTTTCTGCAGCTTAAATATGATATGCCTAGTTGTAGATTTTTTGGTATTTCTCTTGTGTGGTGTTCTCTGAGCTTCAAGGATCTGCCATTAATTATGAAAAATTCTTGGCCATTATTATATTGAAAGTGTTCTATAAATCTTATGGGGAGTGGATGTGGATCAAGCAGTTAAGTACCTGCTTCCCACATTTGGTCCTGGTGCCTCCTAAAAACAAAAACAAACAATAAGCAAACAAATGAAGAAACCAACTCAGGGGAGCCAGTATAGCTCAGTGGTTGAGAGCCACTTCCTACATACTAGTTCCTGGGTTCAATCCCAACCCTGGTACCTCAAAAAAGAAAAAAAGAAAAAAAAAAAAACAAAAAAAAAACTTATGATTAAATCTCAGTATTTTAGGGGCTTATTCCCCTGGGCTGTGACCTTCACAAGTGTTTCTTAACAATATTTCCCCTCATTAGGTGAGCTGGAAAGATTAGAGGGGGTGGAATTGAGTAAATGACTGTCCCCCTAAGGGAGGTAAGGTTCTGTAAAGTCCTTTGTCCTGGAGATTAGGTCTTTGTTATGGAAAATGCTCTGAGCACAAAGGATTACTTTTGTCCTATTTCTGCCAGAGACACAGAGGATTATTCTTGGCTCTTCATTAAGAATTTGGTGGAGTTCCTAGAGGTAAGAACCATGAAAGACCCTGTAAGACTGTGTGGCCCCGAGAGTTTTTCACACTCTAGTGTGTCCACATTCAGCTTCCAGAAATTTGCCAGAATTATTGTTCCTACCAGTTTATGACTCCCACAGCTTTTCCTACAGAAAAGCCCATCTCAGCTGTGATTTTCTATATTCATGTGTCTTTACAGATTTGGGGATGGCAGTTTGCTTTATGGCCTCAATTATATGATGGGTCCAAGAAAAGTCATTGATTTTTCAGTTTATTTTTCTTTTTCCTGTGGTAAGGATGGGAGTGATAGCTTTCAAACTCTACATTTTGAAGCTGAAATTTGAAGTCTCCATCTAAAACTTCTCACCTTTCACATTCCATATCCAATGGACAAATAATCTGCCTTCTGACCAAAAAACAATTTAATTGATACTCCCTTTAATTAACATTCCTTTTCTTCAATCCTGATTGCCACTGCCTTACTTTAGACCTTTGCATCTGATTAGAATTCTCTAAGATCCTCATAATTGCTCTCTATGCCTGTATTTTAACACTCACTAAAGGAGCCTTAATGTAGTTATTTATGTATATTTCTTAATTTATTTATGAACAGCAGGCTCTTTGAAGATAGGATCATATTTTATCTTTGTACATTCAAACTCATCTAGCCCAGTAACTTGCACTGAGATCAAGTTTAAAAATTCACAATTGGATGAGTGGATGGATGAGTACTCAACCATCCTGTCTGAGTTGAAATTAGACTCAAATTTGAAGTTAAAATTGATTTTGATTTCCTTAGATTAGTCCAGAGTTTCCTTAAGGGAAGATATTCTGCCTAAAAATATATCCATTAATGATGCCAGTGGCTGCCTCCTGGTGGTATTTTAATTAACAATTCAATGAGGAAAGGCTAGAACATGTGTGGTATAATCAAAACTCTGGATTTTCTTTTCTAATCCGGAAAGTTCATCCCTGAAATTTTCAGAAGTATTTATCAAGAAATAAGTTTCCTGTTTTCACAGTACTAAAAGCATTTAGAAGAATATTTTATAATAGAAGTGTTCTTTGTTCTATTTTTGTTGTTATATCCTCCATTTAACACACTGCTTTGGTTTTCAATATCTTTTTCAATGTTTTTACCCTCATTTTGTAAAGTACATCACAATTATTATTCCAGTCTTTCATAAGTAAAATTGAAGTAGAAAATGGAAATAGAAAAGATAAGTGACTTGATTAAGGCAAGCACAAAGTTATTAAAAGAGAAATAAAAGAAAAAAGAAAAAGAAAATAAAATATTGTTAATATTTCAATAATGTTTTCATACTTATAGACAACAGTTATAGAAAACTGAGAAAAATACAGAAGTTTTTAGCAATTCTAATATATATAACCAAGACTACATGGTATATATATAGATATTTATCAAAGAATACAGAAAATAAGGATACAAAACACCTTATTATTTTTAACCTCACAGGTAGAGGAATTTAAAAAATGTTTACAATCAATATTTTATCAGGAAAAAATCTTCTAATTTTGATTTTTAATAAAAATAGGGCAGATTGCCCAATTAGTTCCATGGGGTTTATAGCCATCATTTTATTAAATTTAATTTTATACAAACCCTATGGTTTAGCTAGCATTACTGAGATTTTACAGGAGAGCAAAGAAACATAAAGAAACTTCAGTAACCAAGATTCCACAGCTATAGTCACATTATAAAGGAGGTTTGCAAGTTGCATGTTTGATGAATGACTACTTTCTGAATTCAGAGGAGTTCCTGGCTCTATAGAGAAAAAAAATTTGTGAGGAATACTATTTCTATTCTAGGTTCCAAGAGTTCATGCTCTTCTAAAGATCACACACATACATACATGTTGATACTTCAGTAATTTTAGGTTACTGTTACAAAGTAGGTTAATAAAGTAAAAGGGAAGTATTTCTGGGCCAAGATGCTTGCTGATAAGGCTCCTAGGGTTTCCTTAACTTATCATTATTTTAAGAGAATCATTTGTATGAATGCCCACTGATACAGAAAAGTGAACAGTTTCTGTTTCCTAGGCAGCTCAAGCAAATACCATGAAATGGGTAGAACGAAACAATGGAAATTTATTCACTAATGGTTTGAGGCTGTGAAAAAGTCCAAATGAAGGTATCATCAAGGCGATGCTTTCTTCCTGAAGATTGGCATTCTGGGGCTGACTTCTGACATCCTTGGTCCTTATCTCTTGTGTCACATGGCAAGGCACATGACAGTACCTCCTGATTTCTCCCTTCTCTTCCAGATTCTGCTAATGTTCAGCTTCTGGCTGCTCCCTCTGGCTTTTTCTGTCTGAATTTCATTCTGCTTATAAAAGACTCCAGTAATAGGATTAAAATCCATCCAGATTGAGTTGGGCCACTCCTTAACTGAAGTAACCTCATCAAAAGGTCCTTCTTACAATGGGTTCACACCAACAGGACTGTATTAAATTTAAGAATATGTTTTTCTGGGGGTATATACAGCTTCAAAGTGCCAAACTACTCTCATTTTGCCTACTCCTTTTCCTTTCTGACATAATTAACTGGATGGCAAAATACTTTCCTCCCTTTGCTCTCATTTTCAAATTTTGAATAAGTAAAGTTATGGTGGGTAATATGGGCCTTCTTAACCCCTAATCTCTATTTAATATAGGTCAGGGAAAGTTTGCAGAATTCCTTAGGACATGCAGCCTGCAAGTACAATAAAAACAAACAACTGTACCTCACTTCTTCTGCCATCTCAGCATTTCTCTTTTATTATTTTGGTCATTAATGAATCTGAAATATTCTTAAGGATTATTTAGATAGGAGGCATAAAAGGATATGACTGAACTTATTATTGGGGAAAAGAAGACTATAAAAGTTACAGAAGGAACTTGTTGTCACTGAGAAGTAGGCAACACAGATTTTCTTATACTAATATATGGTGATGAATAACTGCATAACACATACATAGGGAATGTCTTGAGAATATCTATATCAGTTAGGGTGGCATTGGCAGTAAGTAAAAAGATACCCAACTAAAAGTAGCTTAAATAGAAAAGATATGGATTATCACATATAACAAGATGGCAAGAGATAGTTGATTCTGGGTTTGGTTAAATCAACAGCACAATCATTAGTTGACATTAGTTCTAAGGCTTGACCCTTCATAGTTGCAAGAAGGCAAACACGGCTTTATGAGGCATGCCCTCAATAAAGTTTCTCCTTACAAGTCTCTTTTTCATCCAATGAAGACTTTTTCTCTGCAATGGCCATAATTGGGCCACATGACCAAGCACTAGCTTCAAGGGAGTATCAAGCATGTTTCAGCAGGCAGGCTCTGTCAAAGAAGAATGTATGTCTGAGGGAGGAGATCACTGAAGTTTTTGCTATAGAATCTGACTTTGTAAGGATGTGCATATAAACCTTGAAGAACTCTGGCATGAGCTCACCTTCTTATATCTTTCTTTACTTAAAAAATCTTTCATTGGTTAATGCATTTAGGAATAGGTGAATGTTGAATGGTAGCCATTTGGGGCAACAGGATGATAATATAGAAGCAAATAAGATGGCAAAATGTACTAATACTCTCTGCACAAGGGACAGATGTTTTAAAATTCTGATGAGTATTACGGAAGAGAATTACTAGGTTCCGAGGAAACCCAGCCTATTCTTTTATGATGAAGGGCTATGAAATCTGAAGAGTATGATTTGATGAAAAAATTCCTTGAATAAAGTGATCATATGTGTACATGGGAATACAGAAACTTCAAAGAAATAAAAGATGTCTAGTACAGATGAAGTACAGAACACAAGAGTACAGAAAGACACTTGAAAATGATATAAAATAAGTCTACCATTTGTTCTTTAGACCTTATCTTGAGGAAGGGGGAATGGATACAGCAGTAAAGGGTTTTAGCAGGACTATAACATAATATTTGCATATAGCTGAAAGAGTGATTGGGAGAAATATGGGGGAGGGATTAGATTGTAAGAGAGGAAATCAGGATTCCAATTAGAAGGCTATTACAATATTAGAGGAAAGAGATAATAGTATATTTAACTAGACTGAATTATAGATTATGTTCCAAGACCTCTAGGCAAGTACTTTAAGTACTCTCTGAAATAATTTTGACCAAGTTATTAATGCACTTGCTTAGGAAATATATAATAGGAAATTAATTCATATTTGGTTTAATAAAAAGTTTTTAAAAGTCAATCAAAACCTTCTTCCCTTATCTCTAAGGGATCAGGAATCCTGAAAGATGGAGGGTTCCCTTGAGCTTAAACATGGTCTCCCACATGCAGCTCACTTGCTTCACTGCATTTCTGACTATTCCCTCACTAAACAAGAAGCAAGATATAGGAGTAACTTGTAATCTCTGGGGTGTTGGTTTGAGGAAAGATAGATTTTGTTTTCAAATATTTTTGAGTGTTGGTTTAGTTTAGTTTTCCAAAAGAATGCATTTTCAATAATATACTGGCATTTAATGGAGAACTCTAACAATAAATTTTCCTTCTTTGATTCATTTACAGCAAGAGTTACTTGTAATCATCCAACAAGAGATACAGCCATCCATGCACTCATGCACATCTTATTTTCAAATTAATCTTCTCTAATATAGTTTTCAAATGATTGAAATGTATTTCTTTCTACTGAGGGACTTATGAAAACAGGGATACAGTATAAATGTTCTCTCTATCACAGTCTTCCAATTGCCACTGGACTGTAAAATACGGTTCAACAAATTAGTTTCTCTTCAAGACTTGAATTTTCTACATCCTGCAGTAGAAACATTAAAGCAGTAGTGTTCAAGATAATATAATTTGAGTTATATGGTTATCAGGCAAAAATAGTATATATATATATATATATATATATATGTTAGAGAGAACTACATGAAAATCGCCTAATGAATATTTTCAATCATAAAGTGGTAAATTTTTTTCCCAGAGAGTAAACCGTAAAAATAAAAAAAAAAAAAAAAAAAAAAAAAAAAAACATTTGAAGGAAAAGAGAGCTATTACTAAAAGGAGGAGCTAATATATATTAGGTTTCAATTGTATGTCAGGCATTCTGGACATGTTATCTCATTTAACCCTCACAGTATCCCTGAATTAGGAACTTGAATTTGTGGTTAAACAATGTGAAACAATGCTTCCAATGTTTAAATAATGTACCCAATTTCCCAGAGCTACCCAGTAAGACTATTAGGTCTGTTTGGCTCCATTGTCCACCTATTTAAATATGATATTATATTGCCTCATTTATAAAAATCTCCAGTATGTCAAACATTCTTAGGCATTTTAAACCCATTTTAATTTAGTTAGTACATCAATCCTTCTGGGAAGATATGGTGGATATCAATATCTATATTATACAGATAAGAAAACTGAAACTCAAAGAGGTTAAACATACCTTTCAAAGTCACACAGTGAAATATGTGAACAGAGATAAGTAATGGAGTTTTCACTTGCTCTTAGATATTTGGATATTAAAGCACACTGTGCTGGTTCCATATTATCCATGATTAATAACACAAATGGTGACAAATGACCAGGAGAAAACTAAGTGAGGGAGGGGAAATAGGAAGTGCTGGATATAAGGTTTGAGAGCTCCACAGGTTAAGTTTAGAGGCATTTTTTAAGTTGCTGTTTTACAGCACAGATTGATTGATTGATTCATTCATTCATTCATTCATTCATTTATTCAACAAATATTGTTGAGTGCCTACTATGTGCCAAGCACTGGGAGTATAATGTTGAAAGAAGCAAGCATGAAGCTTACTCTTGAGAACTGGGAAGACTAAGTAAACTAAGATTAATGTAAGCATTACTGGGAAAGACAGGACAGGGAACTGTAAAAAATGAAAATGCATGGGTATTTGGGTACTGTATTAGTCAGCCAAAGGGGTGCTAACACAAAATACCAGAGATTGGTTGGTCTTTATAAAGAGTATTTATTTGGGGGTAGAAGTCCAGTTACCAGGCCATAAAGCATAAGTTTCTTCCCTCACCAAAGTCCATTGCTACGTGTTGCAGCAAGACAGCTGCTGACGCTTGCCAGGGTTCAGACTTCTTGGGTTCTTCTCTTCCTGGGGGTGCATTTCTCTCCGGACTTAGCTCCTCTGGTTCCTCCACAAGGTCAGCTGTAGACTATGAGGCTCTCTAGGCTTTGCTTCTATCCACAAGGCCAGCTGTAGACTATCAGGCGAATTGCTCATCTCTATCCCGGGGCTTTATCTCCAACATCCAAACTCCAACATCCAAACTGCTTCTCAAAAACTGCTCCCTCTGTCCTTTGCCTTGCCTTTTATATTTGATTCCCCCACCCACCAAAGGGTGGGGCTCAGTGCCCTACTGATGTGGCCCAGTCAATGCCCTAATCATAATTTAATCATGCCCAGATTAACAGATCAGTTTACAAGCATGATTCAATATCGATTTTTGGAATTCATAATTACATTAAACTTCCAAAGGCTACAGGTACCTACAGAATTTAAAACTTAATAACTTTTTAGCTGTTTGACCTTTCTCAAGTTCCTTAAAATCCTCATGCCTCAGTTTCCTCATATGTAAATGGGGAAAGTATAAGTAATTGTTTTATATGGTTGCTGTAAACATTAACCTATATGCTGAAGACTAACATGCATTAATATATGTAAAGAATTTAGAGGGACTGTCTGACTTCTAAGCACTCAATAAATATTAGTTATTAAGCACCAAATAAAGGTTGGCTGTTATTATGATGAGCCATGTTTCCTATTAACATTTAAGTCTATTATCAAAGTTTATTCAATATACAGCCAGCTCTTAATAGGTACTATTAATTAGATCTACTAATTGTAAGAAATCTTTTTCAAACAAGAATTTCTGTTTGAAACAAGGTCAGTCGATGCTCTGAAAATTTTCCTGAAGTTATTATTTAATTTTCTATTATCTTTGAGATAACTTTCAAGAATTTGCTTCTCTTAATAAAAAGACATATGCAAACATCTGTTCAGCAACATTTCCCTTTAACTCTTAGAATCTATATTGTAATCCATCAGCTCTGTCAAAAAATGAGATTTGCCAATGTTAATAGGGAATAAGGGCTTATGGCACAAAACATTATCTCCTTGATTTCAGAAGCATTGAACTAAAAGAAAAGGGAAAACTTGGTTTACTTCATACAATACAATATTTGTTATTAGATTGAAAAACTGTTTAAATCACCTAATTGATTACCAGTGCACATTTCACACTGTGGACAGCACTGCTGTAACTTAACCCCCTTATTTTAGAAATGAAGAAACTGAAATAAATGCTGTGAAAATTATTTTTTCAAAACCACATAGCCAGACAATGGAGCAACTTGTACCCAAAGACAGGTCCCTTGATTGTTGTTCGCTGCACACAGACAACCCAACTTCACATACAATGGCAACTGGCTGCCATAGTGATAGCTAATCTTGGCCTGGGAGACACTTTGCCCAGTGACAGGTTCACTAAGCCTCTACCTAGCAAAGCTGTCAGACCTTTAAACATCTGTTTTACAAAAGAAAATACTCTGCACAGAATATTCAATCTCTTCCCCTTTAAAGAACTATGAAGTATTAGTAAAAAGTTCATGAATGTAGATAACAATTTTGAACATTAGTTTCACAAGTTACAATACACCTGCCTATTTGCAAGTAACACAAATTGCAATCATTATGCATTAATTTTGAAATCTACATATTTATAATTCACTTCTTAAGGGAAAAACCCATACATTTGACATAATAGTAATAGGATTCAGAATAGAAACTGCTACATTTTTAAAACATCAAATTATAATGAGGTAGAATAAAACAAAGCATAAAAGTGTCTTTTTTTATTACTAAAAATTTGTGATTCAGAAATTTCCTCTTCATGTACTGCCTTTAACGACCTTAACTCTTTCTCTGTAAAATTATCTCCAGAACAAAAGGTCTACCTTGCCAAACTATCTGTAACTGAACTGAATGATAATTCTTGTATGGTTTGATCAGATACATTACAAATCTTAAGAGTTAAAAGCAAAATTATTATTTTTTGACATTTTGAGCAGATACTCTAGCCTTCTTTAGAGAGAAAACAGGCTGTGTTTTTATCATTTTGTCTCAAGTACTCAATTCATCATTCTCATATGATCTCTAGAAGGAAAATGGAGTGGGTTCATTCAATTTTAGTCTTCGAGATACTGGAAAGTTATTATACAATGAATCATATTTTCCTTTGTTAAATCATTTATTATAGGAGAATTCAAATAGAAAAGGATCTTGTCAATAAGTAATCTGTGCTGAGTTCAGAAGCTATGTTTCATTTAAAGCTTTTATCAACAATTTGTCATTTTTTAAAAACTTAAATCCATAGTCTTCTTTGATTATGCAATAGTTGTCCATTTTAAAGGCTGAAAATTTTATTCTTACATAGAGGTCCTATCAATGGACTTTTTGGAATAAGAGTAGGTGAGATTAATGAGCTTATTATAATTCATTAGAAAGTGGTATGTGGATGACTGCCTGTTTTAATTAGTTTTATTACTGTAGGAAATTGTTTTATATGCCAGGCTCATCACCAAGCATGCCTGGAAAACATTATAACAATAATCAGACTTGATATGCAGAGCCTCTCATTAGGCAATATGGCTAACAGCACTTAAAATGAACAAGGAGAATATTAAAAAGATGGACATGACAGTGTCCAGAAAAAAGAAATTTATCAGATAAACTATTTTTGTGAAGGAGGGCACAAAGTACAGTACTTCAAAATACCATTGTGGCACACAGAGTGCTAGTCTCATAATTATGGCAAACAGTTAAGTATTGCAGGTCTATCCAATAATTCTTCATGCAAATTCTCTATGACTCACTACATTACCATGAAAATGTAGTAACCAGAACTTTTAACAAAATAATCCCTCAAATGGTATTTCTTTACCATCACAACTCCAAGGAATAATACTTCTTCATATAACTGAGCAAAAAGGGAAACCAAGTTACAATCTGAAGAAAGCAAATCGAAACATAAAACTTATTTTGTGCTGCAGAAAAATGAAGGGATTTTAAACATACTTTATAAGAAATGATAGGTTTCTTTTGCTATGTTCTGATTAACAAAATTATTCTTTTTTAAAATGATCTTAATGCCTTACACCTGGTATAAAATTTTCTAGCAATTGTTAGACTGCCGCTCTGCTGTTATTCTCTAAAGCCAGCATGGCCTCTAGCTCACTGAGCTCCACCCTAAGAAGGCAAGTAAGTAAGGAAGTCTCTTTACCATCGTTCCTACAAAGCAGGCTGTCCACAAATCAACGGGTGATAAAGCACCCAGGAAGCAACAGGCTATAAAAGCCGCTCACAAGAGTGCACCCTCTACTGGGGGAGAGAAGAAACCTCATTAATACAGGCCTGGTACTGTGGCACCCTGTGAAATTAGACGTTATCAGAAGTCCACTGAACTCTGATTCTCAAACTTCCAGCATCTGGTGCTAGAAATTGTTCAGGAGTTCAAAACATATCTATACTTCCAGAGCACAGCTATTGGTATATTGCAGGAAGCAAGAGAGGCCTATCTGGTTGGCCTTTTTGAAGACACCAGCCTGTGTGTTATTCATGACAAACATGCCAAAAGACTTCCAGCTAGCATGCTTCATACATGGAGAACACACGTATGATGTGAAATCCACTATGATGGGAAATATTTCATTCTCAAAAAATAATATATTTTCTCTTCTTCCTGTTATTGGTAGTTCTGAATGTTAGATTTTCTTTCCCATGGCATCAAAAGGTAACTAAGTATATGGTTGTGAATGGAAAAATAGCCAACAGAAACTAGGTATTGGCAATTTTTCCATTTTCATTTGTGTGTGAATTTTAATATAAATGCAGGGACATAAAGCATTAATGCAAGTCAAAATGTTTCAGTGAGTAAGTTTCAACAGTTCAACTTTGTAACAATCATTAATATACTTGTTTAATATTTCTGGACAATGCCAGCATTTGGAATTTTTTAAAAACAAGTATATTTCTCATTGATGGCAACTGTGGCAGTTTGATGTAATTATGAATTCCAAAAATATAATTGAATCATGCTTGTAAACTGATCTGTTAATCTGGGCATGATTAGGTTAGGATTAGGGCATTGAGCCCCACCCCTTGGTGGGTGGGGAATCAAATATAAAAGGCAAGGCAAAGGACAGTTGAAGCAGTCTTTTGAGAAGCAGTTTTGATGTTGGAAAGAAGGCCCCAGGAGAAGAGAAGCGAGCCGTTCGCCTGATCGTCTACAGCTGACCTTGTGGAAGAAACAGGAGCTAAGCCCGGAGAGAAACGCAGCCCTGGGAAGAGAGGAACCCCAGAAGCCTGAACCCTGGCAAACGCCAGCAGCTGTCTTGCTCCAACACATGGCAATAATGAACTTTGGTGAGAAGAAACTTACGCTTTATGGCCTGGTATCTGTGGACTTCTACTCCAAATAAATACCCTTTATAAAGACCAATCCATTTTTGGTATTTTACATTAGCACCCCTTTGGCTGACTAATACAGCAACTAAATGGTGTTTATCATACAGTAGATTCCATCCATTCACTATACTTTTCTGAGTTGTCCTACATGCAAGCACTTGTTTTTAATGTTGTCTGTCTTCTGTGCTATTCCTGTAAATTTGATATTAAATTTCATTAAACTACAAAAAAAATTAATCTTACCGCTATTTCATAATAAGATTTTGGCCTTAGACAAGTATTGGAAGTTCAACCTCATGTACTAACCAAAACAATAAAGTTAAAATGATGAGCCCCTATTCTATCTCAATCCCAAAGCACTTATAACCTTAATAACATAGCAAATTTTATTTCACCATATCTTGTTAAGTAGTGTTTAGGAAGCACAATTATCGTGTCACCGATAAAGAAATGAATGCCATTAGATTTTCACATATATTGTGTTGAAGTTTGTAAATACCTGTTCTAAACTTCACTTTTATGAGTACATATTCCACTATTTAGAGTTACCCCTCTAAATGTGTGAGTTATGAATACAAGACAAATGTCTCTTCTACTGTTACAGAAATAATGTTATTGTATTTTGTTTTGATTGAAAGGAGTCTAAGAACAAGTATTACAGTTCAATAAGCTACCATTAAGGAACAAATGCAGAAAATACCAACTGTTTTCCAATTTTGTATAGATGTCATCACAGTTGGATAAAGTATAATCTTAGAAATATTGTGAATAATGTGAGAAGACATTAACTGGATCCTTCCATTCTTGAGTGCTCTTATTAAAAAAACAAACAAAACTATATGACCAACAATGTCACAACAAAACACCCAAGCACCATCAAGTATTTTTAGAGTTCTAAAGAAAGTTACTTACCTAAAGCTTCCCCTAGCCTTCAAAATTATATTGCAAATATTCTGACACCTTCTCCTATGACATATTGATTAAAAAATACAAGGCTGCCATCTATTGCTTTTAGTAAAGGCAAAAAGCCTCATAAAAATCAAGCAATTCGCATGCTGTAGATCAAGATAAGGGTGAACAGTAGTATTAGATATGTTTGCCTATTTTGTATTCGTTTTTAAAAAATTACTCTTTTTAGATCACATTTCATTTTGTTTACAATGCTGATTATTGATTGGGATATAAAAAGTTGGGAGGAAATAAGTATTTTTTACCTTTTGGGTCATAAAAAGGAAAGGATCTTCACAAGGAAAGACACTTAATAGATAAAATCATGTTTTAAACAATAAGAAAAGCCTACTTTTCTTTGAGAGGAAATCAATTTTAATGACAAGTCATAGTAACTCTTCCAAGATGTTCTTGAGATTATAGAATGAGTTGCGGTTTCATTTTATCTGCTAAGTCACAATTCTAATATTTTAATAGTACAATAAGTTAAGCTCATGCATGCAAACATTTTCAAGTATGTAAGCAGTCTTTGGCATACCCAAAGAAGATTATAATCTATTGTCAACTTCTCAAATGACACTAAAATATTTGTATTTTGTTCCAGTACTCAGTGTAAGTTATATTTGATATTTCCTAGAGAAAAGTTACCTATTTGCATATATAGCACTGTAATAAACAAATAATAAACATATATCTGGTAAATCTTTTATCCATCAGCTATCAACAACTGGTTTTAAGTTTGATAATGAATAATAATTGATCTGAAATTTTGCCATGTTTTCTCTTACATTTTTATGGCACCACTGGAAACTTTATTAACGATATATGCAGTGAAAAGCAAAAGTCTAATGATAATCTTTACTGCTGCCACAAAACAGTATCATTGAATTACAATATCCTATGGAATTCTCTCAGAAATAGGGAATGTTTTTATTATTTAACATTTTATTCATATATTGATTTATCTCCTGAAGAATCATTTCCTTCTTCTTATACAACAAAAATACTAGGAACTTAAAAAAAAAAAAAAGTAATACATTAAAAAAAAGTTTTTGAAAGATACTTTAGATTATATAAATGTTACACTAAAAATATAGGGGATTCCCATAGGCCCCACTCCCTCCCCCCCACACACTTTCCCAAATTAACAACATCCTTCATTAGTGTGGAACATTCCTTACAATTGATGAACACATTTTGGAGCATTGCCACTAACCGTGGCAATTTACATTGTAGTTTATACTCTGTCCCGCACAATTTTCTAAGTTATGACAAAATATATAATGGCCTGTATCTGTCATTGCAATGTCATGTAGGACAATTCCAATGTCCCCAAAATGCCCCTGTATTACACCTATTTTTCTTTCTCTCTCCTCTCAGAACCTCTGGTGGCCACACCCTTCACATTCATGATAAAAGTTCTTCCATTGCTAGAATAACAGTAAGTCTATAGTACAAAATAGTAAGTCTCCTTTAGTCCATTGTTATTCCCTAATCTTGAGGATTTGGGGATGGTGATGTCCACTCTGCCTCTAATTGAGAGGGGACTTAGATGGATGGGATTATCTTGCTTGCAGTTGCAGATTCTCTCTGTTCCTTGGGATGGTCATTGTCCATCATCATCTCCTTGTTAGTTGTCCTGGGTGAGTCCAATGAACTGGAGAGTAGGTGTTGCAACTCTGCTGAGATTCAGTGCCCAACTGGCACATGGACAGACCAAAGATTTAAGTCTTTTGGACATACAGCTATCAAGTATAGTACTAATTATAGGTTCAAATAGAAGGGGCAGAAAAACCATGTGTAGAGAAACCACAACTGAGTCCAACTGTCACACTAGGGAGCATAAGTTCCAAAGTAAGGCCTACTGGCAAGGTACCAAACTCCTGATCTGTCTGCCCTGCCTATAGTGTCTGGATGTCTCCAGAGCCCTCAGGAGCCCCGCTATTTGAGGCAATATTTACTTTGGCAGTCAATGAAATCCTGCTTAGACATGCATAAGTTTAACCTCTGGAATGACCTCTTGACTCACTTAGAAGTCTCTTAGCCAGAAAAACTCATTTGTATTTACCCTTTTCCCTTTTTGGTCAAGGTCTTTTTCTAGGTGCATTGCTAGTTGGCGCTTGGTAATAATCCCTTGGTGAGAGGTATACTAGGAACGTTCTTGCTGTTTCAGAGTGAAAAGACTGTAGAATTAAAGTTGGTTGTATTACTAGGGTTGCAATTTCTTTTCTTAGTCTGAAAAACCTGGGAGTTAGATGAAGACCAAAAGTTGGGGTTCTATGTAGAAAAAATTTATACTGATTATATGTTTTAGCATCTTTCAACTGCCAGTGTTAATGACACTTGTCTTACTCCATGACACCAACTGAAGTCACAGCAAGGTAGAAATAATATGAGGAGATCAGAGGATATGACACACAGAGCTGTGTACAGAAGCATTATCTGCTGGGGCTCAAAAAGAAACCCAAATTCTAAGAACAATACTGGGATCTATAAAGTTGTCACAAAATTGGAAACCTTCACATTATATCACCTCATGCAGTATGGCTTAAAAAACATATTTGGAATTTGTGTGCAATAAAAATAGTACCTTGCTTTTAAAAGAAATGTCAATTTTTTTCTCCATCTTTGTTTCTTAGTGCTTGATATTTTCTAAATATAATCACTGTATTTGGTGAAAGGGTTTTAGCTTTCTATTTCTCTAATTGTGAGAAATAGAAAAAGTGGGATATGCAATACAATAAATTTTGATTTCTACCATTTTGAGTACAAAACTGTAAGATGATGTGAGTCAATAAAAATATTTTATTCATTAAAAAAAATATTTCTGCATAACAAAAATGTATCACTTAATGTTATTTAAAGAATGATACATAATTATCAAAACACTAGTAACATAGAATTAATTATGTATTATAAATAATGAAAATATATTTTATTTCTTTAAACATTTAGTTGATAAATTTAAGAACTCAAACTAATAGTCTTAGAATAACAATGAATAAGCAAGCAAAATTATCAGGGTAAATGAAAAATAATATTTCATATTCCTTCTCTTTTTCTACCATTTTTATAAACTTACAGTCAGTTATATTTAATGACAAAAATTTATTGGGTATTGTATTAATTATCTGTGCCTGTATTTAATAATACAGTAAATATTTATCACACACAGTTTCTGTGGGTCAGCAACCTGAGTGTGGTTTCACTGAGTGTCTGTGGCTTAAGGTCTCTCAGGAGTTCTCTCAGGCTGTAAGTCAAAAATATGGTCTTCTTAAGGATCAACTGGCGTTGAAGGATCTGCTTCCAAGCTCGCTCATGAGGGTTCTCTCCACAGGACTGCCTTATAACATGGTAGCCTTCCCCGGGGCAACAGTTGAAGAGAGAGGAAGAAAGAGTTCCCAAGATGGAAGCTACAGTCTCTTTATAACCCAATCTCAGAAGTACCAAAAATCAGTTCTACTGCATTCTATATGTTAGAAGCAAGTCAATAAATAAAACACCCATTCCAGGGAAGGGTATGATATGAGGGCCTGAATACCAGAAGATGGGGATAACTGGAGGTCATCAAAGTCTACTACCTGGCCTCCAATGATTCACATCCCTTTCACATGCAAAATATAGACATCCACTCCCAAGGCCCCCAAAAGTCTAATCCCATTACAGTAGGATTCATTCAAAGTTCATGATCTCATCATCTAAGAAAATTCACCTGTGGATAAGGGTTCTCAGGTAGAATTCCATAACTAAAGCTCCTCGAGTACAATTCCTTTTGATCTGTAGATGGATAGGTATTAGCCCCTGAAACACCGATCACTCAATGGTGGAACAGTCATAGGATAACTGTTGTAGACATTACTGATCAAAAGTGGAAAAATAGGACTTCTGGGAAGATGGCGGACTAGTAAGACACAGGAATCTCTTCTCCAGAAAAATAGCTAGAGGACAGGCTGAAACAGCCCTGAAAAAGATCTAGAGTTTAGGACAGCAGGTGAAGGCTGCACACCACCCAGAGGAGAGAAGGACAAAAGAGGGAAATCGTGACGACAGAACTGTGAGTTGGAATTAGCAGTGGCTGCTGCTGCCGGCACCTTCCCCCACATTCTTTAGAATTCTTGAGCTTCTGGGCCTGTGACTACAGACATAGGGGGCTCCAGGGATCTACCACTCCAGGAAAGGGGACACAGCCTAAGGCTGACTCAGGTTCTGACCCGCAAATTTGGGCTGTGGAGCCCCACGAACCATTCTAGGCCAGGTGGGACCACACAGTGGTTTGCCCTGGGAGCCTACGAAGGACTGGAGAAATCCGACCTTCACAATCTCCCTCTCTTCTATCCTGGATTAATTGTTGAGGACTCCACAGGAGAGGGGAGAGAGAACTTGGAGCTGACTTGGCTTTTGACTAGCAGGTTTGGTCTGCCATGTCCTGAGACCTTTCCAGGCCGGGTGGGACTGAGCCATTGCTTGCCTTGGAGCCTGCAAGGGGCTAAAGATATACAAACCTCCCAATTTCCTCCTCTACTAACAGGGACTAATTGTTGAGGACTCAGCAAGGAGTGGGAATATTTCCTAGCTGGGAAAAGGGAGGGGGCTGCCAGAGAAGACTGGAGAACTCTTTCAGAAAGTTTGAATTACAAGGCTCTTAGCCCCCAGACAGGAAATTCTATCACATTGATCTGGTCTGTGTCACAACAAATATACTCCAACCAGGCATTGAATTGAGAGCTGCCAAAGATCGCCATCTCCTGGCAGACCAAGGAAGTGCACATAAGAAAATTAAAAATAAGTAGGAGAGGCTTGTCCTGGCCTCTATAATTTCTCTGCCCAAGGCCCTAGGAAGTGACTCTACAAGCAATTACTGGGTCCAGGCCAAGTTTTGAGCAAACAGCAGGACAATCCTAACAATCCAGGTCAAGCCAAAAATCTAAGAGCTGTGGTAACTCACAGCCTCCTGCCACTAAATCCCTATAAAAGAGAAAGAGATTCAGCATCTGAGTAAACTACATCCTAACCAGATGCCTAAACACCAGCAAAAAATTATGAGCCATACTAGGAAAATAGAAGACATGGCCCAAGAAAAGGAATACATCAAAGTCCCAGAAGAGATGCAAAATTTGAGAGAACTAATCAGCAAGATGAGCACAAATTTCCAAAATCAAATTAATGAGTTGATAGACAATATAGTTAAAGAGATAAATGACATCAAGAAGACATTGAGCAAACACAAAGAAGAATTCAAAATCCTAAACAGAAAAGTAATGGACTTCATGGGAATGAAAGACATAATAGGTGAACCCAAAAACATTTGAGGTATACAACAGCAGACTCAAAATGACAGAAGAAAGAATAAGTGATACCAAAGACAGAGCAGCTAAAATTTAAGAGAGAGAAGAACAGACAGAGAAAAGAATGGAAAAAATTAAGCAGGGGTTCACAGAGTTGAATGACAATACAAACGCAACAACATACATGTCATGGGAGTTCCAGAAGGGGAAGAGAAGGGAAAAGGAGCAGAAAGAGTATTTGTGGAAATAATAGCTGAAAATTTCCCAACTCTCATGAAAGAAATGAACTTACATGTCCAAGAAGCACACCTTACTCCAATCAGAATAAATCCAAATAGACCTATGCCAAGACACATACTACTCAGAATGTCAAATGTCAAAGATAAAAAGAAAATTCTCAGCGCAGCAAGAGAGAAGCAAACGATCATGTACACAAGGGACGTCCAGTAATGGCAAGGCCCCAGGATGTGTAAGTCCATTGAGGGTGGTGGGCCACACTTGTGGGAGATGTTTGTGTGGGATGTGGTGGGAGGTGTGGGAGGTAGGCAACATGGGAATCCCAGTGGGTTCTATGTAATATTTTAGGTAATCTAAGCACCTCTTAAAATATATTTATATATATATAAATAACATTTTTGTAAGCAAATGCACATATATGCATATATATTTATATATCATTATACAAATAATGGTATGTATTGTGAAAATTTTGATTTTTACCCACAATAAAAAATAAATAAATTAAAAAAAAAAAAAAAAAAAAAAGACTTAGTGCAGATTTCTCTTCAGAAACCATGGGTGCGAAAAGACAGTGGTATGATACAATTAAGAAACTGAAAGAGAAAAACTGCCAGCTGAGAATTCTTTATCCAGCAAAACTGTCCTTCAAATATGAAGGTGAGTATAAAATATTCACAAACAAACAGAAACTAAAAGAGTTTGCAAAAAAGAATCCACCATTGCAGGAAATATTAAAGGAAGCCTTATAATCTGAAAGAAAAAGGCAGGAGAGAGAGGCTTGGAGGAGAGTATAGAGGAAAGAATAGCAGAAAGGATAACCAAAAGAGTAAAAAAGAGAGGCAAAAACAAGATGACATATGAAAACCAAAGAATAAAATGGAGGAAGTAAATAGTACATTTACAGTAACATCATTGAATGTGAATGGATTAAACTCCCCGATCAAAAGATACAAGCTGATAGAGTGGATTAAAAAAACATGAGCCATCCATATGCTGCTTACAAAAAACTCACCTTAGACCCAGGGATACAAACCGGCTGAAAGTGAAAGTTTGGAGAAAGATACTCCACGCGAATAGTAACCAGAAAAGAGCAGGGGTAGTTATACTAATATCAGACAAAACAGATTTTAAATGCAAAAAGGTTATAAGAGATACAGAAGGCCATTATATATTAATAAAAGGGACGATCCATCAGGAAGATATAACAGTCATAAATATCTATGCACCTAACCAGGGTGCCCCAAAATATATGAAGCAAACTCTGGCAAAACTGAAGGGAGAAATAGACAATTGTTAGAGACTTCAACACCCCACTCACATCATTAGATAGAACAACTAGACAGAAGATCAACAAGGAAACAGAGAACTTGAACAATATGATAAACAAGTTAGACTTAACAGACATATACAGAACACTGCATCCAAACTCAGCAGGTTATACATTCTTCTCAAGTGCCCATGGCTCTTTCTCCAGGATAGACCACATGTTAGGTCACAATGAAGCTCTCAATAAATATAAAAAGATTGAAATTATACAAAGCACCTTCACAGATCATAATGGAATGTAACTAGAAATCAATAATAGACAGGAAAAGAGTAAATTGGCAAGTGTGTGGAGACTGAACAAAACACTCCTAAATAATCGATGGGTCAAAGAAGAAATTGCAAGTGAAATTAGTAAATATATCAAGACAAATGAAAATGAGAACACAACGTATCAAAACTTATGGATGATACAGCGAAGGCAGTCTTGAGAGGGAAATTTATAGCCCTAAATGCCTATATTAAAAAACAAGAAAGAGCTAAACTCAAAGATTTAACTGAACAACTAGAGAAACTAGAGAAAGAACAGCAAACCAATCCCAAAGCAAGCAGAAGGAAAGAAATAATAAAGATTTCAGCAGAAATAAATGAAAATGAGAACAGAAAAACAATAGAGAAAATCAACAAAACCAAAAGTTGGTTCTTTGAAAAGACCAATAAAATCGACAAACTCCTCACTAGACTAACAAAGAAAAAAAGAGAGAAGATGCAAATAAATACAATCAGAAATGAAAGAGGGGAGAGTTACAAATGACCTCACAGAAATAAAAAGAATCATAAGAGGATATTATGAGAAACTATATGCCAACAAACTAGACAACCTAGATGAAATGGACAAATTTCTAGAAATGCACAACCAACCTACACTGATGCTACAAGAAATACAAGAACTTAACAACCCAATCACATTTAAGGAGACTGAATCCATCATCAAAAATCTCCCAGCAAAGAAAAGTCCAGGACCAGATGGCTTCATAGGTGAATTCTACCAAACATTTCGAAAATAATTAAAACCAATCCTGTTTAAACTCTTCCAAAAAATTGAAGAGGAGGGAAAATTACCCAACACATTTTATGAAGGCAACATCACCCTAATACCAAAGCCAGATAAAGATTTTACAAGAAAAGAAAATTACAGACCAATCTCTCTAATGACTATAGATGCAAAAATTCTCAACAAAATACTTGCAAATCAAATCCAACAGCATATCAAAAGACTAATACATCATGACCAAGTGGGATTTATTCCTGGTATGCAAGGCTGGTTCAATATAAGAAAATCAATCAATGTAATACACCATATCAACAAATTGAAGGAAAAAAAAAACCCATGATCATCTCAATAGATGCAGAAAAGGCATTCAACAAAATCCAGCATCCTTTTTTGATAAAAACACTTCAAAAGATAGGAATAAAAGGAAAATTCAATATGATAAAAGGCATATATGAAAAATCCACAGCCAACATCATACTCAATGGGGAAAGGTTGAAAGCTTTCCCTCTAAGATTGGGAACAAGACAAGGATGCCCACTGTCACCATTGTTATTCAACATTGTACTAGAAGTTCTAGCTAGGGCAATTAGGCAAAAAAAAAAAAAAAAAAAAATTAAAGGCATCCAAATAGGAAAAGAGGAAGTAAAACTCTCACTGTTTGCTGATTACATGATCCTGTACTTAGAAAATCCTGAAGTATCCACGACAAAGCTACCTGAACCAATAAATGAGTTCAACAAAGTGGCAGGATACAAGATCAACGCGCAAAAATTAGTAATGTTTTTGTACACTAGTACTGAACAACCTGAGGAGGAAATCAGGGGAAAAATTCCATTTTCAATAGCAACAAAAAGACTCAAATACCTAGGAGTTAATTTAACCAAAGAAGTACAGGACCTATATGCAGAAAACTACAAAACAATGCTAAAAGAAATTTAAAAACACCTAAACAAATGGAAAGACATTCCATGTTCATGGATTGGAAGAATATCATGAAGATGTCAATCTTGCCCAAAATGATTTATAGATTCAATGCAATACCAATCAAAATCCCAACAGCTTACTTTACAGAATTAGAAAAGGCAATTACCAAATTCATCTGGAAGGGTAAGGGCACCAGAATAGCCAAAAGCATTCTGAAAAAGAAGAGCGGCGTGGGAGGAATTTCACTGCCTGACCTTGAAACATATTATAAAGCTACAGTGGTCAAAACAGCATGGTACTGGCATAAAGATAGACACATCGATCAGTAGAATAGAATTGAGAACCCAGAAATAAACCATCACCTATACAGTTCACTGGTTTTTTGACAAACCTACCAAGCCCATGCCGTAGCCGTTTGGCAATCTGATGTAATTATGAATTCCAAAAAAATAATTGGATCATTCTTGTAAACTGATCTGTTAGAGCATTGAGCCTCACCCTTTGGTGGGTGGGGGAATCAAATATAAAAGGCAAGGCAAAGGACAGAGGGAGCAGTTTTGAATAGCAGTTTTGATGTTGGAATTTTGGTGTTGGAGAGAAGGCCCCAGGAGAAGAGAAGTGAGTCATTTGCCTGATAGTCTACAGCTGACCTTGTGGAGGAACCAGAGGAGCTAAGCCTGGAGAGAAATGCAGCCCTGGGAAGAGAGGAAACCATGAAGCCTGAACCCTGGCAAACATCAGCAGCTGTCTTGCTCCAACACGTGGCAATGGACTTTGGTGAGAGAAGAAACTTACGCTTTATGGCCTGGTAACTGTGGACTTCTACCCCAGATAAATACCCTTTATAAAGACCAACCTATTTCTGGTATTTCACATTAGCATCCCTTTGGCTGACTAATACACACACTAATGGGAAAAAAACAGTCTCTTCCACAAATGGTGTTGGGAGAAGTGGATATCTATAACCAAAAGAATGAAAGAGGACCCCTATTTATCTCACTCCCCGTACAAGAATCAACTCAAAATGGATCAAAGATCTAAATATAAAAGCCAGGACCATAAAACTACTAGAAGAAAATGTAGGGAAACATCTTAAAGACTTTGTAGTAGGTAGTGGTTTCTTGGACCTTACACCCAAAGCACATGCAACAAAAGAAAAAATAGATAAATGGGACCTCCTCAAAATTAAACACTTTTGCACCTCACAGGACTTTGGCAGAAGGGTGAAAAGGCAGCCAACTCAATGGGAAAAAATATTTGGAAATCACATATCTGATAAGTGTTTAATATACAGGATATATAAAGAGATGTTACAACTCAACAATAAAAAGACAAACGACCCAATTAAGAAATGGGCCAAAGACTTGAATAGACATTTGTCCAAAGAAGAAATACAAATGGCAAAAAAAATACATGAAGAAATGCTCAACATCACTCATGATTAGAGAAATGCAAATCAAAACTACAATGAGATATCATTTCACACCTATCAGAATGGCCACTATTAGAAAGACAGAGAACCACAAGTGTTGGAGAGGATGTGGAGAGATAGGAACACTTCTTCACTGTTAGTGGGAATGCAGAATGGTACAGCCTCTACGGAGGACTGTGTGGCAGTTCTAAAGAAGTTGAATATAGACTTGCCACGTGACCGTGCAATACCACTACTGGGTATATACCCAGAAGAAATGAAAACAGTGACACGAACAGACATCTGCCAAAAGTTGGAAACAACCCAGGTGTCCATCAACAGACAAATGGATAAAAAAGCTGTGGTGTATTCACACGATGGAATATTATGCAGCTGTAAGAAGAAATGAAGTTGTAAAGCATATGACAACATGCATGAACCTGGAGGACATTATGTTGAGCAAAGCAAGCCAGACACAAAAGTACAAATACTGTATGAATGCGTTACTATGAACCAAATATATTGTGTAACATATTGCTGGATTCAAAAAAATTTTTATATGTATACATTACATTTAATTGAGAAATGTATATATTTATTCATCTGTGTTTACTTTTTAGTTTTTAATTGTTTATATTTTCAATTATTAAATGTACGAAATAAAATTTTAAAAAAAAGTAGAGAAATAGCAATTCTGAAATCCATTTAGGCAATTATTGGTAGTTCGTTATAAAGTCTTAAGGCCTGGGATAATTCTCCATGGATCTTGACTCCTACCTCTGAGCTCTGGTTCTACTCTCCAAGTCAGTTGAACAGCTGTCTCAGCTTATTTCTGGTCAGTAGAATTCTAAGTCTAAAGCTCTCTGTCCATTTGGAACTATTTCTGTACCTACCTCTTTGTCCAAGCTGGTAAAATTTCAGTATATATAACTTTCTTAGTAGGTTTCCTGTGCATCTTGTAGGAATTTAATCATTAGACAAAGCCACACCCACAAATCTTTGGAGTTAAACCCTACTCACCTTGCCTTTATGACTAAATAATAATGCTCTTAAGCTTTCTAGAGATCATAATGTTTGATTGAGAAGACCTATGGGGCACACCCTTAATCTCTTTAAAGGTCTGACTGAACAGTATTCTAATTAACTAGTTTTGATTTTTTGAAGTCATCACAAAAGGTTTTACAGTCACACTCTTGGATTCAACCTTAGAATACATTTTCCTGGCAAGATAGTGGATTTTATCTTTACTCAGAGCCATTTCTTAAATTTAGCATCATTTGAATTCTAGAGTGTCTGAGAACTTTAAAAGTCATCACAAATTCTGGCTTCTTTTTATTTAACAGTCTTTATTTCTTTGCTCTTGCATTATATTATGAGCAGTGAGAACAAACCAAGCAGCATCTTCAACACTCCGCTTGGAAATTTTAGAAAAAATACCCACTTAAGTAAGCACATTCTATACTTTCAACCTTCCTTCTAGCCCCAGTGTTGTTGAATTTTCTGATACTGCGTAACAAAGATTCCTTTTCCTCCATTTTCCAGTAGCATTTATCTAACTTCCTGGAAGCTCTAACCTGCAGGCTTATCAAAGACCGTGAAGCATCTATTAACAGCTCCTTCAAGGCCCTTTAGGCTTTCACTAACACTCTCCTCAAAACCCACTGTCCAGATCCAAAGCCACTCCAGTTTTCAGGCTTTTGTTATGGCAGCATCTCATACTGAGAATCAAAATCAGTATCAGATTTGTACTATTTTTGCATTTCACGAATTTTAGAACTGTGAATGGTTGCAGTATCACTAAATCCTTCTCAGATTAGTTTATTTCACCTAAAAAACCTCTGGGACACAGAAAAGCAGAATAATGAATCTGTTGCATCATATGTTTCTTTAAGTGTCCCCCTATGGAATCAATCCAGAAGGCCTTGTTGGGCAAATACTGTGATTTCAAGATAATGACTGTCATATGCATTTTTCCAAATAGGAATGAAACATGGGGTCATCTGCTAGATAGCTAGGCACCATTCTCTACTTGGATAAATGCCATTAAACTTGCTCAGTAGTACAATCACATTTGGCAGGCAATTCATCTTAAATTGAACTGAGTGCTAAGGAAGTGATGGATTGCTTTTGCTCTCCTAAACTACAGAGAAAAGATCACATCTCATATGAGCTCTAGTGCACAAAACTTAAAGGTTCTTAAACCTCATAAATGTTTTATATCTTTACATTCTGCCTACTTCAGTATCAATGAAATGTAAAGAAAATATATACGAGTTACGGCCAGAATGTGTGAACACTGAGATGGAATCAAGAAAATTAAAAAAACAATCAAAACAAAAACAACCTCTGTTAAATATATGTATATATAACAATTAATACCAAATGGTATTTATTGCAAATGACAAGGTAATTTTGTTATTATTTGTGTCATATCATTTTTATATTTATGATATATAAGCAATATATTCAAATAAAGTAGATTGAATAATTTGTTTGAGTATTTGGATGTTTCACTTCTCTGTACTTAGTTGTACCTGATGTTACTTAATAGGCATGATTCTGAAAATTTGCACTGTAAATCAAATTTTTATATAAAAATTTTTCATGAGCTGAGGAAATTATGAGGACAAAACTTTCCACAATTTTTTTTTTTTTTTTTTTTTTTTTAGTATATAGAGTATCCATCTGTACTAGAAAGATTCATCTGTTATGTTTAAATATGGGTAAACTGATTGAGATTCGTTGATTTGTTCAGATTTTGGCATATTACTACTAGTCCCCAAATTTCTAACAATTTACAATCTAAAAGTTTATGCCTGCTACTTTATTAAAATTTATAATTGCATAACCTTTTATTTATACAATACTTTCAACATTTCTGCTTACCCCTTTGACTTCAACCACTTCTCACAAGAATCCATTTGCCAACAGTAGTTAACTACTTATAGGTCCTCAAACAGGTCATACTTTCTCCTATACTTCTGCCATCTTTTTTTTTGCTTAGAATAACCTTTTCTCATTCTAGAAATAACTGGCTCATCCTTCAAATTTCAACTCAAATATTACCCAATCAAATGTTACCCAATCAGGAAATCTATAATCTCTTGATCTAAATTAGATGACACAGTTTTGTACTTAAAAACCTATTATAATGCTTATCAGTCTAGCTTATAACTGTAGAGTTTTTTTTTCTGTCCCAATTTTTCTCATTGGACTGTAATTTCCTAGAGGGAAGAAGTCATGGCTTAATTGATTTTGGAGCCCTGGCTCTAGTAGACTGACTGGCAAAGAAGTCATATGAATGGAAACATAGAAAGAGGGGAATTCTCCTCCAAATCTCTGCACTCCAGATTCTAATATAGAAGAGCACAGAGCAATCCTAAACAAGTCTTCAGGTATATTTCTTAATCAGCAAAGTTCTGAAAGGAGTATTGAGTAAAATATTTATATATCAGATGTTCACAGGTCAAAAAATGTTTAAAGGAAAGCAATACTAGGATGTACCCTAAGGAAGGAGAGAAGAAATTTTTATCTCCCACTCTGTTTACAATCTGCATATGTATGCATTGTTAATAAATGTATGAGGATTTTATACAGAGTTTCAGAATCCTTTATGGAGACCAAAGCCTATTTAAGAATCCATTTTTTGGTTAAAAACAAGTTCCCCAAAGGCCTTGTACAGGTTGTTAAATACCAAGCCAATACAAGTTTGATATAGGAACTCCTCTATGAACAGAGCAGAGAGTTTACTGAGTTAGTGACTTACTTGCCAAGAATTATTTTTCTGATTGGAAAGAAACTTGAACAGAGGCATTTTACAGAGACTGTTGCAGACACACAGTGTTGCCATGATATTTTCTCCACTTTTAGTTTGGATAAAGAAAAAAGTAGTAAGCTACCTAATATGAGAAGAAGAGAACTGTGAGACATCTCATTGAAAAAACAAAAATTATTTTGTAAGTACAAAGTTATTGGTAGTGAGAGTTATATATTTGTTAATAGTACATATAATCATTAAAGTCGTACAAGTGACTTTTTGAAGAAATCATGGGTCAGGGATTTTCAACTAATTTTCTGATCAAGAAAAATAAAGTTTTCCAAAATTTGGCACAAATTAAATGACATTTTGTTCACCATTCCTGTAAATTACCTATATCTTATAATAGCTTAAGATGTGTAAGTTAATTTAGATATATTATTTTAAAACTTTACGCTTTTATTTCAATAGGTAATTTGATAAATAATAATAATGATTTGATAAATTAATCATTTTTCCAAGAGAAAATATGATGGTCTTGATATTGTGTTTAAATAAGTCTTACTGCAATCCACACCTCAGGAATCAACATCATTGGGTGGCAATTGTCTCAGTAGGTATAGAACACCTAAGAAGAATTCATCAGTATGTCTAGCATGTTCCATGAATGCAATCTCTTAGTGATGATGATGTTTATATTTACAGCCAAAGTATTGGTTTTCTTCAAAGCAGATACACACCAAGAACATATTCATGGATATTTCTACTTATACTCTGTTGGTTAAAATTAATACTTTTTAAAACCAACAAAAAAGACATACATTGTTTGGAGATATTATCTTTTGAAATGCTCATTTGTTTATTAAATAAATATTACATGCAAGCTATGTGCTGGTCAATGTACCAGCGCTCATTGATTTTCACAATCTACCTGGGAGAACAGACTTCATATGAGTCCTTGAAGTGTGTTGGGTGCTGTGAAAAGCAAGAATCGGGTGGTAGGGAAAGCACACTACAAAGGAACATGACCTAGTGAGCCAGAATAACTTAATGAAATATTGAAATATTTTTTTCTCCCTATATATTTTTCCTCCTCTTTCATTTTAAACAATGACTTAGGCTTGAATTAAAGGAGAAAAAAATGTGAAAACAGAGACTCTTTATAAAATCCTATGACTTTATAAAATCTTAAATATCTTAAAAGGTTAATGCTGGGGATACTGGAAAGTGATAGAAAAGTAAGAAAACATTTAAGAAACGGTGAGGTAGTGAGAAGAAATTTTTAGAGCAGACAATTGAAGGAGAGGTATGTTGGCACCATAGTGGAGATTCAGTTCTTGCTCCTGGTGTTATTTGGATAGATGGCAGACTCAGAAGAAAATGGCTCTTATTCACTCTTGACCTAGAAGGCTAAATCCAAGGCAGAGTCTCTATCCTCTCCCAAACTACCTACTCCTCAAGAATGACATGTAATGATCAGAGCTGCTGGACCTACATGGCTAACTGGGAAATAATTTTCTCACATGATGCTGTGTGAACCGATGACCAGTAACTAGAAGGGTTATTCAAAGGCCTACATCCTTTGCAAAATCTTAACATGTTTGCAAAGCCCAAGGGGACAACTCATGGATGAGTGAAGTTATATCTTCTACCATCAATGAAAGATGGAGACTTGGAGTTAAAATCAACTCAATTTAAAGAACATTAAAACAATTGGAATTTTGTTCATTGACCCCAATAAATCATAGGGAGAAGTATAAAGCATCAGGGACAAACAGCTTGGCTCCCAGGTCTTCTCAGCTGACTAAATTAGTATATTACTACTTTACACTTCACTACCCATGAAGCTGCCTTAATTTAAGGTACCCCAACCGTTGCACCTAAGCCTCAATGCAAAGACAAATGAAAGTAACAAAGCAACCTATGGAACCCATTGCCAGAGAAAGAAATTAGAAGCAAAACACCCATAAATGGCAGCTTGTTATTAAAATAGAACTGCTGGAGGAACCGGTGACAATGTGGGAATCAATAACAAATAAAAAAAAAAAAAATTAAGGGGGCTGAAGCTAACTACAGTCTTTCTGGAACTAAATAAACATATTTTAACCAAAACAAAACAAAAAACACATAAACTTCTGTAAGGAAATAGAAAGAGAAGATAGTCTCTTCTAAGATCTTAGTGACCTGAAATATCAAGTAAAGCACAGGAAAAAAAACCACAGAATAGGAAAAAAAAAAAAAGAGAGGTAAAAACACAAAATAAAAGATATGAGATATGGAGAATAAATCCAGGAGATTTAACTTGCAAATAATAGAATATCCAGAATAAGGACTAGGGGTAGATCAAAGAGAGGCAATACTCATTTAATAATAAAACAAATATCACTGAGCTGAATAGCAAATAATTTACACATCTGAGAGATGGATGCATAAAGAATAACTACCAAGTGGGTAAATAAATGCAGTTATTTTAGAATGTGAAGATTTCAGAATATTTTGAATACTCAAGGTATTTTTTATTTATTTATTTTTTTATTTATTTTTCATTTATTCATTTTTTTTTCCGGGAGGTCCCGGGTATCGAACCCCGGTCCCTCCATATGGTAGACGGACGCTGAACCTCTTGAGCCACATCTGTTTTCCCTATTTAATTTATTTTTAATAGAAAATATATTAATTTGTTTCCTGTGGCTTAAAATAACAGAAATTTATTCTCTCACAATTTGGGAGGCCATATGTCTGAAATCAGTATCACTGGGTCAAAGTCAAGGTGTTGGAAAGTCCACACTACTTCTGAAAGCTCTAGAGGAGAAGCTGTTCTTTGCTTCTTTCAGCTTCTAGTAGCTACCAGCATTCTGTGACTTATAGTTGCATCACTCCAGCCTTGCCTCCTTGGTCACTTTGCCTCCTCCTCTCTGTCTGTGTCAAATCTCCCTCTGCTTCTCTCACAAATATACTTGTGATTACATTTGGTCCTTAACTTAATCATATTTGCAAAAACCCTTCTTCCAAATAAGTTAAATGTAAAAGGTTATTGTTTTTCACAGCTATAGTTCATTCTAATCATTTCTGAGCCTCCAGTGATTAGTTTATCAAACTTTTTAAAAACTATTTGAGGAATGAACTTTGTGAATAATAAACTCTCTGAATTAAAAAAAAAAAAAAGGGTGGGGCGGGCAGGTGTAGCTCGGTGGTTGAGCGCCTGCTTCCCACGTCTCATGTACATGGTC
Source organism: Tolypeutes matacus (assembly GCA_026826555.1). Classification (NCBI taxonomy): domain Eukaryota; kingdom Metazoa; phylum Chordata; class Mammalia; order Cingulata; family Chlamyphoridae; genus Tolypeutes; species Tolypeutes matacus. The sequence continues at coordinate 7,185,781 of JAKSZT010053779.1, read as the reverse complement.
CTGGTTCAATACCTAGAACCTCCTGAAAAAGAAAAGAGGACCTGTTCTCTTTGGGTGGCCATGTTATAGCTTACTAAATACATGTATAATTTATGTCACACAAGTGTGATTAGGTTATTTTCAGCGTGAAATAACACAAAAGAATTGGGGCCTTTACCTATGAACTATCATTGAAAGTCATGAAAGTTTCTACAGAGGTAAGAGAAATGACCAGATTTTTACTTTTAAATAATGATGGCTATAATTCTATGTAGAGACTTGGTTTGGTTAAAGGTAGGGGCACAAGAGATGATACTTGGAGGTCAGTTGGAGGGCTACTGAAGTCTTGGATGAGCAATGCTAATGATTCAGACTAGGGAGAATCCATAAGCGAGTTTTTCATGTAACTAAAGTTTACCCCTTAAAGGTTTAACAATTTTATATATGCAGGTCGATTTTGAAATTACTTTCTCCACATGCTTCTATATCCCCTATTCTTTCAGTTAATTTACAATAATTTGATCTCTCCTTGATTACTCGGACACATGTTTGTTGATCTCTGTATTAAGTGGCTGAAGCAAAAATAGTTGGTGCTTTGTTGTCTTCTCTTGGTATGAAACATCTCTTCTCACCTTGGCTAAATACAAGAATCTGAAATTCACATTATCGCTAACCCTGCTCTTCTTAAAAAGAACCTGAAGGAAAACCAGCAAGCTCAGCTTGTTAATTCAGTTATTTGGTACACACCCAATGCCAAATCAACTGCTCTGCTTTTAGGGAAGCTCTGCCTCAGACACTTAGCCAATTAATTTGGAGATATGTTTATAGATAAGGAGTCATAAAATACCCTCCTCCAAACCCAACAGACTAAAACAGTACATTGCTGTTGATGTTATTTTAAACTTACTTTTTGAAGACACTGGGATTTGGACATTGGAATATTTACAAATTATAAAAATCAGTCCTATAACTGCATTTATTCACAGAATGAACCTGTGCCTCGTCACAAAACTTAACTTCCCTATAAGGATGGCTGAAAGTCATATTTTCCCTGTTCACTTACTCATTCATTACAGAAAAACTTATTAGTTTGGTGGAAAAGTAATTGCAGTTTCGGACTGTGAATTTTAAGTCATTTTAACTAGGTGCAAACACATCTTTATTAATCAAAATAGAAACCATTATAATCAACACATTTTTGCCAACAAGAAATAAGTTTGTTTATTCCTGAAGTGTAAAAATCCATGCTTCAGGATTCGACGAACTCTTGGAAAGCATTTTCTGCATTCTGCTTGTTATAGAAATGTTTTCACTGCAAAAAGTTGTCAGGATGCTTGAAGACATTGTAGTGGGTTGGTGAGAGGTCAGGTGAACATGGTGGATGAGGCAAAACTTCGTAGCCCAATTGGTTCAACTTCTGAAGCATTAGCTGTGCAACGTGCAGTTGGGCATTGCCACGGAGAAGAATTGTGCCCTTTCTGTTGACGAGCTGGCTGCAGGCGCTGCAGTTTTTGGTGCATCTCATCAATTTGCTGAGCATAATTCTCAGATGTAATGGTTTCGCTGGGATTCAGAAAGCTGTAGTGGCTCAGTCTGGCAGCAGACCACCAAACAGTGACCATGACCCTTTTTTTGGTACAAGTTTTGCTTTGGGAAGTGCTTTGGAGCTTCTTCTTGGTCCAACCACTGAACTAGTCATCGCCGATTGTCGTATAAAATCCACTTTTCATCACATGTCACAATCCGATCAAGAAATGGTTCGTTTTTCATTGCGTAGAAAAAGAGAAGACAACACTTCAAAATAACAATTTTTTTTAAATTTTTGGTCAGCTCATGAAGCATCCACTTATCAAGCTTTTTCACCTTTCAAATTTGCTGCAAATGCCTAACGACCGTAGAATGGTCGACGCTGAGGCCTTCGGCAACTTCTCATGTAGTTGTAAGAGGATCACGTCGATGATTGCTGATCATCAATTGGTTGTTGTCAACTTCCAATGGCCGGCCACTACGCTCCTCATCTTCAAGGCTCTTGTCTCCTTTGCAAAACTTCTTAACCACCACTGCACTGTATATTCATTAGCAGTTCCTGGCCAAATGGATTGTTGATGTTGCGAGTTGTCTCCGCTGCTTTATGACTCATTTTGAACCCAAATAAGAAAATTGCTCATATTTGCTTTTTGTCTAACATCATTTCCATAGTCTAAAATAAATATAAAATAAACAGCAAGTAATAAGTCATTAGCAAAAAAACATAAAGTAGAAATGCACATTAAAATGATGTATAACATAACTGCATTTATTTAAGAATGTATTCCAATATCAAATGGCAAATTTCAACAACACAAAACTGCAATTACTTTTGTACCAACCTAATAACATGCGTGTATTAAATTCCAAGTAGAGTGCGTAGATGAAGATACAAAGATAAATAAGAAAAAATTGCTGGTCTCATTGAGCTTATACCATTATTAAGCAGACAGTCATGTAAAACAAATAATTAAAGCGCAATTAGGTAATTACCACCATAGGTGAAATTGTAAGGAACTAGAAAAGTGTGTGGGAACACAGTCTAACTATTGTCAGAAATAACAACAGCAGCACCTAAAACTTATTCAATGTGTACCATGTGACAGGGACTGTGTGAGGGGCCTCATGTGTGTCATCTTAATTTAATTTTACAGAGCCTATAAACTATGCTATTATTGTCATTTCATGCAATTAGATTCATCAGCCTCTTTTTATTTTTCCTCCAATTGTAAGCTTAATCCACACTTTTCTTAGGCTTTTCTGAGTCTTCAATATATTAAGCACTCCCTCCTCTTACTCCAGCAGTTCTCTCTATTTCTGTATTACGATACCATGAGCATTTGTTCACCAAAAGACAGAACGCTGCCTGAAGGCAGAGACCCCTGTGCCTCATTTATTTTTGCAACATCAAGGCATAACACTTATTCATAAGTTAGTAAACATATAAACAGACTTATCTACAGGCAAATAACAAAAAATAGAGAAAGGATTCAGCATAGATCAATTTCTAAATCCTATATTTTTAATCATTAAACTATATAGCAATGAATAGCAATGACACAGGGTAATTTGCCAAAAGTCACCATTGTGCCTAACCTGTGGTTCCCATGACATACCTTATAGGAGTGTCCACAACTGTCTTAAGTGAATTAGAAAATGGTCATATTACATTTGTTTTCTGTCATTTTTAACAATAGATAACAATATTTTAATTTTATAACTGTGATAGTAAATGTTGTAAAAGACTGAACATGACAAGATATAAATTCAAATTACTGAAGAAGATTGCAGATTTTATATGACAGGAAAATAGAAATGAGCTCAAACATGCCCCTCCTAGATGATCATGGTAAGAACTAATTAATAGTAGCATTAATTCAAACATTAAAAAAGAATAAAAGTATGTATAGTCAGCATTTATATTGTGAGTGAACATATCTTGACTACAGTCTAAAAATAATTAGCTGATTGAAATTATAGTCATATTTCAAACCAAAATGGTATACATTACTTCATTAATTCATTTATTCATGATATATCCTTCATGTCCTATTCTAAATAGCTAATTATTGTTTAAAAGCCAATCTAACATTTGATGCATTTTTCTCCATGTAAAAGTATTTTTAAAAATCCATATTTAAAAAGCTTCTTAAGAGAAATACTTACATTTCATCTATAATCTTTCACAATATTAAAACAAAATTTTTAAAGAAAATATTTGTATTATGACAGTTAAGTAGTTTCCTACAGTTATTTTAATTATACATATATGCTTTTCTTTCAGTCAAAATTCTAATTTTTTGGTAAATTTTGTGAAATTAATTATTTTGTTCTTGATCTGTGGTGTCTGTGAGGGTGTGGGAAATTATAAAAAAATAAATAAATTTATTTGGTTAATACAGATATTGGTTTTCTGTCCCTGAAGATATAAACATGCATTTAGAAATGCTTAGAATTTACATGGATTTAAGAATACGTAGTTTCAATTTTCCAAGATGTTTCAAACATCTGTGAATTCAGATTTTCTGTTTGTCTTACATTTATAGGCAGTATCTGGGCATTTTAGCAAAGATCAATTGCAATTATGACCATAAGCTCAAATTTCCAGGAAAATTCTAATTATTGTGTGCAATCAGATTATATTAATAATATTTTGTGCACATGCACACACTGGCATCAAAAAGCTTTATAAATTGTGGCATATGCTCTTCTCTGCCCTTGAATAGTATACAGTTTATCTCATGGGACTTATTCACCAAAAGGTTATACATAGTATTACCAGGTACACTTCTGTGAGGATCAGAGAACTCACCCATCCATATCCATGTCTGAGAAGTTTCTTAGTCATCATGTTACTGGATTTAGTCTAGGTTCTTGACATGCTGCAGAAATGAATTTCAGAGCACGTCAGGTGAGTGAGGTCAGCAATTTATTAAGGTAGGGAGAGAAAAGAAATGGGAGAAAATAACAGATCACGGGTCTCCGGTAGAGGGTAAGGGGCTGAAAAGTGATAGAGAGGGCTGATTACTACAATTTCCCATTATAGATTATAAATGCCCAGGTTTTACTTGCGTGTTGATCCGTGCAGGGGGAACATGGCAAGAGCAGGGTGCAGAAGCCATGAGGGCCCCAAGCACAGCAGCAGGATGTGGAGCAAGGGTGGGGGTAGTGGCGGACAGGAGGGCAACAAGGGTCAGGAACAGGAGCAAAAGGGGCGATTTGACCTGTATGCCTGCTTTTTAAACTGTTAATTATTCCACTCCTTTGCTAATGGCATGGGAGGAGTTCCAGGTGTTTGCTGTTTTGATTGATTACCCCACCCATCAATCCCCCAGGTGGGGCCAATGATAATGTCCCTGGGAGAATATCCAGAGAAATCTCTTAGGAATCTCGCGGAGATTCTCCAACAGCCATCTTGGGGTATTGATGTCCACATGGTCCTTTCTGCCAGGTTCCAGATCTATCTATCCATTCCCTATATGAAGCCTGCTTCAATCATATCAGCTTTATTTTATCTTATCAGGTGATTCTGTTTTGCCAACCACACAGCCAAGCAGTTCTTGCCCTCTAGCAGTCATGATTTGACATGACAAGAACCAGGAACATAATTTTCATATCATTTCTAGTATTTTAAGAAAATAATAAGAAAATTAAAATGTTGGGTGTCTGTTTTTATCTCAAATACCTCCTTTTTTTTTTTTTTAAGGAGGCTATTTGTCATCATTACCTAAAGTTGTTAGTAATAACCACGCATATGATATTAATGCCATAAAATGTATAAATACATTTACAGATAGCTCGGAAACTAAGATCCTGAAAAAGAACTTTTTACTAGCTTAACTCCATTTAAAAAAACCTAAATTGATTATTTGAATGCATATCATTCTTCAGGAAACATCCCCCAAAACTTTGAAAGTTTGAGTGCATTGCTGTCTATAGGAGTTTAAAATAGAGACAAATGTTACATTAACGAAAAGTTATTGCAAAGTTATAGAAATGATGGAGATGGTATTTAGCATTGGGAAGGAAAGTAAAAAAATAAAAAGTCTTATAAAAATTTCCTCTGTTTTTTTTTTTTTTATTCATTTATCCCCCCTTGCTGCTTGTGCTCGCTGGGTCAGCTAACCACGCCGTGCGGGCAGGCTTGCCTTCACCAGGAGGCCCCGGGAACCAAACCCGGGGCCTCCCATATGGTAAACGGGAGCCCTACTGATTGAGCCACAGCCGCTTCCCTCCTCTGTTTTTTAAAAGCTTGGATTTAAATTTAAAATTTTGAGTAAAAGAGGAAATATAATTTAGAAATGTAAATTCTGTACTGCATATAATTTAGTCAAAGGAGCAAATATTGTTCACTTTTTTCCCCTGTGTTTAACTTCATTAAGGTAACTGATGGCCCTTTTATTCACAAATTCCTTTAGAAGGTCCTACTTTTGTTGTTGTTTTTTAATACAAATCACAGTTAACAGTATTTGCATTGCTAATAGTTCTCTTTAAGATTGTTGATACATTTGTTGGATTTTCTTTCAAATTTACATAGGCAATTTAGTCCATTCATATGTAAGAACATAGTACTATACAAAATGTGTTCATTTTTTTGTTTTTAAGTATCTGTTGACCTGTCAATGTAACAAGAGACAGGCTTCTCCAGCTTTTTAGCATCTACCAGAATAAGATGCTAATGAAACTAAGCTAATAAGTTTGAGTCATCTGAATTCAAATTTCACAACTCTTTACTGAATATTGTGTGAAAGACACGGTTGGATGAGATGGCAAATACAGAGAGAGTACGCTAATATTCTGGAAGGAAGATATGGAAATATAAACAGATGCCAATACTATATTAACAGTAGAATAAGTTCTATGTGAAACAAGAGAAGTATCTGGCAGAGATGGTTGTTTGCCTACCAGTATCTACTCTCCCTTTCTTAGTAATACAACCTCAATATTATTTGGAGAAACAATGTAGCCAATTAAAATATTTCATTTGCCAGTCTTCTTTGCCATGAGGTTGGGCCAGTGAGACATAAGCAGAAACGTTCTGTGGGGTTTCCAGTGTAGCTCCTTATATGAAGAAAACTCCGCTACAGTCCTTCTCTCCTTCCCCATTTCCTCCCTACTGCTAGCTGAAAAGCTGATGTGAAGGTAGGAACTCCACTTTCTGTATTAGACTGTGAGGTAGCCTTTAACACAGAAACTGTTGCTAAGAAAACCAGAAGCGAATGATAAAACAAGTCAGGGTCCCAGACAACTTCCTGGAGCAGCCTTACTGGCTCCATACTGCCTACATGAAGAACTCTTTTATTTATGAATGTGTAAGAATAAACCCAGTTGAGTTTAAGTCATTGCTATTTTACGTTTGCATTTTTTGTTCATTTGTTTTGTTTCATTTTTGCAACTGAATTCAGTTTCTAATTGGAGCAGGGTACCAAAACTGTGTGTTGTAAACATCACTGTAATGGGTCACAGCAAACTACAAACACACTTTTCTGGGATACCAAGTTGTACCTTGAATTATACATAATTTTCCGGCTAATTTTAAATCACCCATATAAACTGGATGAAGACAGTGCTTAATGAGAATAAATTTATGACCACTCCAAGGATTTTTGACTCCATGGTTCAGTAGCATGGAAGAGTACATTATTGTGATTTCCATTTACTTAAACACCATAATTCCTTTCCCTTCTGCATATTATTTATAAATATTTTTTGTTTAACAAATATTGGTTAAATAGGTATTCTGTGCCAGTAATTGTTGCAAGAGCTGGAGAAACATGGTGAATAAGTTCCTGCCCATGCTGAGCTTCTATTCTAATAAGCAAAACTGATTTTAAACATGTGCACAATGTAATGTCAGGTGTCTATGTTTTGTAATATGAAAAAAATAATAAATGTCATGAAGAAAAATAAAGGAGGAAAAGGAGTTGGGATATAGTAGCTATTTTAAGCAGGGTAGTTAGGGGAAGGTGGCTCTGATGAACTGACATTATAGCAGATTCTTACATCCAGTGACAGAATGCACCAGATGGAAATTTGGGCAATCAAAGATCCAGACAGAAGTAAAAGTACAACTGTCTTGAGGAAGGAGAGAAATTGGTGTGTTTGAGGAATGCATAAGGGCTAGCATGGTCCCAGATGAGAAAATACAGGTTGCGGATAAGATGAGAAAAGCTAAAAAATTACCAGGACCTAGAACATATAAGGCCAATTGTCCTTGGCAAGTACTTTGGCTTTAACTTTCATTTGATGAAATGCCTTTGAAGTGTTTGAGCATAGAACAATATAATCCAATTTATTTATTTTTAAAACCACGCTGGCTTTTGTGTGTAAAATGGACAATAGTGGAGATTTGTGTGTAACTGAGGGTTAAGAATTAACAAATAATTATAATCAATCAATATATAGATGCCTTTATATTTTAAAATAGTGAAAGATTAATACCTTAAATTACTGAAGCTGGTTAGAATGGTTCATGATTACTCTAGACTTAACCTCACCCTTGTGTATATGCTTTCTGTTGTCATGGTAATTCTAGCTTGAACTCACCCTTGTATATACTTACTATTGCGATGGTGACCACTCCAACCACCTCTGTTTAATATCCATACGAAAGCCTTGTAACTGACTTTTGGTCTGTTATACCTCTATCCTAAATCCCTGTGACTGACCCTGGTTTGCTACCACATTCCTGTCTGTCCTGTTCAGCACCTTAATGTTTATTAATAAGGAAATTGTGTTGAGCTCTAGCCCAATTATTCATTGGCACCCTGATGTTATAAAATATTAGAATTTCAGAATTGCAGATTAGAGAGGCAGTTTTGGGCCATAAGGCAATTGTGCTCCATTGCTTGTACAAGCAATAAAACTCCCTCTTTGAAATCGCTGTGATTCAGGAATTGGCTTTAACGACATATTGGAAAAAAAGAACCTGCTTTTGCTCCGTATCACGTGGCAACAGGAAGAGAAGTAAGAAACCACTACAGTAGTGAAAGATGCTGCTGCTGGTGTTATATGTGGGAGAAATGGACAGATTCAGGATAAGTTTTCAAGGCAGAGCTCACAGACTTACTGATGTGGGATATGAAGGAATGATTAGAATTAAGAATGAGATTCTTTTCCTTTTTCTTTTGGCCTGCGCAATGAAGTGGACATTGGAAACATTTACTGAGGTTGTGAAGACAGGACGGATTAGATGTAGGACTGCAAGTGTTAAGTGGGAATAATGGGATGAGAATCAAACGTTTTGAATGGTTCTGTTAATTTGATGATTCCCAGTAGATAGCCAAGTGAAGATATTGAAGAGGCCATTGTATAAATGTTTTTCTGAAATTCAGAGAAGCCTGAATAACTGAGAGGCATCAGTCCAGAGATAGTATTTAAAGTCAATGGAAAGAAGCAGATGTGGCTCAAGTGGTTGGGCTCCTGTCTACCATATGGGAGGCCCTGGGTTCAGTTCCTGGGGCCTCCTGGTAAGGGTAAGCTGGCCCACGCCCTCGGAGAGCTGGCACAGCAAGCTGACGCAACAAAGGGAGACAAGCAGACACAGAGGAAACATGGAGCAAATGGACAGAGAAAGCAGACAGCAAGCACAAGTGGCAAGGGGGGTGGGGAATAAATAAATAAATATAAATAAATCTTTTAAAAAAATGAAATAAAAAAAAATAAAGTCAATAGATTCACTGATTACATTCAGGGAGTGAGTATATCTAGAGAAAAGGGACACTACCATATTTACATATCAGTTTATATCACTTGAGATGGACCTCCAGAACTTTTACCCTCAGGAAGAAAACTGCTCCTAATATTTGGAAAATGACTCAATAGAGATTAAAACATCTTATTTTAATAAAATAAAATTTAAAAGTTACCTATGCTCTTTCAAATGTAGTCTACTAAGATTTTACTTTAGGCCCACATTCATCTAAACCCCTGGAAGCAATTTGTGAGTTCAGAAGACAATAAATTTTTCAAATCATAAGGTAAATCTCTGATGTTCCTTTCCACAGAAACTGTGGAGTTAATTGGAGTTGGAAAAAGAACTTTTAATGCTATCAGAGAAGTAGCATAACTTAGTAGCTAAAAGCATCAGTTTAGAAATCAGCATGATATTGCCATTTGTTAGAGGATATTGGCCATATTAAATTCTGAATCTCAGTTTCTTCTTATGGAAAATGGGGTTTAAAATGCCAAGTATAACTTACAGGGCTCTTGAAAAAAAAATATTAAAACATTTTAAAATATGTCTGGTCCATTTTAAGGTCTCAATAAATTAAAGTCTGTATTAGAGTTAACTTTTAATAAAACATGGATTTTAAAAGAGCTTGTGTTTTAGAGGGGCAACGTTCCAGATAACTTCTGAACAAACTTTTAGAGCATGGTCCGTTTTTCAATTACACATACCTATACCTAGAATTTTGGATGATTATATAATTTTTTAATTTTATTTTAAAACACATTTTCTGTCCTATATTTTTTTTAATTAAAAAAACTATTCAGATAAAATAATACATAACTTAAAATGAATTCTATGATCAGAATAAAAGCACATAAACTTCAATTTAGGAAACAGATTACTCAAATATATTATATAAAGATGGCAAATACCGAGAAAAACTATTGAAATACAATATCATAAATCATGGATCTAATAAGACCAAATTCAAATACTTTAACAACTAGTTAATATCCTACCAAATATCATATCTTGGCAGATGTTTTCCATTGGTTCCTTAAATCACTGCTTATATTGATGTTTTTTGTATACTTTTCCTCCCTCAAGGAGCTCTTAAGAATAATGTAAACACCATATGTTACATAAAGTTAGGACAAAATTATAATTACTTCTCAAGTCAATAGGTAATTGAAATCTGAATAAGTGGAAAACTATTTTAGAAGCAGCTGCTACCAGTTAAACTGTTTCTACCACATAAAAATGCACTAAATTATTTAGCTAATAACTTCATTATAAAACATGAGTACATTGAAAAAACTGAATTTTGTATATATTAATAAATCTCATTCTGCATTTTTGACTAAAGTTTTCAAAGTAATATATATGATGACAAAGCAATGATATTAAACCATATGGCATATGGAAAGTTGTCTCACTCCTTTATGTGTACTTTATATTCTTCTCTTAGAATCAATTTCTGAAGAAGATACCTCCCATATCTGAGTTTATTTTTTCCAGAAATTTACTGAAGCTATCACCAAAGCAATGCATGCACTAAATCAAGCAAAGTTAAAAGAAGGTAGTTTAGTATATGCCCCATAATATAGAAAAGATTACTCATGAAGTTCTGATATTTTACTAAGAGACATTATTTTATTAAGACATATTTCAAAGAAGAGACAATTCCAAATTCTTTAACATTAATGAAAGTCTTATAAAGAAAAGTCCAAAGTCAGATAAAGATGTGGGAAGAAGCCAGAAATCTGGTGAGCCAGAAGCTCCTACTTACATGAGGCCAAATTAAATCAAGGTTGGCCTTAATCCATATAACTGGAGACTTTATAAGGAGCGGAAATCTAGACAGAGACCCAGGTGACTGAGCAGCAGTAGATGCTAGAACCCAGTGGGAATCTGAAGAGCAGACACAGGAGAGATTGCCACGTGAAGGGAGGCAGAGGCGCAAGACAAGGAGCCCCAAGGACTGCAGCAAACCCGCACCAGAATGGTATAGACTTTGCGCAGAAAGCACGACCTTGCCAGTACCTTCTTCTAGCCTTCAAAACTGTGAGACAATAAATGTGTTTTGTTTATGCCAATCCATTGTGAAGTATTTGTCATAGCAGATCTGACAAACTAAGGCAGTTTTCAAGAAGATAGCACTAACCTCAAAATTATTAAATATGTTAGAAGAAATCCATCACAGTAGGATTATAATCTTAATATATGCCAAATCTAAAGAAGAGAGTGATACTTTCTTATATCTTCACTCTTCCGCTTTCCTCTCCCCTCGTCTCCTATCACCATCACTACCTCTACTTCTGTCTACCTCTATCTCTATCTTTATCCCTATTTAGTTACATGAATCAAATGAACTGACAGATTCATGCTTTAAAGTAAAACACAGTAGATTCTTTATAGTGTAATAGTTAAGACCACAGTCTTTGGAGTTACAATGACCTGAGCTAGAACTTTAGCTCAGCCTCTTACCAGCACTGTGACTTCTACACAGGTTACTTAACTGCTCTAAGCTTCAATTTCCTAATTAGTAAAGTGAGAAAATAATAGTGTGCACTGAGGATTAATATTATGAATCTGTCAGCTTTCAGGATGCTTATTCTGTAGTACATTGATACATCTATATCCAAATAGGCTGCGGGTAGAGATGCATTGGATACTGGTTACCAAATAAATACCAGTTAAAGCAGAAGCCAAGTTTTCACAACACAAGGCGAGATCAGTTTGACCCTGAATTCTCTACTACTGAGTTAAATTCTCATAATGTATAGTATGTACTAGTTTTGGTGGAGCCATGCTTAGAGTTGAAGGGAAAAATGGAGATAAACTATAGAAAATTTGGTAGACTGATACTACTTGTACAGCTTGATAAACTTTGTTATATTATTTCAGGTTACCCAAAAGTTAGTTTAACGGAACCACTTTATAGGATAGGATAAAATGCTAGAGAGGAAATAAGGTCTTAATTGGAATTTTTATTCCTGTCATCATTCATTCACTGAATAATATCCTCTTTCTTTTGTTAATATTGAATTACATACTGGCACTAGAGTAGGCACTGAGATATGGACTATAAAGAATATAAAACATGATATCTACCTTTAAGAACATGTACAACTGTTGGGAAATATTGTAAAATAAACAGATTTATAATGTTATTTTATGGTTCCAAATTAGAAGTTTGAGTAGAGTGTTGTGAAAACTCTAGGGAGGAATTTTCACAGAGAAGGTGGCACTTAATTAGGCATTAAGTGAAGACTATGCTTGCTAGATAGGAAAGTATACTAAAAGTAAAGGAAGTAGCTTGTGTAATTTGGCATAATGGAAATTTCTTTTTCTCCATTACTATAATAACCTGTTAACAATTAGGAAAATAAAGAGCAATGTGATGTGCATTCTAATTATTCAAATAAGTAGCTCAACATTTATGAAAAGAACAGGCTCCTTAGCCAGGAATAAGAACCCAATTTTACATATGTGATATTACTGACTACAAGCAGAGAGAATAACGATCCCTCCAAACATGGTCTCCTTTGTGTGTGGCAAAGGAGAATTAAAGTTGCAGATGGAATTAATGTAGCTATTCAGCTGACTTAAAGTAAAGAGATTTTCCTATATTATCTAGTTGGACCCAATGAAATCACAAGGGTCCTTAAATGTCAAAGCAGGAGACAGACCAAGAGTCAGAGTCAGAGTGATGGAATGTGAGAAAGACTTGACCAGCCATTACTGGCTTTGAGAATGGAAGGGAGCTATGAGCCAAGAAATGCAGGCAGTGAGAAAATGGGTTATCCCTTAGAACCTCCAGAAAGAACTCAGTTCTGCCAACACCTTGGTTTTAGCCCAATGAGAAATATTTGTCTTCTGAACTCCTAAACTATAAGATAATAAATTACATGTTGTTTCAAGTCACCAAGTTTACACTGTCTTACAACAATAATAGTAAACTAATATACTACCTTATTTAATTTAATTATTTATTTTTTTTTGAGGTTCTAGGGCCAGGGATTGAAACCAGGTCCTTGTATATAGGAAGCCAGTGCTCAACCAGAGAGGTACATCGGCTCCACTGAGTTGTTTTTTTCATTTGTTTACTTGTTGTTTGTTTTTTTGTTTTTAAGAGGCACCAGGAAGCAAACCCAGGACCTCCCATGTGGGAAGCAGGTGCTCAACTTCTTGAGCCACATCCACTCCCCTATCTAACTTTTAAAGCTATAAAAATTAGATAAATATAAATGCATGCCTCCTTTAGCATATATTTATGATAGTCTAAATCATCAGCAAATTTTATTATTTTAATATGAATATAGATGATTTTCATGTTATTGGAGGTACATACAGATATAGGCACTCTATAATAGTAGTAATTATTCATACTTCTTTTAATTTTTATTTGATTCATACCATTTAATATTCTAGTAATTGAAAATTTTCAAATAAACTTCTGAACTCATTCTGTGGAAATCAAACTTAAGAAGGATTATAAAATCCTCTTTATTTTGTATCTTAACATTCTCTCACCTCTTGCTTGCTTCCTATTCATCATACTGATGGCATGGAGGCTAAGTTCTTTATAAAGTATACAATGTCCTTCATACCAAAACAACTTCTTCCTCAAAATTTAGGCAATGCAAGAGTGAATATTAACAATTTCTAAATCCTCAGGGATTTTGCTCAGATCTTGTGGCACTTACCACTTCTCATCTCCATCCAGTTGAAATACTTTCCACTTTTCAAGGCCATGTTCAAATACAATCAAAACTATGATTTCCTTTTGCTTTCTACAGCAAGAATGAAATATCCTCTTTCTTAGGCTTCTAGAAACCATGAGTTCTTTATATTACCAGCCCCAGTATCTTTACATAAGGTCTTCCACATAATAGGACTTCAATAGATGTTGGTCAATTGAACTAAATGACTCACCACATTCAGGGATCAGAAATAGTGAGGAATGGCAATGGTAGAATGAAAATTACTGAGTGACTAAGGCCCATGGGAAGAGTGAAAAAGAGAAGAGAAAAGGCTAATGCTAACAAGAGGATGGACCACTCTTGGCTTTATCCTGTGGGCATTATTATCAGAAATTATGGCCAATCTCCTTTAACATAGTGTAGCAAATGGCAAGACTCTATATTTCTATTTGGTTCTGTTGCCAAAGCTTTTTGTTCCTTGGCAAATAGACTTGGGGAGGAAAGTGAGCATAATTCCTCTACTCTTAGTTATGCTCTAATAATTCTGCTTAGCTTTTAAAAAATTTCCAGGCCCAAATACTGCTGCCAAAGTCTTTGTTGTTGTTGTTGTTAAAGAGGGCCTAACTACTCTATATAAACCTTTACCCTTAATAAGATGTATATGCAAATAAATTAAAATATAACATGCTTAGCAGGTGTTTGTCACTTCTCCTGACATTAATGTTTACCACCAGGCTTACTGGTTATTACCGTACTAGTAAGATTATCTTCCTGGAAATTCCTGAGAAAAATGACATATCTAGGCACAAAGACATAAGCAGGCATAATTCAAGAATGTCATGGAAAACAGAATTTCCTTTGCAGAGTCTGACATCATCAAAAATTGATCAGGATATTCAAACTACACCTATCTTCAAAATTACTGCAATTACACCATTGATTTAAGTTTAATACATCCATCCCACAATAGTTTACCTTCCAATTTTATGTGCTCTTGATGAGCCACTATCTAAAAGGATAGAAGTAAGTCTCTGACAAAAACACATTGCACTTTTCCTTACCTCTTTTGGAAGCACTTTAAAGGGGGATTCATTATTTCCCTACATTCTTGAGGATATCTTTACTATTTTATTTATCTTCTAATTTTTAATTTGTGTCATCAATATGCCAACTTGCCTAGCAAGATTACTATAAATAATAAAAATCTCTGCTAGATAATGTATGTGTGTTATGAAAAAGTGGTAAAGAAATGCTAAAAGTTTTGATGAATGCAAAAAAAGAGGACATTTGTTTATTTTACTTATTTTTACGGCATCTATCAGCACGGCTACTTAATACTTCCATATAGTATAAAAAAAGCAATGAATGTCCAAAGTTTCAGCAAAACCTTTTAGGTCTAATATTCTTTACACATTATATAGTTACCAAAGAAAATGCAATCATTTCCAAATTATTTGATGTATGATAGAATTAATTGCACTTAAATTTCCATGTACATTTTATTTTACAGTTGCAAGTGCATATTGATATGATTCAACTTCTAAAATTCATTTATTATTGAAATAGACAATTCCAAGAAAGAACAAGAACTCAATGCCAGAAAAAAAACTAAACTCTTGCTGAATCTACTTTTGATAGCTTCTCATAATCCAAATCCATCTCAAATGGGTATACTAATAATGAATCAAGATCTTCAAAATTAACATTGATTGCTAAATTCTTATTTAATGAAAAATAATACAGTACACTTATCACTTATAGGTAAACTCTGAAGTGTTGTTAGATTATATAAAGAAAAAAAAAGAAGACTGAGTTTGATGCAGTTTACACAAAGTTGTAATACTATGATAAGAAATAAGCACAATGTGCTATATATGAGATTAGTTGCTTAAATTACCACTGACAATGTTATTATCTCAAATAAAATGTTGATCTGAAGCCAACTCCAAAATTTGATGTCTGCAATTAGATAATAAAAGAGAACTTGTTCATACTGATGTGCTTAGCAATGATTGCCACTTCTGATGCTATCACTTATCAAGGTTTTCCTGACTCTTAGAATCAACAGATGTTGAAGAACAGAGAGTCAACTGTACACATGTTCTTTAACTGTTTCCAAATACAACTGTCTTTGTATCTTGTTGGTAGAGCAAAAATTTCAGTGATGCCGATCCATTCTGAAGTAGGTCCACCAAACCAAGACTAATATTATAATGACTCAGTTTCTTAATATTCATTTTGTTTCAAGAAACATAGTTTTTTTTTGTTTGTTTGTTTGTTTTTTTAAATTATTTCCCAAATTTATAAGGCCTTTACTGGCTTTAGAATTTGTTACCAGTAGTTCAACATCCTATCTTCATGTATGAATGAATTCAGAAACATTCTCCTATGTTCTGTACCTGAATTCTACCACTGCTATTCAAGCTCAATCTATAAAATCCTCTGTTTGGCCAATAATGTATGTGACAGTTTGAAGTTCTTTTAAGAATCCTCAAAAGACAAAGATTATGTTTTTGAACTAATCAATTCTTGTGGGTGTGAGATTGCTTTTGATTGGATACGTCAATAAGGCGTGAATCAGGTTGAGTTTCCACCCTCTCGCTGGGTATGATATAAATGGACACACAGAGAGACACACAGGAAAAGGGAGCTCTGCCATTTTTGACCCTGTAATGTGAAGGGAAGACGCAAGGATCGCTAGCAGCCAAAGTTTAAGCACAAAGCCCCTAAGAGGCTGGGCCCAAGGAAGAGCTCAAGGTTGAGGAGAGGAGCCTTATGCCTAATCGCTCACAAGTGAACTCAGGAAGAAAACAGAGCAGCCGAGACTGAGAGAAAAGGCCTGGTAAGAGACAAGCCCTATGCCTAGTTTCCCACAACTGGGCTCTAGGAGCTGGGCTCTGAGAAATGGTGAGCCCAGAGGGGAAGGAGAGACCTAGGCAGAGATTGGTGGCCATTTTCACCATACGGCAGGACTCCATAATCAACAGAAGCTGACTTTAGTGAGAACATATCTCTGATAGTGCCTTGATTTGGACATTTCATGGCCCCAGAACTATAAACTTTTATCCTGAATAAAATTCCCATTATAAATCCAACCCATTTCTGGTACTATGCATTGGCAGCACTGTGGCAAATTAAGACAATGTAATATAATCCAAATCTGTATATCTTCTTGTATTTCCTGGTTTCTTAGTTTCTTAAGACTGCCAGTGCAAAATACCCAAAATGGATCGGCTTTTATAAAGGGAATTTATTTGGGGTAAAAGCTTACAGTTCTGAGGCTGCAAAAATGTCCTAATCAAGGCATTATCAGAGATGCTCTCTCATCAAAGGTCAGCTGCTAGGAAATCCTGGAGTCCTGCCATGTGTCAAGGCAAGATGGCAGGTCTGCTGGCCTCTCTCTTTCTACTTTCTCCTTGTGCTTAGCTGTGGGCAATCAGACATCTTTTCTTGGGCTTCTCTCCTTGAGTCTCAGGGCTTCTCTGTCTTTCTGCAGCTATAGGCAAACCTGGAGTCTTCTCTTGCATGGCAGGGTCAACATGGCAAAGCTCCCTTTTCTGCTGTCTCCACTTTCTGTGTTTTCTCAATTTATATGACCCAGGAGGAGGACAGAGACCCAGTCTGGGTCACACCTCACTGACACAGTCCAATCAAAAGCCCTAAAGTTAACTAAGTGAAAGCAATCAAATCAAAGGTCCCTTAATTGAATCTATTGCAATTAAAGGGCCCCACACCCACAAGAATGGATTAGTTCAAGAACATAATATTTTCTGGGACACAAAATTCAAACCATCACACCTGGCTTCTGTTTAAATCTGTGACATAGAAAGTGGATCCTTCATTTCAATTTTCCAAGATCATCTTTTAATACATATTCCATAAATGTCAACTAAATATGTCAAAAGGACTCTGATTAGAGTAAGCAGAGAAAAAAAAACCCAATGCTCTGAAAGCTTCCTAAAATAAGCCGCTTTTCAAAGAACACTTTGTATCAGTACCGCTTTGAGAATCCAAAATGTTAGAAGAAATCCAAGGCACCAACCTAGGCTACCAAAACCAAGGAGAAGAAACTCATTGAACTTTAAATTAAAGGAAGAAAATAAATATTTTAGCCAGGAGGAGGGTGGGAGGAGGAAAGCCATTTATTTTTACATGCATTAATATTGAGAGGTTCTTTACCTTTTATACACTATACTGAAATCATTTGGACAGTGTGTGTGGTAATCTCTTAGTCCGAAAACAAATAAGAAAGAATGGGTTGGCTTAACAACAGGAATTTATTGTCTCATGGTTTCAGAGGCTAGAAGGCTTGTTTCCTCCCAGGGTTGGTGGGTATCTTCTGGCAGGTGGACAATCTTTGGGGTTCCTTGGCTTTTCTGTCACATGGCAATGCACATAGCCATGTCTTCTAATTCCTCCTCCAGGTTCTGGCTTTTAATTGGTTCCTAGGCTTTTCTCTCCATCTGACTTTCATTCTGCTTATAAAGGACTCCAGTAATCTAGATTAAAGCCTACCTGATTCAGCTGGGCCATGCCTTGATTGAAGTGACAGTTTGAAGATTTTATTAACAATGGGTTCACAATCACTAGACTGCGACCAAGGCCAAGGACATGTCCAAACTGGGGTACACAGTTCAATTCACCACAGTCCCTAATCAATTTACTTTGAATTCATCAAAAGGAGAGTATTCTGGATAGGTCTGAATCAGTTGAGCCTTCAATCCAACCCAGGACAGTGTGTGAGAAGGATTTGGATAGCAATTTGCTTATAAGATCATTTGCTTATTTTCCCATTAAATCTTTTCCCCTGAGGCTTACCATATCTGAGAGATATTGCATATCTTTTAATACAAGTTAAATGAAATTAGTTTTGACTTTAATTTATGTAAAGATAATTTTGTTTTACCAGGATAAAGATAATTTTGTTTTACTGGGATATAGAATTATCATTTTTCTTGACATGTAAACATTCATCATGCATCAGTAATGCTGTATACAAAAGTCAAACAATAGTTGTAAGGTTCATTCAATATTTATCTTGAGAGAAACAGAAGGAAAAACTAATTAGCAAAAGATAATATTATACAAACATTTATAGAAAGTATTGTTTTGTAGTTATCTTACTTTAAGTTTTAGTCTAAGTGTTTATAATCAAAAACAATAATTATTTTTTTGAAAAAACAGAATTCTCTGGTACTCTCACCAAAAGATGTGAAGGACTGTAAGTTAATTCAAATATGGTAACACTTAATAAAGGTTTAAAATTTAATGATAATTAAAATAGCTTTGGACACTATATTCAAATCAAGAGACCCAAAAATAAATATGAATAATTGAAGAAATTTCTTGTTTTCTTCTACTTTTTCTCAAACCCAAATTCCTCACAACTGACTGAGAATTTAAAAGCACTGAGAACTGGGTTAAAAAAAGATCACATAGCAATGTAGTAGATAAAAGGTTTTTGCAAACTCATGGTCATTCCCCATTAAAGATAGAGTTTATTTCCCTTTAGCTTGCATCAGAGTTGGCCCTGTGTGCAGAAAAGAATTAACACAGTGGGCCTGATGTAACCTACCCTTAGAAAGACCCGCTTGAAAGATTGGCCACTGCCTGGCATCTGAAAACTTAACTGGTCAACAGTCCCTTGCACTGATAGATATAAAGCTCTCCTTAAATGGTAACAGTGGCTTGCTGTGCCTGAACTCTTTGTGCAAACAATATGGTTTATGCTGAATACCTGATTTCCTACTGGGAGGAGGCCTATGAACCAGTCCCCAATAAAAATCTTGGGCACTGAGTCTCTATCGGGCTTCCCTGGACAGAAATATTGCATATATGCTACTGCAGGTGTTTTTTCTGTTTAAGATGTGCCAAGTCCTGTGAGTCCTTCTAGTGAATCTCCAAATGGAAGGGAAGTCTTGGGGATGCTCAACACATCTGTGACTATTAAACCAACAGAAGGGCATTTCTGGGTCTAATCTGTAATTGGCCTGGCAACTTCCACTTCCTCTTTTCATAGAACATTCTCTTTGAGGGGGAAGAAGGAGACAGAGAGAGAGATGTCAAAAAGCTTCCAGTGGTCCAGGCTATACCAGCTCAGGTATCAGTGATGTGAACCAAAGAGTCATTTTGGATGTCTAGCCCATTTAAGCTTTCAGATGACTCCATTTTCAGCCTCTGTCTGACTGTTCCCACTTTTAAAACCTCAAACGAGAACTTGCCAGATGAGCCCACTTAACCTACAGGTCCATGAGGGAAAATAATAAATTGTTGTTTTAATCCACTAAGTTTAAGAATAGTTTGTTACATAATAATAGATAACTGAAACAATCATTTTATTTTGAAGTCATCTACTTAAAATATACATATTATAAATAATGGATACTTCTAATAACTTATTCCCATTATAGTAACACATTGAAGACATTTTGTCTTTGAAATTATTCTTATAATGTAAATTGATTCTTTAAATATAAACTCACACAGTAGTTTTATATTCAAATTTCATTAGCTAGCTCATGGAAAAACGGGGGTGGGGCTTGCTTATTTCTTCCCCTAAATCCTAAGAAGTCATATTTCTTTCACATAATGATTGATATTTTAGAATCTACATCAAATTATAAGGTTAATCTAGCTTTAGCTATGTGCTTTCAGTTAGCTAGGAAAAAAAAGTAAACCACAGGAAATTAGTATTACTTGTAAGATTGAGTATTATTCCTAGTAAAACTTATATTATCTGCAATTTGAAATTTAGTCTCTCTAACAATGGAATTAAACCCACCAACCAAGAAACAAAGAACAAGATTTCAAATCCCTATATCATGATATCTACTTATTTGCAATATCAGAAAAAAAGTTGAAGAGGTAAAAACAGGAAAACAGAGAGATCATTAGAATCAAGAATCATCCCTGCTTTCTATTTTTTCATACTCCTCATACAGACCATTAAAGAAATCTTGTTGACTCAACATTCAAACTGTATCCAAAACCCAACTACTTCTCTTCTCAACTTTTACCATTCCAGTTTGAGTGACCATCATCTCTTTCCTGTAGAAGCCTCGACTTCCTTATTCTGTCACATACCCTTGCTCTCTTTTGTGTAGATAGCAGACAGTGTAATAATGTTCTTAAATAGAATCCATTACTGTTGTTATGAATCCTGTTGTGAATCCCTCTGATGAGCTAACTTCAGTTAAGGTGTGGCCCACCTCAATCAGGATGGAACTTAATCCTATTAATGGAGTCATTTATAAGTGGAATGAAATTCAGAGAGAGAAAAAGCCACAAAGAAAGCAGCCGGAAGCAGAACATCAGTGGAACTCAGAAGAGAAAGGAGAGACCAGTAGATACTGCTATGTGTCTTGTCATATGACAAGCTAAGGACAAAGGATGGCCAGCAGCCAGGCCCAAAACTTCACAGTCTTCAGGGAGAAAGCATCATCTTGATGATGTCTTGATTTAGATTTTTTCCTAGCCTCAAAACCATGAGCCATCAAATTCCTATTATTAAAGCCAGCCCAGTGCACAGTATTTGGGCAGTCACAGAAACTAAATCATATACTATAGTGGCTTTTTCTGGGATTTCCAAAAAGAGATTTCCAATAATAAAGAGAACATTAAATTCAATAAATGAAAAGCAACAACAATCAAAACTCACAAGCAAAAAATTCTGTCTATGAAGGATACACAAAAGAAGATATTGTGGAGGTCATGCCACAGTTTGACGCTTCTGTCCTGGAGTTTCCAAATATGCTAATTCCCATTATGGTACTGTCACACAAAATATACTGACATTACTTAGTGCAATAACATTGTAAGAAATAAAATAGTAAAATAACAACAGTGTTTTGCTCACAATGGGTTTTCCACTGTATTCTAATGTGATGAATAATATCTATTTAGTGGAATCTGCATTTAGAAGGTTCCCAGGAAATCTTATTGTGGAGATTTGGGGAACTGAAGAAAAATTTACTATCTTCTCTTCTGGACAAAAAGATAGCATATGTGTTTATTGTGACAGAAACTATTATGTGTTTATTTTTCCAAGTAATGTTTTATTGTATTTACCAACTTTCCTTCAAGATTAATTCTTAATATTTACTCCTTCTCTCTCACAACTAATGGACATTTCCTCTAGTTATTTTTCATAAGAGGAATCGAAAAGCTCTACCAAATATTTGAGGGTACAAAATAAATACTGCGGCTTGTAGGAATGAATATTAATATCAATCTTCATCAGAGTAAAGGATTTCTGTTTAAAATATTTCTACTTTCAGATTTGAAAATAAAATATGACGAACTGAATGAAAAATTTTCTGCTTTATGTTATTATTTATAATATTTAAGACTTTCTTGGTTAAAACTGGGTGAATGATCTATAATATATAATAGTTAATAATTATATATTACTTACTATGTGCTACTTTAAATACTATTCTAAGCACACTTCTGTTAACTTCTTTAACCTTACAAGAATCCAATGAGGGAGTAGTTACTGTTGTTACCATTTTATAGTGGAGGAATTTGAGAAGCAAAAATG
Source organism: Tolypeutes matacus (assembly GCA_026826555.1). Classification (NCBI taxonomy): domain Eukaryota; kingdom Metazoa; phylum Chordata; class Mammalia; order Cingulata; family Chlamyphoridae; genus Tolypeutes; species Tolypeutes matacus. Next base: position 7,163,358 of record JAKSZT010053779.1, on the reverse strand, counting down.
AATGGCTCAAGTGGCAGAACTTGGATTGATCCCAGGCAATCTCCTATCTAGGCTATATTGTCTTTAATGTTCTCAGCTCTCTTCTATATTAAAAATATATATATATATTCTTGGAATAACAATAAGTACTCATTATAGAAAGTATAGGAAAAAAGAAGTATAATATATATAAAGAATTGATGATTGGTGCATAATTTCTGGAATTTATTTTCTATGCCTTGTTGATTTTATATAGATGGTAGTAAACTTTCTGTGTTTGCTTCATGTTGCTAAGTCCTGAGTTCAGGCTCTGTGGTTAAATGAAGTTAAATTTCATTTCTCCCCTAACATCTCAGCATTTTGCAGTAGGATAAATATTTTGAGACATTAACTCTATTTCTTCCTTCCTGTCTCTTGTTTTGAAAAAGGTGGCTCTGTACTTCCTGAAGTGAGATTGGTGTCAGGGCAGATGATCTTCAGACGTTGATTTCCTTACTTCTGTTTCTAAAAAGTACATTGAAGAGATTTTTCCAGTATCCTGGCTGGATTAAGGAGAGAGGGGGAATATCCAAAGGAAACTTGAGCAGAGAAAGTTTCTCTAGTCCAGGTTAAATGGCGATTTCTAGTGATGAGGGAAAGAAGTCAGAGAACTTGGATTTCACAAGCAGAGGAGACCAAGAAAAGAGCCGAGCACCACTCTGTCAGTTCTTGGGAACCTCAGAGAGAGCAGCTTCCTTGTGTATTAGATATTGCAATACCAACTTCATTAGAGATTTCAGAAACCCCGACATCACAGGAAGATGTACTCAGAGGGCCAATAAATTCAATGAGTTATTTGTTTGATTTTTTTTAAGAGTTTGGATTGTTGATTAGTGAATGGAAAGTATTTTTCAGTGCCTTCGTGCACTTTTGAAATGGAGTACAAAAAAACAAAAAACAAAAACAACAAAAAACTAGAGTTAATTTCTTTCTTTTCTCTTGAATAAAGGGCTTAGAATTAAGAATAGGCTACATTACCAACAGGAAGTAACTACAGAAGAATTACAATCGCCCCTCAGCATCCACTTAAGAATATGGGCACAAACTCTCTGAGGGGGAAGTTGAGGCAGGTTAGCACAGGGAAACGAAGAGAAGACAAGCCACAACATGGCCGGCAGACAACATGGCCACAAGATCCTGCCAAGACCTTGACCTTGGCCTTGAGGTCCCAGTTGGGACTCTTCCCAGGACTGAGGAGAGGCCCTGGATATTCCAAACATGCCTCACCATTCTCACCATTGGCCCCCCACCATTAGTGGGGTAACCAATAACAGCTGGGTCCCCTCCCCTTCGCATTAGCAAGGGGAGGAATAATTAATAGCTTAAAAGGTGATCTCACAAGCCAAAGTCCGCTCTCTCTGCCTAGAGGAGCCCACAGCAAGTCTCCCTGCGATTTTCCATCCTTCTCTGCTGTTTCTCAGCAAGCTCTGTTCTTTTCCCCCATTTCCCAATAAATTCTTTTCACTGGCCTAACTAAAAATAATAATAAGAAGAAGAATAGGTTACATTAAAGAAAACATCTTTGAATATTTGAGTTTTGGGATTGAGATTCATATCTGCTACAAGGTTAATTTCATTTAGGACTTGTAAAATAGTAGAGGGTAAGGTTGTATAACACCCTTTCCTAATGTATCTAATTGAAGAAAAGATGATTAAAATTAAAACTTAGCCATCATGCTTCAGCGAAATTTTATTTTATTTTATTTATTTATTTATTTTTTTTTTTAAAGATTTTATTTATTTATTCATTTATCCCCCCCTTGCTGCTTGTGCTCACTGGGTCAGCTAACCACGCCATGCGGGCGGGCTTGCCTTCACCAGGAGGCCCCGGGAACCGAACCCGGGGCCTCCCATATGGTAAACGGGAGCCCTACTGATTGAGCCACAGCTGCTTCCCATCAGCGAAATTTTAAAACACGTGCTGGACATAGTTGGCAAAAACAGAGAACATGGCCCACGAGGAATTGTATATTATGGAGGGCTCAGGACCAATTAGTCAACTTTAGATTCAAGAGTGCTAGTTCCAGGTTTTGGTTGAGGTTGAAGACAAAACACAAACATGTAGAACCAGAACCCTGGTGTTGAAAATGCATGTTTGGTAAAATTACTGTGTATATACAAATGAATTTAAAGAGTCAAACTATGAAAGAAAAATAACATCTGGTGGCTCCAAGGCATCATTGGTGTGGAACATGTGACTGAGCCTCACATAGAGAAAGTAGATTAGATTGGAAATGCTTAGATGGTTGAGAGAAATCAGAAAGAATGGTAGAGGGGAAACATAGAAAGGGGGTAGAAGGAGCCCATCAAAACTGACAATGTCTATTTTTTTCAATGTAATTCTACAGAAAATCATTTAAAAATCATTAACTGTTAGTCTATTCCTTTTTTTCTTAGAGTAAAGCCTCCCTTAGATTAATTATGTTGAAGTTTTATGATTCTATTATGGTTATTTGATGAAATGTTGTTCCTACACGTGTGAACACTGGTTATCCCAAAAAGATGTTATAGCATGTGTCAGGCCACATGTGTATATAGTTTATGCAATACTAAAAATTCTGTTAAAAAACAGAGGCTATTCATTGCATTTTACTTCCAAATATATGTCCATAAGTATATGCAAAATTACAAGGCTTGAAATCCTAGAAACTCTTCAGCACCAGGAGACTAACCTGGAAATCTGTATTTATTAATTTCAGTGTAAGTGTAGGATTGAGAAATGGAAGGACATCACCTTCTAGGCAGGGAAACAAACTCAACTGCTTTTATGCTTGGGCATGAGTATGAAACGGAATCATGAAGATTGTGGGGAACGGGAGTTCCTTCACCCCGTACAAATAACAAAATAACAAAAAAAGCAAGCAAACAAAAAAACTATTCACCCCTAGTCCATTGGTTCTATTTGGAAATAAAGGCATAGAATTCCCAGATCTTCCAATAGTTTAAGAGAATTCTGGATGGATTTCTGTTGGAAATGTCCTCATTATTTAAACACTTGATAAGTGAAATAAAACACCACAGTGATGGTTTTTAAACAACAAGCACCATAATCTTAGCAGGAGCTGAAATGTTGTGTGGGGTAAATAAAGATGTAAGTATGTGGGGCTTGGACTAGCTCTCAAGGCAGATCTGTTCTTATTTGCTTAAAAATTTAATTTGAACAATGGGTTCCAAATTAATAAAGTTAAAAACACTGGAGGGAAAAGTGGTACCCAAAAATGATTTGTTATCTTTAATATATTTATCTTTTTTTTTTTTTTTTTTTTTAACCGGGAGGTCCCAGGGATCAAACCCAGGTCCCTCCATATGGGAGATGGACACCCAACCGTTTGAGCCACATCCATCCCCCTCTTTAATATATTTAATCCCAAAGTTTAACCTATCTCTTTTGACTCCTTAAGAGATTTTCCAGAATGATACCCAGTTTTCTATCACATTTTATTTAATAGATCATACTGTAGTACATTCTTATAGATAGCTAATTTCTCATCTACTAGTCTAGTTGAGAATAAAGGTAGAGATATTAGTGAGAAAGTAATTATTAGATATATATATATATTTAAAAATAACTTACCTTTTACCTTTATTTCAAATGCTATGATTAAAATCAATTTCATATTAATGTCATTCTAAAGATGATGTTTAAAGGAATGAATGCATTCATATACTTTGATAAACACATGAGCCAAAACAAGATATCTTCCTGCTCTAGGAGTGCTTTCAAAATATATCAAGAAAAAAAGAGAGAAGACCTTGCTTTTAGTACCCTAATTATTTCACAGAAGAAAAGGGAAAGGAAAGCTAAAGAGTTAGAGAAAATTGAACTTATTCTAACTTGAAAGACCATGCCACAATCAAGGGAAATGAGAAAAGAAAATAATCATTTTTTTCTATTTACCATGTTGGTCAAATATCATAATTTTAACAGAGTTTTAGACACATATGAATTATAATATCAGGTATTTCCAAGGTATGGTTTTTAGAAAACTTAAATGACTGCTCTGTGTTAGTTTTCAACATTTTTAAAATCATAATGCACTGCTGTTGCTAAGTTATATCGTAAAGTAGTTTTCATATTTTGAGTTTATAAAAGGATAAATAAGTACTCTATTACTCATTTACACAATGACAATTTAAAAACTAATAATAAAAGAAGCAAATGCAGGTGTTTTATTTCATAATTTCAAACTTTAATTTTAGACAGCTTTAAAAACTAGTGGAATGTTTTATATCTAACAAAAAATATTAAAGCAAATATAAATAATATTAATTTTCCCAAAAAAGTAAAATAAGAAGTACTATAACTATATAGTACATCAAAAGCCTATATTACATATTATGAGCACTTGAAAGTTTTAATTGCTTGTAAAACCACTTAACATATAAATAATTTTTGATCTCTTAGAACCAGTCAGAGAAACTAACTAAAATAATTTTATTCATATTCATTTTATGTCAGCATTTTCTGGAATATATCTGACCTTTCCTTTACCTCCCTTAAAATTATGCATCATTAGAAATATATTAAAAAGAAAGAATGGTTTCTGACATATTCAGTTAAAGTCTTTTCAAACGATTCTGTACATTGTGTTCTATTCTCCATGAGACGGAAATATCAAATTACACTAAATTTTGAAGCATTAGTTTTATTTTTTCCTTTAGTTGTAGAATAATAAAGGAAATATTTCTTAATAAATAATGCAATCAGAACACTGTTCAGTGTTTTAAAATTCTCTATTACAGAAGTGAACTTTTAATACTTATTTTTGTCTATCCTTAAGCATCTATGACTAGAAAACTAAAGATTCTCACTACAATTTACATCCTCTTATGATTTTCATTTCAACAATATAGCAAATACTGAATATAGGGAAATCCATGCCAGCCACCGTACTAGGTATAAACAATGGGAATTTGAATAAGTTATAGTCCTTATATAAAAAATAAGAGAAAATCCATAGTAATAACAACTGTATGATAAAATACAAATATCATGAAAGTAATAATGAACCCCATAGTGTGCATCTATCAGTCTTCGTACAAAATTCTATTGAAATCATTTTATTACTATGTACATCATTCCAACTTCCCAAGTTATTTTTTTCCATGCTTTTCAGGAATGCCTTTATAATAATCCTAATGAAATCTAAATATCCCAATACAAATATAAAATAGCTTATCTATATGATTTGGCTTATAGGGAAACATATCATTTTAAATGGCAAAAGAAGAAGACTTCTTCATATTGGTAACATATAGTTTCCCAAAAGGAAGAATTCTATTGGTCATACTACTTAAATACTTATAATGTTTTTGGAGAAAGTTTTCATATTTCAGTTTTGAGTTCTGACATTTTGTAATGATTACATAGTTAATCATTGCTTAATTAGTTGCTAATGTAAATTTAACCTCTTAATGGGAGCTGAATGATTAACGCTATACATCACTTTAACAAAGACGAAAGATTTGAAACCTCTTAATTCACCTTATATCAAGCTATTACAACAAAATGTTTGTCTCTTACATGTGAAGCAAACAATGTGCTTCACTGAGTAATTGTAATCTATATCTTTACTTAGCAACTACACTGACAATGGAACAAAAAAAGATTGTCATATTTGAAATCAGATCCTTTAACATTACAGCAGTTCACATCATTATCTATGCATAACTCTTTTACTTTAGTGAAATAACCATTACTATTTAAGTATATACATAATTTTTGTTTGTTTTGTTTGTTAATTTTACCTTGAAAGGCAATGGCTCTTCAGTCAGAGGACTAACAGGAAGTGAAGTGGTGCTACTTGCTGGGCTCAGGTCTGAACTCTGCAAGGAAAACAAAACTAAGTTAAAGAGCTATATTTTTGTAGCCATTTTTATTACTCCTAATCTAGAATACAATCCTTCTTGTTAAAATAGAAAAACAAACTGAATGAAATATAGATGTAGAAAAAAAAAATTATTAGTATGTAATCAATCATTCCTTATTTAGAAATAAATAGTTATCTGGGAAATCAGTCATAAATTATCACCTCTCAACATACATTTCAAGTACCTTTCATTAAATATAATGATCATCTTTTGCATTAGGATATCATTTAGTATTATATTTGCTAAATCTAATGAAGGAAATTAGGTAAAAACTGAACAACAATCTACTAAAGGAAGCAGGGAAATACATATATCAGATAATTGAGACAAATTAGTCACTGACTTTAATTTCTAAATATATCTAGAGCTTTTTGGCCAATTTATTTTATCTAAACATGAAATATTCTAAATTGCTGTCAATCACTCTCTGATTATGTGGTATAATAGGAAAACAAAGCTTGTGTTGGGAATGAATTTACTACAGCATTCTAACATAGGAAATATTGAATGAAACTTTTGCAAAGGCAGAAAAATGTCATTGAAAATAAGTCTTTGTACTGTTTCTCTGAGTATTAGATGTCTCATGAAAACGTAAGCCAATGATAGATCACAGTTTGTACAGTGATATATATGATATTTGCTTGAAGAATTGATCGTGTGCATAATTTATTAAAGAATCATGCCTTCAAAAATCCTATATTCAGGAGATTGACATTCAGTTGTGGATATTAGAAGCCTGGCTTATATTCTTGTAGATGGAGATTTCTGAATTTCCATAAGAAGATGAGGTAAAAATCAAGCTTCATTGTAAACTTATTTTAGAGCTGAAGTCTATCAAAAATTTCCAGAAATAAACATGTCATTCTAAGGATTGTAGAAAGCAGACTCAAAAATTTGCATCATCAAACATTGATTTGTTGAATATCATTCTTAAAGAAAACTTTGCTCTAGCATTAACTTCAAATCCATCTTATATTGTTGTGACACCTTAATTCTATTGCTCCTAGGAAATCTTGAGAACTGTGTTTTAAAAAACAAATCAGGAGCGATGGGCTCAAGCAGTTGAGTGCCCACCTCCCATATAGGAGGTCCCAGGTTTGGTTCCCAGTGCCTCCTAAAGAAGACAAAAAATGAGCAGACAACTAGCAGACATCAAGCAAAACAATGAGGATACAACAAGCAAAAACAACAGACAGACAAGAAAAAAACAACAAGCAGGCAAAAGGCAGACAATGAAGAAAAACAATGAGCAAGACAACGAGCAAACAACAAGCAAGACAACAAGCAAATGACGAGCAGATAACGAACAAAAAAAAATGAACAGAGAGCAGATGTGGCTCAAGCAGTTGAGCACCTGCCTACTACATGGGGGGTCCCAGATTTGGTTCCCAGTGCCTCGTAGAGAAAAAACAGACAACAAGCAGACAATGAACAAAAACAACGAGCAGAAATGAGCGCAAACAACAAGCAAAAACAAAGAGCAAAAACAATGAGGAAAGAGACAAGGGAGTCATTTCAGGGGGGAAAAAAAACAAATCAATTTATATGATGCCATCTGATAAACTTCACTTAATTATCAAGTTGAAAAATACATAGAGAAAATAAAAGTATCTTCATCTGTAGCTAATTGTTTTCCTATTTCTTTTCAGTGATCTGTAATTTATGCCACTGCAATTTGTTTATCCTTTTAGATAAAATGCTATAGCAAACTGTTTGGAGATTCATTTAGCCTTATCCACACTTCATATATTAATTCATTTACCTTCCATACAATAATAGCAACATCAGTGCAACTATATATCTAGATGCAAACTACTTCTAGATGCAAATGTGACTTCATAAGTTTTAAAAGCAAATAGTATGCATGAGCATATTTTTATGTTAGTTATTAAAAACTAACAGCAAGTGGGATGTGCATGTGGCTCAAGCAGTTGGGCGCCTGCCAACCACACGGGAGGTCCCGGGTTCAGTTCCCAGTGCCTCTTAAAGAAGATGAGCAAGACAGCAAGCTGACATGATGGGCTAGTACGGCGAGATGATGCAATGAGGAGACACAATGAGAGACACAACAAGCAGGGAGCAGAGATGGTTCAAGTGATTGGCTGCCTCCCTCCCACATGGGAGGTCCGGGTTTGGTTCCTGGTGCCTAAGATGAGCAGATACAGAGAACAGTCAGTGAGCACAAACAACGAGGGGTGGAGGTGGGGGGAATAAATAAATAAAATAAATCTTTAACAACAACAACAACAAAACTAACAGTAAGTGTTCATTCACAATTTTCTTCATAATATATTTTGTTAGAATTTTGGTTTCATCTATTTTTTTATATATTTGAGAGAATTCAGAAATTGTTGGTTCACAATAATGTGAAAATGAATTCTGTGGGAAAATAGAAGAGTTATTCTGTAAAAGAAGTCCAGAGAAGGAATCAACTTATTCTTACATAATACACAAGGATTTTCTGACCCATTAGAGAATGCACTGAATGTTCTTTACAGGTGTATTAGCCAAGTTCTCCAGAGAAAAGAACTAACTGGGGAGATACATATTACAGGAATTGGCTCATGTGAACATGGGGATTAGCCAGTCTGAATTCCGTAAGGAAGGCTGCAAGTTGGAAACTTAAAAAAAAAAAAAAAGGTGAAGTTAGATTCCCGAGGAGAAGATACAACTTGGAAACTCCAATGAAGTTGACATTGAATTCCCCAGGTGAAGATGTCAGCTAAAATAGAGAAATCTTCTTTCAGACTGCTGAAATCCTCAGTTCTCCCTTTAAGGCCTTCAATTTACTGAATGAAGGCTGCTCTTTTTGCTGAAGGCAATTTCCTTTGTTGATTGTAGAAGTGATCAGCCATAGATACAATCAACTGACTAATGATTTAAATCCATTTTATTAAATACATTTAGAGCAACAATAAGGTCACTGCTTGCTTGACCAAATAATTGGACACCATAACCTAGCCAAGCTGACACATGAAATTAACCATCACGTGTTATAAGACTATTGTAATTCTAACAAGTGTTTTAAAATCTTGTTCTCGGCTCTAAGTGCAATAGATATCTGCTTTCCAACGTGTGACTAAGTAATATTAACGTAACATTTTTCCTACCTTTAAAATATTATTTCAACCACATTGATAGACTTTTTCCCTTTCTCTTTCAATGTTATGTAGGCTATATTCCTGTATTTTTCTCCAAATTGAGTTTAACATTAAGTGTTCTTTAACTTCAATAATAAAATCTATACAAGTATTAACATTTGAGCATATCAGAGATAGATGTGAAATCATCCTTTTCTCATGCATAATGTTCACTAGCATTCTTTCTACTCATCTAATTTTGAAGAAACTATTCACTTTTTTGTTGTTGCTAAATTTGCATGTTATCTCATCCCTCATCACCAACTCATCTTTTTCTTTAAATAAAATGTATTGAGCTATAATATATTAACAATAAAATGTATAATTTTAAGTTTATAGTTAGATGAGTTCTGACTCTGCACATAGAACCACAATCAAAATGAAGAGAGAATAATATTTTCATTATCTCATAATGTTCCCTTATGCTCCTTTGCTATCAACTGCCTCCTATCACTTGCCCAGGGCAATACTGATCTATTTTCTGTTAGTTTTGTCTTATGTAAAATTTCATATAAATGGAGATATACAGCATGAACTCTTTTGGGTCTGGTTTCTTTCACTCAGCAATGATTTTTTTTTTTTTTTTTTAAGATTTATTTATTTACTTTATCCATTTTAAATCCCCCCTTCCCCATTTGCTGTTTTGTGTCCATTCGCTGGGCAATTCTCTGTGTCTGTTTCCTGTCATCTCTTCTCATCCTCCTCCTCCAGTCTTCACCAGGACTGGATACTGGAGACCTCCGATGTAGGAGATAGGTGTTCTGCCATCTGCGCCACCTTGGTTCCAGGTTTTCAGAGCTTTCGGAGCATCTCGTCTTGGCTCTCCCCTGTGTCTCTCTCCTGTTACGTCATCATCTTGCTGCATGGCTCCGGGGGCCTGGTGGCTCACCGGCACACAGAGCCTGGCAGCCCATGCGCCTTCTATATATACATTTTTTTTTTTATTGTGGGTAAAAATCAAAATTTTCACAATACATACCAACATTTGCAAAATGATATATAAATATATATGCATATATGTGCATTTGCTTACAAAAATGTTATTTATATATATATATAAATATATTTTAAGAGGTGCTTAGATACCCAAAATATTACATGGAACCCACTGGGATTCCCATGTTGCCTACCTCCCACACCTCCCACCACATCCCACACAAACATCTCCCACAAGTGTGGCCCACCACCCTCAATGGATTTACACATCCTGGGGCCTTGCCACCAACCACAGACCACAGTTCACACCGTAGACAACACTCTCTCCCACACAGTTCTGAGTGGTGTGTGCTGATTTAAAATGGCCTACATCCAAGCCCTCTCTCACTTGGAGGTGGAGTGGACATCACCATCCAAGTTCCCTCCGGATTGGGGGAAGAACTATGGACTAGAGTGGACTTGATAGTATTCTTTGTACACATATGGTGATTCTAGCAATGGAAGAAATTATATATACATTTTTTATTTTACCGGGAGGTCCCGGGGATTGAACCCAGGTCCCTCCATGACAGACGGATGCCCAACCATTTGAGCCACATCCTCCACCTCAGCAAATGATTTTTAAATTCATCATGTCATGCTGCATGTTTCAGTAGTCTATTCTTTATAACTGTTGTGTAGTATTTTAATTTATACCATTTTATTTTATTTTTTTGTAACCTATTCACTTGTTGATCGAACATAGTAGCTTGGATACTACAAATAAAGCCATGCTGAACATCTGTGTACAAATCTTTTTGTAGACATGTGTTTTCATTTCTTTTTGGTAAATACCTAAGATTGAAATTGGTTGGTCCTATGATAAGTTTATGTTCAGTATTCAATTAACTTTCTCAGAAACTGCTTTCAAAAGAGATTGCTATATTTTACAATCCTACCATCAATATATGGGACTTCCACTTGCTTTGTATCTCACAAACATTTGTATTTTCAGTCTTTTAAAAATGCTAGCCTTCCTATTATAGCTCTTTGTTCAGTTAATTTCCATTGGTGATTAATGATGTTGATCTTGTGTGCTTACTGATCATTGTATATAAAGTTTTGTGAAGTGTCTGTTCAACTCTTTTGCCTACTTTGCTTTTTCATTGGGTTGCTTGGATACAAATTTTTGTCACATATGCTTTTTACAAATATTTTCTCTACTTGTCTTTTAATATTCTTTTTTTTTAACAGTCTTTTGCGGAGCCCAACATTTCTAGCTTCTTTGTCTTCTTTATTTTATTTTTTTTATGGTTTGTACTTTTGGTGATCCATCTAAGAAATCTTGGCCTCCCTCAAGTTCACAAAGATTTTCTCCTATGTTTTCTTCTACCAACGCCTTGGTTTATTTTAATACATTATGACTAAAATCAAGGTTGCAGAGTTAGGACTCAATTATTTGAAAATACTTTTCTGATATTCTTGGAGAAAAATGAACATTAAATACCCAAAATCTTTGTACTTCCCTAGCACAAAGTTTCACAAAGATTAATTTATATTTTAGCAAGTCACCTCAGACATTTTAGTCAATCTCTCTCAATAGATGGGAGTCTAATATCTACTAGTGGCTTCATCATACTTTAATGACAATAAACAAAATTACTTAAATATTATCAGTTTTTGAGTTGTTGGGGGAGGAGAGAAAGTCTTTACTAATGTACTGAAAACATTAAAGTAATATTCAAGACTTTTATCAGGGAGAGGTATTATGGAACTGATTGGGCAGATGGATAGCAAAAGGAGAGAATAAAGGTTTACGTGGGAAGGTGAACATGATTGACAAGAGTAGCAATGTGTCTATATTTTGGAATCTGGTTCTTTTACCATTAACTAATCTTTGATCCTGAGGAAAAAGACAGCACAAGCAGAAATATAAATAACTGTTCTAAATCAAATTCTGTGAGACAAGATGTAAAATATAACCTTCTTGTTAACACTTCTGGATAAAATAAAATATGGTTCATGGTTTAGACACATGGAGAAGTCTTGGGAACACCATGCCACTTTGGCATCTCAAGAGCTGCCACATGATGTTGGTGAAGGACACCAAACTTAAATGAAAATGACATCACACTCTAGAGGAAAACAATAGCAGAAGGCTGACTGGAACTTTTCTTGGGTTCTATGAGATGGCTCTGTAATGGCATATAATAAATTATATTTGGTACCTCATCATCTTGCCCAGCTTAGTCATAAATTCCCCTTTTGAGCAACCACCTCAGCTACACTTGCCCTGAGCAAAAACACAGCAAACAAGACCTGTGCATCTCTATGGTTTGGATGAGAAGAGGCACCCTTAGCTTCCTTGAAGAGTCCTTGCAGTTTCTGCCCTTTCAAGCCACATAATTGATAAGCAAGGCATGTAATTGCATATGGCTTGGATGATATGCACTGCCATTAGCTTCTCTAAACTGCCAATCCCCAGGATCCATGGGAAAGACAGGGTCATAATAATGTAAAGAGCCAGCACCCACAGATACTCCTCTCCCTCCATCCCATCCATGGACCCTCACAGGAGCCTAGTTAGGCAAGCCCTGGGCCCCTCTGCCACCTCATTCTCCCCTCTCTCCTTATAGGGCCTTTGGTCTAACAAAGCTGTCCTTTAACATCTTCTCAGATGGCTGGCTACCTGTTTTTATGCTTCATCACCCAAAGAACTTCCACATAACATCCAAAACAAGCTCCTCAAAACATATGTGAGTAATTGAGGATGATTGATCAAGAAGTTTGACCACTTAAAATGGCAGGTAAGGGGTTGAGTGCTAACTACCCACATATGAGGTCCAGGGTTCAATTCCTGGCCCCAGTACTTCCAAAAGAAAAAAAAAAAGTAAAAGAAAACATAATCATAACAGTGCCCAATTGACAAAGGACATAGTACACAGTGGAGGACCTTGACACTCAACATGCTGTCACTAAATAAATAGGAAAATTGAAGGGTACTATTAATACATTCAAAACCAGAAAATAATGTTGACATTTTGAATGTCAATTCTTCTCTTGGCTTCTACTATGATACTTATTATTGATAAATGGAAATATGTGCTCATTTTAAATACCTTCTGAAACCTAGCGTTCTGTTATCCCTTTTAACAAGAGGAAATGAAGAACTCTCAACAATTCACAAATGAATTGTGATTTGATCTTATCAATGTTCTGTGTATACAATGTCCATATTTATATTGTTGAATAACATAATATAAAATATAAAATGAAAGTTCAATTTTGAAATATCCTTAATTCATAAATTGAGAAGTTACTTTTTAATCTATGAAAATGAGAGATCTTGTTTTTATAAGTATTAGAAATATTATATGACCCAATATTTTATTTATAATTTTGATTCTAGAGAAATATGTTAATTTTATTAGACTAAAATATTCTTTATTAACAACTAGTGCCCCAATCTTAGCTTATAATACCACTTTCTGATAAAAGGAATGAGGGCTCCATGGGAAAAATGGTTCATTCCAGAGAGGGGACAGGGAACACACATGATGAGCCTGGAGCATCTCATAGTGCTAGAAAGTAAGGAAGTGCTTCGAAAACAAAAGGATAAAGGTATTTCAAAGGGACAAAGAGGCCAATGTAAAAGAGCTCCCAATTGCTAAAACTGGAACAATTTGAGGAACCAAAAAAATAATACAGAATCAGTTTATAACCCAAAACAAATATCCATGAGTTCACACTAAATGATTGAATGAATAAATGAATGTGGGAGAAGGGACAAATCTCCCTTGCAGAAAAATTCCAAATAACTAAAGTTGATACTCCCTCCCTCTTCAAGAGATGGAAGTAAACTTTCTTCCCACAGATTGTGCTTCATGACTTGCTTCCAAAGAGTAGTGTGGAAAGAAAGGGGAAAATGTAACTTTGTGGAGAAACCTGGCAAAGGTTCAGCCAGGTGTTCAATGTTAACATCATGTAGGACAACATGTACCCTTAGAATAAAGTAATGTGATGGGTACTTCACCTTAGTGATCTTCTTCCCCCCAACCAATGAACACAGTCTTATCAATAAAAAAACATCAGACAAGTTCAAACTGAGGCCCAGTGTAAAAATCCTTACAATTGTCAAGGTCATCAAGGACAAGGAAAGCCTGAGAGACTGTTACAGACCAGAAGAGGCTAGGAAACCATGATGACTAAACAGAGTGTGCTATTCTGGATAGAATCCTAGAATTGAAAAAAGGACTTTGGGAAAACTGATGAAATCTGCATAAAGTGCTGAGTTTAATTAATAGCAATATACAAATGATTTTTTAGTTGAGGCAAATATACAGGAGCGAGATAGGATATTAGCAAAGGGGACACTTGGATAAGGAGTACATGGGAATTCTCTGTACTATCTCTACAACTTTTCTGTAAATCTAAAACTCTTCTAAAATAAAACTTTATTTAAAAATATTCTTTATTAGAAATATAATCAGACTTTTCAGCATTATAATATTTGATTGTTATCATCATAGCTTCTAAGTTGTCATTAGGGCTTTTATAGATTTCATAAAAATAAATTTTCACAGACCACTTTATTGGGATGTACAACCCCTCTATGAAAGAATTTTTAATTTTCTAACAAGATCTCACTGAAAAGCTGATATGAAATTGTTTTGCATACTCTCATGTTTCATATGGGAAGTCTCAAAGAAAGCTTCAGCTGTATAAAATGATCTATTTGTTAGGGTACTCTTAAGATGTTTGTTAGAGTGAGTTTATATTATTAATATTTACTGAATGCCATAATTCTATCGGACAGATTCATTAATTATACCTCTCCTGAAGGCATAATTAATAGCTCTGTACTATGGGATTAAAGTTTATTTAAAAGGATTTCTTGAAGTGAAACATGATCAGTTGGGTTCAAATATGCTGAGTACATATACAGATTTGAGTGAAAATGAAATATTTTTATTTTTTAAAACAGTAGAGTAAAATTTATAAAATAATTCTGTCTAATAAAATTAAACGGTCACCTAAATGAGTTTCTCTAATTTGAGACTTATTCTTATTTTTCTAAAATTATGTAGAAGATGTATACATATGTTATATAGTATATAGCTGTTTTAATAATCAATGGCATTATTACTGATAGAATATATAGGGTAATGATTTTTGCAGTATAAATGTGGTGTTTCTGCTTTCTTTAGACATGTCAATTATCTGTTCAAAGTCAGTCATTTATATGTTCAAGTATTGACTCAGTACACATTAGGCTTCCCTCCCCTTATATGTTAAATTTCACCACAATTCGCCTCACTGGTAAGCAATGGTTAGACCTGCTGTTGACCCAAAGACTTAATGAGAAAGAGAACATAGAGCTTCTAAATGTGGTACAGAGAGACATTCTTAATTCATTAGTGGGTAGACTCTGGAGTGCTAATGTGTCCTTCACCAGATATTTGCTACAATTGCAATGAGCCATCATCCCTGAGTTCTTCCAGTCCAGGGCGCTGATCACTGAATTTCAGACATACCTTTGGGAGGAGCCAGGTTAGTCACTGAGAAGCCCTACTTGTTTGTTGTTTTAGCAGTAAATCAAAATGAAAGCAAATGTAAATTGAGTTCAATCTAAATCAGGACTAGCTCTTTGTTCTTTGGCCTAGCTCAACTCCTATATTCATTTGAGCCACAACTTTTACTCATATTATTTTCTCCAAATGAAAATGTAAGCTTTTTTTCTTTACAATATTTTCTTGTAGTTGATATCTGCTGATTTTGCCTTCCCAGCATTCAGTCTATTTTATTATTTTTATTTTTTTAAGATTTATTTATTTATTTCCCCTCCCCACCCACCACACACACCCCGTTGTTTTTGCGCTCACAGTCTGCTTTCTGTGTTCTTCTGTGTCTGCTTGTCTTCTCTTTAAGTGGCCCTGGGAACCGATCCTGGGACCTTCTGGAGTGGAGAGAGGCGCTCAATCTCTTGTGCCACCTCAGCTCTCTGGTCTGCTGCATCTCTTATTGTCTCTTCTCTGAGTCTCTTTTTGTTGCGTCACCTTGCTATGCTAGCTCTCTGCATGGGCCTGCACTCCACATGGGCCAGCTCTCCACTCAGGCTAGCACTACTATATGGGCCAGGGCTCCACATGGGCCAGCTTGCTGCATGGGCCAGCACTCTGCGTGGGCCAGCACTACTGCGTGGACCAGCACTCCACGTGGGCAAGCTTGCTGCATTGGTTAGATTGCCTTTTTACCAGGAGGCCCCAGGAATCGAATCCTGGACCTCCTATATGGTAGACGGGAGCCCAATTGCTTGAGCTACATTCATTTCCCCTATTTTATTATGTTAGCAACATTTTATTTTTCCTTTGGGAATGATTTCTCCCAAACTTCCAATGTATTCGTTTTGAGTGGCATTGGCCCAATACCCTTGAAATAGGTATAAGCATTTAACCAAGTCCTGGTCAACCCTCTCCCACAGGTCACAAAAAGGCACAAGAGACAAATTATTTAAATGTAGCTCAAATCAGGGAAGTTTGTTGAAATTTTAGAAAGAGATACTCTTGTCAGCTAATGCCGATGAAGTCATAAGAACGTGCCAGGTCATAAGAATGAGGTCATAAGAATGGTGCCAGGGGCCACCAAGTGGATGGAACATCCCTAGGAACAGAGTCAGTCAAAGAAACTGAGAGAAAGGACATATTTGACATCTTGAATCTAGCTGTACATGGACCACTGATTATCATAAGAGAGTGTGCCTGATATCCCTATGGTTGGGATATTGCAAGCAATAAAGCCTAAAATTTAGAATGAAATTTGGTTAAAAATGTCAACATATAAGAATATGTTTACTACTTTTTTACTTATTTTATATTTTCATTTACTTTTGATTAGATAACATATTCTTTTAGTGCAAAATTCCCAAAAGGTAAAATATGTTTACCCAAGAACAAAATCTTTATTGTATCCCTAGTCTCCAGCCATCCAGTTCTCCTGTACATAGCCACCAATTTAATTTTGAATGTTATTGTCACAAGGGCATAAGAGTAAATATTTTTTGACCATCTCACTATGTGTTCTCTACTTTAAAAGGCCTTTAGTATAGATCCACATGGTAAAGAAAAGCTCTGGTTGAAGCTCACCCTCAAAAAATGGCAAAGAGAGAGATAAAATAGTTTTCCCAAATCTCTTTCTGCCTGGCATCAATAATCCAAGATAACTGAGAGGAACAACATCCTAACAGTTCACTGGCTTAGTGTTGAAATAGCTTTTCTCTTAGCTCTACGTTGACCTGGTGATACAATTCCTGTTACTACACTCTTATTTTATTGTTCTGTTGCTAACTCAAAGCTAAATCAAAGCTGTGACCAAATCCCAGAACAACCCAAAGTACTAGATTCTAGTACCAAGTCTTCAAAAAGAAACAATCTGTTGCATTCTTTCAGGGTGAATCTCACAGGAGAAATGAAGACTTGGTTCTCGGGAAGGTTCAGAGATTGAATTACATCAATTCACACAAGAATGAGTAGGTTTTGAGGGGCTGATTCAAAATAACTAAATAAATATCAGATATAAGCCAACATAGTAACTAAAAATGAAAACTAAGGTTGGTGTAGGTATTCAAGGTGGTATATATTAGTTCTTGCCCTGTGGTGGAAAGATCCACTCAGAAACAGTATAACACAGCAGAAGATTCCTTGTTTAGTATAAAGCTAGACAAAAATAAGTAGATACTCTCAAAGGATACGTGTCAAACTATGGCAAATAACTAAACAAATACAAATCACTTAGAATTTCTCCTTTCACTCTGCCACAGTGACAAAATTTATATTATCTCTTCCATTAAAAAAAAAATCAACTACCAAAAGTATAATTACTTCACGCCAGGCACACTGCAAAATAATTGAGGACATAAACAGCTAATCTTATTGGAGTATGTTTTAAACTATTTTTGTTGCTGGTGGTGTTGGCTACTGCCACAGTGACTAAGTTTACTAATCTTATCTTGCTTTTTTTTAGCTTCAATTTTAAGAAATTTCCGTTTCTGACCTTATTTCCAAATTCATGGAGTGCATCATAGTTGAATCTTTAAGTCCCTATCCCTATTATCCCCCCACATTCCTGTTAATATGCTCTGAACCAAAGTTACTATATTAACACACTATTTCCTCCAGGAAAAGAAATTTTATCCCTGACCCCTAAAGAGATTTGACAGAATCCTAGCTAATTGTTGCTGGAATTCCTTGATGCCTTGCTATATGACTTGAAACACTGTTGGTTTACTTTCTTGAACATTCTTGGTATATTCTACTCTGCCAATAGGTCTAAATTATAGTCTACTTTTATTAACAACATTTATAAAGTATATTGAGAACCTACCAAAAACCAGATACTGTGATGTGTGTCTAATAGAAACAGTGTCTGCCTCCAAATATCTTAAGTTTATTGGAAGAGATAAGCAAGTGTGAAAAGTACAGACTAAACTAAATGCATAAAGAGTTAAATAAACAGAATTTCAACTATCTATAGGTAATGATTGTCAAAATATCTGTGTACATTTTCCAGTCTTTTCTTTGTGCAATGATTTAATGTATACAATTACACCCATTGTAAATTTTGCCCATAATGATATTTTGAGGATTTTCTCACATCAAATGTTTTCCTTTAGTTTATTCTATGATGAATGAATAAAAATTCCATTATATAAATATAACTTTATTCATCTTACCAAACCCCCAATTTTGGATATTCGGTACTTCCATTTTTTTTTCTTTATAATTAATGCTACAATGACATTCTTAAAATAGGTCTGTGATTATTTATTATAATATATTTGTAGGACTATAAACTTTCAGTTAAAGGATTTGCACAAAGTTAAGTAATTCCATGAATAATATCAGATTTTCCTCCAGAGCTAATATACTTATTTTTACTCCTACTTGAGATCTTTGAAAGTTCCAAATTTATTGTGCCTTCAATAGGCAAAGGAAAATACATCAACTTATTGATATTGTGGCAGTCTGAAATTATTTTATGAATCTCCAAAAGAGAAAGCTTGTTTGTGGGCTGGTTCACTCCTGCAGATGTGAGCAACCTTTTCACTTGAACTATGTCAGTGAGGCGTGACTCAGGTTGAGTCTCTGCCATCTTGCTGGGTCTGATAAAAAATGGAGACACATTGGAAAAGAGAGTCTTCCATATTTGATGCTGTCATGTGACAGAAAGGAGAGGCTCAAGCAGCTGAAGCCCGGGGAAAAGATGAGCCATTTTCCTGATAGCTTGCAGCAAAATCGGGGAAAAAAGCAGAGCAGCTGAGCCTAAGGGAAGAGGTCCAGTAAGACACAAGCCCTATGCCTGGTTGCCCTCAGCTCCAGGTGAGGTACAGCCAGAGGGGAAGGAAGAGACCAGGCAGAGTTTGCCTGCCATCGTGTTTCAACATGTGGCAGCTGACTTGGGTGAGAAAGCAGCTCTTATGGTGTCTTGAGTTGGACTTTGCACAGACTTGGAACTATAAGCTTTTACCCCAAATAAATCCCCTTTATAAAAGCCAACACATTCTTAGTACTTTGTATCAGCAGTATTTTGGCAAACTAAAACAGAAATTACGTGATTTATTAATTGACTAAAATTATGGAAAAAGAGACAGATCTTTAAGTTACATCAAAATGACTTCTAAAAGAGTTAAAGTATTAAATATAAAAACAACTGGCAAAAAGCACTTGAAGAAAATATAGGTAAATATTAACTATGTATCAATTATTGGCAATTGGGGAGGACTTTTCTAAACATAAATGCAAAGAAATCAAAGATTTACATATATAACTGCTAAATATATATATAACCTAAAGAAAACATCATAAACAAAATTATAAAACAAAAATATTTGGAAAATGCTATATTTTGAGGGGGGACATTTACTCTTCATTACTGGTGTTTCTATCCATGAGGAAAAAACTCTACTAGCATTATACTCTCAGCTTCTCAACCTAGAAAAAAAGGATGACTTTTCCTGATGATAAATTTGGGAGCGATGCGCTCAGTATATTAGACTCAGCTCATTCCTCGTTCTCTTGGTAGCTCACACCCACTGGAAATGTGTTCTGCTCAGCAATGGTGCAGTTTCTTCTTTTTACTGTTAAGGTCTGAGTAAGAGCTTTAACCCTCAGATCATGAGGGTTTAAACTGGAAGGCTGTCTGTAGCTTGTGAAGGATTTGCCCACAGGCAAGGAGATATTTTTAAAAGGTCTTCTTAGTCTAGTGACGGCTTGTGGGATGAGTGGACCTCAGCAAAGCCTCTGGGCCCCAACAATGGCAAAAAAAGACAAAAGCCATGAGCAGCCTTGGCCAAAATGCAGATACCAGGGTCTCAGGAGTTACAAGCTGCTGCTGGTTGAACTATACAGGGTAGCTTCTCATTAGCAGATTTGGCTGAAGTGGTGGTAAACTGGAAGGAAAGAGCATCTTTCTATTCTTGGGCTTTTTAACTACCTATTGGTAGGTAAAATAATGTTGGAAGCTTTTAAACTGCAAAGCAGCTGAGTTCTGTGTTGGTTAAAAAGTTCTAATAAGTTTCTAGCTTTAAATTCTGCATGCCAGGTCTAGTAAGTCTCACTTGGATGTGTTACCTGTGGTAGGCAGCTTCGAGGATGGCTCCTAATGAGCCCTACTTCTTGGTATTTGTGGCCATTGTGTAAGTATTTCTCCTTGAATGTGGGTTGGAGTTAGTAACTCACTTATATTGAACAAAAGACAGTAGATGCTAGATTTTAAAAGTGACTACAGAGGGCAAGGGTGGAAACAGAAAGTTCACTTAGAAGGTGATTGAAATATGTTGAGAGATTATAATATGATATGGTTTTGGGCAAGGATTTTGGCAGTGGATGTGGTAAAAGTTGGATGAACTCTGTATATAGTTTGAAGGTAGAGATGACAATTTCCCTGACAGTTTGGATAAGAGAGAAATGAAGGTGTCAAGGATAGTTTCCAAGATTTTTCCTGAGGAAACAGAAGGATTAAGTAGGAATTTACTGGGGTGAGAAGATTGCCAAAGAAGCATATATGAAAGTGAAAATCAGTAGTTCAGTTTGTTCAGGTTAAGTTTGAAATTCTACCTGGACGTCATATTAGGAATTTCAAGTAAGCACTTGGATATACTGGGTGAGATAAGGTAGAGAACAAGATCACTATGAACACAGGAGTTCAAGTTGCTGAGACACCAAGGTGATACTGGGATCAATTACTTGTACAAATCAGGACTATTTCAGGAGCCATATAGAGATAATGAAAATGACCAAGAAACTCTTCAAAGAATGGGAGAGGCACATGATGGGGATCTGATGAAAATGGCAATTGACAGGGGAAGCAAATAGTATAGTCTGATGGCATATGTTTCAAGCCAAGAGTTATTAGGGAAGAAGGAATAACAGAGGTAGGGAAATTGAGAGTAGCAACAAGTCCTCTTCTCTAGACTCCACAATATAAAAGGTATGGTAGGGAAAAGAGCCAACACTTAGTTTATGCTACCTGGAAACCAAAACAACTTTACCTCAATTGTTATTTCACAAATCCTTTATATGTAAAAGTCAAGAAGTTCAGCATCTTCCAGTAACAAATTTATCTAGGACCAACCTAACCAGTTATTTGCCACAAATATATCTCAAGGAAAATCAAACAAATAGAAATGAGCAGAATACATAGAAAGCATTTACTTCAATTATGTACCCACCGTCTATATTTCATTTTTGCTATATTACATACTGTAAACTTTATGAAGATAATATGCAGTTTATCTTTTTTTCCCCAAATGTTATACTTCTCCAAACTCCCCCAAGTTATCAAGAAACCTTGTAGTGGTCACCAATATCTCTCAAGACTTAATAGCTGAATCCTAATTACTGAAGGTGTCATCTGCCCAGCTATGCACAGCTGCTAAACTAGCTTTTTAAATTTTGCTTTTGTTTTTCAAATGTGATGCACCACACAGAAAATTCTATCTGAGGGCGGATATATACAGCAGTTTGCTGGAGCCAC
Organism: Tolypeutes matacus; assembly: GCA_026826555.1. Classification (NCBI taxonomy): domain Eukaryota; kingdom Metazoa; phylum Chordata; class Mammalia; order Cingulata; family Chlamyphoridae; genus Tolypeutes; species Tolypeutes matacus. The sequence continues at coordinate 7,141,384 of JAKSZT010053779.1, read as the reverse complement.
CTGGGAAGTGGCCCTAGAGTTGATTGTGAATGTCTCTTCCCAAATTCACATTCAATTACTTTACATTGGTAACTTGAAATCGACCATGGTAGGACTACTTATACCACAGAAACTGGCAAACACTACAAACCTGGACTTTTTCAATCTAGAAAGCAGGTTGTTACTCATTTACTAGCATACCACTAGACACATTAAGTGTTTAAAAACACACTGCACACAATTAATTATTCAAGACCTTGAGTGGGAGCAGGTGAAATTTTAATTTCATTGTTTTTTTAAATTTTTTTATCAGTTCATTCTCTAGAAGCAACAATTACAAAACACATGGGGATGGTAAATTTCTTAATAGGACTTGTTTTGCAAACCCTATCATTTGCCATGTTAGCGTCTCTATATTGTGTTACAGTCCTGATTTGAAACATAATATCTGTCAGAGTTATTGTATTTTAAGAGATGCCCCAACTCAAACTCTCCCCTCTCCAATCCTTTCCACACTCTAATATGAGACTGATCGTTCTGAAGCTGGGTTCTTTATGCCCCTCTTTTGCTTAAGGATTTTTGGATTTTCTTAGGACAGTGAATAAATTCCCCACTTTTCAGGTAGGCATTGGGTTCCTCACAAACTGAAAACAACCTTCTCTTTTATCCATTGCTTACCTGACTCCAATTCTCAGGACAATTATCAGCCTTTTCTCCAACAATCCTCTTAACCCTAATTCTCCCCCTCACACTTACTTGCTTACAGTGACAATGATGCCTACACCTGAACATTTGGAAACACCCACTTTCAATAACCCTGATATCAAAATCTCATCCATCCTTTACAATCAAGCTTAAATGCCTACTCCTCCGTGAGAACTTCTCTATTGCCTTCAATGGTAAGTGATACTGCCTTTCTTTGAATTCCTGTATCATGTTATCTGTAATTCTTTGGTGCTCTTAAAATGTTCTAAGTTTATTATATTTTTATTGTACAAGGTTTCAGCCTCCCTGTGGGTAATGCATTTGTCCTACGTAAGCCTTAAAACCTGTATTCCTCAGAGTACAAGTAAAGAGGCTTTTACATAGTGGGTACTGGAAAAAGTACCTGTTAAATAAATTGTTGTCAGTGGGGTCTGAGAACTTCTTTTATAAAAAACTCCTCAGGTTCTAATATGTAGCCAGGAAGGAGGGTCATTATGTTATATGAAAGAATAGATAAATAACAAATAAATTAACATTGAAAAGTGCCATATTTTTCAAAAGAGATAAAGATTAGTGCAGAAAGTGAATAAATAATAGAAATTAAGTAATGGATAAAATTGAATAGGGAAAATGTAGTATCTTGCTAAAATAGTGGATAAAGCCTAATATTCTTAAGTATTGCTTTAGAGAATAAATGAAGTACAGATTTGGACAAAGAATTTTGCTTTTTTTTCTTTTTGTTTGTTGGATTGCTTATATTATCCAGTGTTTTTAAGTTGTAAAAACTTAGCGTTACATTTTTTGAAATACTGTTTATTATTTTGGTTCCCTTAAATAAAATATTCAGAAAGAGGACAATTGAAAGGGTCTATTATGATCTGGGTCTTATCTACCTCAATGGCCTCATTTCCTGACACTTTCCATCCTGAACTTTATACTCTTATACAGGATCCTGAAACTTTTGATTCAAAGCAGTTAATCAGCTGGTTTTTGGCCCCATTGCAGAGGTTCTCATTCAGTAGGTCTATGACACAGTAACATGTACCCAAGAGTTTCTTTAATAGATGGTCTGCAGACTCACTCTGATAAATAGGGCTGTAGTAATGAGAACCTGTTATAGTTCCTCTGCTTACATCCATCAGTCTTACTATTCTTTGCTCTCATTAAATCTCTTTCCTTTCCCAGAAAGAACTGTTCCTGCCTCTACCCCCATTCCATCTCCCATCACTGTGCAGCCCTTAACGAGTGCATTCTTACTCCTTCTTTAAGCTGTAATTCAGCATCATCTCTGTGCTTCAGTATTGTATACCTCTCTTGTAGTGTCTCAGCCTGCTTGGTTTCAGATGTAGCTCGGCAACTTGTGTGACCTTGAGCAAGTTATATATCAATGTTTCCTATATAATAGAGATAGTATTAGAACCCACAATTTAGGGATATTGAGAGGACTAAGTATGGGAAGACAAAAGCAGTGCTGGCACAAATTAAGTACTTAAATAAGTGCTCTATTTTAGCTATTATCATGAAATTGTTTATGTGTCTGTCTGCTAAGACTATGAGCCAACTTTATTTTGCAGCTTTATAGCCTCGTAGTTTAAGTAGAGTCTATTGTTCAGTTGAATTTGAACAGAATAAGAAAAAAACCAAGAGTTTAAAGTATATTTGAAAACTCTTACTTTGGTAAGTTCTACTTAATAGGACTTCCTGCTTATAATTTTTTAAAAATCAGTTTCTCAATTAATTTTCACTATAGAAGAATACCCAGCTTATAAGAATATCCATCTTGACATCCAACTGATAAATATATACTAAATACAATGAGGCATTTTTATTAAAAATTGTTGAATATGGAACTGCTTTGACAGGAGTAATCACTTAATGTGAATGTAAATAAATTCAGCCACAAAACACAGGTGTGCATAACTGTGTATTATTCATCCTGACTTGTAGCATACTTTATTTTCAAATAAAATGAAATGAAAACAAATATTGGCATGATGTTAATCCAACTCTAATAGTCATTGCCTATAAATTAAAACTGATAGTTTGATATCAGATATATATTTGGACAATGTTAATGATGACATTTAGTAAGAATAATCAGTTATTTCAGAAAAATAGACCATTTGTTTGTTAAAAATGGGTAATTAAAAACTCATAATCTAATAAACTTAAGTACTATAGAGGAATTAATCTATTGTCCTAGATTACCTAGATCTTTTGTCCCATACCTAAATCTAAATAGTGTCTTAATACTAATCCACTCATTTAAGCTAAATAATATACTAAATGAAGTATGATGGAAATTTGATAGAATAATATAAACAAAATTCCTTTGAAAAAATACATATCATTACTTGAGTATCAAAATATTAATATTTGGTTTAATAATACCAATGAAGTAATACAAAATTAATGTACTTTCCTTAATGTAAAGAAAATATTTTTCTTTTTCAAATAATCTATAAAGACTCACCTAAATGAATTATCAGAAGACATGTGATGTTAGACAAATATCACATTACCCTAGACATCCACAAATGCTCTACTCTTACACTTTTCTCCTATGTAAATAAAATTTTTGGTTCCAGCTATCACTCCTCTCTGGATCTAACAGTCACATAATAATGTCTACCCAAAGAGTAAATTAATAAGGTGGGTTTTAACATTCCATTTCAGCTTTAATTCCTAGGAATCCTTTATAACATCTTATAAATTGAAAATGTGGAATGAAAGATATTATTACCTAATTTCTACAGTTCAATGATCTTGTTTATAAATTAATTTCCTATTAAGTTGTATGCATTGAACTTAGATGCATTTAAAAGCTACTTTAATCTCACAAGTAACAAAATTCACATTTATGCTAGGTCTCTTATTTATAATTGATGAACTTCTCAAGTTCACATTATCTGAGGCTTTTATGCAAGGCACTGTGTCCTTGAATTTAACATTTTAATTTCTTTTTCAATTACAGATCTTTTAGTTCCCCAATGGTTGCCAGCACACATAGAGATCAGAAATTCTGGATTAGCAAGTAAACTATTTTTTCCAATTCTGGCCTTCTCCCTACATGCCTTCAGAAAGCAAAGGAAGGCAACATTAATAAAGAATGCATGTCAATGAAAAATTATAGCTCATTTGCATTCATATTTTGCAGTACAATAAATGATTTTCAAACATCTTTATTCTCTGTAAAGTTGAGTATTGTAGCTAGCTTTTTCAGAAAACACTGTTTAAATTGCCTTCATAAATTAAAACATACACACACGCCAATTCATGTACACACACACATAATGTGGTGAGAAATTGCCAAATATACTGGCTTAATGGAGATTTTTAAACTAAAGGGAGCAATTGGCAGGGGTTGTCACAGTTAATAAGCAGTCTATTTATAAGACTGAATGAAAAAATTGAGAATTACTTCTGCTCTGAAAATTTTCTTAAGGACAAATCAAGAAAATGCAGCTTTAAAAATGGTAAGAAAAGCTTACGGTACCCTTGTTGGTCCCTCCCAAAACCCTCCCAGTGAGCTGGGGAGGCAGCCAGTGCTCCAGTGGTAGTTCCTGGACAATTTTCAGAGGGAACAGAGTAACCACCATGCACATATTTGGGTGCCTGTATGTCAGTGCCACTCTATCTGGTGGGAGTCTAAAGACTGAACCAGGACACACTTTTCTGACTCACCATTCCAGAACTTGCACTGCAGGTAGAATCAGCTTTCAGATTGCAACTAAATCAAAGTCACTTGGGGCAAAGGATTACTGGCTTTGAGACATAAAATAGAACACTTAGGAAGAAGGAGGGGGAATCTTATATTCTAAGGCATATAGGGGGCATTCAAATACAAATAAATGCAGGAATTCCTAAGACCAGGAGCTAGCACAAACCCAGACAAAATGAAGGCTCAGAAAGACAGAGAGGAGGACACTGATTGCATTCTTCCCTTGGGCTGATATTGATGGAGAGCTAAATTCCGAAAGAGAGCACCAGCCAACGCAAAGCCAGTTTGCAAAGACTATAGAAGGTGTCTTTTGCATTGGATTATTTGTTCTTGTTGTCTCCTGGCACTCTATAAAATCTCTGACATATGACTAGTTGGATACAAACTTAAGGAACAGACAACTCAGGAACTAAATTCCAAAGTTAACACATTAAAATATTAAAATATACACTGTGCAGCAAAAGACAACAAGAAAAACAAAGAAACAGGAAATGTTGGCCCATTCAAAGAAACAATATAACAATTTAGAAACCATTAGTGAAGAAGACTAGATTTTGGACACACCAGTCTAAGACTTAAAAAAGAAAAAAAAGATTTTCAATATGCTCATGGAGATAAGAAAACATAGGGTAGGAAATGAAAGGATATCAGGAAAGCTAAGAATGAACAATATGAAAATCTCAATAAAGAGATAGAAAATTTTAAAAGGAACCAAACAGAAATACTGGAGTTGAAGAATACAATAACTAAAATGAAAAATTTAGTGGGTCATCTTTACTCTTCTGATAGACTAAAATGTAGTAGTAAACTAGTGTACAGAGTTTTTGTGGTTTGTGGATTGCAGGAAAAGTACACACACACTTACTTTAACATTTGGAAATTATTTAGCAAAGGATACAGAACCTAATTGGAATGACTTGGCTACAGAGAGCAGGAGAGATGCAGTGTGCCTTGATTTATAGTCCCTGACTCTGGTTGCCTAATAAGGTGCACAGCTGTCCTTAATATACTTTCCGCCTGTAGACACCAGTCAGAGTTGAGAACATAGACTAATGTTTGCTACACTCTTGCTTTTGATATTTGTGGTCTATATCACCATCTCAGAAAAATTTGCACTAACAATCTTTATTTTTCCCTTTAAAGAAGCCAGCATAATGTAATTTCTTCTCATCATTGCCCTCTCTCAACTATTAAGTATATATTCTCAAGTACTTTGCATTAGACATTAGGGGAATAATTTTTAAGCACTTCTGGGAAAAGTTTACTCACATCTGAGAGACCTAGAAAGAAAGTTTCCCTCTTTCCCTTCTGGTCATGGTTAATTTTGTCTAAAATAGCTGAAACTATTTTGCTAATAGTCATGGGGAAAGGCAGGGGTCAAGAAAATTATTGTAGAGCCAAACCCTGACATATGGCATGGAAATCCCACTACATCTGGGAAGCCAGTAATGCAGCATAAAATATTTGATGTTTTCTATTATTTGCTGACAGTAGTATCCTAATATCATATTTGTCGTCAGAACTGTGCTTTCACAAGTAACACACTCTAAAATGTTGAATTAGCTGAATAGAGAACATAAAGCAAGGTCAAAAAGGATTCACGCCTTTTCCATACTGAGAGGTTAATGATCCTTCTTGTGTGGTTGTCAAACATTTAGCTAAACGTTTGCCTATTTGGGAAAATTTTCAGAACATTGACATTTTGGCTACTTTTTTTGCAACTCTGTTAATTCCTTCAAAAAACAGTTATGCTTGGACTAAAGTTATCTATTGGCAAACAGAGAAGAAATAAAATACAATTCTGCTTAAGGAGGCCCTTCATGTCTTTGGGGTACAATCTACGTTGATTTAGAGTCCAATAATTTGGAGCACTTTGGGTTGGAAAAGCCAAATTTTCTACTTCAAGTTAATGTTGAGGGAAGCGGCTGTGGCTCAATCAGTAGGGCTCCCGTTTACCATATGGGAGGCCCCGGGTTCGGTTCCCGGGGCCTCCTGGTGAAGGCAAGCCCGCCCGCATGGCGTGGTTAGCTGACCCAGCGAGCACAAGCAGCAAGGGGGTGATAAATGAATAAATAAATAAAATCTTAAAAAAAAAAAAAAATAAAATAAAAATAAAGTTGTTATTTAAAAAAAAAAAAAAGTTAATGTTGATGCAAGTAGAAACAGAGAGAATAGATAATGGGCAAAATATATGATTAGAACAAAAGGAAATCCTGTAACCCCAAGTTACTAGCAAACACCTCCAGTTAAGCATTACTCACCTAGTTAAAGGGACATTCTTATCTTTAAAACGCAGATGGAAAGGATTGAAACTATATGTGTGCCTTCCCACATCAGGCTATTCTTTGGAATTTTCCAGAAGGAAACACAGAATCACGCTTCTCTTCTTCTTAGGATATTACTGTGTCTGGATGTGTAGTCTGGTAATGCCTCAGCCATCTTCCAACTAGCCTAAACTTGAAACTATCACCAGAGAAGACAAGATAAGAGTTTTGGAACCTGAGTCATGGATAACATGACTAACTACTGATAGTTTTATGCCTGGAACTTGTCTTACTTTGGAATCACCAGTTGTGAATATTGCTTAAGCAGGTTTGAGATACCATTTTTTGTAACTTGCAGAATCAAGATAAAAAACTTCCTACATAATATATTATCAGATGGTAGAATTGTGTCAGCTTGCTGTCTTGCTCCTCTTCTCCAGGAGGCACCAGGAACTGGACCTGGGGCCTCCCATGTGGTAGGCAGGAGCTCAATCACTTGAGCCACATCTGCTTCCCCATAATATCATTTTTGAAGCAAGGAAATTAAAGCTCAAAAAAGTTAAGAGTAACTTGTATTCCACACCTTTCTGATTCAATTGCCAAATATTCTTTCCCAAATACAATACATTTTCTTGAAAAATGATTACATCCCAAAATAAAGGAAAATGAAACAACACAGATATAGATAGACCCTTGTTGCACAAAATTGTCTATGATAACTAGTTTTCTAATATTAACAATCTTATAAGACTTTATTTTAAATTTGTGAAGATGATGTGAAGGTGTTAATTCAAAACATGGTCATGGAATCAGTCAAACTCAGGACATTCTCTAGAGCACAAACAAAATAACATGAGATGCTTGAGGCTACAGGAGAATATATTTTGTATAACTGCTATTAACCTTTGAAGGCTTAGAAATATTGAGAGAAATAGTGATGTCACAACGTGGCAATGAAAGACATTCCCTGGAAAAGTCTCCCCTCAGAGTCAACTATTTTAAAAGCATAAACACCACTTTCTTAGAACTCTGGAGGACAATAGAGAATGGAGAAAGACCCCATAGACACTGAAACAAAGAAAAAGAAAAACAATCTCCAAGATAAGGTAGGAGATGTCCATCATAAACCTGTGAATCCAGATCCCTCCCCCCCTTACTTGGTCCTGCACAGCTTGGGAGTCACACAGAGGCAGACATTGTCTGGGTACCACCTGCAGTAGATGTAGACTATAGAGTCATTCTTAGCAGTGAATTAGAACCCCATTTATATCCAGAAACAGGAACCCAAATCTGCAGAGACTGTATTAGTTAGCCAAAGGGGTGCTGATGCAAAGTACAAGAAATCTGTTCTAATTTATAATGGATATTTATTTGGGGTAGAAGCTTACAGTCACAAGCCATGAAGTGTAAGTTACTTCCCTCACCAAAGTCTGTTGCCAAGTGTTGGAGCAAGATGGCTGCCTCAGCAAGGGTTCAGCCTTCCTCTTCCTCCTAAATGACTCTCTTCCAGGGCTCATTTCTTTCTGGGCTCAGCTGCTGCTCTGTTCTCCACTACAAGGTCAGCTGTAGACTATCAGGCTCTCTCTCCTCCCGGGGCCTCTGCCGTGTATATGGAGCCATCTCTATTCCTCTGTGTCCTTCTCCTGTGTGTTACTTCCTAGGGCTTCAGCATCAAAATTCCAACTCTCTCCTCTGCCATGTCATTTTCTTTGTGAGTCCCCACCCCTTGGTCCTACTGACATGTCCGAATCAAAGCCTTGATCATAATTTAATCACATAAAAGTGAAACCTCTGAATCTAACACAATCTAATATGCTCAGAGAAACAGACCAGTTTACAAACATAATCCAATATCTATTTTTGGAATTCATAAACAAACCAAACTGCTACATACTCAGGGCAGAACACAAGCTACTAAAAGGTGCCACATACAAAAGGGCCTGAGGGGGTAAAGAAAAAAGGACAGAACATGGCAGAACTGTTGACAAGAGATGCACAAACAATCATGTCTCTGTTCACTGTATGAACTAAACACAAAACAGACCTTTCTGGATTGACTCACCTTTCTGGATTGGCCCCATCTGGCTCACCATGGTACGATAACCTAATGGGAAAGAAACCAGAGGTAGAAAAGCCTCACCAAAACAAAAGGGAAACCAAGATACTGTAAGACAGAACAGGTTCCAGAATTGAAAAGTGTAAGAAAAAAAGGGGCATTGAGTGAATGGGAAAAATTAAACAAATCATGGGAGCTCAGTGAAAATTCTGCACAAAAAAGAAACAGAAGAGATTACGATTTCTGGAACAGGAATAGAAGAAAGGGAGCTGTCTCCTAGAGGTGAAACAATTGTGCAAAAAGTACTATCTTAAAAATTGTACCACATATCTATGGCAAGAATCAGATGAAGAAGAGCTGGGAAATTCTGAACAAACACGGTCTACTCTAAAGGTCCAGAATAAGTTGGACCAAGAGTCAAAGAACAGCCTTAACACAAAGCCAATAAACAATAAAACCCTAGACAGGAGAAAGAAACTGACCTTCAGAGTTAGCATATCAAAATAATCAAATGCCCAGACATCAAGAAAAAATTACAAGCCATCCTAAGACACAGGAAGATATGACTCTGTCAAAGGAACAAATTAAAACTTCTGAGGAGACACAGAATTTGGAACAACTAATCAAAGAATTTCAAACAAATCTCCTGAATCAATTCAAGGAGATGAAGAAAAATATGGATATAGAGCTAAATGATATTAAGAAGACAACACGTGAGCAAAGAAAAATTTAAAGTTTAAAAAGAAATAAGAAATTATGGGGAGGAATGGCACAACAATGGAGATTAAAAATACACTAGAGGCATACTATAGCATATTTGAACAGACAGAAGAAGGAATTAGTGAACTAGGACAAGATAATTGGAATCATACGGTTAGAAGAACAGATAGAGAAAATAATATAAAAAATTGAGCAGTGTATCACTGATTTGAGTGGTGCCATGAAGCATACAAACAAATGCATCAGGGGTGTCCCAGAAAGAGAAGAGAAGGGTAAAGGGAAGAAGGAATATTTGAGGATAAATAGTCTGAAAATTTCAGAACTCTATGAAAAATATAAGTATATATGTCAAAGAAATGCAAAGCACTCCAAACAGAATAAACTCTAATAGACCTACCCAAGAAATATACTAATCAGAATGTCAAATGCCAAAGATATAGAAAATTCTGAAAGCAGGAAAAGAAAAGCAATTCGACAACAAGTGCCACTTTCTCAATAAGGCTAAGTGCCGATTTCTCATCAGAAACCATAGAGGTGAGAAGCCAGTGTTATGATAAATTTAAGGTACTGAAAGAAAAGAAAAAAACTCCCAGCCAAAAATTCTTGACAGCTAGCAAATTCTTAACATCTAGCAAAAATGTCCCTGAAAAATTACAAAGAGTTGAAAATATTCACAGATAAATAGAAACTGAGACAATTTGTGGTGAAAACACTTCCACACAGGAATTAGTAAAGGCTGTTCTGCAGGTTTAAAAGGAAAGACAGGAGAGAGTAGCTTGGAGTAGTATGAAGAAACAAAGATCTTCACTAAAGATAACTAAAAAGGTAAATGCATAACCCAGTAGTACAGTATCCTCAATACAAAACTTGACTTTTTAATTCCTGTAAGAGTCAGAATACAACTGAACAAGAAAAATGCATATTTCCTGATAATGGACATGCAAAATATAAAGATGTAATGTGGGCCAAAAACAACATAAAGAGGAGGAACAGAGGGATTTGAGAGCAGAGAACATGTATGCTATGGAAGCTAAGTTGGTATCTTTTCAAAATTGTAAGTAATAGATATAGGTTATGTAATACAATCTTACAGTAACCATAAAGAAAGTATTTAAAGAAATAGTCAGAAAGGGAAATGAGAAAGGGATATCAGAAAAGGATGTCTGATACATCATAAAAGATCAACTATAAGGAAAAAGGAGGTTGTAATAAAGGAAAAGAGCAGTTAAAAAAAGATATGACATATAAAATCCAAAGGACAAAATTTCTGAAGTGAATACTGCCCCCATAATAACAACACAACGTTAATGGATTAAGCTCTCCTTTCAAAAGACTCAGATTGGCAGAATGGATGAAAAATCACGATCCAATTATATGTTGCTTACAAGAAACTCACCTTAAATGCAAAGATACAAATAGATTGAAAGTGAAAGGATGGAATAAGATATTCCATGCAAATAGTAACCAAAAAAACAGACGAGGTAGCTGTACTAATATCACACAAAGTAGAAATTGTCAAGCAAGATTCAAAGAAAGACACTATGAATTAATAAAAGGGGAAATCCACCAACAAGAAATGACAATCATAAATATTTATGCACATAAGCATTGCCCCAAAAGATATGAGACAAACACTGGCAAAACTTAAGGGAGTATTAGACACCTCTACAATAACAGTTGAATATTTCAATATACTACTCTCATCAATAGATAGAAAATCTAGAGAGAAAATAAATAAGGAACAATGAAGTTGAATAATATGATAAATGAACTAAACCTAAAGACAAATATAGAACATTGTACCCCCAAACAGCAGGATATACTTTCTTTTCAAGTGCACAAGTTCTTGAGGATAGAATACATATTGGGTCACAAAACAAGTCTCAATAAATTTTAAAATGATTAAAATTATACAAAGTATATTCTCTAACCAAAATGGAATGTAGCTGGAAACCAATAACAGGCAGAGACCTGGAAAATCCACAAATACGTGGAAGTTAAATATACTTTTAAACAATCAGTGGATGAAAGAAAAATTACGAGGAAAATCAGTAAATATCTTGAGATGAATGAAAACAAGAGCACAACATATCAAAAATTATGGGATTCAGCGAAGGCAGTAGGGACATATATAGCCTTAAATACTTACATTAAAAAAGAAGAAAGAATTAAAATCAAAGACCTAATTGTATATCTGGAAGAACTAGAAAAAAGTACAGCAAACTACACCCAAAGCAATCAGAAGGAAAGAAATAACAAAGTTTAGAGCCTAGATAAATGAAAAAGAGAATAAAGAGAACAAAAAGAGAGCATTAACAAAACCAAAAGTTGGTTATTTGAATAGATCACTTATAATGATAAGTGACAAACACTTAGCTAGAATGATGAGAGAGAGAGAATGCACATAAAATCAGAAACGACAGGGAAGACATTACTACTGACCTCACAGAAATATAAAGGATCAAAAGAGGAATCTATGAACAATTGTATGCCAACAAATTAGACAACCTAGATAAAAAGAACAAATGGAAACACACAACCTACACTGACTCTAGAGGAAGTAGGAGATCTCAATAGATCAATTACAAGTAAAGAGATTGAATTGGTCATTAAACACACACACACACACAAACTTCTCAACAAAGAAAAATCCAGGACCAGATAGCTTCACAGGGGAATTCTACCAAATATCCCAAGAATTACTATGAATCCTGCTTAAACTTTTCCAAAAAATTCAACAAGAGGGATCACTACCTAACTCATTCTGAGTTCAACATCACTGTAATACAAAAGGTGGGATAACCTAATGGGAAGAAACCAGAGCTAGAAAATCTAGATAAAGATAGTATAAGATAGTACTAGAGAAGATTACAGACCAATTTCTTTTATTAATACAGCTGAAAACATCTTCAACAAAATACTTGCAAATCAAATATAACAGCACATTGAAGGGATTATACATGAAGATCAAGAGGTTCTTATCATGGGTAATTGAGGGTGGTGTGGCAATTTGAGAATATTTTATGAATCCCCAAAAAAGGAAGATTATGTTTTCAAACTAATCTATTCCTGTGGGTGTGATACACTTTGTATTAAATTCTGTTGAGAGCCTCTTATTAAATTACTTGAGAAGATTGCTTTTGGGCTTTTCATTAGATTATATCAGTGGGGCATGATTCAAGTTGAGTCTCCACTGTGTTGCTGGGTCTGAGAGAAACAGATACACAGAGAGAGACAGTCAGACAGACAGACAAGAAAAAGGAAGCCGAGATATTTGATCCTGCCATGTGAGAGAGGTTTCAGCCACAGCAGAGCTGCAAAGAGAGATGCTCCTAAGAGATTCAAAGAGCTGAGGCCCAGATAAAGAGAAAGGAGGCCCAGTAAGAGACAAGTCCTATGACAGGTTTGGCTACAGCTACAGAAAGGAGAGCTCTTGGCAGAGATTGGCAGCCATTTTGTTTTGCCATGTGGTAGCTGACTGGTTAGAAAGCAATTTTGGTGTCTCAATTTGGAATTTTTATGGCCTTGAAACTGTAAGCTTTTACCCCAAGCAAATCACCTTTATAAAAGCCAACCCATATTTGGTACTTTGAATTGGCAATCCTTTGGCAAAGTAAAACAGGTGGTTCAACACAAGAAAATCAATTAATGTAATACATCACATTAACAAAATGAAGGGAAAAAACAACATGATCATCTCAATTGATGTGGAAAATGCATTTGACAAAACTCAGCATGCTTTCTTTTTTTTTTTTTTTAAGATTTTATTTATTTATTTATTTACCCCCCACCCCCCGCCCCCTTGCTGCCTGTGCTCGCTGTGTCCATTTGCTGTGCGTTTTTCTGTGTCTGCTTGTTTCCCTCTGCTGCGTCATCTTGCTGCGTCAGCTCACCGCGCCGCACGAGCTGGTTTGCCTTCACCAGGAGGACCCGGGAATCGAACCAAGGGCCTCCCATATGGTAAATAGGAGCCCTATCAATTGAGCCACATCCACTTCCCAGCAGGCTTTCTTGATAAGAACAATTAGAAAACTAGAAAAGAAGGAAACTTCCTCAGCATGATAAAGGACACATATGAAAATCCCACAGCTAACATCATACTCAAGGGGGAAATACTGAAAGCATTCCCTTTGAGATCGAAGATACCAACTGTCACCACTGTTATTCAACATTGTGCTGTAAGTCTTGCCAGAGCAGCTAGGCCAGAAAAAGAAATAAAAGGCATCCAAATCGGAAAGGGAGAGGTAAAACTTTCACTATTTGCAGACAACATGACCTTATATATAGAAAGTCCCGAAAAATCTACAACAAAGCTACTAGAGCTAATAAACGAATCCGCAAAGTGGTGTAGTACAAGACCAACATGCAAAAATCGCTTTCTATTCACCAGTAAGGTGCAATCAGAGGAGGAAATCAAGAAAATAAATCCCTTTACAATAGCTACTAAAAGAATCAAATATCTGGGAACAATGTAACCGAGGATATAAAAGAGTTATACATGGAAATATTCAAAACTTTGCTAAAATAAATGAAATAAATGAAAATAAATGAAATGAAAATAAATAAATGAAAGCACTTTCCATGTTTATGGATTGGAAGTCTAACTATTGTAAAGAAGTCAATTCTACCTGAAATGATTTACAGATTTAATGCCATCTCAGTTAAATTTCTAATAGCCTACTTTGCAGAAATAGAACTCAATTATCAAATTTATGTGGAAGGGTAAGAGACCCTGAAGAGCCAAAATCATCTTGAAAAGGAAGAACAAAGATGGAGGACTCACACTTCCAGACTTAAAGCTTATTCCAAAGGTACAGTAGTCAAAGCAGCATGGTACTGGCACAAAAACAAATATATAGACAAATGGACTCTAATTGAGAGTTCAGAAATAGACTGCACCTCTTAAAATATATGTATATATATATATATATATAAATAACATTTTTGTAAGCAAATACACATATATGCATATATATTTATATATCATTTTGCAAATGTTTGTATGTATTGTGAGAATTTTGATTTTTACCCATAATAAAAAAAAAAAAGAAAAAAAAAAAAAAGAAATAGACTGTCACATCTACAGTCAATTGATTTTTGACAAGGCTGCCAAGCCCACTCAATCTGTAAAGAATAATATCTTCAACAAGTAAGTGTTGGTAGAACTGGATATTCATATGCAAAAGAATTAGGGGGGGGGACTCTATTTCATACCATATACAAAAATTAACTCAAAATGAATCAAAGACTTAAATATAAGAACCAAGACTATATAAATACTAGAAGAAAATGTAGGGAAGTATCTTAAGGATCTTGTGTTAGGCAATGGTTTCTTAGACTTATACATAAATCACAAGCAAAAATAGATAAATGCAATCTCATCAAAATTTAAAACTTTTGTGCATCAAAGGACTTTACACAAAAGTGAAAAAACAACTATCCAATGGGAGAAAATATTTGGAATCCACATATCCAATCAGGGTTTAATATCAAGAAAATATAAAGGAATCCTACAACTCAACAATATAAAGACAAACAACCTAATTAAAAAATGGGCAAAAGACTTGAATAGACATTTCTCCAAAGAGATTATACAAATGGCTAAAAAGCAAATGAAAAGATGTTCAATATCACTAGCTATTAAGAAAATGCAAATCAAAACCATTTCACATCCACCAGGTGCCATTTCCCACCCACCAGGATGGCTACTATTAAAAAAAGAAATTGAAAATTAGAAGTGTTGAAAAGGATAAGAAGAAATAGGAACACTCTCACTGCTCGTGAGAATGTAAAATGGTGCAGCCACTATGGAAGACAGCTAAGTATAGAACTACTAATCGACCCTGTAATCCCTCTACTAGGTAAACACACAAAAGAATTGAAAGCAGAGACTCAAACAGATATTTGCACACCAATATTCATAGTGGCATTATTTACATTTGCCATAAGATGGACGCAACCCAAGAATCCATCAACTGATGAATGGATAAATAAAATGTTTTATACATATGGTGGAATATTATTTAGCATTAAAAAGGACTAAAGTTCTGGTTCATGTGACAAGGAATAACCTTGATGACATGAAATAAGCCAAACACAAAATGACAAATATTGTATGATCTCACTGATAAGAAATAATAAGAATAAACAAACTCATAGAGTTAAAATCTAGAATATAGGTTAACAGGGGCTCAGTTTGGGATAGGGAATGGGGAATTAATGCTTAATTTGTGCAGAATTTCTATTTGGGTGGATTGTACATTTTGAAAATTGATGTTGGTGATGGTAGCACAACATTGCAGGGTAATGTTGAATGTAATTAACAGCACTGGCTTATACATGTGAATGTGATGAAAAGTGGAAATTTTGGGTGGTATGTATATTACCAGAACAAAAATTTAAAAATAAAACATTGGACCTTACAAGACGCTCTTGATAAATGATGGCCTATAGTTTATAGTACAATTATAAAATTGTTCTTTTATGAATTAAAACAAACATAGCACACTAAAGCAAGGTGGTAATAATAGGGTGGTATATTGGGAAAAAATGCACTCTAATGTAAACTATGGACTATAGTTCATAGTATAATAATAATATTCTTTCATCAATTGTACAAAAGTAGCACACTATTGCAAAGTGTGTATAATAGGGCAGGAGTATATATATGGGAACACTGTATTTTTCACATGATTTTTCTGTAAACCTACAACTTCTCTAATTAAAAAAAAAAAAAATAGTAGCAATTATTTTGTTCCATTGGCTCAAAGAAACATGGCCCACAAGATAATTTCAGACTATCATCAGACATAAAATCTCTTATTAGTTTACTATTTGAGTCATTATATATTTTTTAATTTTGGCAAAATACAACATTCTCTACTTTAGGGATATGCTAAATTTTTCATGGCTAAGATAGGTAAGCTATTTTTTGTTAATAGTTTAAAAATAAATACATAATCATTACTGCAGAAAATAATTTTAAATAAATTTATTTGATGAATAAAGATGTTAGTACCAAATAAATTTAATTATAGCTTATCTATTTCAAAACCATATCCATTGCACAAATTATTAATTTCCCCTGCAAGTTTTCTCATGATGAGGTTATTTAGAAACTGTTCAGATTTTTTAAAATATATATATTTTAATTTAAAATGACCCAGAGACTAGTAAAAACCAATGCACAATTTTGTTATGCATTTAGCCAGCTATGATTTGTTAGGGCATGTGGAAAATATGAATTAACTAAGAGTAATATGATTTCTATTAGGTCATGAAGTCATTTATTGTAATTGCTTGTTCCAAAATAAGAAAGATTATATTTTACTGTGAAATTATTTTAAAAATAATAAAAATGCTTTTAAAATTTCATTTTTAAAGTGAATTAAAAATTTAGAGCTCTTTAAGTGATTAATAGAGCAGGATATGTACAGTAACACCCCTGACTTCACCATGTTGAAGAATTTACATAACGTGTTTCATACATTCAAGGAAAATGAGCAATTGGACCTCGGTGGACGGTACTAGTGCTCACTAAGATCCACTTCTCTCTGTCAAGACACTGGGAAGACTCCTTTCCCCTGCCCCTTGGTTAGGTGGGGTTATGGGATTAGTTCTGGCCAGTGGGCTGTAAATAGAAGTGAATATACCCCTTATGGGATAGGACACAGAAGAGCAGGCATGAGACTTCATGTGTTATCTATAGCTGCTATGGTAACCAAGAGGTTGCAGCTACAGGATACACGGCACCTTCAATTGCCTGGGACCCTGAATGACTTGCTGAACAGAGCTTGAGCTAAATGGTTGACACTTAGAAAAAGCAAGAAGTAAAATTTTGTTATGTGAAACCAGTGAAATCTTGTGTTGATTTGTAACTGACACATAATCTAGCCTATTCTGACTAGTACATATTCCCCTGGAGAAATAACTCTCTGTAATGTTAAGATACGGGAAATGAAGAAATTCATCAGTCCATGACATAGTATCTCTGGTAAAAAAGCACCTGTTTTCATTCTATACATACACAAAAAGTATTTTTTTTTTTAAGATCTGAAGATCTAATTACCTTAAGCTGATGATAAATTTTAACTCTAATGATTTATTTTTATTATGGACACAATTTATGATGAAATCAGTTTAAATAGAAATATTAATATTTATACTATAATGTAGATTTGCTTCCAAACCTCTTCTAGCAAATATGTATCTATATATCTATATCTATACCTATAACTATCATCTATGTCTCTATCTACATATATAACCTCATATATATAACCTCCAGGTTCAACTACCCACTCCCAAATTGCCAAATGAGAATAAGTACATAATTAATGATGGCTAACTGAAATATACATTGGTACATTAAAAGAGGTAGGAAAGAAGTAGCTTGCTTCACACTGGCTCAACTGATTTTAGCACTGGTAGTTCAGTAAAATATAATAACATAATAAATTAATAATTTTTTTCAGTCTAGTGGACAGGTAGGTTACTTTTTTTCTTTATTTCTTTTTTTATGAATATTTAATGATTATAAACACTTTGAAAATTTTTTCCCTTTTATTTCCCAAAACTGGAATACCTAAAGAAAACTTTTAAAATTTCACTATTTTCCTGAGTTTGTAAAGTTTGTATAATTCTGTCTTCTTGATTCAGTCCACAATTAACATGTGGTATCAAATGAGATAGAATATGAGCATACACATTATAACAGATCAGATTTTGCATATTATCACAAATGTCTTTAAAATATATCATTAGTATCAAAATCAATAATTCAGCAAAGGCAACAAAATTGACCTAACTATAATATATACTCTAAAATTCAAAATCATAAAGTTGAGTTTAACAAAAACTAAAAACCATGCCAATATGATTTCAAACTAATATTTTGTGAATCTACATAAGAAACTCAGCTACAATTAGCTGTTCAATAAACATTTATTGAATTGAAATATATGTGGCAACATAATATTTTTCTCACATCTTTACAGAGCACACTCTCAATGTGTGATTAAATATATATATGCATTGTGATTAGAAATTATTTTAAGAAATATTGTAACTTCCCTTTTTTCTTTCTTGAATAAAGCATAGATTATCTTCAAATTATAGAAAACCTTCAAATAGAAGTAATAATACATAGTTTATATTTGTTGACTTCTTTTAAAAGTCTCTAGCTAGATACATAGATATACATACACATCCTTGAGAACTCATTTCATTCTTATCACAATCCTAGGTATTAAGCACTATTTATAATCCCCACTTTTAAATGAAGAAAACCGTGATGTAAGAGGTTGAAATAACTTAGAGAAACACAGACAGTAAGTGGCAGAGCTGGGATTTGAATTCAGACAGTTTGGGTTCAGAGAATATACACCTATACTCAATAAGTATTTGCTACACTTACTAAATAACTCATTGAAAAATAGCCATAACTGTGTGAGACAAAATATTGTGCTTATTTAATGCAACTGCTCTTTTATCCTGGCCAAGGTTTCCTGGTATTTCCTGAGGTGACTTACTCATGAACTCCTTAATTTGTTCTCCTGTTTTAGTGCTTATAGAGAACAAAAACAAAAGCTCACAGGCAAAAATGTGCATCATTTCTAATAGGCTATGAGGAAATGTGAGACGCCTGAAGGAGATGTATAGTCAAAGGCCATCATGAAAGTCATGTCATCATATTAGGAATTTGACATCAAAACATTCCCAAGAATGTCTGTGGATTGAATATTAAACAATTTTTTAGTGATTGTTATGGGTTTTTCTTAAAAAGAAATGTTAAGTCCTAACGTCAGTACCTCAGAATGTGATTTTTTTTGAAATGCCATTTTGCAGATGGAATTAGTTAGAATGAGATCATATTGGAGTAGGGTAGACTCTTAATCCAAATGACTGGTGTCTTTACAAGAAGTGGAAAGAGACACAGACAGACTTATGGGAGAACACCATGTGAAAACCGAGACAGAGACGGAAGGTCTCAGCTGCAAGCCAAGGAACTCCAACGATTGCCGCTAACCAGCAGGCACTGGGAAGAGACCAGGAAGGATTCTTCCTTAGGTTTCAGAGGGAGCATGGCCTGCCGACACCTTGAGTTCAGATTTTCAGCCTACAGATCTGTGAAAATATATTTCTTTGTTTTAAACCATCCAGGTTGTGGTACCTTTTTGCAGTAGCTCTAGGAAATTAATACAGTGATCATAAATATATATTTTTAAGACCAATTATAATTTTTGTTTAATAAAATAATATCCTCAGGGATTACCAGGTGGGTAGAATTGTTTGTACCCATTAAGAAAGGCTCCTGATTGCCTCCCCATTTCTCATCTCTGCCTCCTCCATTTTCATACTTTTCCATCTTTTTTTAAAGAAGTATTCTCTCATCACTCACTGTCAGACTTGACAACTGACCATTCAGCATGCTGTAGAGTCATCATATATGTCTTTAACAAGAAGCTTGCATCCCAGCCAACATATAATCTGCTGCAGGCTGCACCATGGGATTTGAAAGTATGTAACTGAGAGGGCTAGAACTAGCTCAGAAATAAGAGTAAGTGATTCCTGTGGCCTAAGAAATCATTTTATTGCGACCCTCAGGAATTCATTTATTGTTTCAAATGCTAGTGATCATATCATGTTGCTATTAAGTTTGGGGATAAGTGGCAACTGACTAAATGAGATATTCTCACATGTCATATGCAAAGGAATGTAGTCACACATAGTTTAAACAGCATTCCATAAGACGTAAAATATTCTGTAGAGTTTAATTTTCTAGAAAAGTGAGGCTTAAAAATTTAAGTTAAAAAAATCATTTCTAAATTTTTTCTGAAATAGTGCACTACAAAAATATACGCAGCAATAATTGAACACTCTCCATACCCTTATAATAGCCTAATATTGACTATCAATTCAGCACATATGCCCCCCCCAATGTATATAAATATTGGTATACTTGTTGCCACAGAGATTTTGACTTCCTCTGAGCAAAAGAACATGTCACACATGTTTTCTACCTATTAATAGTTCACTGTCCATTTTCTATATTTAATAGGGACTCAATGACTATTTAATGGTTGAATATTACTTATGTATGTGTATATATTTCTAATGCTCTTGACTGTTCAGCAATGCATACTCCCTTTATGGGGCCCAGCTGCTGTGAGTGTCGGCTGCTAATGGCTCATAGTTGGCCCTTCTTTGAAATACTTCCCTTGGCCTACTGGAAGCTACTTCACCTAGGAAATTAGCATCTGCCTTCCCTGCAGTCCACGTCTGACACATGAAGGTACAAAAGGCCAAGCAAGCGTTTGCTTCAAGGTGGGATCAACCATATGGTAGAAGTCATGCTCCTGATCCCCCATCTGCTCTCCTTCCCTCCACCATGGGATCAGTCTGAATCTAGACTTCAGTTGAGGTGATTTTCTGGCTTAGCACTAAGCAGTCCTTTGCCCTCTCTCACTCCCCTTACTCTCTTTATCTTGAAAACAGGACTTCAGAAAATCATGTGTACCTGAAATACTGTCTCAGGGAC
The DNA here is from genome assembly GCA_026826555.1 of Tolypeutes matacus. Lineage (NCBI taxonomy): Eukaryota > Metazoa > Chordata > Mammalia > Cingulata > Chlamyphoridae > Tolypeutes > Tolypeutes matacus. Next base: position 7,120,400 of record JAKSZT010053779.1, on the reverse strand, counting down.
TGCATTTAAGGAACTCAATGCATATGTGAGAAAATTATAAATTAACAGTAAGCAGTGAGGTGATGTGACATTTTTAAAAAACTTTAGCCACTCACATTTCTTGGCTTCTTGGCCATTTTTAATTCAAGAGTCTATAAAAAACTTCATCTCATTAAAATCTATTTAGAGACTATTGCATAAAGAACAGTGAGAGAGTTCTTAAAGTAAGACTTGGCATGGAGGCGGTATAAATCCACAGCCAGGGATCATAATTGTAGGATATAATCATTCAAAATTTATTTTTTTGTTAATAGATATTACTGTATGACTATATCTCCCTATCTACTACAAAAGAAGTCAATCTGAAAGCATTTTACAAGTTTTTTTCAAACCCTCTTCAAAAGAAAGCAATTTTATTGATCTGCAACAAAGAGTAAAGATTTTGATGAAAAAGAGTGTTTGACAAACTTCTTAGCACTTTCCTTTTTCTAATTGAACTTATATATCCAATTTAAAATGATGTTTCTTCTCCAATTTTCTTTCTTATAGTCAGAAAGACCTCAGTAAGAATGATAGCATTCATTCACATCAGGGTTTGGCCAATGCCTACAATTTATAGAAAGTTTGACCTAATTCTTAGTTGCTTTCTTCCTTTCTCCTAAGCAATCCCTTCCTCGACCAAGTTAAAACAAGCCTAAGCTTATCAGACATTATGTAGCATTTTTTTCCCAAGTAATTTTTAAATCTAAAACAGCAAACAGAGAGTTAGTCATTCCTATATTCTTTAAAGAAATCTGCATTGAAGGGGATTCTATTGGATTTTATTAGATCAGCCCAAACATCCTTATAGATCATCTATGAATTTCCTAGGACCTCACTTAGAAATTATACTTGAGCATTAAATGCTTAGCAAAGTTCCTCATCTTCTTCTTTCTTTGTCCCAGGTTTTGGATTAATATCTAAACATATATTTTAATCACAAATTGTATTACTAGACAATAATACAATTATTGTAGAAAATTTAAAATATCCAGAAAAAAGAAAGAAAATGAAAAATCATGTATTATACTTTTAGACATTTCCTCCTAAATTTCTATTTGTATAAATATGTTTATAAAACTATGCATTATTAGTATTTATAATACTATGATTATAATATATACACTGTACCCTATTTTTCCACTTAATATTTCCATTGTCTATCTGCAAGAGAAAGAAGATTTATTGCCAAATTCCTGGTAATGTCTCCCACCCTGAACTCAATTCTGCTTTGTTTTTCCATTTATGACCCTTATCATAGTGTATCTTAGATATTAGTTATATGTATATATGATTCCCTTAGTTCTATTAGTAACATAAAGTAGGAATTGAATTGAATAATATTTACATGCTCTAAAATACTTAGTACAAAAGTGCCTTGTATATATCAAGTTTTAAAAATAACCAGCAGTGAAACCAAATCATGATGAAATTATAATGTTAATTTTCTAGTTATGAATAGAAAAAAAAATGGTCTAAAAATAACAGTCATCAAAATTGCGACTTAGTATATGAAATTGATATTCCTTAAAAGCTTTTTGATCTATGAATTTAACTATTTTAATCAAGATATATTTGAAGGCACATTTATACTCATTTCCCGTTATAAATTATTTTTTTACAACCTTGTAAAGTCATTCTTTTTTCTTTTTTCTTGGATTTCAGTATCTATCACTCTGATGCATTTAGAATATTTCCTTTGTAAAATAATAAATTAATACGAATTCTATGCCATATACAACTAGCATGGCACAAAAAGAGCACTTACATGGCTTCAAATTGTTAATTGCATAGTTTGAACTAATTCTAATGATAGTAGGTTAGCTCTTTAATGATAGGAGTTGGCTCTTTTTTTTTCTTAAAAACTTTTTACTCTGATAAAAATTGAATTGTACAAGGGTAATTTCCCATTGAAGGGTGCTTGGAGGAGAGAGCTAGAAAAAAAAGATGGACAGTTTTCCAATAACAGAAGTGACAGTATATTTCTTCTACTTCCCTATAGGTGACAGTAGATATTTATTGTGAGTACCATGTCTATAAAAATCATTTGACCCCCTTTATTCCTAGTGACAAATACATTTCTCAAGAGCATTACTTCTAGGACATCATTGCTCTTTTTATTTAAGAAAAAAATAATCCATCAGGAAAGTTTACTTTACTCAGATTGGCATCTTTAGATCTACCAAAAGCACTTAAACTGTAACCTATTTTCCCATCAACTATGTTGTCACAGATCCACTATAACACACAAGCAAAACACACAACTCTGTAAGGTTAATATTGTGTTTCTTAAGGCATACAATTCAAACAAAATGACATACACCAAAGTATCAAGTTTAGCATAGATCTCTTATCTAAAACACTGTTTATCTTCATTGCAGTTTCTGTAATAATTAAATCATATGTAAGCAGATAAAAATTGTAGCAGTAACTATTAAAATAATAACAGCTAACACAAATGCTTACAAGGGGCGACATACTCATTTAATTTTCACAGTTACCCAATGAAATAGTTACTGTGGTCATCATTTCCACTTTGCAGCTGAAGAATGAGAGGCACAGAGAGTTTAAATAACTAGTTCTAGTTCACAAGGCCAGGAATGCCACTCATATATGCTGGGCCACAGTTTTGTTCTTAACCATTATGGAATACTGACTCTCACAAGACATGGCAAATAACTAAGTACATATATGGTTGACTTGGACTGTGTATGCTTCAGATCTCATGGTTCCTGAGGTCTGCTGGATATTAACTCTACAACCCACCAATGGGGCTACTGGACTTCCTTTGCAAACCACTTCATAATTACTGAAAGAAATGGATCCACATGCAAGATGTGATTAGACTTCTTATTTTCTTGGCAAATCTGTATCCTTGTCGATCCATTTTGCCTTTCATTCCTATTCCTGACACCTTTCTTTGTACTCTTTCTCCTGATCCATTCCCCTGATGATGCCTGTCCCTCTAAAATTCTTCTACATTCCCCCTAGAAGGCATATTCTATTATTTGAAAACTCCAGTACATCAAGAACTGTTTGAGAAAAGGCTCAGTCCAGCTCTTGACCTCTCTGAAACCTAGCCCTCTTGAATTATCCTGAGTCCTCTTAGTTGGAAGTACCTCTTTCTTCAGTACTTGATAAGCCACTCCAGTGCAGCTTCCGGATTATTACCCGTCTATAGTTTGCAATAGTCCATCTATTTGTGAGACTTATGTCACCCTCTACTCATTCTTGTATTGATTACTTTCTAATCTCCTGGATATTTCCTTTGTTTACTGGAGACTTTGAATTTGACTATGTTTTTCTCTGCACCACAACCCTGCCATCATCTTGGCTGATTTAAATATCCAAATAGATGACCTAAAAACCACTTCATCTGCAATGAAATTTTCTCACTGTGACAGGAAGAATTTCGGACCCGTTAACTATATCCCCTAATGTCACATGTATGAATATGTTACATCACATGGCAAAAGGAACTTTACAGATATAATTAAAATTACTACTCAGTTGATTTGAAAATAGGGATATTATCCTCAATTATGTGGGTGGCCTAATGTAATCACATGAGCCCTTAAAATCAGGGATTTCTCTCAGCAGAGGGCAGAAAATGAGCATCACAAGAGATGTGACAGAAGGAGAATCAGAGAAGATACAATGGGTTTGACAGAGTCAACATACTTTTGCTGAATTGAAGATGAAGTTGGCAAGAAGATGGAGCTGGCAATGAGAAATGAGAAATGCAGGAGGCCTTAAAGAGCTGAGAGAGGTTCCCAGCTGACAGCCAGCAAGAAAGTGGGAATCTTAGCCTGGCAGCCCCAAGGAACTGAAATCTTCCAACAACCTGAATGAACCTGGTAAAAGATTCCGCACCCCACCCCACCCCTACCCAGAAACTCTAGATAAGAACCCAGACTGCTAACACCTTGACTTTGGCCTTGTGAAACCCAGAGCAGAGAAATCAGAGAAGCCTATTTAGACTTCTGACCTACAAAACTGTGAGATAATAAATCTATGTTATTTTAAGCCACTAAGTTTATGGTATTGTGTTACAACAGCAACAGAAAACTTAACACCCACCTGCTTTCTAAGCCTCAGTGTTTTCAAACTGGTGTTTTCCTCAGCCAGACATGTTTCTTCTACTCCTCAAGTCTCAGCATGTTTCCATTTTCATAACCCCTCCCAATTATTGTTTTCTGTCCCATTTTCCCAAAAATACATAACATGTATGTATAAGTATCCATTTAATGTCTGTCATCCCTGATATACTGTTAAAAAGCCAAGGGAAATGGAAAAATAAGTTCACTGAACATGGATATGAATGTCAGGATTAATATTTAATATAACAATTTTGGAAAAATCTACTCTGCCATTGCACTAAAGTTCAGTAAAAACATATCACTTTATGCCAACAATTTTATTAATAATTTATTTTCTTAAACAACTTTGTAAATGGACACAAGAATCACCCAAGTATATAAATTCATGGGATGATTTTATTATTATTAATGTAAATTTTCATAGAAATATATAAAGGTATAAAAATATGGTGCTGATAAATTCCATTAAATTCCAATAAACAAATTGTTTTAATGCTTTTGGAAAAAAAAATCCCTTTTTTCTTTATATTTAGCACTTATAATGCTGTGCTTATGCTGTGTGAACACATTCCCAATTTAAAGTTTAATTCATGTTTGAAAGTTTTAAAGAGACAGACTAGCCACAAAATTATATCATTACATTATGTACCCATGTTTTTATTGCTTGTCATTTAACTGGTAATTTGCAATGAAATGAAGTATCTTTGTGTTATTTTATTAGCAAATAAGGCATTGCATAGAAAACATTGTATCCTTTTCATAATATTTCTAGTATATTCATAACATCTGTATTTTCAATGTTATGTTTTTATTCTTAATCTTAAATTGAATGTCCCAAAAGCAATTTCTTTTTTGTTTTTAAGATTTATTTATTTACTTTACCACCCCCCGAACTCTACCCCTGCTTGCTGTCTGTGCCCATTCACTGGGTGATCCTCTGTGTATGTTTCCTGCCTTCTTTTCTCATCCTTCTCCTCCAGTCTTCACTGGGATTCGATCCCAGGCACCTCTGATGTGGGAGAGAGGCACTCTGCCACCTGAGCCACCTCAGTTCCTGGTTTTTGGTACGTCTCGTCTTGGTTCTCTCCTGTGTCTCTCCCTTGTTGCGTCATCTTGCCGCGTGGATTGTTGGGGCCTGGCCTGCCGCTCGTGCACACAGGCTAGTGGCTCACCTGCATGCCTTCTATTTTTCTTTTTTTTCTATTTTACCAGGAGGTCCTGGGAGGCGAACCTGGGTCCCTCCATATGGCAGATGGACACCCAACCACTTGAGCCACATCCACCCCCTCAAAAGCAATTTATTGCATAGCATTCCTTGTAAACTAAGCAGAGGATTTAAAAAAAAATTATTCCCAAACTGAAGAACCAATTCTTGTCTTTCAATATAATTTTATATTCTTAGGCATTATTTTTGTTTTCAAACAATTAGAAAATAACATTAAGATTTGGAAACACTAGTATTAGTCAGCCAAAGGGGTGCTGACGTAAAGTATCAGAAATCTGTTGGCTTTTAAAAAGGGCATTTATTTGGAGTAAAAGCTTAGAGTTACAAGGTCCTAAAAATCTAACTCAAGGCTGCTTTCTCACCAAAGTCTGGTGCCACGTGCTGAAGCAAGATGGCAGGCAATCTCTGCCTGGTCTTCCTTCCTTCTTCCTCTTAAGGCTCTGTGGGCCCAGTCTCTTCCAATTTCAGGTATAAGCTGGCATAGGGCTCATCTCTCTTCCCAGGGCTTTAACTGTTTAAGCCTTCTCCTTTCTGTCACATGGCAGGATGGCAATGACCAAGTTCTCTTCTGTGTTTCTTTTTGAGGGAATGTCTGTTTATATCAGCTCATCAAGGGGGAGGGGATTCAACCCTGAGCCACACCCTACTGACATGGTCAAATCAAAGCTCTAATCTTTACAAATAATTTACTCAAAGACATCTCAAGTGAATCTAACACAATCAAAGGGGATCACACCCAGAGGAACAGACCAGTTTACAAACATAATCCTTCATTTTTGGAATTCATAAATAGTATGAAACTGCTTCAACACTCATGCTTGACATTTGGATATATAAGTAACAAAATAATGACACATCATTACTTTCTGTCTTAATTGTATATATGTAAATAATAACTACACATTTGTCCATCAACAATGTATTTCTAGGGGGAGTAACATAAATGACAATTTTCTATTTTAGAATTGACTTTTGTTTAGTTAAAAGTTTTGTAAATAAATATTTCAAAAAAATTTTTTTAGAATAATAAAGTATAATTTAGTGGTTCCCAACTCAACCTAAACATTAAAATCATTGGTATTTTGAAAATTCTCCAGTTGATTCTGATGTATAGCCAGACTACCTGGTATAATGGAAACACTTCAGGCTTTGGAACTGAGTAGATATATGCTTTCATCCATGTTTTACCACTAATTGACTGGGTTCTTGATCAAAACAGTAAACCTAATGGGAGCCCATATTTCTCATCTATAAAGTGAAGGTAACACTTTATACTTGATTTGGAAATTCTAAGAATTAAATGAAAAAAAAATGTACATAAAATTGCCTATTGTTGACCTGGACAATTTATTCCTTATCATTTTCTTGCCTCTTTCCTTTAGATTTCAAATGATAAAACAATATTATACCATGAATCCATTGCATATAAAAAGTACAGAATATCTAGTTTATCTTCCTGGCAAAAATCAGAAAATCAACCCAAGATGAATATTCTAATTTCTTCTCTAATTATAGAGAACAAAAGCATGATAAGTTACCACCAATTAGGGTTCTCACTTTATGAAATAAATATTCTCTCCTTTAAGGAACTACAAGATGATTTTGGTGCCTGAGTAATAATAATAATGAATATGTCAAAAAAAGAAAAGATGAATTAAGAGGCATCTTTGAATTCTGAGGTAACAGATCCTGAACCAGATAATGGTGACACCACTTTAGAGCATGACTTGCAGCTTGTAGAACACCAGGCAACAGGTAAAAGAGGGAAATGAAAAGATTTAGTATGATGACTAGCTTTCATTAAAATCCTCTTTCCTAAAATAGAGTTCTTAATTATTTCTAACTTATTTTCTTTCCAAAATTTCATATGTTGGAACATGGAAATGCAAATCAAATTTAGTTACAATACTTTGCATTTTATAAGGTTTTCAAAATGAATAAAAATCCAATTAAAATGCATGTTGAACACTTTGGGTGGTGGATTAAACATGCCTTGATGTAGTAGATTCATAAACATGCCTTTTTCATTATTTTATCAAACCACAGAATGTTTCAAGTAGAAAATATTAAAAATCAACTTTCTTAGTAAGAAAATTGAGATTCCAAAAGTTAAAATGACTTTGTCAAGATAACACAGCTAGTTAGTAGCAGAACCTATATTGGAATATTAGTGCCCTGACCACCCAGTTGGCCTGTATTTCCCTGTGTCAAGGAGTTTAAGAAACACAAGTCAGTTTTAAAAATATTAATTATCATTATTTTTTTTATCAAACAGAGGAATTGAAGCAATGGCTACCTTTTTCAGTTTTCTCAACAAGGCAATACATTTTCTGATATTTCCTGTATTATATTCAGTTAACATTTTTTTAAGTCCATATTATTGCCTTTATATTTTATAAAGAACAAAAACCATGTTTATAAAAAACCATGTGTATAAAAATCCTCATTTTCATAATTTTAAATAAGACCAATCACAAACGATCTTAAATAGAACACACTAGAATTTTAGGACATTTGGGAACAATCTCACAACCTCTCTCTCTAACCTGTGCCACAGTCCAATAGGTATCATTCAGCACTGGGAAATTCTACTTTATAGCTCACATAAATCACCTCATGCAATAAATGAGTCCCTTTCACTGTACATTGTGCTTCAACCTTGTCTTCTCCAGGCTGAATAATTCCTATTAGTTTAATGCTTCCTCACAGGACGCATTTTCATTGCTATTTTCTTTTAACTCTCTAGTATTACCCCCACAAATACATTTACCAATTCTTCCCTGGAAGTTATTGAAAAGTAACTTCATGCTCTTGAAGCACAAAAAGAAAAAAAAAAAAAATCCTTCTGCAAAAGTCTGTGCAAACTGAGGTTCTTGTGATAAAGAGAATAAAAGTGTAATTGACTACCTTCTTGGTTACCAACTAATCCAAATGCCACAGCAGCTTTAAAAATTGCAGAATAATTTAAAGGAATAAGAGAAAAAGTTAAAAAAATTTAATTTTAGATGATTATGTAGGCAAGTTATAATATGTTTGGGGTTGAGGGAAGGAAGTAATTGAGGAATAAAAATATTAATCATTCTATTGAATGAGTAAGAGATATATCAGAATTTAGACAAGCAAATGACTGTTGCTCCCTTCATTGTAGTCAACTTGAGAAGCACTGTACTTATTTATTCCAAAGAAACTGAGCAATAACTATGTGCCAATTGTTTTATATATATAATTTATTCCTCAACTCAAAACTTCAAGGCAGTTATGAACATGCCATATATGTCTCATATCACATATGAAAGATTGGAGATACTCTAAAAGTCTACATTAGTCAAGAGGTGGTATCAGCCTACAGCCTATCGGTACAGTGCAACTAGTTGCCTCCTTTTCTATTTTGGCTGAAAATTTTGTGACTTTGCTTAAAATGTAATTAGAAATAAATTTTAAGAAAAGGTTAGAGATAAAAAAAATTAACTTCTTCTATCAGAAATCCTAGGAATTTAAATAAAAACATTAGTTAATGTTCCTCTTTTTTTCCTATTTTTATCACACTAATAAAACTGGCATAAATGACTTTTATGGTTTATATAGTTTACATTGCTTTTATGATTTCTGTGACTATATAGCTATTAGGTAAGAATTTTTTTTTAAACATTTTATTTTATTTATTTTTTAATTTAATTTAATTTTATTTTTTTACTGGGAGGTCCCTGGGATCAAACCCAGGTCCCTCCATATGGAACACAGACGCCCAACTGTTTAAGCCACATCCGTCCCCCTAGGTAAGAATTTCATATATATTTAGTTCATTTCTATAGCACATTTTTATGAATACTCTCAGGAGATTCAATATTTCTCCTTTAAGGCTGAAATTTGGATCTTTGAAATAGCTATTTCATGACTTATAACTGAAAGCCACTTGGACCCAAGCATCCTCAATAATTTTCCCCCAATATTTTATTATGAAAAATTTAAAATATCAAAAAGTGTTGAAAGAATTATACAATGAAAACATACAGATACATAAGCTAATTCTACAATTAACATCCTGATGTATTTTCTGTGCCATATATAAATGTATATATGTATATCATCATCTATCCATCACTCTATCCATCAATCCATATTTTTTCTAATACATTTCAAGTAAATTCCATGCCTCTTTTAAACACTGCAGCATACACATCACTAACTACAGTTCAATATTTGTTTACAAATTTTTCTTTGCCAAGGTAAAAATTACATACCTTAAGTAGATCAACCAAATATTTTTTAGCCTTTTGTTAAAAATCAGGTTAGCAAAAATAAATAGGTAAGCTTATATCTTTGGTTTGTAAATCCATGCAGGAGTTGTTTTTTTTTTTTTTGTTGTTGTTGTTATTGTTGTTTGTTTTTAATTCAACTACTATATAACATGATGACTACAATTTCTACAGAAAGAAGCTATTTAGGTAGAATAGAATTGCTATAAAGAAAAGCCTATTTGGGTAATAAAATTTGTTGTAAAAAGTTTGTAAAAAAATTGTTGTTAAAAGTCAAACTAGCTATATGAATCATGCTTGTAGTTAAAATAATAGAAACAATCACAATAATAGCTTTTACAGTCCACAATAAATGACTTTGGAAGTACTGTGGTGGTGGTTATGGTGATGGAGATGATTAAAAAATAGTTAATGGAACATTTTTTGAATGATCGATATGTTCCTTACATGTATCATCTCAGTTAATACTCAGGTCAATTTTATGAAATAGGTACTATTCTTTTCTCCAAAGATAGAAAAGTTGGTTACTCTGGATTACTCAGGTATTAAGTGTAGAGTTAGAATTCATATTCAGAAAATTCCATCCAGAATTGCAGTTCTTAACTGGGCACTAGGACAAGTATGAAATTACCTTTATTTGCCTAATCATTTATTTTGCTTCTTTAGTGGATGCACTAATGAGGCAGCAGCATCAAGAAAAAGATCTCCCAGCAATTCTTTAGAAATTTAGAAAACTACTGTGACTCAACCAGTTCCACTATAACATTAATTCAAAAGTAGGTCTTCATTGCCACATACAGCTCTGAAAAATGCATAACTTCTCTTTGATTATTGTAAGAATAAAACTCACATTAGAAGGATTAAATGTATCATGGCTTATTTGCCTGAAACTACATACAGAAGCATGAATAAAAGACTGCAAATATCATTCATGCATATATAGTATACATACACTGTGAAATCCTTATTATGGATATTTGGTCTCAAATTACTTCAGACTATGTAACTAGAGATGGCACCAAATAATCTAAGATTTCTAATTTGTGAAGCACTATGAAGGATCAAACTCAGTGTTTCCATAGTAAATTAGATTTCTCATAAAGACAATATCTACTGTGAATATATTTAAGCATTTATTGCATCTTTAAATACACAACTTTAATCTGAGCTATCATATATTTTTTCAGCTATTCCAAAGGGAGAGTAATAGAGAGTTATTTGCATAAATATGGTTGACAGTAGGAATAACTTGCTGCTAATTCAAGAATATTACTCTGAATTTCAGAAAAACAAACACTGATGGCTTGACAGTAATCTATATTCTAGTCAATTGAGGATTCATCCTAATTCAGGTAATGGCAGCCCATACCTAACTCTCTTTGTAATCCATGACCTAAACAGTTGAATGATCAGTAAGCAAATATCTTGTTACCAGGTTATTATTTATTCAGATTACATAAATAAGGTGTATAGTTTCAAACTATAAGATACATTTTTCTCCTGGCAATTTTTTCATTGCTGAAGTATTTTCCTTGGGCTTTCTGTTTAAAAGTGATTTGCACAAATACTGTAAAAATAGTTTTGACTACAGTAAGTAATAATATAAATGTATATAAAGGGTGAAAACAGAAACCACCATTAGACTTCCTGTTATGTATGAAAAGTATTTATGTTTTAAATGTACCTTACAATAATTTTAATACAAGAAAATGAGGCCTTTTTTCTTACAGTTAGAAAAGATAATGATAGATTATAAATAACTTCATTCTTCTGCTTCCACTGTGGTGCATTAGACTAGGAGTTGGCAAATTTTTTCTGTAAAGGGCCAGAAAGAAAACATAGGCTTGGTAGGCCATATTACCTCTGTCACAACTATCCAACTCTACCCCAATTCTGTCTTTTTAACATAAAAGCAGTCATTGACAGTACATACACAATAGGTTGTATAATAATAAAACAGTATTTATAAAAAACATATGGCAGATTGGATTTGGCACTCAGGCTATAGTTCTCTGATCCCTGATTATACCAACACTTCTACTAAGAACAACTATAAAAGATGGCGGTTGTTTTTTTGTTTGTTTGTTTGTTTTTAAGTCTGTTTGGACATTCCACAAGCTAACATTGATGCTAAGACCTGAAAAGTTAAGATTCCAGTGGAAAGGGAACTCCAGAGAGGTAACATGGAATCTGCTACTGCTTTTATCTTTGGATTATTTTGCCAACTTTAAAGCACCTATGAAGCTTAGAAGAAACCAGTGGCTAATACTGAGAGATCTTAGATAAGACTGTTACCAATGTTACTGTGTTAAGAGGACAAATATTGAAATCCAGATCTCCCAAAGAGAAAAGGGCCTAGGAAACACTGTTGGCTTTCCATTGTTAACACCAGTAGGTTTTCAGTGACTGAAGTCCATCTTAGAATCCATCCCAATCCTTGATTTGATTGAAGTGAAATAACCTTAAAAACCTGCAAAAGTATATCTTTCTGCAGGAAGTTAATACAATCCAGAGCCTCAAATTATCACTGAAATTTAATTTAAAATTAACAAGTGTACCATGAGACAGGACCAAATAAGTGAAAACTAAGAAAAAAAAAAAAAAAACGAATTATAAACAGACCCAAAGGAAATCCAGGTATAGGTCATAATACATGGACTTTAGCATAACTACAATTAATATGTTCAAGAAATTACATGACCTGATAGAAATTGTCAGCAGAGAATTGCAAACTATCATACGAAGTCAAAAGGTCTGAAACATACAATAACTGAGACTTAAATCTCATTAGATTCAATACAATAGATTTAACACAGCTGAAGAGAGGATTAGTGAATTGGAATATCCATCAGATGAAAATATTCAGAATAAAACATGGGGAGAATAAACAATGAAAATACAAGATTTCCAGAAATTGGGAGGGGATGAAGCAGAAGCAATATTTGAAGATATACTGGATTAGCATGTTCTGAAAATGAAACATTTTCTAACTACAATCCAAATAAATGGGAAAAAATTTCATACCATGGTACATTGGACCATCAAAAGCCAATGTAAAAGAAAAACGAAAACAACCAGATAAAAGGCACATTATTTTCCAAAAAGGAGCAATAACAATCTCATCAGAATATAAACCAGAAAATGAAATCACTGAAAAAAAAATTGCAAACACAGTATTCTACAGTCATAAAAATATACTTTAAAATGAAACTGAAGCAGACATTTTTAGGGGAAAGTGAGAGACAGAGTGGAAATTCATCACCATAAATACCCATTGTGGTAGATTGAATTGTGTACCCCAATTTGGACATGTTCTTGGTCTTGGTCTGCATACTGGCCTGTGTGGATCCATTGTAAATAAGATCTCTTGAAGATGTTACTTCAGTTAAGGTGTGACTCATCTGAACCAGGTTGGGCTTTAAATCAGTATTATTGGAGTCCTTTATGAGCAGAAAGTTAGACAGAGAGAGAAGCTATGGGAAGTAGCCAGAAGCTGGAAATCAACAGAACTGGAAGAGAAAGTAGCAAATATTTCCATGTGACAGAAAAGCCAAGGAATCCCAAGATTACTGGCCAGCCAGTAGACACCAACCCTGGGAGGAAGCAAGCCTTGTAGCCTCTGAAACCTTGAGCCAATAAATTCCTGTTGTTAATCCAACTGACTAGATGATTTGTTTTGGCAGCTAGGAAACTAAAAACATCATACTAACACAAATATTAAGGAAGTTCTTCAGGCATTAGGAAAATGATCCCAGATAGAAGCATAGATATATAAGAATGCATGAAGAGCAAAGAAAATGTTAAGTGTCTGGGTAAATCTTAATGAATATTGAAGGCATGATAATGTATTATTGGTATATATTGTATAATTAAAATACATGACAAAAATATAGCTGAGGAATAAATGGAATTAAAGATATGTTTTAAGGTTCTAACATTTTATAGGAAATGGAATAAATACTAATTAAAATTAGGTTTTCAGTAATTCAAAGATATATATTTTAATCTCTAGAAGAACCATTAAAAGAATAGCTTAAAATATTTTGCAGCTAACAAATTAATGTGAGAGAGTGGAATACTAAAAATACTTAATTAAAAGGGATACAAAAAATAAGCACAAGAACAAAAGGGGCAAATAGGAAACAAATATTAAGATCTTATATTTCAATTCAAATATATCATAGTTACATTAAATGTAAACAAATACTAACCCAATGAAAAGATAAGGATTTTTAGTCTATGAAGTTTAAGGTAAAAAACCAACACTCTTCTTACTAGAGACACATGTAAAATACAAAAATACAGACATTTTAAAATTTTTTTAAATGGAAATATATACCATGAAAATACTAATGAAAAGAAATTAGTATAGCAGTATTAATGTTAGACTAACTAGACCCAACACAAGAAAGTTTAATAGAAATGACAAGGAATATATCATAACTATAAAAGGGTCAAGCCATTCAATAATATGGTTTCCAAATATATAAAACAAAAATTGACAGGACAAAAAGAAATAGAAAAATCCATAATTATAGTTGATGGTTATAACACATCTCTCCCAGAAACTGATAGGACATGAAGAGGAAAATATTCCTTAGGCAAACAGATTTGAAGAAAACAAACAGACATGCCTAACTGACATATGTAATGCTGCACCAAACAGAGAATGCCCATTCTTTTCAAGTCAACATAGAACATTACAAGAACTGAGCAGATGATGAGCCATAAAGCAAGGCTTAACACATATCAAGAGTTGAAATAACATGGAATTGTTCTCTAACCAGTACCGTGTATGTGTGCTAGTAAATGTTTCATATTCAACTGAGGGAGTGGTGGGAAGCCCTGATTTGTAGCATTTGCAAATTTCTCAGGTGTGAACACTCCTACCATGACTTTTTTCAAGTTACCAACAATTTATCATTGAACCTGGAGTTTGGGAGAGATGCAGAATACTACCCCATTATATAGAATTTCTACCATACAGAAAAAATAGATGCAAATAACCTCAAGAATAAAGATTACAATAAAGTGCTGAAAAATAATTAGAAAGTAATGAGTTTTCTGAATGTATTACCTTTGCTTTTAATATAATTCAACTATAAGTTTATATAATATAGATTTGATATTATCAATCAGCTCAAAAAATCCTGAGCAATTAATTAGCAGCTTTTGGAGCCATATATGTCAGATTAAACACAAAGAAATACAAAGCAGGGACTAATAAAATAAAAGCAAAAATATTGCAATAAAAAAATGAACATGCAATATTTAGTCACAAAGTCAGAAACTGATTTGTTGAAAAGAGTAATAAATTCAATAAATCCCTAGCTGAAAGACTAACTAAGAGAGGGGATGTTTGAAAGGTGCCAGTAACTAATATAAGGAATGAAAAAAAAAAGGACATTAGTAAAGGTTTTTGGTTTGTATTGTTTTGCTTTGCTCTTTGAACCAACTTAGCCAGATATTAAAGAAACAATTTCTTATTAATTTTGCCTTTGCCTTAATTGTAGATAACATTATTCTGCTTAAGGAGTGTGACAGTTTGAATTTGGTGAATCCAAAAAAAGGATAATATTTTTTAACTAGTTTATTCTTGTGGGTATGAGACCTTTTGAATGCATTAGATTCTGTTAAGAGACCTCGATTAGAGTACTTGATAAGATCACTTTTGATTAGATTTCATCAGTGAGGTGTGACCCAGGATGGGTGTCGTCCCTCTTACTGGAGCCTTATATAAAGGGAGACACAGAGAGAAAGAACACACACAGAAAAGGGAGCTCTGCCATTTTGACCCAACCATGTGAAAGAGAGAACTCAAGGCTCCTTTAACAGTTGATGCCCCCATGCAGACCACAGCCGGGCTCAGGGAGAAAGCAGAACAGCCAGGGCTGAGAGAGGAGGCCTGGAAAGAGACAAGACATATGCCTGATTGCCTACAGCTGAGCTCCTGGAGATGGTGTGCCTTGAGGTGAAGGCAGGGACCTAGGCAGAGATCGGCTGCCATCCTGCCTCACCACATGGCAGAATGCCAGGATCATCAGTAATTGACTTTGGTGAGAAAGCATCTCTAATGGTGCCTTGATTAGGACATTTTTGCAGACTTGGAACTATAAGCTTTTACCCTTAATAAATTCCCCATTCTAAAAGCCAACCCATTTAGGTTACTTTGCATTAGCAGCCCTTTGGCAAACAAACACAAGGAGGAAGAAAGATTATGTTCTTTTATTTGGATGTTTAGATATTCTAAAGAGTTGAAAAAAAAAAAAAAGAGATCTATTTTCTTAAACAACAACAACAACAAAAACCTTAAAAATAAATATTTTGAATATTAGCATGTCAAACAAGTAAATAAATTTTTCTCTAAGGGAGCAAATGAAGTAAAAAGGAGATGAAAGCAATTTGAGAGTATGGAGATAAAAAGAAAATAAAGCAATTTATTCTAGGTTTGGGGAGGCAGCATGTTAGTAAAGGAAAAAGGCTAAGATTATTTTAACTATGTGTAATCTCTCAGAATATCTTGTCTCATGTATTCTGAGGATGCTTACTTTTCTATGGTTTGATTTTCATGGACTTAAGTTATAGCAATTTTAAATATGTTTAAAGTTGTCAGGTAATATAAGTTTAATACTGTCTCTTGCTGTTTGAACTCAAGTGTTTAATCTTATCTTTCTATTTGTCACTTATCTCCTTGTATAATCAGGGTTCTCTCGGGAAACAGAATCAACAGGAGATATCTGTCAATAATATGAGATTTTATGAGTCTCTCACACACTGTGGGGATGCACAAGTCCAGGTTCCACAGGCAGGCTGCAAACCAGGGCCTCTGATGAAAGTCCAATGAAAGGTCCTTGATGAGTTTCTGGGAGAAGCTGGCTGTCCAATGACAAGCTGGGAAATTCTCTCTGAATGTTGAAATCACGTCCCCTTTTAAGGCATTCAACTGATTGGATAAAAGCGTCACCCATTGATGATGCAATCTCCCTGATTGATGCAGATGTAATCAGCCATCTACATGGTAAACTCACTGGTGATAAATGTCCATAAATGCTCTTGTATTACAATTGGTCCAGTGCTTGCTGGACCAAACACCTGGACACAATTACCTGGCCGAGTTGACACATTAGCCTAACCATCACACTCCTAAATAAATGCACACAAACATGTTTATTTCAGCTATATTTTTGGCAACCTTCAAGCTTTAAAGATATTCTTAATACTGCCCAAACTAGAACCCTTGAAAACGCAAAGTTGAAAACTATGAAGAAACTATAAAGAAACAATTTACATCATCTGGACCAATGTGAGGACACAGAAAAGGTCACAGAAGGATTTACGTCAGACCAAATTAGCCCAGAATTTTCTAGTTTAAAAGAACTTACTTTTCCTTAGTGCTTCACAAATACATGTCAAAAATTGGAGAGAGAGAAAAAGAGAGTGAAAGAGAGGTAGATATTGTGTTGTCTCTACGGGATGATAAAGAAAGACAAAGGTTAAAAAATAGAATGTTTTTGTTTCGATGTGAAAGAAAAAAGAATAAAAACTTTACTAAGCTCTCTTTTGCCATAAACCAAATAGCTATCAAAGTGCTCAAAGCACTAAACTTTTATGTCATAAAGCACAACACAAAGTATACAATAGAAATCTGGTCATAAGCTATCAGAAGCCCTCAAAGCACTAGACTGTTATGCCATAAAGCACAACACAAAGTATACGATAGAAATCTGGTCATGAAATTCATCTTTCACCTCATTCAACCAAGACTCTTTAGCCAAAGAGTGACTGATAAGAGTAATCTATTATAAAACTCTATTATGATTTACTGTCCATAACTCAGGTAAACATAGAATCATTATACTCTTCATTGAACCTGCTAGATACGAGTTGAGAAACACAAACCTAAATTTCATATAATTTCAATGTCAAAAATCAGCAGGCAAGAGATGAAGCACACTTTTTCTTAGTGATAGTAATGCCATTCTACAGGCACAGAACAGAACATATAAAATCTAACTCTTGTTTCAAAACAAATAATGATCAGAATAATCAAAATTTAAATATCCAAAATTGTCATTTGATAAGATTTCATTATAAATGGTATTTTCATCATCTCCCAAAATTAATTAAAATTCCAAAGAATCAAGCTCAGTCTTCCCTATCTTCTTCCTCTTCACCCCCATCCATGCAGTGGAAATCTATGATTTTGCCAGCTCACCATCCATTTTACTCTGTTTTTCTGGCAAGAGCACCATACTTGATCCTATACCTCATAGTTCTGTGCAGCAATAAACACCCAAAGGAAAATGAGCAAGTTTAAGTTGTGTGTGACTCCTTTTCTTATAAACATAGGTATGCCTAATATAGTTCAAGATGCTGAGAGAAGGTTAGAAACATTAAAAGAGTTAAATAAATTATCTTGAATGAATGAATGAATGGAAAAGTTTTGTTCTGGAAGTTAGCTTCTTTTACAGAAAATATATGTAACCAGATTTACAAAACTTCCCAATGCTATTCAAATGGAATAAATAAGGAAACAGACAATGCATAATTAGAATGGAAAATAGTTTAATTTAAAACATATGTTTAGGGAAGCGGCTGTGGCTCAATCAGTAGGGCTCCCGTTTACCATATGGGAGGCCCCGGGTTTGGTTCCCGGGGCCTCCTGGTGAAGGCAAGCCTGCCTGCACGGCGTGGTTAGCTGACCCAGCGAGCACAAGCAGCAAGGGGAGGATAAATGAATAAATAAATAAAATCTTTAAAAAAAACAAAAAAAAACATATGTTTAATATTTAAATATTCAAAATTATATTTAAAAATAGCCTAAAATAACCAAAAATATGTTAATTAGAATTTAACATATAAAATGAGATATAAGATATAAACATACAAATATAGGAATTCAAAAATTTCAAGTAAATTTAAATAATAAAGATGCCCTTTTATATTATTGCTTATGTAAAATTTTAAAGCATACATTATATTCCATTAGAAAAACTATGCTTAATATTACTTTCGGAAAAAAAAATAAATGTTGTATAAATAAAGCATCCCAATGAATTACAAACTCTGGTTTAAATTTTATACCATAATACAAATAAAACTTAAGAGATTCTACAATCTTCCATGATTCAAATTAGCTGATTCCTTTTGGGAGAGCATATATTTAAAAATAAATATTAAACTTTATCACCCTATATATTTTAAAATAAGGAAAATAAGGAAACTATTTATGGAAAGCAGGGCATCACGATGTTTCAGTTATATCAAATACAAAATAGGTACAATTGTGATTGAATTTACTGGGAATTCATACTAATTGGGTAATCAAAAATAAGGTATTTCAAAATTTTATTTAGGCTTGTGGATGGGTATCATGTTATACAAAAGTATTATCACTATAAGTATAAACTCTGACATGGGTATCTACCATAATTTTAATTTCATTTAATTAAACTTTATTGTTTCCTCAATACTTGCATTATTTTTATTAAAAATACTTTTTTGATTTGCCTTTCTAACACAAACACAATACATTCCCATTGCATGAGACAATAACAATATAGAGATAAAGTAAACACCAAGTCTCTCCCTCTTCTTTCCCATTCTTTTTTTAGAAAACCAATTTGATGTAAATCAATACTTATAAGCTCACAATTTTACACACATATAAACATACACAAACATGTAAAGATATACCAACATATTAAGATGTATTTTTATTTTGCATTTTATTCTAGATTATATATTCATAACTATGTGATCTGCTTTTCTTTTGAGTATTTAATCTATTATTAAAATTACAAACATTTGGACAGCTCTGATATGTTGAAATTCAAATACAAGATTAATTTTTTAAGGAAATATGAACCAATAGATTATATGGTTAAAAAATATATGACAGTTGCAGACTTAAAATGAATTGAAATAGATCACTAATTATCTATTTCAGAAGTAAGAGCACATATTTTCAGTAAAAAAGCACTGATGACTCTGATAGATGTGTTATCATAGTAGTATTTCTATGATGACATGAAAACTTTCCTTTAGAGGATACTACAATGCTGGAAGTGCTGATTCTAGTATTAACATGTGGCTGCATTATTTTACTACATTCTTAATCATCTCAAAATATGAAAATTATATTTCTTATTGTTTTGATTCTAACTTATTTGCCTTTTTCATTTAGAAATTATATTTCTAAAGGAAGGAAAGTTTGTAAGTGAAATTCAAAATAAACTGTGAAGGGTTTGATATTTCATTCTATAAACAATCTAATAAATTAGCATGCCACAATTTCACTGATGTTAGCAGAAGGCATGAGCCTCCTGGGTCAGAGACACAGCGACTTTGTGACTCAGAATATAGCAAGCAGGATGAGATTAACATAGCCAATGCGGGTATGCCCTTGGCTCCTCTTTTTCCTCTCTCCCTTCCCCAAGAGGTGATGTAGTACAACCCTGGTGGATAATGCACACACATTTGTGTCACAGCTAAGGAACTTAGAGCTTAAGGAACCCCAATCTTTTAAAGGTGCTACTAGCAAAGCTGCCCAAAGTTTATCCCAGAGAGAGACGTTATCTTTGTAGTAATGGTCAGTTAACAAATTTGCCCTCTGCCCTCAAGGGAGAAACTCTCTCTCTCTCTCAAGCTATTTGCTATCCAAACATTTTTGAAAAGGAATTCTGGAAAAAAGCTGTCACAAGAAATGCCATAGAAAATTGCACTCCAACAAGTTTCCACAGCCCAAATATTTATCTACTTCTTTACAACTTGAGTTGTGTATATTTAAAAAGAAAGTGACAAAATGTTTTACAGTATAGCATTAAAGATATATTTTCATTTTTATTTTATCATGTTTCAAGCATGCAGAAGGACCTCAACATATATCTATTATCACTCACATAAGAGCTGATGTGGGTATGTCACTGACTATTGCACAGGGGTCAGTTAGCATAACAGTTTCTATGATTGTCAGTTTTGCTGCTGTTTTAATAATGTTTAAAATAATTACACAAAGTTAACTATTTTAACAATTGATCTATGTGCATTTATTTGTTGACTTACTTTTTTCATTATGATTATTAATGCTTTAAAGCTTTTGTTTTTCTTTCTCTTTTATTAAAACAGTGCTAAATTTTTAAAATGAAATTTGAATATATATGGTATCCTTTATCTTTTAAAACCTAGAAATCAGAACTCAATTTTATAAGAATTAACAAGTACTCACTAACCACATCTGGTATCACCACAGTTAAAATTATAAAAATAAAATTATGACATTTATTTAGATGATAAAATTGGCTTCCTTTACTCTGCAAAATCCGTATGTTTTCTTCATACACTGAAGTAGCATTTAGTCAGTGCCCTTCTGCCCAGGATTGTGCAAGGTGCTCTGAGAAACGCAAAAGAAATGAAAGCTGTAACTCCTAGCTGGGAACACATGTACTGGTCCTCATAACAACTAATAGTGCTATGACGTAGGTGATTAAATGACAATAAGAGGAAATAAGACTACCAAGGAAGGCTTATTAGAGAGCTGAAATTTAAGACTGAGATTTGTACAGACAAATAGGGGTAGAAGGGCATGCCTAGCCTGAGGGAATAAAATGTTTAAGAGTTTGCAGTAAGAAGTCAGCATGGCATACCCAGAGAATAATGAAAAGGGCATATTGACCAGAGCAGAGCCGTGACATTAACTGGGAGATAAGGCTGGATAACCAGATTATGAAGAGCTCTGAATAAAGAATGAGAAGTGTGACTTTATTAGGGAGTTCCTGGATTTTTTTTTGGAAGAAAAATGACATGATTAGATAAATATGGATGAATTAAGAAGAGAGAGAAAGGAAAAAAGAGAATAGGTTTTTTGTTTTGTTTTGTTTTACTATGAAGTAATTAATCTTTTACACCTATTTTTATTCAATTCTTCATTATACAGATTTGGAGATATTAAAAAATTTCCACAAAGGCACATAGTATGCAAGTATCACAGCTGAGAGTCAATCCAAAATCAGTCTGATTTCACAGCTGATGCTCTTTAACATGTTACACTACTGCTTCTCAATTATGATACTGTTGTGATATTCTATATATAAGGCAATGAAAATTTGGACTAAAGTACTGATTATAGAAATGGAGAGTAATTGGTGAGTTAGAAAAAAGATTTTAGAGAAAAAACAGGATTTAGTGACACATTAAACAGGAGGAAGGCTGTGAAAAGTGGGGCCCCAGTTTTAAGTCTTGGTATTTAGGAACATGGTGGTAGAAATAACATGTAGGTATTTGGAAATAGGAAGATTTATACTAATGAAGCATCATTCCTGAGCATACTGAGTGTGAAGGGGGCTACCATATTCAAGAGGAGGTATCAACCCTCTTGATCACCCCTTCTTTCATTTCAGTTTTGTTTTTTAGAATAACCTGTTTCTATTCATTATCTTCCTTTTTCACTGCAATTTCATCCACACTCTTTAGAAATCTGGAATCCAACCTATCCTCTCATTACCTTAACATGTTCTTTTTTAAATCGAGGACTCTATCTTCACTCAAAACCAACGTGCTCTTTATTATCCTGACTTGTGCAGAAAACATGACTATGACCACCCTTTCCTTGTTTTTAAAAAGAAATTTCCCCCTTCTTTCACTCTCCAGACTCCTTATTTTTACCAAATCTATACTTTTTTGGAGAGAAAGCATAATGTAGTGGTTAAGAGCATGAACTCTGATCTCAGAGTAACTTGGGTAAAATACAAACTTCAAATTACCTAACTACTCTAAAGCTATTAGGTAGATTAAATGAGAATATTTGTAAAAGACTTACAACAATGAGAATTTGTTCAAAAACTGAACAGATTGTCTATATTTAAATTGAATCATGTAAGTAGTCATTGCTCAGAGAGCTACAGTAAGGAGCCTATAAAATAAAGGCCACAATATACCCTAAGGCCTACAAAATAAACATAAAACTCAAGCAGTTAGTTATTGAAAAAAAAAAAACAAAAACAAGAATTGCAGGCACAATTAAAGCATCATCTAAATTATCTCATTTTAAACTTGCTTTATTTTTCATATCTCTCCCTATTTTGATTCTAAATAAAGGCATGAACATTTCATTTTACCAAAATAACACTTATCAAAGTCAAAAAGCAAGTTATTCAGGAAATACTTTTTGATAATTTGATTAGTTTCACTTGTCATTTGGATTTTTTACTATCGTGAACTTCTTTTACTTCACTTCTTAAACTCCTAGAACAAATGATTCAAGTCAGTTTGAACTTGTCCAAACCAAGTTAAAATAAACTATTTCTGTACTTGTTTGTCGTTTTCCTATACCCCACCCTACAATCAATGTTATTTTTAAGTACATATGTTATATAAATTAGAGACTATTAATAACTTTTTTTAAATGCCAAAAATGGATCACATTTTTAACATTGATTTTTCATTAACAAATATTCAGTCCATTTCATTCTCGTTGACTAACTTACAAATAGCATACTTCTGGAGTTCTGGGGGAAAAGATATGTTAGCTTATGTTACAATGCTTTATGTTTTTATTTTCAGGGAAGACTATTTAGAGCACTCCTCAGAAGTTTGAAAATAATAACAACTAAATTGACCAATAGCTTGTTGCTATCTGGAAGACCTTGTTAAAAAAGATCAGCATGGTTGATATCTAAGAAATACAGAAGGGGTTACAGAATTAATAGAGTTAATACTTCTGAAATATGATCCAGCCTATCCATGTGTCACTCCGTAATTATAAGAAAAAGCACCATGGTACTTGTGGTACCACTGGCTCACTTTGGGCATAGTTTTAGAAAAAGGCTGACAGTAGCTTGTAATTAGGAAAATAGTTATTAAAACTACAGTGAAGAGCAGCAGGAATGGTGGGCTTAAAGAAAATAATTCTCAGCATTATAAAATAAGGTTTCTCACATTTAGAGCAACATTTTTACTTAATGTAGGAAAATGACAGGAATTCAGTTTTGGGGTGAAGCACGATAAGCTGGAAGAACATAGATGTCTGAAACATGAGCAGAAACATAATTTGAGAAAACATTATTTCTCCTAGGCTCTGATTTAAAATGAAAAGGATGTATGTGCAGTGGGCAGAGAGTTCCAAGAATTTACATGTTCTGGACCCCAGGGCACTCCTGCTCTGCCTGGGTAAACAAGCCAGGAATTCCTTTAGGGTAGTCTAAGGAAAGAAATGTCTTACGGCTAATACAAAGGACATAAATGTATTCGTTGCTTTACTGCTAAGAGGGGGAAATTAGATCTAGACACAGAAAGCAAAGATAGTCAGAGCCAAAATGCAGACAGGAATAGTAAGTTAAGTGAATATAGTAAAGAAAGGTAGGTAGGAGTTGACAATAAGGACACCAAGAAATGGCTCAGAAGCAAAGTTTACAAATGCATTCCAATGTCCTGCTATGCCTTTTATGAGCATTCCATTATTTTTTGCAAGGTTGGACAGATCTTTAAATAGAGCAAAATCTAATCTGACAAGGAAGAAGCAAACAGATGACAACATTACATTTAAGGTGTTTGCTTTTTGGACCTATTTTTAAGAGCCCTCACAACACAGTCTCCCACCCTAACACATACAAATACATACCCTCAACAACCCCCTATACACAAAGGCACTTGTGCACATGCACAGATGTGCACAAACATGCAAACATGTGTGCATGCACACATGCACAGACATACACACATGGCAACCTTACAAACACACACCTGGCAACTCGGTAGTCTCAAATCCTTGCTTGAATTGAATTACTAGATCATGTTGTTATCTACCAACAATACATTCTTATGTTTGCTGAATACACAGAGATATAGATAATATCTGCAGGATTTTTCCCCTCCAAAATCAATGCCAACAGTCTCTTGGTCTATGGCCTTCAAAGTTATGTGAGTTCTTGGCAATATTAACTGCTCCTTTACCCACTATTCACTATATGTTCTCTGTTCTGAAGGTTTCTTGAGGAAAAACTTCAGCTTTAGCAGATATTAAACAATTTGCCAGTAATCTGGATGGTTTTGAATGTCAACTAAGTAAAGACAAATGCTCAGGAGAAACAATTCAAGAATATTTGCAGGGTGCAGTTATCTCTCTAGTGGCAGTTAAATTTTGACACAGACCGAGCAAAGGAAATTGGTAAAGTACTTAAAACATTTTATCAAGAATGTGTAATATATATGAGGAAACCATCCAATATAAGAAAACCAGCCTTAGGTTTCAAAACAGGTTTAGGATTTAAAAACAATGGAGACATATTTGGACACAGAACTTTCAGATACTGAATTAGACCACATTTTATCAAAGCATGTTTTTATAACCATGTGTCAAAACCATGATAGATATCCCAAAAAAAATCAATGATGAAAAAAGCAATATGCTCACTGTGAACTTTTCACAAATCTCAAATAAGAAATATATATCATATTATAATTAAGAAAACACAAAGAATTACAATTAAATTTCATCTTATAATACATGATTAAAATAATATTTTAAATCATAAATAGTAAATCTTTCCACAGCTAGAGAAAGTGCTACCTTAGTATGGTTGGGGGAAAACAGAAATGTTTTGGAGAAGATGTAGATGAATTAAAATTGTTTGTATGCTGATGCAAACAGAAGCTAGGGTAATCACTTCTGTAGCATAGAGTTCCTTGGGAAAAATTACAACAGACCTTTACTTCAGCAAACATTTATGAATATTTAAAAACAACAGAATTTTGGAAATATCTTTAAATTTGAAGATAGGTATTATATTTGGACATAGTGTTGATTTAATGATATCCTATGCAAAATTTACTAAAAAACCTTGCAGTTTGATCAGAGATTTAGAAAGGTGGACAAGCAGTATTTAGGAATTTTGTGAACCAACAAAAGAATCCTTTCAACCAATCTGGGGTCTGGGGGCAGAATTTCAGCTCTTGAGCATGGTGGAACCAGATATATCAAAATCAAGGATCAGTTCTAGGGGAAATAAGAATCAGGAATGTCATATCAAATCAGAGATCAAATCTCAATCTGGTAACAAATTGAGGATTTATGTTATTTTTAAAGGGAAAGAGGGAAGAGAAGGGACCAAACATTTATTATATTTTCATTGCCAGATCCAAATTAAATTTAATCTTCACCATAAAAATGATCAGAATTTTTATTCTCTTACTATACATGAGGAAACCTAAGGTGTACCAAAAAAGTTAAGTAAAAATGAATAAAATAAAATTACTGAATTGTTGTAGATCTAAGATTTGAATTCACATTTGTCTAATGGCAAACCATGCTCTTTCTTTAACTTATTTTCCTCATATTTTGGAATGTTAAAAAAATAATAACTAATATATATTGAGCACTTACTATGCACCCAACACTGTCCAACATATTTTTAGCATTTTAACGTATTTAATGTTCTCAAAAAAACCAATGTGATATATTAATATTATTATTCCATTCTATTGATTTGAAAACAGGCACAGAGATTAAATAAATTTTCCTGGTTCAATCAGCTTCTCTGTAAAAGAGACAGAATTTGTACTTCATATTCTATATTCTAAAACTAATGCTCTTAATTAGTCTCCTCATTATCTTTAATCATGTCTCTGCAATAGTATAGGATCACAGGGCAAGGACAAATACTAAATTGGACCCACAGGCCTGTTTCTGTCAATAATGTCTTAATGGAACCCAGCCACACCCATCTGTTTATGTATTATAGCTGCTTTCCCACTACAGCAACTTAGTTGAGTTTTTCCAATATAGACTACGTGGCCAGCAAGAGCAAAAATATTTACTATCTGGTCCTTTACTGAGAAGGTTTACTGACCTCTAATGTAAACCATTGATAGCAAAACTGTATTCATATGTTTTCAAGTTAAGTGAAGCAAATCTTTCATGATTCTTCTTTTTAAGCTTCTGTATTAGTCAGCCAAAGGGATCCTGATGCAAAATACCAGAAATCTGTTGGATTTTATAAAGGGTATTTATTTAGGGTAGAAGCTTACAGTTACCAGATCATAAAGCATAAGTTACTTCCCTCACCAAAGCCTCTTGCCACATATTGGAGCAAGATGGCTGCCAATGTCTGCCAAGAGTTCAGGCTTCATGGGTTCCTCTCTTCACGGGGCTTGTTTCTCTCTCAGCTCAGCTACCCTGCTCTCTTCATAAGGCCAGCTGTAGACTATCAGGTGATCAACTCTGTTTTTCTCCCTGGGGCTCAATTCTCTCTGGGCTCAGCTGCTCTGCTCTGTGTGCTTACTTCCCAGGCTCCAGCTCAAAAACTCCAACCTACCCTCTCTGTGGTCTGGTTTCTCTGTGAGTCCCCACCCACCAAGGGGGCAAGGACTCAACATCCTACTGACTTGGCCCAATCAAAGCCTTATTCATTATTTAATCAAGTAAAAGTGAAACCTCTGAAGCCATATATTCTAATATGCCCAGAGGGACAGACCAGTTCACAAACATAATCCAATGTCTCTTTTTGGAATTCATAAACAATATCAAACTGCTACAACTTCTTTCTTCCCTTTACCCTGCCCAGAAACCCAGTATATCAAAGAAAACAACACAAATGAATTTATTTATTTTCACACATTGTATTAATCCTAAATATTGTTATTTCTATTATATTGATAGCTAGTCCTCAATACGTACTTTGCACTTTTTTTTAAAAAAACAATAACAGCTTATAACTGAATATTTTTGAAAGAGTAAACATCTGCCATTCTATTACTTAATCTAAGCTAAAATAAAGTCAATAGTTAATTTCTTCAGGTTTTCATTTCCGCCAAGGTAAAATGATATAGTTAAGGAATAGTTGTTCTCCATCTAAACAAGTCATTTTTCCTCATCTGTAAACATGTAAATATTTTACAGTTTATAATACTCCTAAGCAGAGTCCAGAGTGCTAACCATTACACGCAAGAAATTATAACAATGAGGTGGAGCCAGTGGCCACTTGACAGTTTTTGGGTAGGGAGGGGATGAGCAGCTGAAATACAGGGGCTTCTTTGGGAGTTGGAGGTTGTCCTGAGTACTGTTGTGGCAATGGATGTAGGCCATTTTAAATCAGCACACACCACTCAGAACTGAGTGGGAGAGAGTGTGGTCTACAGTGTGAACTGTGGTCTATGGTTGGTGGCAAGGCTCCAGGATGTGTAAGTTCATTGAGGTTGGTGGGCCACACTGTGGGAGATGTTTGTGTGGGATGTGGTGGGAGGTGTGGGAGGTGGGCAACATGGGAATCCCAGTGGGTTCCGTGTAATATTTTAGGTAATCTAAGCACCTCTTAAAATATATGTATATATATATATATAAATAACATTTTTGTAAGCAAATACACATATATGCACATATATTTATATATCATTTTGCAAATGTTTGTATGTATTGTGAGAATTTTGATTTTTACCCATAATAAAAAAAAAAAAAAAAGAAAAAAAAAAAATAATACTCCTAAGCAATTGCATTATGTTATCTAAATTTGTCACTCCATCTTTCATATACTTGGTGATTAAAAAAGGGCATTTTTCCTGTAATTAAATATGTTTTTGATTCTGATTTTCAAACAACAAGAAAACACAATTTCAGTAAAAATGTATCTCAGAGGAACACAATTACAGGTTTTCCACAGTACCATTTGCTTAAGTGGTTCTCGGCTCTCCCTTCCCTTCCCCAGCATAAGTCCTGAACACTCTAAGAATCCCCTGGAGATCGTGTAGGGTGCCATCTGTTTTATATATGCTATGTTGTAGTCTGAAATTCATGATGCCAGATTTTGCCCATCAAATTAAACAAAAGTGTGTGAGTTGTATCTCAACTGAAATATTAATGCTATATTCATAAAGAAAATTGAAAGTCATACATGCATAACAAAACCATGTTAGTGGTTATTTGATTAATTATTGAAATGATTATAACACAAATAGTGAATTAACACAGCAATCAGGTACAATGAGAGGGGCATTTATTGTTAGTACTGTGAGATGCAGTTTGTTTCTGTAAAAGCAATCAAAATGATATCCCTGGTGCTCGCTATAGCAGCACATACACTAAAATTGGAACAATACAGAGAATATTAGCATGGCCCCTGCACACAGATGATATCCAAATTCATGAAGCATTCCATATTTTTGTGACATTCATGGAGTCCGCTTTAAGGTTGTCAAAATGGCCAAATTCTCTCTTTGGTCTTACATAAAAAGAAGGAAAGACCAAGACCATAAATTTTGATGAATAAATTTTCATATGCCAAAAATAAAATAAAAATAAATAAATAAATATATATATATATATATATACTCATAATGAGCAGATAATGTAAGTACATATACCAGGGAAGAATTCTATGTCCAATAATCAAAAGCTTGCTCACCTTGATCCTACTCCATTTTTATTTTGACATGCCACAATTTTCAGGAAGAAAGTATTCTTCTGATGATTCCTCTATTTATGCTTTGTTCCAACCTCAAATCATGAGTGAATAAATTCCCATTGTTTAACTTGATACA
The DNA here is from genome assembly GCA_026826555.1 of Tolypeutes matacus. Lineage (NCBI taxonomy): Eukaryota > Metazoa > Chordata > Mammalia > Cingulata > Chlamyphoridae > Tolypeutes > Tolypeutes matacus. The sequence continues at coordinate 7,091,274 of JAKSZT010053779.1, read as the reverse complement.
TTTCATGGTATTTTCTGGAAAAGACTATGAAACTGAACAAGATTTTGGTACTGGGAGTGAGTGTTGCTGCTATGGCAATTACTAAAAATGTGGGAAAAGCTTTGGAATTGGATAATGGGTAGAGACTGAAAGAATTATGTGGTGCTTGATAGAAAAGGCTTTGATTGCTTTGAAGAGACGGTTGATAGAAATATAGATGCTAGAAGTGCTTCCAATGAGATCTGAGGAGGAAATGATGAAGGTGTTACTGGAAACTGTAGGAAAGGCAATCCTTGTTTTAAAGTGGCAGAGAACTTGGCAAAACTGCATTCTGATGTCTAATGGTAGACAGAACTTGAAAGTTCTGAACTTGGATATTTAGCTGAGGAGACTTCCAAACTAAATGTGGGAAATGCCGCCTGGTTTCTCCTTGCAGCTTATAGTAAAATGCAGAAGGAAAGAGATAAACTGAGAAGTAAAATCCTGGCCACACAGAAACCAGAAATTGATGGTTTGGAAAATTCTGAACTTTCATAAAGTGAGTCTCCAGAGAATAATATTCCTTACTTCTGTGGAAGTAAGGATTCAAAATATAGTTATCCAGAAAGGATCTGTGAAAAATCCTTCTGTCTGATCACTTTGACCCCTGTGAACTACAGGCAAAACAAACAAGTTTTTGCAAGATTTGCATGAGCAGAGCCACTCCCATCCTGGACTAAATTGAAAAGAACGGACAAATTGAAGGAAAAATGGCTTGAAGGGCAGAACCATGGAGCTGAGGTCTGGACCAAAGAGATCTCTGGACCAAGAGAACAGGCCCACCCATGTGTGTGGAAAGTACGAGTCTACCCTGGAGGTTGGGCAGGGATGGCTTTCCTCCCCTTTTCAGTAAATGTGCTGCCACTCCAGTGCTCAGAGATGGTGGGGCCTATTTCCTGGCATTCACGGAGAGCCTGGCTGCCAAGTCCAGTCTTTTAGAAGGTGGGGTCTGTGCCTGTGCATAGGGAGAATTTGTCCAAACCCCAGTGCTCAGAGAGGGTGGGTCCTGGCCAATGTTCACAGAGACCCTGGTCACCATCCTGATGCTTAGAGAAGGCAGAGCCTTCACTCCAGGGTTTGGGGAGTGTGGCCATTGGGCAAACACTTGGAAGAGGTGGGGCTGCCACTTCATCAGGCCTAGAGGAAAAAACACTGCTCCATAGATGGCTCTCAGACATTGAAATCAAATGGAGTGTGTTGTGCTGGGTTTCAGAATTGTTTGGAACATGTTACCCCTATTTTTGTCCAGTTTTTCCCTATAGGAATGGAGAGGTATAGCCTAGGTCTTTCCTCCATTGTATATAGAACAGATAACTTGTTCTTTACTTTTCACAGGTCTACATATGGAGGGGAATTAAGTCCCAGGACAGACCACACCTATAACCAATTTAGTGATACTTTATACTAAGCACAGTTTCTGAAATGACTTAAGGCTTTTTGCAATATTGTGATGGAATGAATGTATTTTGCATATAGAAAGAACTTGTCTTTCTTGGGTCCAGAGGGTGGGGTGTGATGGTTTGAACCTGTATGTACCTCAAAAAAACACATGTTCTGAAATTTAATCCATTTCTGTTTGTGTGAACCCATTGTAAGTAGGACATTTTGATAAGGATACTTCAGTTAAGGTGTGTCCCACCTCATTCAGGATGGTTCTTAATCCTATTACTGGAATCCTTTATAAGATAATGAAATTCAGACAGAGAAAGAAAGCCACAGAGGAAGCAGATAGAAGGTAAAATTCAGCAAAATCTAGAGAAGAAGAGACAGACCAGAAGAAACTACCATGTGCCTTGCCAAATGACAGAGGAATCTATGATCACTAGCAGCCAGCCCTAGAACACCACAGTTTTCAGGGAAAAAGCATCACTTTGATAATGCCTTGATTTGGACATCTTCCCAGCCTCAAAACCATGAACGTATAGCTTCTCATTTTCAACCTGATCCATTTCACAGAATTTGTTTCAACAGCCAAGAGGTCTAATACAATGCCCCTAAGAGGTAGGTATTAATGACATAGATTATGAACTAGAGACTAAAATATTAGAGTCAACTTGCAGCAGTTGCAGAGGTAAGATTCACACCTAGATCTCTATGACTCCAAAACACCTGTGTTCATAACCACTATAATATATATTTCCCAATAAGACTTTATGAGCAGAGTGGGAGTGGGGGTTGAGGAAGGATTTCTATCTTTTTCTCTAATCTCTCTGAGGGAAAATCACATTTGAAATTACCTAGCAAAGAGTCACTGAATTATTCTTCCCTCTCCTACTTTTGTATTTTTTCCAATCAAGCTATATAGCCCTATGAAGAGTGAGACCTTTTGTAGGCAAGAATACCCTTATTCCGAAACCTATCAGTGAATCACTATCCTCAGTGAATCTAAGATATGCCTTTATTTTCAGGAGTATGCAGTGGGTACATACATTGATACATTGGTATGTATGAAGATGATGTTTATATCTTTCAGTTATATTTATGTTCTAAAAATGAGGAGAAAATTAAGATCTGCTAACAATTTGTAGAATTGACAAAATAGCCCTAACTTGGTCTGTTAATGGTCATAATTAACTTACAGGTCTTCCAAGGGAAGAATAGGAATTTGAAAAAAAAGGGAATAATTGACAGTGATCTTATCACTATATGATTGCTTTCCATGTGTTATCTTCATAAGAGTAAAATTTAACAAATTTGATAAACATATAAAGCTTTGTGGTGGTTTGGAGCTGTATGTACTCTAGAAAAACATGTTCTTAAACTTAATGCATTCCTGTGGCTGTGAACCCCCGTAAGTAGAGACTTCTTGACGAAGTTACTTCAGTTAAGGTATGATCCACCTCAGTTAGGATGGGTCTTGATCTTATTATTCAAGTCTTTTATAAGTGGAATGAAATTCAGACAGAAAGAAAATCACTGGGAACAGCCAGAAGCTGACATTCAGTGAAACCCAGAAGAGAAGAGAGAGGCCTGGTAAAGATTCTATGTGCAATGTCATGTGACAGAGGAGCCAAGAACCAAGGATCACTGGCAGCCTGTCCCAGAATGCCCATCTTCAGGAATAAACCATCACCTTGATGATGCCTTGATGTGGACTTTCTTTTAGCCTCAAAACCATGAACTAATAAATTCCCATTGTTTAAGCTGAGCCACTGAATGGCATTTGCTTGAGCAGCCAAGACAACTAAAATATTATGCAATACCACCCATCCAGATATCTTAAAAATGCATCACCTTTAATTGACTTAGGACTATTCAGAAAGACCAGATGTGATGCTCAGAGTAACCAGTAAGTCCGACAAAAGGTGCCTTTTGCTAAGATATCAAGGTGTGCCTCATAGATTCTCTCAACCAAACAATAAGTATTTTAAAAACTTAAAGGTGTTGCCCCTTATATGTTTCAAGTTATAGAACGGCTTATCTTGAAGAGATTTTTTGGTTTGGCTTTTTCTAATGGAGTGAATTCCAAATAAGATTTGCAGGAGACCCAAATTTGAGAGTGTGATATTCAGAGAAAAACTTTACAGTTTGGACTTAAAAGGACAAAGACAGTACAAAATTTTAAAAGGGCCTTTCAATACCAACCTCTACTGGCAAGAATAAGGATGAGAAAACTATTGAGCTGAAAACTTGTACTAAATTTATAGGAAAGGATGACTCAAAGGGGAGAGCCAGTAGGCTACAGTGTAGAATTAAAAACTATGGAGAATTATTCCCAAATTTTGAGAACTTAATAAAAAAAACAAACTACTAACCTTTGCCTGGCTGGATTTCAGAACTGTTATAGAACAGGCTCCTGAGTGTCTTTTTCTCTCTTTTTGAGAAGTCACTATAGGCAATGTAATATGCCTGTCCCACAATTGTATGTTGGTTGTATGGTGAGCAGTTAACTTGTCTCTTTAGCCCATAGTTTTTCAAGTGGATAACAGTATTTGTATTGCTGTACCTGACAGCCTCATGTATCCCTGGAACTGCTTTATATGATGACATTCTGAACTTTGAGCTGATGCTGATGACATAATGGGATGACACTTTGGTTGCCTTGGGAAGTGGGTAAGTGCCTTTTGCATATGGGAAGGATGAATCACTGGGAGCCAGAGTGGAAACTGTGGTAGCCAGCCTCTAAGGTGGACCACAACGTTCTCTACCTCCTGGTATTCATGCCCTATATAGTCCTTTTCCATGTTAAATCAAGGATGGTCTTTGTAGCCATAGATTGCACAGATGTGAATGTTTGTTATTTCTGGGATTGGGCTATAAAAGACATGTGTAGTTCATCTTATTCTCTTTCTCTTGGATCTTATACTCTAAGGAAAGCCAGCGGCCATGTTGTCTGACGAAGAGGTCCATGTGGTAAAAAATTGAGTCCTCAGGTCAACAGCATAGAAGAAACTGAATTCTCCAGTCACAACCATGTGAATGAGATTGGTTTTCATAGGACTGCAGTCCTGGCTGAAATCCTAAGTGCAACCTTATGAGAGACTTCGGCCAAAACCAAATGGTAAGCTGCTCTCAAATTTCTGACCAAAGAAACTATGAGGTAATAAATATTATTTTTTTAGTTCTCAAGATATTGGGGGTAATTTTCTATGCAGCAATACATAATTTTAATTATAAACTTGTATCCTTCAATCTTGCTAAATTCACTTATTAATACTACCAGATATATAATTAGATTCAATACGGATATGAATCTGCCAAAAGGGTTGGTTTTACATTTCCAATTTATTTTTATTTTTATTATTCTCGACTTATTTATAGCTAATAACTCCAGCAAAATTTCAATAAAAGTGCCAAGAATGATCATTCTTGCCTTGCTCATAATATTAGAGGGATAGTTTCAGTTTTGCACCATTAAATATGGATATTAGTTGTAGGAATACATGTTCACTTCTATTACTAGTTTGCTGAGTTTTTATTTCTTACCTAAATTAATGTTGATTTTTGTTTCAAATGCTTTTTGTTTATCTATTAATATGATCGTATATTTTTCTCTTTAGTCTGTTAACATGATAGATTACATTGATTTTCAAATGCTAAACAACCCTTTCACTCCTGTGATAAAACTAACCAGTTAGCAACTCTCCCACTATTTCTCTCTAGATAGATCTCTCTATATCTATATACATACATGCAGACACACATTCACACGTATGTGTCACAGCTGGATTTGATTTGACACTTTTTTTTTTTTAAGACTTTTGGCCCTATGTTCATAAGAAGCATTAGTAAGTAATTTCCTTTTTTTGTATGAATTTTGCCAGATTTTTCTAAAAGGCTTATACTGACCACATAGAAAAGGTGAGAACTATACTCTGTTCCTCTAGTTCCAGAAAATTTTTACATGAAATTGCTCTTATTTCTCTCTTAAAATTTAATAGGATTCACCAGTAAAGTCTGCTAGGCCTGGATTTTTCATTTTGGGAAGGCTTTTTGTTTTCTTTTGTTTGTTTGTAATAATAAATTCTATATCTTTCATAGAAATATAACTATTCAGATTTTCAGTTTCTTTTGATCAGTTTGGGGAAGTTATATTTTTTAAGGGATTTGACTTTTTCATCTATGTTTTCAAATATATAATCAAAAAGTTGCCCATAAGATTTTCTTATTATCCTTTTACTGTCTAGGATTTCTCCCCATTTATGCCGAGATTGATAATTTGCATTTTTAATTTTTTTTTTCTATCTTGCTTAGAATTTTTTTTACCCTTCTCAAAGAATCAGTTTGACTTTTGTAAATCTTCTCTTTTATTTGTTTTCTATTTCATTGACTTTTGCTTATTACTTCTTACTTATTACCAGAATCATAAACTTTCTATTATTTTAATTCAATTAAAGCAGCCCTTACAAAATGGACACAGGTTTAAAAAAGATTCCTACAAAAAACTGTATTTTGCAGAAATACTATCATGCATGTACAATAGAAAAGATGACAGAGATGAGCTCTCTTCCAAACCATATTACAAGGGAAAAACAATGAAATAATCAGATAAAATGGACCAAATTTTTAAAATCAAGTTGAGATTTAAAGTAAGGATTTACATCTCTTTGTGTAACAATAAATATATATACTGTTATATATATATATTCTAAATATATATATATTGTTTTGAGATACTAACAAATAATAGTTTTAAATATTATATTCTACATATTAATGAGTATATGTATGTTGGAGTTAAATAATAAAAAAAATTATCTTATGCATACATTTGTAGAATCATTACAGTTCAGGAAGTCCTGCTCTCAAGAATTTCACACTGGCACCATTTATAATAAAGGAAAAATCTAGAACACAACATATATCCCAAAGAACAATACCTATTGATGATTACCCTCTAATGTCACTGAAATATTTATAATCCAATCTATCAGAAATGTAGGTACTTCACGATATTTACAATTTGTATCTTTCTAGGCACAAAAGGAAAATATCCAGTTCCCCCTGTTCCTTCAAAATCCTAATTTTGAAAATGTGATAGACTGATGGACCCCATAAGGAATCTTTCCCCTATCATGTTATATTAATAAATTCTGAGTCTGAGCTTCTTTACCATAAAACTTCACAACTATTGTTTAGGTTAAGAATGATCTTGTAAACAGTCCAAGTAAAGTAGCATTTTAGTAATTGCATGGTATTTTCTGCAAGTCAAAATGTCAGCAAAAACTGATAAAATTACCTAGTTTTGTTATCTTGGTTATTAAAAGATAAAAAAATATTTGACATAGAACAAGCTAACAGAAATACCAGGACTACTTCCTTTAAAACCTGTGGTTGGATTATTATAGAGACTGATAAATGATACATTCAGCCAATAAATTTAAAATTTAAAATCAGGCAGTGGGTCACTTTTTTTTTTTTAGGCCTAGTTCCAGTGTTGTGCTGGGCATGGCATGCATCATTTCACAGTAGTAGATGGTGCTCATCTCTTTCCAATTCCATGTTCAGTGATTTTAAATTGTTAAATTAAAATCAGCCAAAGGAGTATTTCAGCATGGAAATCAGGATATGGTTTAAATTTTATTTTTGAGGAGCTAGTTCTTAAACATAAATAGCACATGATTCACCAATAGCATTCCTTCAAGCAAAACCAAACAAACAAAAAGCAGGTAGCAGAAACTTGTGGTTTTGTTATTTTCAAAAGATAAATAGGAAGAGACATCTAAATATTAGATTTCTATCTACCATTTACATGGGCAAACACCTGCTTTGGGTGCATTTACTTATTTATAGGACTCTCCAATGTTGCTTTTACTTCTAATTTCTATAATGTTCCAGTGCTCAAGCTGCTATTCCATAGAATTTTTTATTTTGCTTTTGAAATATGATAATAAGGTGTCAATTAATTATAAAATTGTTTTTATAGCTCTTGGAATCTTTTCACTGAAATGTGCTAAAAACAATCCCTTAAAAAATTGTCTCCAAATAATGATGAATGGTGAATTTTAAAACACTCCATATTTTGTCTTATGATTATGAATTATATTTAAAAATTTAAAAAGAAGGGGTTCACATTCAAATTTATCCTTGAAATTGTTTTCTAATATTATTATGTTTAGAGATAATTGAATTTTGGGAAAATAAAAATAAAAATGGGTAAGAGTTCTTTAATAAATGAAGTCTTTTCCAAATGTTCCACAATTCAAATACTTGTATCAACTACATGGGTCTGTAAATTATACTGATTCTCAAATTAATGTTCTCTGATTTTTTATTTATCCAGGTATACTGTTAGAACAGATCTACCTTATTATATCAACATTTTGTTTAACATTTATCTAACCTTTTTATTGCCCTGAAATGGTTCAGGAAATTTGCTAGGTACATTCCCAGTACTCATTTGTTAAATAAAATTAAAAAGAGATAGGGCAGTGGTTGGGGGTAGGCGGACAGGGAAAGGATTACAACCAACCTTGGATGTACATTCCTATTAGCTCTTATCTTACTAGTAACTATATAATTCATTTGTACTTGATATATTCCCAGTAGCCTTCCTGGTCAGTTAGTCTACAGTAGAAGTAAATTATATAATAAGAGAGTGACAAAGAGAGAACAGAGCAAGCTAAAAGGAATAGTTAAAACAGGAATTGTCTGCAGAAATAAAGCAAATATTCCTTTCTTGGTAAAATAATGGAATTGACTGAAACAAAATTGTAAAAGAGGATTAAACATTTTTTTTTTTTTTTTTGTAGTTCCCTTCCCTTATTATGGTCACTTCTTTTATCACTAAAAGTAAAGAATAAAGTAGCAACAATAGAATTTCTAAGGACCTAATGCCCGTTTTGTTTTTTTTTTTTTTTTTTTTTAAACATATATATATATATAAAGGAGTTGGTGTTTGGAGTTGTTGGGAATATGCATGTGTATTTTAATAATAACAATTGATCTTCAAAGAAGTGGTACAAAATTAAGAGTGTGAGATTCCACTCAGATAATTCACACTTGACCCACCTCAAAATTAAAATGGAAGATGTCAGCAGAAATACACAACTAAGAAAACTATAAGCTATACACAAGCAAAAAGAAGTAATAGAAGTTTTATATTAACAATTTTATACTTAAAGAACGATTTGATTTACTGCTTCATGTTTTTATAATGATTTATATTTACTATTTTCCTCTGAAGTTGCAATAATATTTGGTCAGAACAAAATTCTCAATGTTTGAAAAGAGTGAGAATATATGGGAAAAAATAGTCTCTAAACCCCTAGGCCTTTCTTTCAATCTTGAAGATTTAGGAGATCATTTAAAAAACACTAATGACCACCATAGCCATTGTATTCCATGAAAAGGTCCAAAAGGCTTCAGGAAATTATCTCTACTACTTACAGTTTTTATCATACATACGAAAGGGCCTCAATTAAATCAAATACAGTCATTTTTGCAATGCATCTTTATTTCACATTCTGAGAAGGTATATCTTCTACACTTTGTTTACTGGGGAAATAACATGCCATATACTAATTTTGTTAATCATTTCAGCTGGCACTCAAGTTTATTATTTTTATTCCACTAACAATTGTTTCAATGGCAGGAAATGAAATGAAATATATTTTTTTTCACTTATTTGTTTATAAATATTTATTAAACTGCAAATATATTCCAAGTTTAGCAGATATGAGGGACAAGATCACAAGATCATGGTCTTCATGGACCTTAATGCCTTACAATGTGGAAGTATAAGTGCTCTAGTGATAGAAGAAAAGTAGGCTGCTACAGAAGCTATAGAGGAAATTCTAAGAGCAATAAGAAAACATTAAAGGGGTTGTTAGGATAGTATGTCAGTCTGATACTCATTTTAGAAGATGAGATCTGACTGCAGCATGGAAAGTTGATTGGTAGTACAAAGAACAATTACAAATTTATTGCAGTAAACTAGAATATCACTGATATAGGAACACTTGAAAGATGAGATATAGGCAGATTTGAAAGGAATTTAGATTTGGGATCTCTCTAAGTATAGGAAAATTTCAGGATGTTTAATACAGTTTATAATGCATTATCCTAATCTAGTGCTTCTTCTCCAGGATGTATGAAAGAAACACTTGGAGAACCTTCAACATTTTCATGCTGGGCTAAATACCAGGCTTACTGAAGTAGAATCTTTAGAGCAGGGTCCAACCATTGACCCTATTAAATCTCCAGATCTGGCTCCTACCCCAGGTAATTCATATGCAAGCACACTGTTATAGTCACTTTCACAATTATATTTTATTAAAAGCCCACATTACAGATAAGCATAAAAAATATGATTCCAAAAGGTAGCTTAGAAGATTAGTGCTATTTATGTTGTTATGGTGACATAACATAAAATGAAGGGATTATTAATTGCCAGAATGAAGTACTTGATGAAACCTTAGGTATTACACAAAAAGTGGTCAGAACACTCAATAATGCCATGCCAGTTAATGACAAAATAAACTACTAAGGTAGTTAGCCAGTAATAAAAATAACAAAAAGTTTTGAACATGTAATACCTTATAAAAATAGTTTTAGCAAGGAGTAAATGTTAAAGATCGTTTTAAAGTATAAGAAGTAGAACTGTATCAAGGCTAACTTACGTTAAATCAGTAAAGGTAGCATTGGCAATATGGACAAGATTTTGTTGAAAGGTAGAGTAATTTAAATGACAAATAGAGCTTTCCAAGGAAATATTTAAAGTCAGATAATAAGGATCTCCTGCAGTAAAAATATAATCCATGTACAAAAGCTGAACTATACATCATAAAAATAAGCTCATAAAATAGTAATAAACACTCATTTGCCATGTTACAAAAAATAATGTTAATCTAAAATGAGTAGCTCAGTATTAAACTCATATTTTGTAATGAAATGTGAATTGCAGTTTTAAAATTCCTGGCTGAAATAACATTTCAATAGGCAATTTGCTTTAAAGACAACTATTATAAATATCTTATTACTAGAAAAGTTTGTCTATGTTAATCATGTAATAATACTGCTGCTGCTTTTCGACAATAAGAGTGTTAAGACCCCCTGCTCTCTGAATAGGCTGCACTGACATGTGTAATTATTGCTCACAGTAATCAGCTTTTAAAATCAATTTTCTTCAGTTTCTTCAAATGTTCTTTAATGAATAAAATCAGATGGGAATATAAAGACAATCTCAATGAATTCTGCACATTGATGTAGGGTGAATATTGCTGAATATTTAAAAATTATAAAAAATTACCCCAAGAAAAGCTTTTGATACTTCTTGTCCATTCTACCTACTTCCTTTTTATTTGTACTGATTGTTTTTTTTTAACTGAAATCAAGACCAAAAAGATAAATAGAAAGCTGGATAGCTGAATATTGTAGACTTTGAGAGTACCATCTCTTAATATAACAGCTATTATTAAATTTGCCTTGTTCATAGAGGGTCAGACTACATATCAAGCCAAAGGGCAAAGAGATTCTAAACTATCTATTTATGTTCATGAAAACAACTTATATTTTCAGTATATTAACTATATAATCAGAAATAGTCAGTAGTCAGTGATGTATAAATATTGACAAACAGCTTCCCAAAATAAAAAGCCCTAATTTGTAGTGCATATCAATTGCTGTTGAAAGAATCCTATTATACATTTTTCTGACTAACTCACCATATGAGATGGCCACTGTATTTGATAGAAAAAATCAGCCAAATGTTCAGATTGATTATTGGGACAAAAAAAAAAAAAAAAAAAAAAAGATAAACTAGTTTTTCTTGAGATTGTATAAATAAAGCCCCAGTATCATTAAAATGAAGTCCATTTAACAGGTCTTTCAATGGCTTTACAATAATATATAAATATAAGTTAATAGTTGATGCACCTTCCCCTTCCTGATTTTGACCAGGCTTGACATCAAAGTTGTTTTTTTTAGGTACCAACGTCTGGGGATTGAACCTGGGACCTCATATGTGGGAAGCCAGCGCTCAACTACTGAGCCACATCAGCTTCCCAGAGATGGGTTTTTTGTTTGTTTGTTTTGCTTATTGTTTGTTTTTGTGTTTTTTCAGGAGGTACTGGGAACTTAACCTGGAACCTCTCATGTGGGAGGCAGGCGCTTAACCACTTGAGCCATATCGGCTCCCTCAGGTTATTTTTTAATTCTTTCATGGAATCTTAGAAGGTTAGAGCTGAAGAATACCTTATAACCCAAAATTCCCTCATTTAACATATGAGAAAAGCTAAGCTCAAAGAAGATTTCTGATCTTGGCCTAATGTCATGCAGTTAATTACTTACACAGCTAGGTATAATCAGATCTATAGACTTCACTATCTACCAGCACTGAGAAACATTAATCTTATAATAAACCATTACCTCTTGAAGAACTCTCTTCATCTTTAATAATAACGTCTTGACTGCTGTGCAGTCTTGTAACATCAGTCTGAATGGCAGAGAATCTATGCCTCCATTTTCTTCCATACTTTGTAGGGGCCAATCTGCAGAGGGACTGCTGGGCATTTGGCTGATATGGGAATACCTGCTTTCCTGATCAACTTCTTTTGTTAATTTCAGGGAAAGGTTCCTAATAAGAAAAAAATAAATAATTAAACAAAAATTGCAATGCAGCATTTTCAGGGCAGTATTTTCCAAGCAGTTACTCAATGTTGTTAGTAGTGAGACAGAAAACTTTCATTTTTACCCTCATAATGCCCTCATATTAGTCTTTGAAATTTCTGAGACTTTTTACAAAAATTACAAGATGGATCAATTGTATGTTTAATGGTAAGATCCAATGCCACCACAGGTTTATATGATTTTTCCCCAATTTTCATTTCATTTATACATGATACAGTGTTATTATATTTACTTTACTCTTTAAAATTGTTGAGAATCAATAAAAATCACTAACAGAGAAATTTCATATCCAGGGTTCCCTATAATATGCTTAAAAATGAACTGGTGCTCCAAAATGATAGCACCCTCTGTGCTCTTTCGTCTGCCTAGAAGAACTGGTTGCAGGGTATTGCCACCTTTCTTGTAACTGGCATCATGTTGATCAAGAAGCTACATTTGGAGAGCGGATATAACAGTGGTTGAGTGCATGCTTTCCATGTACAAGGTCCTGGGTTCAATCCCCAGTACCTCCTAAAAATAATAATAAAATAAAAATTTTAAAAAAGAAGGTACATGAGCTGTTGCATCACTCTGGAAGTGGTGACACTGGAAAAGGGAAGGAGCAGATCACATTAAAAATACATTAGAGATTAGAGGAAACTTCTGGGAAGATGGTAGGGGAATAGATAGGCAGAGCTCAATTCTCACAAAAACAATTAAGGAAGGGCAAGAAGGTGTCTGAGGGACATGCTTTGCAGCTCTGCTGACCAGAAGAGTGCTATATATACCCCAGGAGGGCGGGGGACAGAGAACAGAAGAAGCCAAAATGAAAAACATGAGTTACTGGCTGCTGTGGCTGGGAATGGCACCTGTAGCAGTTTGATATTATTGAGGAATTCCAAAAAGAAATATTGGATTATGTTTGTAAACTGGTCTTTTCCTCTGGGCATATTAGAGTGTAGTGGATTCAGAGGTTTTACTTTTATTTGGTTAAATAATTATTAAGGCTTTGATTGGGCCATGTCAGTAGGATGTTGCATCCCTGCCTCCTTGGTGGGTAGGGAATCACAGAGAAAAAGCACTGCAGAGAAGGGAGGTTGGAGTTTTTATTTATTTATTTATATTATCCCTAGAAGAGAAGTGTACCATTACTGGAAGTACTGCAATACCAGGATGATGCGTGGCGTGGATGGAACAAGCTCCTTCTCCACCTCCATGTTCCAAAAATCAATTTAAATTGATTTCCTCAAATCGAGGACATATCAGATATTAAACTGATAAGAACAGATATTACACTTGATCTTAGCCAAAAGGTTGAGAAGCAGTAGGTTGGAGTTTTTGAGCTGGAGCCCGGGAAGTGAACACACAGGAGAACACAGAGGAATAGAGATGGCTCCTTAGAATGGCAGAAGCCCCAGTGAGAGAGACAGAGCCATTCACCTGGTAGTCTACAGGTGGCCTTGTGGAGAGAGCACAGCAGCTGAGCCCAGAGAGTAATGTAGCCCCAGGAAGAGAGGAACCCAAGAAGACTGAACTCTTGGCAGATGTTGGTAGCCATCTTGCACCAACACATGGCAATAGATTGGTGAAGGAAGTAACTTACACTTTATGGCCTGGTAACTGTAAGCTTCTACCCCCAAAAATGCACTTTATAAAAGCCAACAGATTTCTGGTATTTTGCATCAGCACCCCATTGGCTGACTAATACAGCACCTATCCCCAAACATCAAGATGAACAGCCTGGATAAAACCTGTGTCTCACTGGAGCCAACTGAGAGGGGTAAGAGATGTCTTCCTCCCTGGGAAGAGGGAGGGTACAGCAGAGGATGGAGAGTGATTTCTCTTCAGGGAATCTGGCCAGCAGAACCTGCTTAGAATCTCAGCTCAGGCCAGACCAGAAACATGAGCAAATGGAGGTTGAAAGAGTCACCTCCTTGAAAAGATTTGCTGACGAGTGCCATCTACTGAATGGGTGGGAAACTGCAAGGAGAAAAACCGCTTTTAGATGTCTCTTGTCCCTTAATCGGGTCTGTACTGCATTAGTGAGGCCCTGGCCCTAATTTGATAACTTAAGCTGGGCAATATTAAAGACATAGAATAGTAACAAAAAATCAAAGAAGAGCCATGAAACAAAACCACTAGGCAAGAGAAAGAAATTGACCACCAGAGTATATTCACCAACATATTCAGATGCCTAGGAATAAGTAAAAAATTACAAGTCATACTAAGAAACAAAAAGATATGACCCAACCAAAGATACAAACAAAAAAATCCTGATGATACACAGGATTTAAGACAATTATGCAATGATAATCACACAAATCTACTACATAAATTTAAGGAGCTGAAAGAAAATATTACTAAAGAGATAAAGGATATTAAGAAGTCACTGTAAACATGAAGAACAATTTGAAAGCCTGCAAAACTACAATGAGATACCATTTCACACCTTATAGAATGGCCGTTATTAAAAACCAAATAACAAAACAGAAAACTGTAAGTGCTGGAGAGAATGTGGAGAAATACGAACACTCCTACACTGTTGGTATAGAATGATGCAGCCTCTGTGGAAGTCAGTTTGGCAGTACATCAAGAAGCTGTATATAGAACTGCTGTATAATCCTGCAATCCCATTACTAGGAATATATTCAGAAGAACTGAAAGCAAGGGTGCAAAGTGACATTTGCACACTGATATTCATAGCAGCATTATCCACAATTGCTAAAAAAGGGAATCACCCCAAGTGTCCATCAACTTATGAATGAGTGGCTGAACAAATTTGGTATATACATACAATAGAATATTATTCAGCTGTAAGAAGAAATGAAATTGGGATGCATATGACAACATGGCTGACCCTTGATGATATTATGTTGCGTGAAATAAGCCAGACACAAAAAGACAAATACTGTATGGTCTCACTAATATTAACTAAATATGATGAGTAAACAGAGGTAAACTCTGAGTATAAGGTTACTAGGAAATAAAATATGGGTTGAGAATGGGACCTGATTCTCAAAGTATGTAGAGTTTTTAATAAGGTTTATTGCAAAAGTGCGGAAATGAATAGAGTTGATGGTAATACATTATAGTGAGTATAACTGATACTGCTGATTTATAAATGAGATTTTGGCTGACAGGGGTAGTTGAGTACATAAATGTCAACTGAAAGGAAACTGGAGAATAACCTGGGGTATGTATAACAGTGATTTAGGTGGTGGATGAAGATTCTGGTTAATAGTATAAATATAAGAATGTTCTTCTTTTACAAAGTGTTAAGAATATGGTGATACATGGGAAAATTACAAATAATGTAATTATGGATGATAATTAACAGTAATATTTTAATATTTTTGCAGCAATGGCAAAGAATATATTATATCAATTCTAAGAGACAAATATAGAGGGGTATAAAGGGCTATGGGATTTTTCCTTTGGGAGTAATGAAAACATTCTAAAATTAACTTAGGTGATGACAGCACAACTCTGTGATGAAAATGAGAGCCACTGAGTGTCCATTTTGAATGGATTGCACAAAACATGGGGCTGCATAACACAGAGAATCCATTGGTGGAAGATACACTATGGTTAACGGTACAAATATGAGAATGTTCTCTCATGAATGATAATAAATGTATAATACTAATATAGGGTGTTAATAAATGGGTGGATTGGGAGAAAACACACCAAATGTAAGGTATGGGCTACAGTTAGTAATAATATTTTGACAATGCTATTTCATAGTTTGTAACAAAACTTTCACAACAATGCAAAGTGTTAGTGGTGGGGTGGTGTATGGGAGCTCTGTATGACAACATGCATGTTTGTTTTGTAAGTTCACAACTTTTGCTATACACTCATTGTTTATGTACGTCCCTGTGTGAACAATATACTTCAATAAAATTTTATTTTTATTTATTTTATTTTAAAAAATGCAACGTGGTGACATAAGATATCTGCTAAAAAAAAAGAAGAAAAAAAAACCTGCACAGAGATTAAGTGAATAAAATGACAAATCCCATTTGTTTAGGGCTCTGGAGGACAGTAAAGACTAAGTACAGATTTCTCATCAGAAACCATAGAGGATTCTGATATATTTAATATGCTGAAAGAGAAAAACTGAAAAACTGCCAGCCAAAAATTCTTTAGCCATAAAAACTGTCCTTCAAAAACGAGAGAGAGTTTAAAATATTCACAGATAAACAGAAACTGAGAGTCTGTCAACAAAAGATCTGCTCTAGAGGAATTACTAAAGGGAATTCAGCAGGTTGAAAGGAAAAGACAGGAGAGTGTGTCTTGGAGTAGTGTGAAGAAATGAAGATTATCAATAAAGGTAACCAAAAGGGTAAATGCAAAACCGAGCAGTACTGTATCCTCAATATACAACTCTACTCTTATTCCTAAAGAGTCAGAATACAATTGAAGAAGAAATAGGCATATTTCTTGATAATGGACATGCATGAAATATTGGAATATTATCCAGCCATAAAAAGAAATGAAGTCCTGATGTATATGACAACATGGATAAATCTTGAGAACATTATGCTGAGTGATATAAGCCAGACAATAAAGGACAAATATTGTATGATCTCACTGATATGAACTAATTATAATAAGCAAATTCATAGTGTTAGAATCTAGAATATAAGTTACCAGGGGATAGATTGGGGGTAAAGAATGAAAAGTTGATGCTTAATTTGTACAGAATTTCTCCTATGTTTATTATAAAGGTTTGGAAATGGATAGTGGTGATGGTAGCATTTTATTGTGGGTGTCATTAACAGCACTGAATAATACAGGTGGAGGTGGTTAAAAGAGGAAACCTCAGGTCATATATGTTACTAGAATAAAAATTAAATGATAAAACATTGGACATATTACATAACACAGTGAGCCTTACTGTAGTTTATAGTAAGTTCATGAATTACAACAAATGTACAACACTAATAAACGGTGTTAATACTAGTGTGGTATATGGGGAAAAAAATACACCTAATGGAATCTATGAACAATAGTTAATAGTGCTATTTTAGTAATTGTTCATCAATTTTAACAAAGGTAATGACTATTAAAAAATAATAGAATTACCAAAAAGTGCTATCATCAATTCTAACACGTTTCACATCAATGCAAGGTGTTGGTGGTGGGGTGGTATATGGGAATCCTGCTTATGCACTAAAAAAAAAAAAAATAAACTAGAAAGAAAAAAATAAAGAAACAATAAATGAAGAGAAACTAGTTTTTTTAGTTACTAAAGCAATCAAAAAACTATTTTAGAATTAAGTAAAACTGATATGCATAAGATTTTATGTAAAAATAGTGAAACAAATGAAAGATGCATAACTCCATTATGCAATTTGCATGCTTATTGCAGGGGAAGTCATGGACATTTTCAAGGCCTAGTCTTTGTCTATCCCCCTCCTTTTTGTTGTGTGCAAAGGTTTCAATATGATTCCATTTCACAGCCTGAGAGAGACATTCTAGGTTTAATGGAACAGCCAGACTGTACCTTGAACTCGAACCCAGGCAGTTCCAGCTGCTTAACAGGGCGAGAACTCTACACAAAGGTTGCCGGATGCATGCTTTTTGCTCAGTGGCACAGCCCCCTCCCCATGGGTTTTAGAAATACCCAGCCCTTGGGCAGCACAGGTGTCCCTCTTCTCTGACACACAAGAAATGGGGGTGTCGGGAGCTGCCATCCACTGACCCGGTCCCAACCAGTTAGCCTCACAGGGAGACCGGCCATGTTGGGACCTCCCTGATCTTCTGGACTCTTCCTACTGTGTAAATAATAAAGCAGTCATTTGCTGACAGTTCCTGTTGTGCTTGAGCCTGGGTTCCCACAGCACAGCATATAGCAACTTGTTCCACACTTTTCAAAGAATGGTTAAAATTTTAAGAGAATCATGTGTGTAAAAACACATGCTCATATTTATTTTGCTGTAACTGAGAGCCAGCTATTATTTGAAAATAATGCATTTGGAAAAGTATTATTCAACATGGCTTATATTGAAGACACGTGTCAAAGAAAGGAAATTAGAGTTGATTCTCCAAAGGTGCAGAATAGGTAAATTTAAAAATACTATGAAAAGAGAAATCTAGGACAATTGTCTTGGTTATTGAGTTTGTCTAAATTTGTTTCCATTTTTTAAAACCCAGGGGCCTGTGGTTGAATCATGTGCCTGACATAAACATGTTCAGGTTCTAACCCCTGGTCCTGTGGTTATGAACTCATTTGTAAGTGGGATTGTCAAGGATCCTATTAAGATGATGACAAACTGAATCAGGATGCACTTTAATCAGATATGACTGGACTCTATACAGGCGAGGAGATTGTAAACACATAAGTACAAGATACGGAAGGAGACAAAAAGAGACAGATTATCATGTGCACGAGGCAGAGATTGATTGCCAGCAAGCCACCACCAGAATGCTGCAGACTTCAGAGAAGGCACAGCCTGCCGATACCTTGATTTTGGACTTCTAGCCTCCAAAGTGCCATCCAATAAATTCCTATTGCTTAAGCCAACTAGTTTGAGGTATTTTGCTATAGTAACCTTGACAAACTAAGACAGGACCTATGAAATAATAATGCTAATTAATATTATAAAATAGCTCAGGGTATTTACGTAAAAATTTCTTGGGGCTTGTACTGAATTTCATTAGCTTTTATAAATATACTATTACTTAAATTATATGACAAGATTCCTAAGCAATCTAACTTGAGAAACAAGTTACCCTGGCACTTGCCACCAAGGTCAGGCAAAGATGCAAATAAAAACTATAACTTCAGTTAATTTTATTCATATTTGATTATATACAAATAGTATAATTTAATTTTTAAATCATTGGATAATTAGTAAAGAAAACATATTTTTGAATCACACTTGATTGTTTACTTGTCTTCATATGTATTTTCATTGATTGGAATTGCCCTTTGAAATAAGATAGTAATTACTAGCTCCATCTTATATCTGTAATGATATAATAAATAAAAAATCAGAGTTAACATTTCTTGAGTGCTGACTATAGAACAAGCATTGTGCTAATCATTTCATATTATTAATTCATTCAAACCATGAACAAGTCTAAAAGGTAGGTATAATGTTTTTCTTTATATTACATATGAGGAAACTGAGGCACAAAAAGTTAAGTAACTTTCCTGAGAGTTAGTTAGTAAGAAGTGGGTCTGGGAAGAACGAGCCTAAGCACTCTTGTAGGATAAGATGATTTTTCCCACTAATCACATGACTTGTATGTATATAATATGACTAATATTTACATAGCATTTATTGAACCAAAGGCAGTATTATAAGGGCTTCACATATGTTAAACCATTTAATCTCACAACAACTCTTTGAGGCAGGTACTATTATAACCCCCATTTCACAGTTTAGGAATTTGAGGAAACAGGGGCAGAGCTGAGATTTAAAAGAATGCAGTGCCACTAACACACTACATAGTGCTGCATTTCCCCCGAAAAACAAGCAAGCAAATGAACAAAAGCATCATTCCTACAGTTATACAATGACTGTATGATTCATTAATGTTCTCTCCATAAAATATATATCTAATTATAACTCATTCATTTTAATTATATCCACACAACTTGCAGCGTCATGTACAATCATTTTTTTTTTTTTTTTTTTTGAAAACCAGGGGAGAGCGCAAATGCAGTCCCCTACTACCACAAATTATGCAGTCAAGTTTCCCGCATTTGGGGAAATTGCAGGGGTCAGCACATCCAGAATGCAATGGATAAGCCTCGCCCTGGGAAAACCACCTTCGTGATCATGGTATCTCCCTGCCAGGTAAGCATACAATCATTCTTAAAAGTTTCTATTTAACCAGTAACATAGTCGCACCTTTTATGGCTATTTTCTCTAAGATCAATAAGAATAAAATAAGGAAGAAAAAATAGAGGTATTTTTTCACGGTCAAGATATAGCAATATTTTATTTAGATTTTCAAAGTTAGCATAGAATTAAAGAGAATTCTAGAATAGAGTTGTTATCAAAGTTGAATAAATGAATAAAACACAACTCTTTGTAATAATTTATGCATACAATGCTCATTTACATAAAGAATTTTTTCTGCACAGTGAAGGGTGAAATTTTTCTGCACGGTTATGTATTATAGGATGGCCATTCGCAGTTTAAAGTTTCCCAGTACTCTTAAAATAAAATAATTAAACAATATTTCTATAATTACTTTTACTTAGCTTGCTGCTTATTTAATCTCTTTTTTGTCTAATCATGGATCAAAATGTCAGTGAGAACTGACATAGCTTTCAGAAACCATGCTAGTGTGACTGTTTCAGGAAATTTAGGGTTTTGGGGATGATAACATAATGTTTACAAGCCTAAGCATGTCCACTATTTTCAGATAGAATTAACCATTCGTTTTATACTTCAAAAGTTTGAATCTATTATTAATTCCAAAAGAAGAGAATGATAGCATGTCTTCACAGTTACTGAAAACATCTACATTGTGTCCAGGCAAGCGACAGTTCCTGAAATTGCAGAGATTAATAGGATTCAACCACTGACCTTGAGAAGCTCACCAAGATTACTAACTTCTTGGTAGTTGATAACAAAAAAAAAAAAAAAATAAGAAATTTTCTTTCACATATGAAAAAATTCCATTAATCTTGAAATATTTTACTTCTACATGAAAAATTCAGCTCCAAGTCAGCAGTAATCAAAACCATTCTCCATTAAGATAGAGGCAGTTAGTGAAAGGGGCTGTTAAACAGGGCTGCTCCTCAGCTGCATAGGCCAGCACAGCCAAGCTGTTGTATGTGGCCATTGTCTGTCTGATTGGTGCCTGTGCTTTACATTCCATTAAATATTTTGAATATCACCCTTGTTTTTAGCAATAGTCTTTTATTGGGTAAAGGATACCCAAGTGTCTCTGGGAAAATTCACCTTAAAAATTCCTGTAAATGTAGAATGGTACTGCCACTGTGGAGGACTGTTTGGCAGTTCCTAAGAAAGTTGAATATAGAGTTGCCATGGGACCCAGCAATACCATTGCTAGGTATATACCCAGAAGAACTGAGAGCAGTGACACAAATAGATATCTGCACACTGATGTTCATAGCAGCATTTTCCACGATAGCCAAAAGTTGGAAACAACCCAGGTGGTCCATCACCTGATGAATGGATGAACAAATTGTGGAGTATACACGCAACAGAATATGTGGCGGTAAGAAGAAATGAAGCTGTGAAACGTATGACAACATGGATGAACCTGGAGGACATTATGTTGAGTGAAGCAAGTCAGACACAAAAGGAAAAATACTATATGATTGCCCTATTATGAAATAAATATATTATGGGAAATATAAATATATGATGTGAAATATGAATATGGGCACAATTGCATATATAAGATCATTTTTCCTTGAAACTGAACAAATGGAAGTTAATACCACACAACGTTAATATCAGACAAAAAAAAAACATTATACTAAGTGAAGGAGACCAGATACAGAGTACCACAAATTATATGATTCCATTTATATAAAATATAAAGAAAAATCAATTCATAAAAATGAAAAGAGATTAGCTGTTATATAAGTATGAAGAAGGAATGCTAAGGGGTTTGGAGTCTTTCTTTCTGGAGTAATGAAATTGTTCTAAAATTTTTAAGTTGATGAATGTACAACACTGTGATTATACTAAAAAGCATTGATAATACATTTTGAATAGAATAGCCAGAAAGAGCAGCTATGTATAGTGGGGAAAGCATAGAGAGATTGAGAGGTGAGGAATTTTCTTATGTTTGTCTGTTTTTTGTTTATTACTATTATTGAAATAATGAAAATGCTCTAATAATGATTGAAGTGATGAATGGACAACTATGTGATTATACCTAATACATTGATTGCACACCTTGGATGATTTGTATGCTTTATTAATATGTATCAATAAAATTGATTTTTTTAAAAGTCCCTATAGTTAACAAATAAAGGTTAAATCTCTAATATGGAGACATAGGTTTCCCTGGTACAGACAACCCATAACAAGGCCAGTGGGGGGTGGAGCAAGGTTCGGGTGCTCTTCTGCTTCTGCATAATAGGGTCACCAGATAATATGATTCATGTACTTTGGGATATATAGCTTTCTGTCTGCCAACTCTCTGAATTATTATAATTTCAGGAAACTGAAAAAATGCACTGTATATCAATAAAAGATAGCCCCTTAACTTGGCAAAAAAAGGTAAGATACTGAGGCCTGATACGGTGGTTCATTAATCACCATAACTACTGCAAACAAAAAACAAAGACAATGTAATCGCCACTGAGCACATTTATATACAGTTCACCCTCTCTGTGTCAACTCCATAAATCTTTGGTAGAATTGTTCAATGATATTTATACCTGCCTAGTTGCTTATGAATGCTGAGCAAGTCTTTATAACTTAAATTTTAGTAACATTTACTCAGTCCATAAGTATCAAATAATGAAGGTTTTTTTTGTAAGATTAAGAGCAAATTTCGTAAACATAAGTTAAATGCATTCTTGAAAGATTAGAAGATTTGAGATTTTCAATTGGTACTTAAAATCATTTAACTTAAACTACTATGGTGAATTGGCTTTGTATTTTTGCCACTGGGATTCTTTATGTGAAAGGAATTTATCAAGCTAGTTCAAAACTTCTGTTGCAATTTTATTTTCAGTATGATAGACAAGATTAATGGAAAAATGTATAACTTGACATAAACTGTAGAGTGATTAAAACATTATTTTCCTTACTATAGAGAGAAAAAGAGAGTGATTTTGGAGGTCTCATTTAGGTATAATTAACAGTATAATTTTGATACTCAGAAATGTTTTTCCCAGCCACATGTACTCAATTATTTGAAATCTTCCCAATATACTGTCCAAGATGATGAATAAAATTCCAGATCATGTCAGTTGCAGTGTTGATAGTTTTACCAGTCATATGAGTTAGTGATCATTTAATGTGCTGACACTTTTCATTATATCTAATGTCTAAGGTCATCAGACATCTCAAAGACATACTTTAAATGTCATTGTGATTTCTGAAGCAGATTCCCAAGGAATGGAAAAGTAAATGTAATCTCTATTTGCCCAGCATAATAAATAAGCATACTCATATGACTGCCATCCAAAACTTCAATAAAGAGATTAACATAATATAATTTTTAAAAATCTTATTTTGGAAACCATTGTTATTTGGACCTTATTTCAAAAAAGGTCTAGGTTATTTATGTTTACTTTAATCTTAGTTTAAAAAACTCTAATTTGAGACTTAAGCACAATTGCGTAAATCTATATTAATGAATTGGCATCCCAGAACTTAAGAAAAATCTCTGTTTAAGGAACTGCCTCCAAAAAAGGCTATTACTGATAAATGAATTATATATTTTTTGTATATTTACTTTCAAAATATATTGTATTTTGAAACTTCCCTTGCATCTGGTACCCTAACCTTAAAACATACACAGGTTCCTACTTTCTAGACTAAACATTCCTTTGTAACACTTATAACAGATTAAAAAAAATAATTTGGGGATTCCCTAGCAACACATTGGTCTGAACTGACCTATATCCCACCTCCTATTCCAAATACATAGAAATATTGGATAAATTAGAATTACATTTATTTTTAAAAATAACACAGTTCAAGATGGAAAGACAAAGTTCCGAGTTCCAGAATAAAGAGAGACATTAAAACAGCAATAAGTACACAAGTTATCAGTGTGATGGCTTCAGTGTGCTGAACTTGAATGAGGCCTATACAAATCAGGAACTGCAGTTTTTACACCTATGCAGAAATAGAAGAATATGTGCCAGTGATAAAAATGTCACATAGTTGTGAGAGATGTGAGAGTTCCAAATGACAGAGTGGAGAGACTTCTCTGAAAACCCTGGGAATTCATTTTATACCCCAGATAGGGTATTTTTTAAGAGCGGGGCTACTGTAGTATGAGATAAAGGGCTTCTCCAGACCATCCCCAATAAAGATTAAATCTGCCTCAAAAAAATCAATCTGAGCTATCTGTAAATTAGCTGCTGGCTTAAACAAACAAACAAACAAAAAAAAAACCCTCTTTGTCTCTAAAGGAAGACAATAAAATCCAAATTTGAGACTCTCAAAAATAGATTATTCAACAGATGTCTCAGAGTCTAAATTGAAGTGATAACACATTAAAATATCAAAATTTCCAGTTTTTGCAAAAAAAAAATACAAAACTTACAAAGAAATATGAAGTGATGGCCTACACAAATGAAAATATTAAAGCATTAGAAATCATCAATGAGGGGTATCAGAACTGGGACATACCAGACAAAACTTTTTTTAAGAAATTGTCCTAAATATGCTCAAAGAGTTAAAGGTAAATAGGGACAAAAAACTAAAGGAAATTAGGAAAATGATAAATGAACACAGAGAATATCAATAGAGAAATGGAAGTTATGAAACGGAACCAAACAGACCTGAAGGCCACAGTCACAGAAATTAAAAATTCCCTAGAAGGATTCAACAGCAGTTTGGAGCTGGCCAGAAAAAATGAGTGAACATGAAGAAAAGACAATTGAAATCATCCAGTCTGAGGAGCAGAAGAAAGAAAGAATGAAGAAAAGTGAAGAGAGCCTGAGTAACCCTTGGGACACCATCAAGCATACCAAAATATACATTTTGGGAGTTCCAGGAGATGAAGAAAGAGATAAAGAGGAAGAAATAATGGCAGAAAACTTCCCAAAATTAATGAAAGACATGACTATACATGTGTAAGATGCTCCGTGAACTCCAAACAAGATAAACCCAAATAGAGCCATGATGCAGCATATTATAAACAAACTTTCAAATGCCAAGAGAGTTCTGAAAGCTGCAAGAAAGAAGCTATGTGTCATATACAAGGGAGCCTCAATGAGGTTGTGTTGATTTCATTGGAAACCATGGGAGGAAGAAGGCAGCAGAATGACATATTCACTGAAAGCAAAAAGCCACCAAACAATAATTCCATATCCAGCAAAACTGGTTTTCAAAAATGAGGGAGAGATTGAGACATGCCAGATAAAGAAAAGCTGAAGGAGTTAGAAATTACTAGACAAGCAAAGAAACAGAAAAGCAATCAATATAAACTAACCCTAAGATAAACCATATATTAGAATAAGCAGACAAGGATTTTAAGCACGTTATGCATATGTTCAATGTCTTAAAGGAAAAAATGGTCATGATGAATAGAAAGATTGTAAATTTCAGTAGAAATATAGAAACATAAAAGAATCATATGGAGATTCTAGAACCAAAAGGTACAATTTTCTGAAAGGAAGTTATACTGTGGCAAATGTTGTTGGCTGCCTATCCACCATTCTTTCACACCCTCTTTCCACTTCTTAAATTCCAAAATTTGTTCAAATGTTGTCTCTCCTATGGCTCAGATAAATGAGCGGAAGACTCGTGGGTGACTTCAGGAAACTTTTCACTGTCTAGTAAAAAGACATGGAAAAGAGAGAGCCCTTTCTCTTTTGAATGTTATCCGATTGTGATGTACTGCTTGGAACTGTTGGAATACCTGAAAAATATGAAGACAGTGAGCTGGGGGAAACCAAAGAGCAAAATAATTGGAAAGACCTGTCTCCTTAATGGTATTTTCTGAATTAACCAACCCTGGAGACTCCATATCTCTGGATTTCTTATTAGACAAGACAGTATTTTTACCGTTTAATGAATCCATTACATTTTTTTCTTACTTGAAACTGAAAGCATTCTGACTAGTATAACCATTAAAGGGCATTTTCCAATAAGAAGAACATAAAACTAGAAAGAAGGGTGAGATAATATAATCAATTGTGTATTTGTTTAGTGCCTACTGTTGAGACTAGCATGTTCCAAAGTAAAAAGAACAGTACTGGTCTTTCTTGTTCATTACTGTAGCCACAAAACTCATATAGAAACATAAAAGAATCATATCAAGTCATATCAATAAAACAATCAAATTTAGTTCTGGAAGAAGCAATATCATCCATCTAATTTAATATTCCCAAGTGGTAGATCAGGATGCTCAACTCTAAGCTAATTTTCCAAGTGTCACACAATAAGAGACAAAAATCAATGTCTAGAATTCTGGTCTACTGATATCTAGTCCAGTGCTCATTCCTCTATATCTCATCATAATTTAGTAGGTTTAATATTGAAAATATTTTCGTACTTGTCTATTCTATTTTCCCTGGGGCTGGAATGCCGAAATATGAAGAAGTTATAGTCTTAGGAAATTAGATTAAATAGTAAGTACTCCCAAGTTAAACTTTCCTTCTCTGAAATTTTAGAGAGAGTAGATTTTATTTTAGGGAAAATCTGTTCATAAAAATGTTGAAGACTTTCCTAGTCAATGCTGTATTGATTGTCTATATTTAGTAACTTCTCCCCATGCCATTATACCTTACTCATTTCTCTCTTCCTGTCTGTGTTGTGTTATCACATTAGATTTAAGGTGCAGTTTAAAGAGCATTTAAGTGAGAAAAAATTAATGAATGTATAGATGAAAGAACCATATAGCTAAGTAAAGAATGACCCAAATTATTTTTTAAATCCCATGTGGTAATATACACATAAAGATATACATCTAACCTATGTGTGAGCAAATATATATATTTTTCACTATATAATTACTCATTTAATTACAGATATTGTGAGCTTTTAAATTAGTAGTATAAGTGTTTTTCTTTCCCAAAGAACTAAATCTAACAGTCAATTGATGCACACAACCATCAAAGACCTTTCATATAAATGGAAATAAATCAAACTCTATTGTCTCCTGATATTATAGAGCTGGTCCTCAATTGAAAAATCTTACAGGCTGGGTGGTCTTCCTGTACCTAATAGAAACCAATCAAATATAAAAAGATTAAAATTGCTCCTCTCAAGTCTTCTAAGCAATTCATAGTACATACGATATGTGTTTTCAAACTTGATATTCAACATTTTCCTTATTGAGGATTAAATGGAATGTTTTCTGATCCTCTCATTCACAACCTTAGGGAACTGTGATTTTATTTGGGAACTTTTAACTATACAAGAAAAGTATATTAAGGCCAATGTCTGAAGTCTGAGTAATGGTTATCTCACTATGATACTGAAGAACTTTTTAAAATTGAGAAAAGTTCAATTCTATTGTAGTAAATTATTACTGAATTTCCTTTCAAATGCATTTATAAAGATGAGAACTATCTGAAAAAGAGGAGGAGTTTGTACTATACATTTTTTTTTTTAACTTAATGTCTTGTTTGGCAACAGTAGCCTATAAACATATTTCAGATCCTGGGCATTTTTTTTATAGTTACCTGTGATGTGTACTTTATAGGTGCTTGTTACGTGTATTTGCTATTGTAACTTTATATAATATAATTAACTTGAAGTATTTGAGGTGGAAGAAATACACAGGAGAATTTATAATTATGTTTACTTTTGCTTTCAGAAAGATCACAAATTCAGGTTCTTATATGATTTGCCTGTAATGAATTTTTAAAAGGAAGGAATTTCTATCTGTAGGGTAATAAAATCAGTAAGATGAGAATCACGTTTAGAGATACGAATGCTATTCCTGAGAATAATTTTATTTCCTATGCTACTTGTGGTCTATCCTCTTCCTGTCAATATCAGAATAATAAGTCACACATAAAAATACCACTGTCTCACTTATTTCACATTTATAACAGCTAAGAAGTTTGATTAATCTTTCAGAACCAAACTACCACCATAAAACTCATTCTATTTCATTATCGCATAATATACTTAGCATCTGAATTAATTGTTTTAGGAGTTGGATGAGCTTCCTTGGCATCAAGGGATTATTACCAAGCACCAACAAGCAATGCATCTAGAAAAAGACCTTGGCCAAAAGGGGGAAATGGTAAATACAATTGAGTTTTTATGGCTAAGAGATTTCAAAGTGATTTCGGAGGTCATTCCAGAGGTTAAGCTTATGCAAGTCTCAGCAGGATTTCATTGACTGCCAAAGTAAACACTGCCTCAAACAGCAGGGCTCCTGAGGGGGTTAGAGACATCCAGAAACTATAAGCAGGCAGACAGCTCAGGAATTCGGCACCCTGTCAGTGGGCCTTACTTTGGAATTTATTCTCCCCAGTGTAACAGAGTTAGACTCATTTATAAGTTCTCGACACATGGATCTTCTGCCCCTTTTATTTGAACCTATAATTAGTACTACTATATTTGATAAATATAAGTCCCAGAGACTTAAATCTTGATCTGTACATGTACCAATTGAGCCCTGAATTTCAGCAAAGTCACATCACCTACTCTCTAGTTCATTGGACTCATCCAGGACAGTTAACAAGGAGATGATCCCAAGGAACAGTGAGTGAGTGTCTGCAACTGCAAGCAAGATAGTTCCATCCATCTGCCCCATGGGATTTAAGCCCCCTCTCAATTAAAAGC
The DNA here is from genome assembly GCA_026826555.1 of Tolypeutes matacus. Classification (NCBI taxonomy): domain Eukaryota; kingdom Metazoa; phylum Chordata; class Mammalia; order Cingulata; family Chlamyphoridae; genus Tolypeutes; species Tolypeutes matacus. Next base: position 7,062,778 of record JAKSZT010053779.1, on the reverse strand, counting down.
AGGGTGGGCATCACCATCCCCAAATCCTCAAGATTGGAGAATGAACAATGGACTAAAGTAGACTTATTATTATTCTACTAAAGACCTGTTATTCTAGCAATGAAAGAATTTTTATCATTTATATAAAGGCAGTGGCCACCAGAGGTTCTGAGGGAAGGGAGAAGGAAGAATAGATATAATATGGGGGCATTTTCAGGTTATTGGAGTTGTCCTGCATGATGTTGCAGTGACGGATACAGGCCATTGTATATTTTGTCATAACCTATAAAATTTTGTGGGACAAAGTGTAAATTAAAATGTAAACTGTGAACCATGGTTAGTAGCAATGTTTCCATATGTGTTCTTCAATTTTAACAAATGTACCACCCTAATGAGGGATGTTGATGTGAGAAAGTGTGAGGGTGTGGGAGTAGGGCATATGGGAATCCTTTATATTTTTTCTGTAACATTTATTTAATCTAAAGCTTCTTTAAAAATAAAATAAAAAATAAAAAAAAAGAGTTGTATGTAAAATTCTTCTTTTATGACCTTTTAAGGAGAGCACATGTGTTTTTCAATATAATTTACATGAAAATTTATAAAATCTGTTACTGTGTTTTTGCTTCTCATAATATGTTTTATACTAAAATTTCTTTTAAAAATTCTGGAATAGGTTTACTTTGCCCCTAGATAGCTAAGTAGCCTTTATAAAGTGCAATGTTTTTATAAATGTAAGAAGGTGGAATCAATTACAGTATATGAAAATAAGCTATATTAATTGTTTCAAAATAAAATGCTACTATAATACATACTATCAATGATATTCTAAAAATTATATAACCCAGGAAAGTAATTGGTTTAAAATATTATTCTACACACTTTACCCTTTTAAAATATTCAGGATCTGACAATCTAAATGTGATAAGTGTTAGCCACGAAAGTATAATCTAGGAAGTAATGTTTCCAAAGAGAAAATGATTTCTTGCTTTGTAACTTGGCATAAAGGCAATCCTAAAATTATTGGCATAATACATAGTGGCTAGGAAACTGTAAAACTTCCAATAGTTTTCAAAGCTACAAGATTTGGAGATTATGACTTTAAGTAAATCTTTTAGAGTCACAGAACTTTAACAACTTGAGGAAGATTAATACAACTTATATCAATTTTACCCATCAAATTACATACATTCAATTCTTAAGGTGAGTATTTGAAGGAAATGTGAGAATGCATATTTAATTTCAACTGGAAGAATAAGATTTTCCATATTATATAGAATCAAGGTTTCCCAAATGCCTTTGCAGAACTGCAGAAACAGTGAACCTAATTAAACCATGGACTTTAGTTAATGGTACAATGATAAAAATGTGTTTTCATCAATTGTAATAAAAGTGCCACACCAATGCAGTGTGTCAATAATAGGGTAGTATACTGGAATCCTGTAGGTTATGCATGATTGTTCTGTAAACCCAAAACTTCTCAAATAAATAAATAAATAAATAATAAAAACAACTGTCAAGAAAAATTCATCTAGGGTGATTTTTAAATATATGAATTCTCAGAATCTATCTCAAGCCCACTGGATCATAATCTCTTCCTGTTATCCATGTCATACATTTAGCCTTAGTAGAACAAACAATGGAGTAAAAGAGCAGAATTAGTTAGACACAGCTTCTTGTACTCACTGGCCATAATTTTTCTCAGGAAAGATGGGAGGTTTTTATATAGTGCAAAATATAGGTGGCTAATTTATACTTATCCTTTAAGACTGGACTAAAGCATCTTCTCTTCCAGGAGGTCCTCCTAGTCAACTCTTCATACTATCTTTTTTTTTTAGGTACTGGGGCTGGGAATTGAACCCAGGACCTTGTATGTGGGAAGCCGGTGCTCAACCACTGAGCTACATTGGTTTTCCTGAAATGTTTTTTTCATTTGTTTTGCTTATTTTTTCAGGAGGCACTGGGAACTGAACCCTGGGCCTCCCATGTGGGAGGCGGATGCTCAACTACTCAAGCCACATCCGCTCCCCCTTCATATTATCTTAAGCTGCACTAGTTGCCTCTTTGGCTCAGTAACACCCTATAAATAACTGTCATTGCACTTACAACAATCTACTATGCCTCCCGTGAACTCTTTGAAAGGAAAGATCCTCTTTTGGTGATCTTTATATTTTCAAATGCGTTATAACCAGTAATCTCAAGAAGTATTTCCTGAATGAAGTAAATTAATATATGATAATTTCACATACACTAAACACATGTGCTAAGAATTCTACCTCATTAATCCTAAGTAACAGGTGTATATATCACAATTTGCCATAGAGCACTCTTTAGATTTATCTTTGGAGCCTTACCCAAATGCAAGACTATTGTGGGTCAGGGTGTTGAGATTAGTTAGAAAAAGAAGAGACTAACAATAAGTAGAATGAGAAAAACAAAAATGACAGAAACAATGATAATAAAGATAAAGAAAACCAGGATGATTACTGAGTCTAGAAATCAAGTAGATTGAAAAGGAAGATGTATAATGGGAAATTGCCTTTCCTTTGGGTTTCAAACCATTCCACCCCATTAGCTGCAAGACCTTAGCTATGTTACCAATCCTCCCTAAACCTTAGTTTCCTCATTTATAAAATAGCTGCAAAAATAACACCTATGTAGAATAGTTAAAAATGCAATAGTCAGAAGAACCAGTAAGATGGCTGCAGAGTAAGGAGCTCCTAGAGTCAGCTTGTACTACAAGGAAGTTAGTAATTACCCAGAGCTATCTAAAGCACCTGTTTGGGAGCTCAAGGAGACCAGATGGGCATCCTGCAACATCCTTGAAGGAATGGAAGGAGAAGACTGTGCATCTGCAGAGAAGATTCATAAGTAGAGCACTCCACGCACTGAAGGCCAGTGCCCATCCTCCACTGGCGACACAAGCAGCTTCGGGAGCTATTCCGCAGCTGGAATTGGAAACTTCATTTCCCAAAAATGGGGGAGAAAGAGATAGCTGGGCACAAACTTCAGCTACTGATTAGTAAATTCAGCAGGCTAAAGTATAATCCTAAGAACAGCTAAAGTTTGAAACTATTCAAGTGAGAAAGAGGCCGGTAGCCGCTATCTTAACTCCACCCCTGGCACAAGAGAAAGCAGGCTGACTGAAAATCACAGTGCTGGTAGGTACCTGCTTCTTTCCATCCAGATCAGACTGCAGCTCTACCTGAAGCCCCAGCCCCACCTCCAGCTGGGAGGAAGCTGGGGAGGAGCTGCACCAGCCTTTCTGGGAAAATACAGGCCATGCCACGGAGGCTGGTGATCATCCTACTCTAGTGGCACAAGCCGCCCTGAGAGCTGTTCTGTGGCTGGAGGTGAAAGCTCTATTTCCCAAAAACAGGGAAGGAAGAGAAGGTTGGCCAACTTCAGCTACTAATTAGTATATTCGGCTGGCTAAAGTATAACCATAGAACAGCTAAAATTTGAACCTGTCCAAGTTCGAAAGAGGCTGGTAGCCACCATTTTGACTCTGCCCCCGGCATGAGGAGAAGCAAGGCTGACTGAAAATCACAGTGACAGTAGGGATCGGCTTCTTTCACCCAAATCAGATTGCAGCCCTAGCCTAGGCTTCAGCCCTACCTCTAGCAGGGAGGAAGCTGGTGAGCCCTGCACCAGCCTCTCTGGGTAACTGCAGAAACATTTGGCTGGCACAGACTAAATAGTAGGAAATCTACCAGGGCAACTGCAGTCATTTTGGACCTACAAGGCATAGACTGCTGCACATACTTGCAGCTCCATCCCCATCCCAGGTAGACATGGAAGGGGCGTGACGCTTCACCAGTCTCTCTGGGCAACTACAGGCTAGGCCTGCACAACATGGATTATTATACACAGCTGTGGCTCTGTCTCTACCTCTGGCAAGGAGAAAGTTGGGAGAAGCTTCATCGGCTCCTGGGGCAATGAGGGTAGCTTGAGGCTCCACAGCTTGCAGCACCAATGACATTCTTGGCTCCTACTACACAACCAGAAGAAAGAAAGGGCAAAAAAGCCCTAAATTAAAGAGAGAAACTGTACCCAGAATAAATACATCTAGTAAGCCAGATGCCAAGACACCAACAAAAAATTACAATCCACACCAAGAAACAGGAAGACATGGCCCAGTTAAAGGAACAAGATAAGGCTCCAGATGACATAAAGGAGCTGAGACAACTAATCATATACACTCAAACAAATCTTCTTAATAAATTCAATGAGATGGGTAAAGAGATTAAAGATATTAAGAAGACATTGGATAAGCACAAAGAAGAATATGAGAGCATACATAGGAAAATAGCAGATCTTACGGGAATGAAAGGTACAACAAATGAAATTAAAAATACACTGGAATCACATAATAGCAGATTTGAGGAGGGCAGAAGAAAGGATTGAAGAAATGGCCTCTGAAAGGGAACATAAAAAAGAAGAAATGAAGAAAAGAATGTAAAAAATTGAACAAGCTCTCAGGGAACTAAGCGACAGCAAGAGATGTGCAAACATACATGTCATGGGTGTCTCATAAGGAGAAGAGAAGGAAAAAGGGGCAGAAGGAATATTTGAAGAAATAATGGTAGAAAATTTCCCAACCCTATTTAAGGGTATAGACATCCATGTCTGAGAGGCACAATGTACTCCGATCTGAATAAATCCGAACAGACCAACTCCGAGACATATACTAATCAGAATGTCAAATGCCAAACACAAAGAGAGAATTCTGAGAGAAGCAGGAGAAAAGCAATGCATAACATATAAGGGATAGCCAATAAGATTAAATGACGATTTCTCATCAGAAACAATGGATGCAAGAAGACAGTGGTGTGATATATTTAAGATATTGCAAAAGAAAAACTTCTAGCCAAGAATCTTATATCCAGCAAGATTGTCTTTCAAAAATGAGGGCAAGTTTAGAATATTCACAGATAAACAGAAACTTAGAGAGTTTGTAACCAAGAGACTGACTTTGCAGGAAATACTAAAGGGTGTGCTACAGCCTGAAAAGGAAAGACAGGAAAGAGAGGCTTGGAAGAGAGTCTAGAAATGAAGATTATATCAGTGTCAAAGAGTAGTGAAAATAAAATATGACAGATATAACCCAAATATTTTGTAATAAACTTAACAAATTATTTAAAACACTTGGATTCAGAATACTACAACTCATTGTTAAGAGAAATCAAAAAAGACCTAAATAATTAGAAGAACATTGCATGCTCACAGATTGGAAGACTAAATATCATTAAGATGTCAATTCTACTCAAATTGAAATACAGATTCAATGCAATCCTGATAAAAATTCTACCAGCATTTTCAAAATAAATGGAAAACATAATTATCAAATTTACTTGGAAGGGTAAGGTGTCCTGAATAGCCAGAAACATCTTAATAAGGAAAAGTGAAGTTGGAAGACTCTCATTTCCAGACTTTAAATCATATTGCCTAGCTACACTGGTAAAAACAGCAAGGTAATGGCATAAATACAGACACACAGATCAATGGAACCGAATTGATGGTTCAGAAACAGACCCTCACATCTATGGTCAAGTGATTTTGGAATAGCCTGTCAAGCCCACCCAGCTTGGGCAGAACAGTCCATTCCACAAATGGTGCTGAGAAAACTGAATATCCATAGCCAAAAGAAGGAAAAAGGGCCCCTATCTCACACCTTATACAAAAATTAACTGAAAATGGATCAAAAACCTAAATATAAAAGCAAGAACCATAAAGCTTCTAGAAGAAAATGTAGGAAAATATCTTTAATACCTGGTGGTAGGTGGTGGATTTCTTAAAGGAGATAAGAGGAGGACTGAGATGGACTACTAATGTTTAATGTATGTAGAAGTTTTAATTAACTTTACTACAAACGTATGGAAATGTATAGAGTTGATGGTAACACAGTATAGTGAGTAACATCCAGTTTATAAATGGGAATGTGGCTGGAAAGGGTGGTCTAGTGATGTAAATGACAATTGAAAGAAAGGTAGAGAATAATCTAGGGATTGACTAACAGTAAACCCAGAGGTGGATATGGAATAGTGGTTGATGGTACAGATGCAAGAGTATCCTTTGTGAGCTAGAGCAGATGTACATCACTATTACAGGGTGGTGGGAATGTGGAGAAGCATGGGAAAAATACAACTGGAGTGACCTATGGACTGCGGTTAACAGTAATAATGTAATATTCATGCATCTATGCCAAAGATGTACTGTGTTGATAATGAGGGAGTATGGAAAAAATGTGCCAAATGTACACTATGGACCTGGTAATAGTCTAATGATATTATTTCATAATCTGTAACAAATGTTCTACCATAATGTGGTATGTTGATAGAGGCATGTTGTATGGGAATTCTGCACAGGTGCATGATTGTTTTGTAAGTTTACAATTCTGTCTTAAAAATATATTAAAAAAAAAAATAATAGGGTGGTTCTGGGGAAAAAATACACCAAATGTAAGATAAGGCCTATAGTTAGTAGTAAGATTTTGACAATATTCTTTCATAATTTGTAACAAATGTCTCACAACAATGCAATGTGTTGGTGGTGGGTTGATGTATGGGACCCTGTATGATGTTATGCATGTTTGCTTTGTAAATTCACAACTTTTACTATATACTTAGTGTTTATGTATGTTCATGTATAAATGATATAGTAATAATAATGATAATAATAGGCTGGATTGGGGGAAAAATAAACCAAATATAAGATACTTTGGTTAGTAGTAATATTTTGAGATGCTCTTTAATCATTATTTAAAAATATTTCACAACAATGCAAGGTATTAGTGGCAGGGTGAGGTGCGGTATGAGAGCCCTGTATGACATTATGTATATTTGTTTTATAAGTCCACAAACAAACTATACACTTATTGCTTATGTATGTTTATGTATGAGTGATAGACTTCAATAAATTTTAAAAAAATGCAATAGTCATTGTGAGGCATTTAGATGGTGCCTGTCAAATAGTAATCATTCAGTAAGTGCCAACTTTTACTTTTAGGTTAGTGAGGACAAAGTCAGATTCTAAGGGTTGAGGAGTGAAAGGAATAGAGGTAATATGGAGTATATTGATGAGAAAGTGAGTTTAGGGGTGGAATCAAAAGGAGTCCATACAAGGGATGAAGTCAAAGACACAGAAAGAAAAAGGGGGTACTTGATGGAGAAAATTTTGTGTCACAAAAAACACAGCATACAAACCCTCCCAGGCAGAGGAGACGTTACACATATTTCATTTACTGAAATTCAAAAACAGTGATCAGAATATCTTTTGGAGGTGGAGGTGAGAAATAGTATATTTTAGTTTCATTTTTTCAACAAGCTAAGAGTCAAATTCATCTACTTGGTTTGAGTGGAGGAAAGGTTGAAAAAAGTCTTGAAGAAGTAGATAAGATTTAGAATATCTGTAGAGGATAAATGAGAAAGGCTACATGAAAAGCAATGCCTTAAAGAAAGATTGTGCTTTGAATAGGGTTTGTCAATAGTGGAAGTAACAAGAGTAAGTAAGGAGATAAAATTATAAGAGAAAGTGAAAAATGGAGAAAAATTGTCTTTTGATCACTAAGGGAAGATTACAGGATGAGAATCAAGGTTGGGCTTGACTAGACTCAAATATTACAAATTTATAATAGACTTTTGGGCTTTGAATTGAATGAGGATACTACTCAGTATTTGTCCTGGTTCCAGAGAAAGTAAGATTCTTGTTCTAGGGGAGAATTATCTTATGTAAAACAAGGTATAGTGGAAACTTAATTGTTTGAGTGAGAGTTACTTCATTTTATATAATATATGAAACGTGTAGTTTCCCACATATTTTGAAAATATCCCCCACTAAATGCAAAACACATAAATAGACTCTAGCCAATAAATTGTCTGAAAAACTAGAAACTTGAGTGGATTTTGCAGTCATGAGTTCTGAACTTTGCACCTGAAGTAAAATTAAGCAAAATTAGAAAGCAGTTGAAAATTAATGAACTAATAAGTAAGCATTTGTTTTACTTATTTACAAGTCTTAATTATATTCTAAATTGTGTCACCATTTGAGATACTATTTTGATAGTTAATTATGATATTACTAACATACAATGAAATATAATTCAGTTAATCAAACAAGAGTATCTCTCAGTTTGGATTACAAGGCCACAGTCCACACTGTTGATGCCAGCTCTAATTGCAGTTGCAGTGCATAATAAATAGAACAGAGCTAACACCACATATTCAACTTCACAAAATATAGCTCCCATTTATATACCATATGATATATTTTTTTTTAACAGTGGATTTGGGGAATAAAAATATAATTGCCATTTATCTTTCCAAATAGGTTTGGAAAATATTTTTAAGTCATGAAGAGTTCATGGTACAACACCAGCATAATAGTAATTCTGAAAAACCCTGATAAAGAATCACGCTTGCGGCAAGTGGCTGTAGCTCAATGGTTGAGTACCCGCTTTGCATGTACAAGGTCTTGAGTTCAATCCCTGGTGTCTCCTAAGCAAAACAAAACAAATAAAAGACATATATATATATATATTTTAAAAATCATGCTTGCTTTAACTCCGTATTTCCAAAACTCATGTGAACATTCATTTACTCTTTGTTTCAATAAATATTTATTGAGCACTCATAATACCTATTAATATCCTAAGCAATTAGATTTGGAACCTATTGTAAATAATTTTCAAGGAAGACATTTGGGTGGATTATTACAAAATTACCTCAGAAAAATGGTGCTGCATTTTAATCTCAAGGCCAAATAAAGCTTATTATAGTGAGGTAGAACCATCAAAAGGTGCTGATTCTAAAAATGTAGTTGTGTAAAAATAACAGAGTAAATCATGAATAGACATGGAAGAGGAAAGGTGTGTATTTGCCCCCTGAAATAGAAGTCACTGGGCTTCTGTATAAATAAGGGCCCAAATTATCTCTAAAAAGGTAATGCATATAACATGGTGTATACATAATTACACATCATAGAACTCTCAAAGCACAAAAATCTGCTGCAAGGAACAAACAAAAAATCCTTGAGGCTAGTAAGAGAATATGAGGCTAGACCTTGAAAAGGGTGCTATCAAGACAGTGTCATAGCCAAATTGATTTAAGTGATTCAGCTAAAAGTAGCTGAATTACCTTTCCATTATTCATCAGTATAGCACCAACATAGACAAATACTACAATCATACATAAAAATATATGTGTTTGTAAATCTCAAGGTTAGCTAAGTTAGAAGCTGCAAAAGTTTTAGATTTCTGTTGATGAATCTCTTCCTAAATCCAGTTTTGAAGATACAGACACCTAGATATTTAGTCTCTATCTTTGGCTCCAATATGTTCCTCTTTGAATGTTATCTGTTTCTTTCTTTCTATGCTGAAGAGTCCTTGACATTTAAGACCAGATAACAGTGGTTGCTGGTGGCATAGATGGCTTCTCTTTCATACAAGCAGCAGAAACACAGATTGGTATCAGTGTTCAATTGTCTTTGAAACAGAGATGAGGATGGAAAAGAAAATAACCAGCCCTTTCCTTTTTACAACCAAACAAGAGCTGATAAAAGAAAACCTCCATTTTGCTCTTTCTTCTCAAGAGAGAACTATCCATTTAGGAAAGATAACAAGAAAAACATTCCTCAAAAAGAAATCAATTTTCATTCCTAAAACAAGTTTTCCCAAAATTATAATCATTGGCTGTTTTTCATTTACTCTTCTGATACCTCTAAAGAATCAAATGATGGATAATATTTACATAATTTATCCTTATAATTTCTTTTCTTTAAAAGCCACTAAGAAAAGGCAAAAAAAATACTGAATGTAATTTAAGAAAGCTGTGAAGTTTCCTTCATTTACAGAGAAGGAACCTAAGGCACAGAGAGATTGAAAATAATGTGAATAATAGCAAAACTGTGCTCTAACTGGAGATATGGCTGCAGAGTCCTTCCCCTAACCACTGCATTCCATCCTGAGATAGGTGATAGGCAAAATATTCAAAAGTTTACAGAGCCAGACTCTAAAAGTCAGAAATACAAGTTAATTGGAATATACAAGCTATTCTTACCTCAGTGTGATTTCTACGACCTTTTAATTTCTTTTTCCATTAAAAACTTTTTTCTTATTCTTCAATAGTTAAAAGTGTCAATTATATTTGGAAATATAACTGTAAACTATTTTGGTTGAAAAAAATAAAGTTCCCTAAAATCCTTGAAGTTAGTGATTTCAGTATATTCAAACCCACGGGAGGTATAAATAGAAGTAAAAAAAAAATAAATAAATAACCCACTACTTAGGAACAACTTCAAGAAGCTGGTCATGACTAGACCAAGAGTAGATTTTTTTTTTTTCTTCCAATGTGAACATGTTTTTTCCTGCACATAAATTTTTACCCACTGCCCCACGCCCCACCCACACACACACACTTTTTTTCTAATGTTGCTTTTATTTTCCTTTGAGAAAGTCCCTCCTTTCCCTGAAGGGAAAGGTCTTGATGGGGTTGTAAACAGGGTCACACCCAACCCTGTCCAGTGTGGTTGCCTGGCTCAGGCTTGGCTCAACAGATGACAGACTCCGGTTCCCAGGAATGTGAATCTTGAGCTACACAGCACAAGGACAGAAAACCATGGTAGCTAACTTACTCTGATGGAGGAGGCTTAAAGGGCTTACTCATTCATTCCCTGCTACCCAGCGCCAGCTTCATGAGCTTCATAGGTGTGACTCTATGAGTCCGGCTGTTAGAAGGGCCTCTCATTTTCATTTTGCACTGAGTCCTGCAAATGATCAGCTGGTCCTGCTGCTATCTCAGTTCCTTGCCCTGCTTGAGGCCTGTTTGGCTTTTCCTTTATTTCTGTGAGCTCCTACATTTTCTTTTCCTCTGAAGTGAGTTAAAGAACTCTATTTGATACACTTAGGCAGACCCAAGACTAAATAATAAAATATAGTACAAGGTTTTTCCAATGTCCACACAACCTTTGCTGTATTCCTGTCATATCCCTTACTGTCATCCTTTCAAGGTTTGCTTTAGAGTATTAGTGCTCCTTAGATGTACAGAATTCACTATTTGGATGCTATATTTCATTTTGCTCATTCGAAATCAGAGGATTTTCATTTTTTTGTAATTCCTCTATCAAAATGGACCAATTCTGGTCCTGGTACTACACACACTAACCTCTTTTAGTTGATTAATCTAGCTAAAAATATGATTGTAGCTTGTGAAGGACTGGTACATTTTTATTTTAATAAATTACTTCTTTTCCAGAAGGAATGACTCCACATAGAAAAATTAGTGTCTGCACAAAACAGATATATTTTGAGGCCCTGGGTTTCTCAAATCATAGTAAATAGAGAGCCATATATTCTGTCTCCATGTTTCTCCTGCATTTAAACAAAAAAAAATACTTAGGAGGTTCTAAGACTGGTGTTTTCTGATCTCTTTTCACCAAGGAGAATAAAGAAGCTAGAGGTCAGCAATAGAACATTATATGTGCTTTGTTTTAATGCAGAATTCCCCTGCTTTAAAATATAGCTACATACATCATAAATCTTGTTAGTTTTATGTTACATTGTCTAAATTTCTTTTCATTGGTTGCTAAGATTAATTGTCTTTAACTCGTTTTCTCTTTTTGTTCATTATAAAAGCAAAAACTGATGGCTGTTTTCTGTGATTACACTGTCTTTTAAATGATGGACTATCCTCTATTCTCCAAGTATACTGTTGTACTAAATTATCAAAAGGAAATTTAGGATATGCTTTCTACCATTTTTTTTTTTTTTTTTTTAATGATCTACTTAGTATTCCACTTTTTTCTTTTTTCTTCTTTCTTGCTAGATTACTTCTAAAAAGTTCTCTCTTTTTTACTTGAGATAAACAACAAAGGCATGTGGGTCAAAATATTTTATATTCTGTTTTAATGCTGTTTTAAGATTTAAAGCATTTTATCTGTTAATGAACTTGGAAGTTTTGAATTGCAATTTTATTAAGCTAGCAATACACATTGCTATTGGCTTACCTATAGAAAATTAAAAAAAAAAAAAAAGAAAGGAAAATAAAAGGGGAGAGTAAGAGAAGGAAGGGAGGCATAGATAAAGAATATGAAAACTCAGGAGAAACTTGAGCATTTAATATGTTTGGGAAGAGTTTCTATAATAAATGCACTAATTTTCTTTAGGAGGCCAAGTGTGACTTCCCCTTATGATACTGAAGACTTCCTTTCATGTTATGTGAGTGGGTTTATTTTCTTTTAAAGAAATTAGCTAAATATATTATTTTAAATACATACATATATATACAATGAATGGACAGGGAATAGTATATTCTACATATTAAATGATATTATAAATATCCCTAGGAGGATTTGTTTAGTAAGAAACAAACACACAAAGGAAATATGGCAAACATATAAGAACTGAACTTACATTTTAGAAAAGGTCTGTCTTGGGTTTTTAAACACCAGCACTCTAAGCGATGGTGAATGAATATCCTCCACTACAGGGATCATTTTGTTCTCTATGTACAGCCAACTGAGATTTGAATAAATCCTACTGATTTTATAGGGATATTATGCCATCTAAGGAATAAAGGATTGTGCCATTGACCTCTGGTTCACACACTAAAGATCTCCTGAGTTCACATATTAGAACCACATATCATAAGAAATATGATACTAGAATAAAACATTAGTCACCAAAAGAGTCTAGTTATTAAAGAAAGTTGACTTATATCTTTATTTTTTCTGTAATATTTTCTTTATTGACTATATTTTTATGGTTTATTAAGAATATTGACTGACAGCATTGTTTTGAGATTCAATTTTTCCTTATCCTATCATTACACTAAAATATGATTAACTCTGAAATCTCTACTATACATTCATACTCTCATTGTTCAAGTCACATTAATAAATGTTATATTAATTGCCTGCATATTAGAAGCAGGCGCTATTATTTCATCAACGACCATCATGTTGGTAACGCTAAGGACAGCTGAAGTTTATTAGTGAATATAAACCAATTCCATGTTTTATTGTTTAGAGTAACTATTGGATACTTAGACTTCTAGGCATTCTTACATTTTTAGAAGTAAATTATTCAAGTGGAACAATAATTAGTATCTAACATCTCTATTCTAAGCAACTGGAGTAGATTCATAGGCTCACTGTCAAAATGTCAGTCCCAAAAGCACACAATAAAGACACAAATATTTTAAATATTTATATCATATTAAGTATATTCATACACATATGGATATGTATAAGCAGTGACTATAAAGTACTACTTGATGGTTGTTCACAACTGCTCCTCCCAAATGTTTTAGATAAGAAGATTAGACATGTCATTAGGAGAACAGAATTTTTGGCTCAGACACAATGGGGAGTTCCTTGGATATTTTGTGATTAGTTTCCTGAAACTGATATTCAGTATGAGTAAATATGACTTTTTTTCTGTAAGTAATACATTTTCCAACTAAAATCACACTAAGTGATATGAATCATATATGATTAATGTGAGGATTGAAATAATCTAAAGCATGAGCTGAATATTTTAAGGCCAATGACTGAAATGGTCATGGTTACAAAAAGATACTTCCTATTGTTGCACTTATCTGGATTAAGTAGATTCACCTACTTTTATAAATATTTACTGTGTACCTACCCAAAGTGCCTCTAGATAACTAGCTAGGTAGATAGCAATAGGGGTAAAAATAGCTGCCTATTAAAACCAAATAATTACCCTAATTGGACAATAGTTGCTTATTATTCTTTCTGAAGATTACACATCTTTTGAAATTTTTCTTTAACTTTTTCACTCATGGTTTCAAATCCGATAATTCAATGAATACAAAGAAAAATTTTTCATCTAGTAAGATATGACCATGAAGTCTGTTTTAGTTTGCCAAAGGGCAACCAGAAATGGGTTGGCTTTTATAAAGGATATTTGGGGTAAAAGCTCACAGTTCCAAGGCTGAGAAAAGTCCAACTCAAGGCCCTGTAAGGGGTGCCTTCTCACCAGTCATCTACTGTTGATCCCAGCATTGCTGTCACATGGTGAAGCAAGATGGCCACCAAACTTTCTGGAGGTCTCTGCCTTCCCCTCCAGAATCTATCATCTCTTGGAGCTCAGTTTTGAGTAACCAGGCAAGGGCTTGTCTCTTTCCGGGCCTCCTACATCAGACTCAGCTGTTGCGTCTCTTCCCAAGTTCAGCTGTAAGCTATCAGGCACATACCAGGGCTGGTTTTGTCTTGAGCTGCTTTGTGAGACCAGCCTCTTGAGAGTTCATGGTTAAGGAATCCTCTCTCTCACACTGCAGAATCAAATATGCTGACTACTTATTTTCCTCTGTCTCCCACATGGCAGAATCAAACACGGCAGTTCCCTTTTTTTCCATGTCTGTCCATTTGTGTGTACATTTATATTAGATCCAGCAAGGGGGTGGAGACTCAACCTGAGTCACGCCTTACTGATATAGTCCAATCCAAAGCCCTAAAGCTATCTTTATCAAGTAATCTAATCAAAGGTCACTCAACTGAATTTAATGGAATCAAAGGGCATCACACAGGACTGGAGGTTGGAACTGGAACATGCCTTTATTGGGGACATTATTCATTCTATGAAAATGACAAACAGGATATTTGCATAGTCTCAAAAATATCTTCCCTAAAATATTTAAGAACTCAAATGGGGACAACAGTCATTTTACAGTAAAGAAACCAATCAGACAACATTTTAACCAAATGATCAAGGTTAATATAACCAATAACTGACATATCAATGTCATGCACCCCTGATTGAGGGAAAAAGTTATACTATATTGATAGGAGAAATGAGTCAATTATCCATCTAGTCATTTATCTTAGACAAGTTTCTTAACTTCTATGTGTTTTTTTTTTTTTAATGAAGTTTACTTTCATAAGAATTAAGAAAGATGAAATCGATGATCTGTAAAGTCATTTTGAATTGTATAGTTCTATGATCCTTGATCTGAATACCTTGGGCAAAAATATATATTTTAAACATGTCTTTTAATGTTATTGTCATTCTACAGATTTGAAATTTTTTTTTAGGAGGTGCTGGGTTTTGAACCCAGGGCCTTGTACATGAGAAGCAGGCACTCAACCACTGAGCTACATCTGCAACCTAATGAGAGTGGTTTTTTTTTTTCATTTTGTTTGTTTTTAGGAAGTACCAGGGATAGAACCTGGGACCTTGTACGTGGGAAGCAGGTGCTTAATCACTTGAACTACATCTGTTCCCCATGAACTTTCTTAATAATAAGAAAAAACCAACATCCTTCATTTCAAAATTGCTGAAAGGGCTATTTTTATTATTTTTTTCCTATCCCAATATCATCTACTTCCTCATTTCTAGACATTCATAGCAGAAATAACAAATACATTGAGTTATTTATGTGAGGGAATATACTTAGACAAATAAAACATGTAATGATATAAATATTTCTGTAGACAGGAAATCTTTTTGTAGACAATTTTAAATATTACTATTTTTATAGACAGAGCACTTTCTGTATACTGATAACTAGACAGCCAGTTATATCTATGTATATTCTATACATTCCGGCTTAATCTAGACAAACACACCAAATTTGGGGACATAATTTTATGTGATTAAGTATAATTTCCATCATTTTGAAGCAAACTTTATTAAGAAATGTGAAAAGTCTGAGATATTACTCTACTTGTGAGGTAACAAATTAACCTTCCATTTTCATGAATGCTGGCAGAAGACACAAGACTCCAAGGTCAGAGATGGAGGACTTTATTATCCACAGCAATGCCAGTAGCCACAGAATCAGTATTTTCTTGAGCCAGTTCCCTGAGCTTCAATTCCCACAGGGTGAAGCAAAGAAAGCCTGGTGACATCTGCGTACACAATAGGCTGTCCCAAGGAGTAGAACCTTCAGCCTAAAGATACCGAGTCCTTTATAATGGGCAGCAGGCATGCCTGTCCTTGTCTCCAGAGGGAAACTCTATTCAAGCTTCCAAGGCTGGAGGTCTGTTCTTTTTTTCTTAAAGGACACTGTATCTTCCAAGGCTGTTTTCTATACATTCTTAAAAAGATAATCCTGAAGGAAGGCATTTACTGTGTCTGCTTGCTAAACATTCAGAAATGTGAGATACCCATGGAGAATTGTCTTCCACCACACTGTTATGGGTTGTAGTCTTTGTCACATCACCATATATTTACTGTGTACCATAAGAGAAGGAAACGAGTTTGTATTAATTTTTTTCATTGCTTATGAAATCAGCATTCCCAGTATTAACCGGTGCCTGTCTTGTAAATTTGATTCTGGTATTGATTTTATCCTTAATGTTCTGTTTGTTATTTTTTAAATGCATCAGCCAGAGCTTTATTTCAGCCTCCCTGTTTCAGTTCATTTTAAGATGCCTGTTTCGACATTTATTTGCCAGAGCTTTATAGTGATTAATTCCAGCAAGGACAGCTGTGGACACTCAGCAGTGGCTTAGGAGCTTTTTGTAGTTTGTAGATTATTTTTAAAGTTTGAAAATTGCAGGACTATCTCCTGTCTCTTGTTTGGGAGTAAAATTCCAGTCATACAAATATGATTCTTTATATCACTAAGAGTAAATAACACAGTTTTTGTATTGCACACTTAAAATTAATGGAAATTATTTTTTTTCCAAAGTAGATATGCCTCTTTTTACCAAAAAATTCAAAGTAACATATCATACCTGTGAGCAGAGGGCCATAATCAGTTTAATGAGAAGATATTAATATTTTTGCAACAAACCAATTTTATAATATCATCGGCCTGGATCAAAAATTAAGGCTTCATTGCATGTTCTCCATTGTCTTAGAAAAGAGGTTAATATAGCCAATAAATGATTTTCAATGTTTTTTCCACAGATGCCTGCTCATTCATTTATCAATTATTTGTGAAGTGCCTGCATCTGACATGTAGTAATTGTCCTGATCTTCACATTTAAAGGTATGAAAATCACTACAGTAAACAATCCTGGCTCTCAGAATAAATTTCCAGTCTATACAGTGAGGCCAATTACATTTTAAAAGTACATTATTTTGGGGACCAGGTATAGCTCAGTGGTTGAGCACCTGCTTCCCATGTACAAGGTCCCAGGTTCACTCCCCGATACTGCCTTTAAAAAAAAAAGTACATTATTTTGTTTCAAAAAAGTAACATATGAAGAATTTCAATTTGGCTCAAGGTGTGCTCTATTGTTTTAAGATATAACAAATTCCAAATTTTAATTTCCACAGTCATGATTTTGCTTATTATTTCTTCCTAGCAATAACATTCTTTAATGTGTGTTTTTGAAATGTATATAATCTATCTATATGTATATGAAATAACTAATGCAGTGATGGAGGCTATGAAACAATGATTACAATATTGGTAGAAATGTATGACACAACAAGAAAAATATTCTAGATTTGTGCTGTCCAATAATATAGCCCAAACACATGCAACTACTTAAATTTAAACTTAAATTAATTAAAATTAAATAAAATTAAAATTTTAGTTTTTCATCCACACTTGCAACATTTCAAATGCTCAGTATCCACTATGAGACTATTTGAACAGAACAGAGAATATTTCCGGTATCACAAAAATTTCTATTGGACATCATATACTCCAGATAGATACTGTATTTAAACTCTTTTTCAAAATTCTCTAAAATAATATAACACCAGGATACAAGTTAAGCAACTATATAATTATTCTAAGAATTTATCTTTTTAGGATATATTCATGTATTTATTTTGATTAATTACATTTAGGCCATTACTGGAATATATTTGCATATGAAAGAGCATTTTTTTCCCTGAAGTTTTAACTTTAAGTAGACTACTTACACATTATACTAAGTGCAATTGAAAGGTAACCAAAGGATATATTTGCTCTTTATGCAACAAAATCTTTAAGTATATAATAAGCTTTATAGTCTTTAGAGGAATTTTATATTTTTAACAAAAATTTTACATTTATTTGTAAAATGATCTGACTGAAATAGAAAAATACCAATAAATAACTGAAGTTAAAGGAAGAATGAGAAAATAAAAACTCTGAAATCAGGGTTAATGTCCCATTATAAGAAAAATACATATAAATTACATATGGAAAATATATTATTTTTGAGGTACTATATATATTTTTTAAAATAATTTATGTCAAGATTACATACTGAAATATAAAGAACTTCCCTTTAAAAATCCATGATAAAAAAATCCATAAATATTATTTTCAGTGTCTGCAAATTATTTCACAAATAAATAATAATAATAGTTATATTAACAACTAACAGTTCTTGAATTCCTACTCTGGGCCAGCCCCTGTGCTGTTTGTTTAATAGTAAATATCTCATTTAATGATCTATATGTACTTAAACATATTTATGGGTGAACTTAACCCCACTGGAATCCTTATCTTTACAAAAAAAATTAGCCATTTCACAGGAAAATGAGTGATAAAACTAAAAGCTTTTACCTGGAATAGTTCAGTAAGTGATAATGGTCCCAATACTCAAAACACATAAGACCCTTGAGAGAATTTAGAGTATAACTACATAAACAAATCCTGGTTTTGTTTTACCAAACTGTCTCACTCAGATTTACTTTCTCTTTTAAAATGAAGAAAAATAAAACTGTAAAGCACTCTTTACTAAATATTCTATCTATTACCTTAATGACACAATTACAGGATCTAAAATGAAAGTATAATTACAATTTTCATCTTTTTGTTTATAAAATGAATATAAAACACCTAGAGATGTTGAGTTTGGATGTAGCTGAGACATGAGAACTGCAGAAGAGGAAAATAAGAGAAAGAGAGAGATAGCCTTCTCTTTTTCAAGGGGAATACAGAGAGAAATTCTTTATAGTCCTTCAAGTCATATCTGTTAGTTAGTCTGGATATGTCTAAGGGAAAACTTTTGAGAAGTCAAGCAAAATTTTACACTGAAGATGCAAGGACCAAGATGCTATTGGAAACAATTAAAATCAGAAGAAATATTTTAACAAAAAATAATGAGTAAACTGAAACATTCAGAATTGGAGTGCTTTAACAATAACACAAAAAGCAAACCTAACAGAGCAGATTTAGCTCGTTAGTTGAGCACATATTTCGCATGTGTGAGGTCCCGGGTTCAATCCTCTGTACCTCCTAAAAAAAAAAAAAGAAAAAAAGAAAGAAAACCTACAAATTTATTGTGGGTTTATAATTTAAGATGTAGAGATCAAGCGAATAATATATTTACAATAAAAAAAACAAACAAACAAAACCTATTATGTTGGGCCTTAATTGCCTCACTCTGGATGTATGATCAAGTTAAACCCAATCATATTAATCATTCTAAATGTGAACACCAACAAAAAAAAGAGGAGAAATTAGGACAGGGTCCACTTCATTTTTTGGTCCTTTGAAGGGAGAAGTGAGAAAAGGAATGCAGTACTAAGCAGCTAAAAATAAGATAGATTAAGGCTTACTTTTGAATTGGTAATCTTCAGGCTTTCAGGGGGGATTCAAAAGTCATTGAAAAGGATCAGGAGAAAGGGGCATTGACTGTTGATTATTATCAGAGCATTCCGTAGAATGACATATAAATAAGAAATATCATAAGATTATCATAACTTTCCAATAAAATTATCAATTGGGTTTTCAAATCTAAGTTTAAATTTTAAACAACTGGCTATTCGGACTAGCAAGAAATTCCACTGGTAAATCAGATATGTATAAAGTATGTTTTAGAATAAGAAACTATTTGGTTTGGCTGGTATGTGTGTGAGTGTGCGTATACATATGTTATTATGTACATATTAGGCATCTATTAATTTGAGTGCCCACTACATAATGTCTTTTCTTCTGAGTATAGCACTTGCCATAATTGATATCTAAGGGATGGGTACTCATGTTATGTCAAACATTATTTTTCAACTGGTGATGAAAAAAAGATGTAGTCTCATTCATGGAGAAGAAGTGGGATATAAACATGAGTTATGCCCAGCAATTATCCTCTTGCCATTTTTGTCATTTCTAATATTAATTGAGTGCTTTTTATGTGACAGATATTTTAGCAAACAGCTTTACACATATTATTTTATTTAATGTTTACAACAAGGTATAGATAGGTTCATATTATTATACAAGGTGAAATTGGTATTTAATTATTATCTTTAGTGTCTATCGCTTGTCCCTTTTCCCCTGTTCACTCCATGATGCCTGGGTCATTTGTTTGTTCTTTTCACGGGTATATCACAATTAACTAGTACAGTGCCTGCCATATACCATGTACGCACAAACAATAGTTGATGAGTTTATACCCTATGATACTGAGTGACCAGTTAGGCAAGCTAACACTGTGGCTAATTTTCTATTTATGTCATGTATAGTTGTCACTGATTGGTGCACATGAACCCCTACTTCCTCTGTTTAGGGACTTTCTTTGCATTCATTTAAACCTGTCCTTATTTATTTATGTTTAATAAGGTCCCTGTGGTGGTTGAAGTTGTCTGTACCCAGAAAAGACACATTCTTAAATCTAATCTATTCCCGTAGGAGTAAACCCATTGTAAGTAGGGACTTTTGATGAGGTTACTTCAGTTAAGTGTGGCCCACATCAATCAGGAAGGGTCTTAATCCTGTACTGAAGTTCTTTATGAAAGAATTAAATTCAGACAAACACACACACACACAGAAGGCCACAGGGAGCAGTCAGAAGCTGAAATTCAATGGAATCTGGAAGAGAATGCAGAGGCTAGGAGAGGCTGCCATGTGCATTGCCATGTGGTGGAGAAACTAAGGACCAAGAATCACCAGCAGCCAGATCCAGAATGCCAGAGCCTCAGGAAAGAGCATCGCCTTGATGATGCCTTAATGTGGACTTTCTTTTAGCCCCACAACCATTAGCAAAAAAATTCCTATTGTTTAACATGACTCATTTCAAGGTATTTGCTTGAGCAGACCAGGACACTAAACAGTGAATAAAATATCAATTTTCAGAAAGCAATGTTGAAAATAAACAGCTTTAACAGCTTTAAAAGTGCTTAGGAAATGTGGGGAATCAGTATTATTAAACATAGTTTTGGAGTGAACATTGAATATTGACTCCAACTTGATTTCAGTATATGCTTCAAGTGTTCTTTTCTGCCTTGAAATTTAAAGGTACTCAGTTCAGTGTTTCATTCAAATTCTGTTATGATTTGAACTGAAATTTAGTCCAGAAGAAGGGAGAGGGCAAGTTGAAGTGCAAGATCCATGTTTAAGAAAGGGGTTATATTTAATATCCTACCACCTTAGAGTTTGTTATATTTAGCATGATCAAAGCAACAGATATGGGCCAGGTAAGATGTATTCTGTTAAATACTGAGGTACACATAAAAATAGACATGAATGTCCAAAACCATGTTTTCACTGCTTTTCACACCCTGAGTCAATAATTGTTAGATATTTTAACTCATTTGTTTAAAATGCATACATTTTCAGAACATCAGAAGCATCCACAACTAAATGCATAGTTAAAATCATATGTAGAATCATCCCCCTGCAAAATTGGAATTGCTCCTACACCATTACCTGTACCACTAGCACTGATTATTATGATTTACTGGAATCCTTCATTTCACAAGCAACATATAAACAGGAAAATCATGAAACAATCTTCAAGCCAAGGTTTATAATAATCTTTTTTTTTTTTTTTTTTTTTAAGAAAACTGTTTGGTGTGTAAATGCAAAAGTGAAGCCCATGACTGAACGTCAGCATTAATATTTATACATTATGACCTGGTTTATCTGAATGAGTGTCTCATTAACCCCCACAGCTTGAGATGTCCCTGTGTTACTTCAGATTAGAGCAGCGCATACACCATTGATCATTATTACCTCTGAGAGACATAATAATTTCAGGAAATGAACCATCAAATTATAATTTTTATCCACTTTTTGCTGCATTTTCATGCAGTTGGTTTGCTATGAAATTATGTATAATTCTTTAAAAATAAAAGTAATAGTATGTTATTATAGCAAACAGAAATATAGTTTGTTCATCATCATAACAGTGAAAAAGTGAGATACAAATTATTTTTTCTATGCAAGTATAGAAACAACTGGTAGAGCATTCTCCCCAGAATAGAAGATACAAAGGCATAACTTATTGGTAATTGTGTCCAAGTGTATACATTTACTCTTTGATATTCAAAATTAAGAAAAGCATTCTGTTCTTATCCAAGATTTATACTTTTTCTCAAAGATAAATTTCTGAACTAAAAGGAATTATGACCAAATAGGTGTCTCTACATATTAAAAGCCTGAAAATCATAGTACCCATTTATAAGACTCTTCAAGAGCAAGAAATTTAGCAAAAGAAACAGATATGGGAGTCATTTAATCAAATTAGCATAATTTGTAAGTTATAGTGGTGTTCAAATAAGTATAATTAAATGTTGTGAAACTAAAACTATATTACTAAGAATATATTATTTCAACAAAATATTTTTACTCTTCCAATATTTTGAGAAAAATTACCTCAAATTTGCCCCAAAATAATTATCAAATTAAAAACATCAAATTAAAAACATTGCCACTAACAGGTCTAGAACATTATAAAATCACATTTATATTTTTAGTAAATAATCACAGAAAAGATATACATTTCATTCTAATATGAATACCACAAGTACATCATTGAGGTTTTCAAGCTGTTCCTGATTTATTATCTTTTCTACATGAGAGAAAGACAGAAAAAGAGATAGTGATGTAGTCAATTTCATAATGAATAAAAAATGAAAGTAAATTTAATGATATTTTAAATGGA
Source organism: Tolypeutes matacus (assembly GCA_026826555.1). Classification (NCBI taxonomy): domain Eukaryota; kingdom Metazoa; phylum Chordata; class Mammalia; order Cingulata; family Chlamyphoridae; genus Tolypeutes; species Tolypeutes matacus. Next base: position 7,040,008 of record JAKSZT010053779.1, on the reverse strand, counting down.
TTAATATGGACATTATATTCTAGTCTATATTTTTTATATTCAAATATGTTTTCCCTTTTTCTTCTCAACTTGTTTTGATTTGTGAAGAGGTAGAATAATCAGATTTATATTTGAGTTGTGCAGAGTTCATGCCTTTGAACCTTCAAATTCTGAGTTCTTTTCAATATACATGGGCTGCCTTGAAGAAAATAAAACAGTCATAAAAGCAAACTGTGAAGCTTGAGGATATTCATCAGAGATGCCTGTGATGTACAGGAAAAAGAAAATATTGCTTTTATAATATCCCATGGTTTTGTTTGAATTTTATTCTCACCATTAATTAAGTACATAATCTTCAACAAGTTAGTTGGCAACTAAGCTTCAATAGTTCATTAGGGAAAGTGGTGAGAATATTATACATATTTCAGAGAATTGCAGTAACAATTAAATTGGAAAATACATGTGAAAGATCTTGGTATAATGCCTGTCACAGAGAAGACATTTCAATCCTTCAATTCTTCCTTCTTTCTCAATGGTTAAGGGATGGATATTAGATACTAGGTTTTACATCATCCTTCCCATTGCCTCATAGTCTCACCACCGTAAAACACTGAGTCAGTGTCCAGAACGGAGAGACATGGGTACTAATTTCTGCTACTAAATCATCTGCAAACAGGATTTTTCTTCTTCCATTCCCCTGTGATTACTCTCTGGAAAGCAACTGCTTATGGAGAGTAATTTAGTACCATTTATCAAAATATAAGATGGGCATACACTGTGAGCCATTTCATTTCAAGGAATCTATCCACTGGAAATCCTTTCACATTTGCCCAAAGGTGAATGTACAGGTTATTTACTATGGTAATGTTTGTAATAGTAAAGCTATTAGAAATTAGATTAATAAAGACTTTGACAGATTGCCTGCTGTCAATTCAGAATCACAATTCCTCTGCTACACTCTCTTCTGTAATACAGGGGAAAAGTCTAGGAATTATTATCCCCATACTTCCAGAGTACCAGCAGGGTTCTTGTTAAGATTGTGCCAAAGAAAATTACTTGAATGAGATTTTGGATGCAAAGGGGAAAGATAAGGCATTATTGTCTGGTACTGCTGAGGAAAGACACAAGGGCATTGGCAGACAGTAAGCTGAAGACATGGAGTTTTCCCGGTAGCTTTCAAGCACCCTCCTGAGAATTAAGCACTTTATACTACAAGCAGCATAGCTCTGCAGCACCAGTTTACCTGCTATGCTTGCAATCCTAATAGAGAGCACTGGACCTCTCTAACATTTGCTCCCTCTGCCCTTCCTACCACTGCTTAAACCTTTACTTTCTTGCATTAAATCCTTTCTTATTTAAGTACATAGAGTGGCTTCTAATTTCCTGACAGAACACTTCCCTCACCATCTCCAAGAACTCAGCTGTGGGCAATCAGGCATATTGCTTGTCTCTTTCTGGGCCTCCTCTCTCAGCCTCGGCTGTTCTGCTTTCTCCCTGAGCCCATCTGTGGGCAGTCAGGCATATGGCTCTTTCCTTCAGCCTTAAGCTCAGTAGGCTCAGCCTCTTGGGGGCTTCGTACCTCAGCTTCAGCTGCTAGCAATCATGAGTCCTCTCTTTCATATGACTGGGTCAAAATGGTAAAGCCTCCTTTTCTGTGTATCTTGTTTCTCCGTGTCTCCATTTATATACACTCCAGGGAGAGGGCAGAGACCTAACCAGAGTTTTGCTTCACCGACATAGTCTAATCAAATCAAGTGATCTAATCAAGGCCCCTTTACATAATCTAATGCAATCAAAGGGTCTCATACCCACAGGAATGGATTCATCCAAAAACAATCTTTTCCACCCTCTGAATCCCAAAAAGACTTGTTTCTTCCATATGAAAAATATGTTCATTACATCACAATATTTCAAAAGCCTTAAATCATTTCAGTAGCAATGCTAAGTACAAAATCACATCAGATCAGTTATAGGCATGCAGCCTGTCTTGAGTCAAAATTTGCTTCTGGCTGTAGACTTGTGAAGGGTACAAAAAAGTTATCTGCTTTCAGTATACTAAGGAGAGACAGTCATAGGATAAATATTTGCATTACCACAAGGGAAACTGGAAGAGATACAATTGTCACTGGTCCCAAACAGTTCCCAACACCCACAGGGCATACTCCGTTACATTTCACAGTTTGAAAGTCATCCATAGAAAGGTGGTTTCTTGTCCTCAGGGGCTGATAGGAACATCATACCCCTTCCAAGGGCTTTATAGGCAGTCATCTGTTCGGTTCCACCCACTTCAATCATCTGGGTGACAGTCAAGTTCTAGGCCTCTCCCTCTAAGAATATTGGGGTGACAACCATAACTGCCCAATCTCTGGGACACAGTCTCAACTCCCTTCGCACAGTGGGGTGGTGGCCAAAATTTCCCTAATCTCTTGCATACAGACCCAAACCCTTCAGAACAGTGGGGTGGCAACATAACGCTCCCTAATCTATGAGGCACAGGCCTAATCCCCTCAGAGCAATGGGAGTGGTGACCTAATCTCCCCAACCACCAGGGAATGTGCTCCAACCTCTGTGTAGCCTGGGGTGGCCAAACTATCCCTGAACAAAGGCTGGAAGAGCCTTCCTCTTCAAATGCTGGGGCAAATTTAACCTTTCTGCACACGCCGGTGGGATGCCTCTCTTGGCCCGAGAAGGTGTCTTAAGTCCAGACCTCAGCTTCAATGGTTTTCCTCTTAAAGCCATTTTTTCTTCAGTCTCTTCCTTTGCTGTACCTTGAAGTCTAGGCTGACAGGGTTTTGTTCATACAGATCTCACAACTAGCTCATTGGTTTTGTATGAAGTTCACAGGGGTCCCAACTATCAGCCGATAAGGCTTTCCACAAATCCTTTCTGGATAACCACATTTCCATTCCTGACTTGCAAGGAAATGGCTGCCTGATTCTAAATTCAGTTAAGTCCTCATATGGGGCACTATCCTCTGGGGACTTGTTTTCTCAAAGCTTGGAATTTCACAAATCATCAATTTCTCATTTCTTTGTGCCCAGAAGTTTAGAACTCAGCTTTTCTCTTTCCTCTCATATTTTGCTATCAGCTGCAAGGAGGAGCCAGCTGCAACCTCCACATTTAGCTTGGAAATATCCTTGGTTTAATATCCAAGTTGATCACTCTCAAGTTCTGCCTTTTTTCCAACATCAGAACTCAATTTTGCCAGTTCTCTGCCTCTTCCTCAAGTTTCTGATAACACATTCATCATTTCCTTTTAAAATCTCATCAGAAATAATGTTAGAGTCCATATTCCTATCAACAGTCTCTTCAAAGCAATCTAGGCCTTTTCTAGTAAGCATCACACAATTCCTAAAAAAAAAAAAAAATACCCCTTACCCATTTTTAAAATCATTAAAACATTTTTGGTAATTACAAGCAGCCACTACCCTACTCTCCTAGTACCAATTTATGTCTTAGTTTGCTAAAGGGCTGCCAATGCTAAGTATCGGAAATAGGTTGACTTTTACAATGGGAATTTTATTTGGAGTAAAAGCTTATAGTTCCTAGCCTGTGAAAATGTCCAAATAAAGGCACCAATAGAGATACTTTCTCACCAACGTCAGCTACTGGTAATCCTCGCATCCTGCCACATGGCAAGTCAGAATGGCAGTGGATCACTGCCAAGGTTCCTGCCTTCCCCTCAAAGCTCACCATCTCAAGGAACTCAGCAATGGGCAATCAGGCATATGGGTTGTCTCTTTCCAGATCTTCTCTCTCAGCCTCAGCTGCTCTAGCTTCTCCCTGAGCCCAGTTCTGAGTGATCAGGTATAAGGCTCATCTCTTCAGCCTTGAGCTGCTCCATGGGCCCAGCCTCTTGGAGACTTCATGCCTCTGCTTTGGCTGCTACCGATCCTTGAGTTCTCTCTCTCACATGGCTGGGTCAAAATGGTAGAGCTCCCTTTTCTGTGGGTGTTCTTTGGCTCTGTGTCTGTTTATAAAAGACTCCAGTGAGAGGTCAGAGATGGAATCAAAGGCAATCTAATCAAGAGCTCTAATCAAGGTCCCTTAACAGAATGTAATGAATTCAAAGGGTTTCACACCCACAGGGGTGGATCAGTTCAAAAATATAATCTTTTTTTGAGATTCACCAAAATCAAACTGTCACAAAAAGATACTACTAGAAAAAAGTTACAGATAAGATAATGAGTAAAGGTGTAAAAATTCTGAATAAAATTTTAGCCAGTCTACAGACAAATATACAAAACCCTTATACTTTATATCCAAGCGCAGTTTTCCCCAGAAATACAGCTAGTTTAAAACAGTTAAATTGTGAAATTTCCAAAAGAAAACTGGATAAAATTGTTGTGATATTGAGCTAGGGAAATATTTCTTAGATACTACTACAAAATCTCAATCCATAGAAAAATACTGATTTATTGAACTTTATCAAAACTTAAAACATCTGCTCTTAAAGGCATTGTTAAGGGAATAAAAAGAAAAACCAAGGTCTGGGAGAAAAGCTTTGTAAAGTATACTTCTGATAAATGGCATATATGAAGAATATATAAAGAATACTCAAAAATCAATAAAAATAAATTTTAAAAAAATTAAACAGAAGATTTGAACCTAGAGAAGATATGCGGGTGAGAAATAAGCATATGAAAATATACTCAACATAATTAAACTGTAGGGAGATGCAAATAAAATACACAATGATATACTCTTACACTCCTATTGGAAAAGCTAAAATTAAAAAGACTGACCACACCCAGTGTCGGTAAGGATGTGGAAAAACAAGAACACTCTTCTCATAAACTGCTAGTAGGAATACAAAATAGTTCAAGCACTTTGGTAAACAGGTTAGCAGTTTCTTAAATATTTAAACCTTCCCATACTGTATAATCTAGCCATTCCAATACTAAGTATTTACCCAAGAGACATGAATACATATGCCCATATATTCATTCATGTTTAATGAACTTTATTTTTAATAGCCTCAAACTGGAAATAATTCATATGCCTCTCAGCAGGTAAATGGATGAACTGCAGCTTATCCATACAATGGAATAATATATAGCAATTACATGAATGAACTATTGATTCACTTGCCAGCATGGTTGAATCTCAAAATTATGCTAAGTAAAAAGATCCAAATAATATAAAGTACATATTGTGTGCTTCCATTTATATAAAATTCTAGAAAATGTAAGCTATTGTATTGTGGCAGAAAGCAAATCTATGGTTGCCTGGGGACCTAAGAGGAAATGAAAAAGGGAGGTATAACAAAGGGGCACAAGACAATTGTGGAGGTGATGGTTGTGTTCATTATCTTGTTCATGATGTATGCATATGTCTAAACTTATCAAACTGTATATTTTAAATATGCAATTTATCACATGTCAATTATACCTCAACAAAACTGTATACATAAAAAGTAAAATACAGCCTCCAGTAAGACAAAATGCTCAGTGATTATAATTATAAAATAACACAAGGTCAACTGGAAACTCTTAATGTCATTAACTTCAGTTTAGAATGATCAAAGAGGCATGAATCAAGTAGAATAGATAAGCACGTAATTATTTCAAGTTCAGCCTTCCCTTGATTCTCCTGTTGCACATTGCTTTATTTTCACAGCTCTTTTCAAGGTGCTGTGAATCTTGATTTCAATTTTATAAATACATGGGTATTTATAAATTTACATTTCTATAGACATAAACATTGCATTTTACAAAACTCCTGAGTTTGAAATTGGTAATTTAATAGTCTGAGATTTTCAGGTCAATACTAAATAGTCATGTATCTGAGAATGATTAAAAACTGTCATAAAATCACTGAAAACTTTTTAATTATAAGTTTTTTAGTGCCCTATAGCAACCTATTTATTCTTCCCATTGTCTTCCCTTGATAATACTTCAAGTCCATGATTCAATCTTTCAGTCAGTCATTTCTCATAGATTTTCTTACCTCAGTATCCATGACATTTCTAAAATTCATGGTCTTTTCTGAAATTATTTTCTTATAATGATCTTATGAAACAGTTTTTTTCTCTGTATATGGCATATAAATTATTATTTATGCTTTCAAGTCTGTCTTTTTTTTTTTTTTTTTTTTCAGAAAGAAAAATATCTGGTTTGGCAAGTATTTCTTATGTGGTTATAGTCTTGTACTTAGTAATAGGAGTATTGAATCCCTTCTCTTATTTCTTCATATTGATTGTATCTTACTGTCAATAGGAACTTCTATGCAGTAAATTATGTACCTAAGCTAGTATTCTTATATGTACCATGGAAGAGAGGGTCTGGCTTCCCATTGGATTATGAGTGGTACGAAGGAAGGATTGGCCCCAGAGCGATGATAATTTTAAGTGGAGAGAACCAACCCAAGAATAAATAGAATAGAAGAAACAAAGAAGAGATGAGGGAGCCATAGCCATTATTCATCATTTGAGCCATATCATAAAATTTTCTTGACAGTTAAAAGAGCCAGTGAAACACTTTTTTCCCCCCTTAAACTATTTTGTTTTCTTCCCTTAGGAAGAAAATATGGTGTGCTAGTGAATTTGCCTAATAAATGCCAAGAGACAAATCCTGAAAGGTTAAATTTAAATTTGAATTATAGACATTTTCCTTCCTGTAAAACAAAAATCATATTCAGTGTGCTGTAAGTCATTTATGTATTTAACAAATATTTACTGAATATTTACCCTACTATGTACTAAGTGGTGAGCTAGACTTTTTTTTGATAATGAACATGATTGTTGTGGTCCCTTCTCTTACAAAGCTTTTAGTCGGGTAGACTAAAAAGCCAAGCACAGAATACTATGAACTAACAATAATATTTACTATAATAGGAAGTACTCATGTTGCTATCGGTCAACATAGGAGAAGAATCCAAATTAAGTTTAGGAGTAAAGAAAGGCCATAACACCCAGGGTTAAACACAATAATATATCAAATACCAAAGGGTTAGTGATTTTGGTAGATTTAGAAGAATCTCTATGATTTAACTAATGGCATTAGAATCACAGTTTATTCATTTGTTTTTCTATTTGTTTTCTTCTGAACATCCCAAAATGAATGCTATGTTCTGACAGCAAATGTCAATCAATAACATGTCAGGTTGGATCAACTAAATGGCTTGGAACCTATATAATTTTCCTGTGATCTGCTTTAAATATTGGCAGAGTAATTTTCATTGAGATAGCCAACTTTTTGCGAGATCTCTGCATATAATAGCTCTCTACATATGGAAAGTGATTAGATTCTTTATCTAAAATTGGAAATTTTATCTAATAAAGAATTTTATAATACACATCAAAGCTGTTTGGAGTTTATAACGTTATTTTGTACAAATTTTCTCATTTGATCATTGCAGACTACCATTGACCTCGCCCCCACAAGCCTAATTTTATAAAAAAGGATAAATGGAGCACAATGAGATTGAGATTTTTTCAACTACACAGAATTGGTGAGATACAAAACTGGGATTCGAATCCAAACCCTCTGAAATTCAAACTTCATGCTTTACCTGCTGGGTTACAAACTTCATGCTTTACCTGCTGTGTAGAAGGTATCATATTTGGAATCTCAGATGAAAGTGAAAATTTTAAGATAGTGAAGTTCTCATACTGTAATTTAATGGATAAAAAAGAAAGATCAATGAAAATAAGAAGTAATATGAAGCAGATGCTACAAGGCAGTAAATGATTCATCATCATCAGTTACAGAGAAGGAATTCTATGTGTGTATGTAAGCTATAAAGCTAATTGTTGCCAGCCAATTATTGTGTAAATTGTAGACAATATTGATGAAATGGACAAATTCCTAGAAACACATGAACAATCTACACTGGCTGTAGAAGAAATAGACCTTAACAAAACAAACCCAAGTAAAGAAATTGAAATAGTCATCAAAAACCTCCTCGATATGAAAAGTCTAGGACCAGATGGCTTCACAGGTGAATTCTACCAATCATTCAAAGAAAATTTAATACCAATCTTTCTCAAACTCTTCCAAAAAATTGAACAAGAAGGAATGCTACCAAACTCATTCTATGAAGCCAACATCACCCTAATACTCAAGGTAAATAAAGATATTATGAAAAAAGAAAATTACAGACCAAGTTCTCTAACGAATAGAAATGCAAAAATCCTCAACAAAATACTTGCTAACCGAATTTAAAAAACACATTAAACATTATGATCAAATGGTACTTATACAAGGTATACAAGGGTGGTTACACATAAGAAAATCAATCATTGTACTACACCACATTGCCAAACTGAAGAAGAAAAATCACACAATCATCTCAAAAGATGCAGAAAAGGAATCTTAATGGTGAAAGATCGAAAGCTTTCCCACCGATATTGGGAATGAGACAAAGATGCCCACTCTGCCCACTATTATTCAGTATCACGCTAGAAGTTCTAGCTAGAGAAATAAAGCAAGAAAAAGAAGTAAAAGGAACTCAAATGGGAAAATAAGTAGTATAACTTTTTCTATTCGCTGATGATATGATCCTATACTGAGAAAATCTTGAAAATTCCACAAAAAATATACTAGAAATAATAGATGATTGCAGCAAAGTGGTAGGATACAAGATTAATATGCAAAAATCAATAGTATTTCTATACATTACTAATGAGCAATCTGAGGAGGAAGTCAGGAAAAAGAATTCCATTTACAATAGCAACTAAAAGAATCAAATATTTAGGAATAAACTTAACCAAGGACATAAAAGACCACCTTTCAGGAAACTATAAAATATGGCTAAAAGAAACCAAAGGTGATCTAAACAAATGAAAGGGTGTTCTGTGTTCAAGGGTTGGAAAATTAAATTATCATTAAGATGTCAATTCTACCCAAACTGATCTACAGTTTTCACTCAATCCTGATAAAATTCCAAAAGCCTTCTTTGTAGAACTGGAAAATCCAATTATCAAATTTATCTGGAAGGGTAAGGGCGCTGAAGAGCCAAAGTATTTTTAAAAATAAGAACAAAGTTTTAGGGCTTTCACTTCCAGACATTAAAGCATATTATGTAGCTACAGTGGTAAAAAACAAGCATGGAACTGGCATAAAGATAGACAGATTGATCAAAGGAATCAAATCAAGAGTTCAGAAATAGGTCCTCACAACTATGGTCAAGTGACTTTTGACAAGGCTGTCCATCCTCCTCAGCTAGGTCAGAACAGCCTATTCAACAAATGGTGCTGGGAAAACTGGATATCCATATCTAAAAGAAAGAAAGAGGACCCTTATCTCATACCTTATACAAAAATTAATTCAAAATGGATCAAGGACCTAAATATAAAAACTAGAACCATAAAGATCCTATAAGAAAATGTAGGGAAATATCTTCAAGATCTTTTGGTAGACAGCAGTTTCTTGAACCTTACACTTAAAGCATGAACAATGAAACAAAAAACAGATAAACGGGACTGCCTCAAAATTAAATACTTTTTTACTTCAATTTTGTTAAGAAGGTGAAAAGACAGCCAACTAAATGGGAAAAATTCATTGGAAAACAAATATCTGACAAGGGTTTGATTTGCATGTTATATAAAGAGAACACACAACTTAACAACAAAACAATATACAACCTAATTAAAACGTGGGTCAAAGACTTGAATAGACATTTTTCTAAATAGGAAATACAAATGGCCAAAAGTCCCAAGAAAAGATGCTCAACATCACTAGCTATTAGGGAAACACAAATCAAAACTACTATGAGATATCATTTCACACCATACAGTATGACCATTATTAAAACAAACAAACAAAAAGAAACAGATGGAAAGCAGACATGACTCAAGCAGTTGGGAGTCCATCTCCCACATGGGAGGTCCTGGGTTCAGTTCCCACTGCCTCCTAAGGAAGACGAGCAAACACAATGAGCAGATGCAATGAGCTGATGCAACAAACAGACACAATGAGCAGACAAATGAGCTAACACAGGAGCAGGAAGCAGATGTGATACATTGAACTCATTTTCAACCTAATCAATTTACAGATGAAAAACAACAACAAACCTTATGAACACACATGTACCTTTTGATAACAGCAATGCATACAAATTATTTACATTTTCAACATTTGTTAGAAAATATAGTAAGACAGGAATCTTAAAGAAATGTAAAGTTAAGTCTTACACTAAAACCCTTCAATTAAAGCTTATTGAGTATCTACAACATAAGGAGTTATTTGATATACAAAGTTTATAACATTTGCCTTTAAAGATATTACAACATAAAAATATATGGTAAAAATGCTAGTTTTATAGTTTGGTATAAGAGTATAGTAATTCATAGCAGTTACATTAAGAGCTTTGAAGAGTGCAATCACATTTGACTATGGCTAGCAAAGAAGAATTAAATAAGAACACTATTCTAAGCCTTGAAGACTAACTATTGACACATGAAGGGAACTAGATTAAGATGCAATTTTAGCACAACTGGAGGCAGACCCAAGAGTTAATACTTAACACATGGGAGCCACTGAAATGTGCTAAGGAAGCAGAAAGAATAAGACATGATGAGTGATTTGGATGTCTAAAAGGGATTAGAGATGTAAGGTAAGCAGGCCAGTTGGGAAATCATTGCACTATTTCACATACAAGCCAAAAAGTACTTGATATAAGGATACAAAGGGGTAAATATGAGAGACTTATGTTCAAGCTAGCAAGGGCAAATCAAATCCTTATGTGCCTTCATATCTGAATTCATCCTTCTCTACTTCTAAACACAGACTTAAAGGGCTCACATATATTAGGTCAGGATAACTTGGATTGATCCTTATTTTAATGTCATCTGATTTGGGACATTAATTACATGTGCAAAATCCCTATTGCCCTGTAATATAACCTAACCACAGGAGTGAAACGCATCATAGTCACAGTCCTGGGAGATTATATAGGGCATGTATACAAGGGTATGGCAGGGAGTGGGGAGGAAGTGGAAGCCTAAGCTTAGAATTCTGCAGACCATGGAGATATTTGGCTTAATTGACACAATTATATGATTTTATTCCTCTTAAATTGAAATTTTTTATATTATTGGCCACCAATGATGGAAATAGTATGTTCCAATGAAAATTTTATTGCTACATATTCAAGAGAGCACCTAAATTATATTTTATTCCTAAAGTATTTTTATTTAACATTTATAAGGCCCTTCTTTGAGATTTGAAAAAAAAAAAATCTGTTCTTTTCCTCAAATATTTTCAACCCTGGTTGATTTTTACCCCCTTATATTTAGCTGAGACTAAAAACAGATATGCTGAAAAATACATATAAAGGTGTTCTCATCTGAGAATTGTGACCTTTGAGATAGATATAAGATTGGATGAAAATCAATACTCAAGATATTTCTCTGCAAAAATATATTTTAAAGCTAAGTCATCACAAAGATATGGGTTAATATTTCAGCACATTTGACAGAAACTATATTTTCCCTTTATTCTTAATATATACAAAAAAGTAATTTTGAGCACTTATAGTATTCACAGATGTACACATCAATTCAAATAACATATTTGCAAATTGGAATAATGTGAAAGAATTTAATGTAATTATTGGAATCACACACACACACAACTGAGTGGAAGGAGATGGAGTAGGTAAGGTTAATGTAAGGTAAAAAAAGTAAAAATAGATCTACTGACCACAATGAAAAATAGAGTTCAAATAAAAGAAACTTAATGTATTTGATGACTGAAAGGCTTTCAATAATGACTCTTCAAATTACTGATTGCCATAAAAATGTAACCAAGTCCCAAAGAGTTAAAAGTACTGAGTTCATAATTTTAGTCAATTTTTCATAGACCACGCAAAAAGTTGTAATTTTTTCTCAAGCATGAATTAACCAGATTACCTGGTCAATTTTCCACTTCACTCTTGATGACTTAAAGCTTGAATGTTACCATCAAAGTAATAATACCTGAAAGAGATTCTTTAAATTAGATGTATCTTATATACTATTACGAAATTTGAATTACAGTTATTTGATCAAGTGGTCCATTTGATCAGGTGGCTAAGAGAACAGATTAAAATAAAATCCTACCATGAAATGAATTCACTTCACACATCTGATAGAAAGGTTCTTCTTTGGAACCTGTGTTTTATTGTACATTGGCATAAACTCATTGATAAATAATGGTTATTTTAACATTTGTTTAGAATTTGATGGTTTATAAATTTTTATAGTCATTATATAATTTGATCATTATACCAATCATGTGGAATAGTGATTTTATTCCCAAGTAACCCATATTTTCCAAACTCTTTTGCCATTAACTAATATAGAGACACCCAAATTCAGCAAACTCCTCAACAGAAAGTTTAAGGGAATCCCTGGGATTTACATACACAGAAACAAAGCTAGTCAGTTCACAAAATTAATCAACCATTCTTTCTCTGATAATGTCCACCCTCCAGATGCTGTCATGTTACCCAAACGTACATGGACCAGCACTGTCACGTCTGCCAAAGAACAACACAAAACTTTACAAAGTATAATTTCTTCCCCAAACACTGCATTTTGCACAGATGTGAAGCTTTGTCGTCTGACAATCTTGATGTATGAATTCTCCCTTGTAGCAGTCTGATATTGTTTATGAATTCCAAAAATAGATATTGCATTATGTTTGTAAACTGGTCTCTTCCTCTGGGCACATTTGATTGTATTGGATTCAGAGGTTTCACTTTTACTGATTAATGATTAAGGCTTTGATTGGCCACATCTGTAGGCCTTGGTGGGTGGGAACTCACAGAGAAAGCTACATGGCAGAGGAATTAGTTGGAGTTTTGGATCCTGGAGCCCGGGAAGTAAGCATACAGAGCAGCAGATACATGAAGAAAAAGAGAGGAGACACGGCAGAGGCCCCCGTAAAGAGAGACGAGCTGTTCGCCTGATAGTTTACAGCTGACTGTGTGGAGAGACTAGAGCAGCTGAGCCTGGAGAGGAATGAGCCCTGGAAGAGAGACGAGACTTATCCCAGCCTACAGGATAGAACTGTATGAACAAGCTGGGACCATGGAGCCAGGAGGAGGAAGACTGAACCCTCACAGACATCTCCTGCCATCTTGCTCCAACATGTGGCAACAGACTCTGGGTGAGAAAGTACCTCTTATGGTACCTGGACTTGTACTCTTTAAGGCCTTGTGACTGTAAGCTTCTACACCAAATAAATACCCTTTATAAAAACCAACCAATTTCTGGTATTTTGCATCAGTACCCCTTTGGCTGACTAATACATCCCTCATTGGACCAACTGGTCCCTATATCAATATGCCTTTGTCAGATAAGAAAAATATGCCAAAACATTTCTAAATTCCAGGGCAAACCACAATTCAGACCAAAGCCAGGACATGCTTTCCTCCACCTTAACTAAACTCAGTGTAAATTACAGTTGAGAAAAATGAGGTTTCCAGAGTTACACGGAGTAGGAAGCAAAGGTGGGAGTTTAACCCATGTTTTCTGTTGCCAATGCCCACATTACTTCCATCAAAAGACTTTAACTGGGGGTGGATGTGGCTCAAATGGTTGGGCGTCTGTCTCCCATATGGAGAGACCTGGGTTCGATCCCCAGGATCCCCCAGTAAAAGAAAAAAAAAAAAGACTAACTTCTTTAAATGCTAATTGTAAATAACCATACAAAATATGTATGCATTACATACACACACAGAGACCTGCTATATCTCTTCATTTCTTTATAAAGTATAAAACTTACATTAATTAGAACCTAACCAAACTTGAGTTTTCTTTCCTTTCACTCTCACAATGATTACCACATCATTCTAGTTTCCTATAGAATATCCTTAACAAAAATGAATTGTTGAATTGGCCTTATTCCCATGCATGAAAGATTATAATCTATCTTTCATAAATGCTTATAACTAAATTGTTTGAAGAGTATTTTTTTTACCTTACCCTTGGAGATTAGTGCTGATTCATCCATATATTCTAACAATAGTTGATAGTGATAATTTTGTGGTACTACAAATTGTAATATAGATTAAATTATATATCAGACTATATGATTATTAACCTATTTGTTACATATATGCAGTCATTTAAATCAAAGCTTTTAGATGGAAAATATGCAATTTATTGTATAAGAGAGAAAATGGTTTATTCTGCAGTTTAGAAATAACACATTTTACAATTATTTTCAATGATGAAGTATAAATGAAAAGATCATTCTAGTTAGCCTTTGTAAATAAAGTATCTAATTAATTTGAACTCATTTTCCCCCAAGGATTCTGTAAATCAGATTTTATTTTGTTTAAAATATTTGTTCCTTCTTTTAAATCCAATGCATTTTTCCAAAGAAAGAAAGTTTGACTCTTTTCATTAACAGAGGATAAAATAGTGTTATTCTGTTGCATGATAAATATAAATAAAGTTTTGGGCAAATAGCTATGCCTTTCCTCTTGACTATTTTGGAATATATTTTGTAACATAAGCAAAGAGCTGAGAAGTAAGTGTTTTTTGTTTGTTCGTTTGTTTGTTTCTTTAGAAGGGATTCAACCCAGGACCTTGTACATGGGAAGCAGGTGCTCAGCCATTGGGCTACATCCTCTCCTCAAGAAGTAAGTGTTTCTTCACAGACCTTGTGCAGAAAAGGGTTAACTCAGCAGGCCTGGCTGCTCAAATCCTGTGCATTCCCAAAAAAAAGGCTGTCTTCAGGACTGTCTTGGTTGGCACCTGGGAGAGAAGCTCTGAGTCTTTGGAATGTTCTGCCTGATAAAGGTGCTTTTGTATGCCTGAGTTCTTGGGCCACACCTTGCCAAGTTGATCAGATAGTTCATGCTAACAGTGTGATTTATGGTAACACCTGTTACAGGACTGTGTGTCTTGGGTCTAAATATCAGAGGTCAGTCAGGCAGGCACTGAATGCCTACATAACATCCCCGTTAAATCCCTGGACACCAAGGCTCAGGTGAAAATCCCTTGTTAACAACATTCATTGTCACACGTCAGTGTTGGGACCCCGGTCCTCCCATATGGTAGACAGATGCCTAATCATTTGAGCCACATCCGCTTCACTCTTTTGTTAATTTTAACTCACAAATTTACTACACTGTAATAAACCATCACCATGAGTATTCTGAGTTCTGAGTCTTTCTAGTGAATCACTGGGTTTGAGGGTGGTCATGGAACTCCTGACATAGGCCAACTCAAGTGAGTAATTAATTAATTAAAAGCCAAGGGAGTGTGTCGGCCCCTGGCACGACCCTCTCCGTCTGGCCTGCTGCTCACCCGTGTCTGCACCACGCTCGGACATGACGGCAAGTACACAGACTGAGTGCTGAAGAGAGGGACAATGGCTGCCAAACCGTGGAACGAACTGGAAGGCCGTGACGTCATCCTCAAGCAGTTCCATTTCAAAGACTTCAATAGGGCGTTTGGGTTCATGACAAGAGTGGCCCTGCAGCCCTGAAACCGGACCATCATCCTAAGTGGTCCAACATGTACAACAAGGGCCACATCTCCCTGAGCACTCGTGAGTGTGCAGGTCTTTCAGGATGGGATACAGTGGCCAGTTCATCCAACAAGTAGCAGTGTCCATGACATGGGCTCCATTCTTCCTTGTTTAATTCCTCAGGGATAGGGGGTGACAGAACAGGTATCCAGGGAGGGAACCAAGGAGACCTTGCTGCAAGTCAAAATTCCAAGTCAACTCTGTTGCCTCTGTTTGGGGGTGTGTTCTTGCTGTGGAAAGAAGTGATGACTCTTTCACTGCTAACACCAGGATCAGAGACCTTTCCCCCACACCATTCCCCTTGTCCTTGGGGCTCTGTTATGTGTACACTCATTTGAATAAGCGTTTCCATTTCTTTGCAACCTTCCAGCAACAGTTATTTCTTTCCCAACTGTATTCTGCTCCCTTCCTAATTCACTTCCCAAGAAGCTGTGATAGAAGGTGAAACAAAGTCCTGTCTTAGAAACCTGAATAAAGTGATGAAAGCACAATGTGCTTTTGTGTCTCAAATAAAACTCTTGTATTTCTCAAAAAAAAGGCCAGAAGACACCAAGTACCATATGCTGATTATTATTACAATTTTAAAAGTACAGGAGGTGAAAATCTATGAAAAAATTAAAATTACCTTGATCCTATCAATTTAACCCATACTATCTTTGCATCTTTATTTAAGAAATGCTTTTAAAATGCTGCTTAAAAAAATGCTTACAGAGTACTTGCTATTCTTCAGATTTTTACAGATATTAACTAATTTAAACCTCAAAACAATCCTATGAGATTGATTCTATCAATGTACCCATGAGGAAATTAAGGTACAGAATGGTTAAATAACGTTCCTTACATCACACAGTAACTTATAACTGAACTGAAGCAGTTCAGCTTCAGAAACAATTCATTAACTACCATTCTAAGTATCATAGGCTGGTTCCCTTCAGTCTTTTCTATCTCTGTCAGGTTCCTTGAGTATAGTAAGAAATTACACGAGAGATTTTGTTGAAAATAATCATGGGTACAATTGTGTGTATAGGTGCGTGTGTTTATATGCATATGCATATGCATGCAAATATGAATGGATGGATATGTGTGTATGAATATGTACATAGGTGTACATTTTGTTTGTATTTATATTTATATATTTTAAGTAATGGTATAACAGCCTGTCCTTCAATCTAAGAATCAGGAAATCTAAGTAAGGCACAAATAAACCTGGTTTTATTTACTGTATTAAAATGATGATTTTTAAATGCTGCTACAGTGTGACATTTTTTCTTTTTTCTTTTCTCATACATTTTGCTCTAGGCAGACCAAAGAGAAGAGGAAGAAGACAGAATCTTAATAATAATTCAGTTTATAGAACTATATAAAACTATGTTCTTTTTTGAAAATCCTCCCTTCCTATGAATGAAATTACCATGTAGTCTCCACAAAAGTCTTGATTGTCAAATAGCACAAAAAGATCAAGCATGGAATGAATTGAATTGGAAGATGAATTACCCTAATACTATCCTTCAATATCTAAGTTCCCAAGCTTTACAAAAAGATTTGCCTGTGATATTTCATTTTTGAAAGGCACTAACTTCCCCCAAGGGCTTTATATTAGTATTTTATACAATCTAGTAAATATATATTGCATTTGAGAATAGCTCTAGGACACGACTGCAATAAGACATCGATAATCTTAAAAATTATATATGAGCAAAGGGATACCACATGAAGTGGATTAATATAGTAAGTGTCTAAATGGAAAAAAACTTGTCAACCAATTTTAGGTCATTAATGAGATCAAGAATCCGACTTCAGAAATAAAGCAGTGATTTTAAGCCAAGGGTAGCTAGATTTTTTACCCTTGCCACTGTGTCATTTTGTAGAATACATGTCTGCTGTAGGAAAAAAAAAAAAAAATCACTAGATCACAGAACACCTAGCAGAGTTGTTTTCTTTATTTTGCTGAAAACAATTGTGTTTATTGTAAGAATGCTAGCAGACCTGCTAGGCCTATGTTCAACACAAGCAAGCAAAGTTCTTAAAAATATTAGTTCTCAGTTTCATTATAAAAACAAGATAATTTGAGCAAAAGTAAACTTGTAATTTTGCATGTAACGAAATCTAATCTTTTACATGACTTAATATTGAAAATAAGCACTACTAATTTTTTCTTTAATTTTATGCTTTTAAAATAGAAATCATTTTATGTAGCAAGGATGTTGTTTTAGTTTTCTAGGCTGTTCCAACAAATAAAATGAAATGAGTCAGATTTAACAATGGGAATTTATTTGCTCACAATTTGAGGCTGGGAAAAAGTCCAAATCAAAGTGTCATCAAGATAATGCTTTCTTCCCAAAGATGGTGGCGTTCTGGGGCTGGCTGCCAGAGATTCTTGGTCCTTAGCTTGTCACATGGTAAGGCATATGGCAGCATCTCCTGCCACCCCCCTTCTCTTCTGGGTTCTGATGATGTTCAGCTTCTTGTTTCCTGTAGCTTTCTATCTCTGTCTGAATGTCACCCAACTTACAAAAGAACTCCAGTAATAGGACTAAGCCCCATTCTGAATGAGGTGGGCCACAATTCTTAACTGAAGTAACCTCATTAAAACGTCCTGCTTACAGTGGGTTCACACCCACAGGAATGGATTAAATTTAAGAACATGATTTTCTGGGGTACACACAGCTTCAAATCATCAAACACCACCCTCTGGACCACAAAAAGACATATTCTTTCTATATTCAAATGCTTTCATCCCATCACAATATACCAAAAGCCTTAAGTAATTTCAGAAACAATGCTTAGTACAAAGTCTCATCAAAATCAGTTATGTATGTGGTCTGTCCTGGTACATAATTCCCTTCCATCTGTAGACCTCTGAAAGCTAAAGAACAAGTTATCTGCTCTGATATACAATGGAGGGATAGGCATAGGATATCTCTCTCCTTTCCCATAGAGAGAAATTGGAAAGAATATAGGAATCTCCCAAACAATTCTGAAACCCAGCATGGCATAATCCATTAGATTTCAAGGTCTAAGAATTATCTATAAATTGATGTTTTGTCCTCCAGGCCTCATCAAGCAGCAGCACCCCTTCCAAGTGCTTGCACAGTAGCCATGATCTCCCAAACACTGGAATGAATGTTCTACCCTCTCCAAGCACAGAGATGGCAGCCAGGCTCTCAGAGAGCACTGGTTCACAGGCTATACCTTCTCTGAATGCTGAGATTCAGCCAGACTCCTTCTATCCACAGGCACAGGTCCCACCCTCTCTAAGCAGTGGGGTGGCAGCCAGAATCTCCACAATCCCTGGGGCATAGGCTCTACCCTCTGAAGGACTGAAACGGGTGAAAGGTTTGCCCTCTCCAAGCTCTGGGGCAGAATAGCATGATCCTCACACGTGGGTGGGCCTGCTCTCTTGGACCAAGGAGATCTCTTTGTTCCAGACCTCGGCTTCCATGATTCTGCCCTTGAAGCCCCTCTTCCTTCAATTTGTCCCTTTTCTGTCCTTTTTAGTCCAGGATGAGAGTGGTGCCACTCTGTTTTAGTTTTCCACAGGCTGCCAATTCAAAACATCAGAAATGGGTTGGCTTTAATAAACAATTCTTACAATTCTGAGGCTGTGGAAATGTCCAAATAAAGGCATCATCAGAGCTGCTGTCTCATCAAAGACTACCTGCTGGTGATTCTGGATTCCTGCCACATGGAAAGACAAAATGTTGACCAGACAAAATGTTGACTGGTCTCAGCCTTCTCCTTCAGGTGCCCTTCCTTACCAAGCTGTGGCCCATCAGGTATATGGCTTGTCCCTCCCCTTTCCTCTGGGTCTTGCTGCTCAGCTTCCACTACTCTGCTGATTTCAGCCTCTGTCCCCTCTCTTAGCATCTTGGGGTTTCTCTCTCTCTCTCAGCTGCAGGTGGTCCTGGAGTAAAATGGCAGCTCTCTTTCTCTGTGTGTCTCTGCATGGTTCTCCCATTTAAAATGGACTCCAGCAAGGGGGTCAAGACCCACTCAGGGTCACACCTCACTCCAATAAAAGGCCTGCAACTGATTTCAGTCCAATCAAAGAGTCCTATACCCACAGGAATGGGCCAATTTAAGAACATAATTTTCTGGGATCCACATAAAAGACTCAAACCAACACACACTCATACAAATGCTGCAAAAAACTTGGTTTTGCATGTAGATCACAGGGATCCAATCAATTTGACTGAAAGACTTTCCATAAATCCTACCTGGATAACTGTATTTCAAATCCTGACTTCCACAGAAATTTCTAACTGGTTCCATGTTCAGTTAAACCCTCACATGGAGCATTACTCTGTGAGGACTCACTTTATTAAAGTTCCAAATTTTTCCCAGGTGTTCAGTTCTCAGCTTATCACTTGCCTCCCATATTTTACTATAAGCTTCAAGGAGAAATCTGACTGCACTTTTCACATTTAGTTTGGAAATCTCCTCAGCTTAATATCCAAGTGCATAACTTTCAAGTTACGGCTTCCATCCAACATCAGAACTCAATTTCCCCAAGTTCTTTGCC
Source organism: Tolypeutes matacus (assembly GCA_026826555.1). NCBI lineage: Eukaryota > Metazoa > Chordata > Mammalia > Cingulata > Chlamyphoridae > Tolypeutes > Tolypeutes matacus. The sequence goes on along the minus strand of JAKSZT010053779.1, from coordinate 7,020,040 downwards.
ACTTTAAAACAAGGATCACATTTCCTTCTGGCCCCTAACAACACATTCATCATTTCCTAAAGGTCTCATCAGAAGTATCTTCAGCAACCATATTTCTACCAATAGTCTCTTCAAACAATCTAGGCCTTTCTATCAAGAACCTCATAATTCTTTCAGCCTCTACCCATTACCCAATTCCAAAGGCTTTTCTACATTTTTGGTATTTGCAATAGCAGCACCCCATTCTCCTGGTCCCCAAATTTTGTTTAGTTTCCTAGGCCGCTTCAGCAAATACCACACAAAGGGTTGGCTTAAGCAATGGAAATTTATTTGCTTATGATTTGATGCTGGGAAAAATCCAAATCAAGGTGTCATCAAGACAATACTTTCTTCCCGAAGCCTGTGGCATTCTGGGGCTGGCTGCTGGCAATTTTTGGTCCTTAGCTTGTCCTATGATAAGGCATATGGCAGCATTTCCTGGCCTCTTCTTTCTCTTCTGAGTTCTATTGTTGTTCAGCTTCCTGCTTTCTGTGGCTTTCTCTCTCTGTCTGTTTGAATTTCACTCCACTTATAAAAGACTCAAGTAATAGGATTATGACACATCCTGAAAAAGGTGGGCTACACCTTTACTGAAGTAACTCATCAGAAGTTCTTATTTACAATTGGTTCACACCCATAGGAATAGATTAAATTTAAGAACATGTTTTTCTGGAGTGCATACAGCTTCAAACCACCACAGATTTTATCTATTTTTTTTTTTCAATTAAAATTAAAAATCTAGTCAATTAGCTTTCCATTTAGTATAGGAGCAATTACAGACAACATGATATTTATAACCTCTGTAAGCACTAAAAAGTATTCAGAGAAAACAAAAAAATGCTTCTTACAAAAATTAAGATGATGCCTTGAAAAAAGAAATGCTTGAAGAAACACAAGGAGCTCTTGAAAATGTTATACTCCAAACTTTTAAAAATGAATAAAAATATTAAAGATTAAGTCAAGCAAATCTACTAGACACTAAACAAAGTGAAAACCAGTAAGAAAAAGGCAGGAAAAAAAGAGACTAAGGTTTATCATCCCATGGACTAGATACAAAGAAGAGGGGAAAAGGTAGATGTAAATTATCTGAGAAATAATACAACAAAATTTCTCAGACCTCAAACAACAACAACAAAAACAGTATCTCCAGAATGAAAGGACTTAGCACATATGTCCAATATGTTGAATGAAAAGGATCCATAAGCAAAGCTTCCAGAGAGTGGGGAATAGAGGTAGAAGATCCTAAACAAAGGAAAAGGAATCAGAAAGGCATCAAGCTTGTTGACAATAATGGCCTCAAAATACTCAAGAAATATGTTTTCAATCTGTAATTACATATCTGCCAAACTATTGATCAAATGTGAAAGTAGGATGAAGAAATTTTCAAACACTCATGTATTAACATTATAAAATGTATAAAAAGCAAAGAATCTAAGGATATGGCACATTTGTATTATTTTCTAAGGTAAAAGAGAGGAAAATGATTAGATGCAAAAATTCTTGTATAGCAATGAGGGTGCAGTTGAAGTTGAGATCATGTATTTTTAAGAGTGATGTAATTCCACAAGGCCTTAGTGTGTCTGGAGCATCACTGACAACTGGAATGTGACAGAAGTTAAAGGAATAAGCAAAAGTAGGAGAGAAATAGATAATAAAGGCAAAAGGGAGAAAATAGTGTAATCAAGGAACTCTCATTCTAGATATAAAAATATCTCTCAAGACTATATTGAATATTTTCAGCTACATTCTTATATTTCTGTTTGACATAGGAGAAAATCACTCAAACATCACAAATTTGTGAAGTTAGGAGATGTAGATTATTATATCACAATTTAGTTATGTAACTGTAGTTCGGGGAGAATGATTTGGTTATATTTATATCCATGAAAGCACAAAGATGATAATATTCTATTTTATTAAAAGATGTTTTACCATTGCCAAAGGGCTGCCAATGCAAAGTACCAGAAATCTGTTGGCTTTATAAAGTGTATTTATTTGGGGTAAAAGTTTATAGTTACAAGGCCATAAAAAGTCCAACTCAAGGTTGCTTTCTCACCAAAATCAGTTGCCACATGTTGAAGCAAGATGGTCACCAATCTCTGGCTGGTCTCTGCCTTCTCCTCTGGGCTTCCTTTCCCTCTTAAGCCTCCGCTGCTCTGCTTCTTCCCGATTTCAGCTGCAGGATGGCATAGAGCTTCCTGTATCAGTCTTGGCTCTCTTCTCAATCTCAGCTGTAAACTATCAGGCAAAATGACTCATCTTTCCCTAGGGCTTCAGCAGTTTGAGTCTTCTTTCTGTCACATGTCCAGATCAAAAAGAAAGAGCCCTTTCTTCCGGTGTGTCTATCTGTTTGTGTGCATGTGGGTTAATATCAGATCACCAAGGGGGCAGGGACTCAACCAAAATCATGCCTTACTGATGTGGTGGAATCAAAAAGCCCTCAAAGCAATCTTAACAGGCAATCTAATCAAAGTCCCTCAGCTGATTTTAATATAATCAAAGGGTAGCACACCCAGAGAAATAGATTAGTTTACAAACATTATCTTTCTTTCTTGGTGTTGACAAATAATCTCAAATTGACACAACCATCATTGTATTATTCATCAATTGTATTTATGTGTTTATAATTCCAAAACATTTACAAAGCAACATTTCTGTGTCAGGCATTGTGCTAAACTCTGGTAAACAATAGTGAAAAAAATAGGTACTGCTGTGCTCATAAAGCTTATGTCCTCTTATAATATTGGTAAGAAAATCAATTTATTTTTCCAATTCATATGGTTTTACAGTTACCAAGATTTATAGTTTATAATGTAGAGGTAGAATTAATTTTCCAGCTTATAATTTTATATATTCATTGTAAAATTCATTAAAATTTAGAGATAGTATTTCATGAAGATTAACTCTCTGATAGTAAATATATTTGAAAAGCCACCATAAATAAGCTAAGTAACTGTAGTGTAGATTTTAAGCAAAAATATTATTTAATCAGAAAAACTATGCAATTTGAATATAGGAATACTGACAAAATGTTAGCTTAAATTTTGCTCAGGTAAAATTTCATTTTTGCTTTGGTGAAACAAAAAAGGGCATATCCTTCATTTACTCTATAGTCTGACTTGCAGTCAGCAAAATAAGATGCTTATAAAGAAGACTTTTAAATGAGGCAATTTCCAAGTGATTCTTGAAAACAAGCTATAATGGAATAAAATTTGGTGTTTTTATTATTAAGAATTGATAGGTTTTAAATATATTTTATTCCCTAATATATAAAAGCAGGTGCATTATTTGTAGTTTTGTTTACTACGGATACATGAATAATTTAGATTTTTAGCACATACAACTATAGTAAAATAAATATTAATAGAACAACACTTAAACTGCAAAATGCCAAAACTGGTGACCAAATTTTACAAAAGGTAAAATTTCAGAGAAAAAGGGACATGAAATTCAAAGACAATATTTGTTTTTAGAGTTCCAAGAACAACTGTAGTTTAAATATTACAAGAACTTCTCAGCCTTAGATATAGAGTAAATGTATATGTACTCTAATAATGATCCCTTCCTATTTAAAATAAATGTTTAGCTTTTGCTTCTTTAAAAAAAAAATTGTCTTAAATAACTTTTCTCTTCTATTTTGCTAGTATTTGAGGTATATAACAAATTTTAAAACCTTGAACTCACAACAAAAAAAATGTGTTTCTTTTTGTGTTTTCCCTCTAATTTTTAATTCTGTTTAACATGTGGAATGTTTAGAATTTGTGTGTGTGTGTGTGTGTGTGGATTGTGTGGGGGTTTGAAACTGTATATACCCAGAAAATCATGTTGTTAAAATTAACCCATTTCTGTAGGTGCAAACCTATTTTAAGTCAGATCTTTTGAATGGTTACTTCAGTTAAGGAGTGGCCCAGGCTGGGCCTTAATCTTCTTACTGGAATCCTTTATAAACAGGATGAATACAGAGAAAAAGAAAGTCATGGAAGCAAGAAGCTGAAATCAATGAAAACTGGAAGAGAAGGAAAAGACCACCAGTTGCTGCCAAGTACCTTGCCATGTGGCAGAGGAGTCAAGGATAGCCAGCAGTTGGTCTTCAGGAAGAAAGCATTTTCTTGACATTCTCAGTGCTTCAAAACTGTAAGTTTGTAAGGTAATAAATTCCCATTGTTGAAAGCCAACCCATTTCATGGTATATTGCTTTCAGCAGCCTAGCAAAAAAATATTAACTGTATATTACCTTGTAAAAATCCATCACAATGAGTTCTTGAAATAAGGATCCGCTGTTTATATAAATGTGATAAAATCATAAATGAGAACAAAATCAGTGAGAACATATTTATATTAACATGACATATTAGTATTAAATGATTAAAGCAACTGATAAATTCCTGATATATATAAATTCACCTACCATTTGATTTAAAGTAAAGCCTCATTTGATTTTTCTTAAGGCCTTTCATAAAACCAGGAATAACTTTTAAAAACAATGAATAAATCAGATTAACAATATTTTCAGTCTTTATCTAAATAAAGCTATAGTAATAAAGAATTACCCCATAAAAATATCTGATATTTAGATAAAGTAGCTAGAAATTTAGATGATGATGATGGTTCAAGGTAAAGGTGTTAAATAGTGTTTAAGATGATATGAGAATGGAATTTCAAATAAGGGATAATAATAGTCTATTATTTCCCCCCTATACATCTTCCTCTCTCCCACAGAAGATGCAAAATATAGGCAGTCTCTGACAATGGATATTTTGAAAATCACCCAATTATGTTGTATCCAAATATTTACTATCCTAGGGTACATTATTACAGGCTTTTACTGTGACAGTAAGAGAAACTGTTGCCAGCAGACAACCTTCAGCTGTCATCAGCCTTTTTCAGAAATCAGCTGAGAAGAGTTCTCCCAGGGCCACCAGATCCAATAACTGGTCAATGCTAGGGGCCCCAATCTACTCACTCCAACTTGGGTCACCCCAGACTCAGATCTCCCCCTGGTGTCTGCCAAGGTCTTTGTTGAAACTTCACTGAAGCTCAACTTCTCCCTCTGCCAATCCTACCTTTTTCCCTTCCGTTCCATAGACTGTGATCCTCAAATCACTGCTATGTGCTATTGACTATGTTGAGAAACAGAGCTGTCAAAATGTTGTTAAGGTAAGGAGTAACTAATAAAAGGGGAAGAGCTAAAATTGTATAGCATTTGGTTTAATTTCATATCTAAAAATGTTCAACTGCCTAAAAATAGGAATATAGAAATCAGTTTTATATGGTGTTTATATAGGCTTGAAGCTCAGAATTCAGTGTGGAATCAGAGGAAAAGGAGGGTAATGTACCCAGGCATACAGGGATTGGAATCCTGCTTGGCAATTTAGTACTTTGTGGCACCAAGTAGCATATAAAATCTTTTAGAGTAGAGCTTGAAAACTGGCTACTCTTGAGCTAAGTTTCATTTTGCTTCACCCACAGTGGAGTTAAAATGATTTAATTGGGGGTGGCCAAGATGGCGTTAGTGTAGGAGGGTGCACACTGCCAGCTCCCAGAGCAAGGCGGATTGGGGACGGGGTCCTGCCCAGGGGTCTGTGCTGTGCACGCATGGAGTGAGAGGCTTGGGACATCTATCTGCGCGGATCGGCGGCGTGGACCGAACGGTGGAGATTCGTGAGTTTTGAGGCTGCCGGTGGAGGTTGGCACAGTCGGCTGAGCCCCGCGGTTAGGGGAAAAGAAAATAAAACGGCCATTTGGAGCCATGGGCGGGGCGCAAAAGTTTTATTTTCTGGGGATCTGGCTGCCTGGCGCCCCTTGGAACTTGTGTGTATAGAGCAAACGAGCTAATCAGCACCCAGTGAACCAGAGGGGGGATTTTGATCGGGCAACGCAGCTGATTTCCCTAGCCACCCAGGGATAAGACCCGGGCCGCTGCGGAGCCAGGAGGAAGGGACACTTCCCAAAAAAGGGAGGGTTCGGTTGGAAGACAGGGAAGGGTATTTTAAATTTTTAGACATAGATCTGGCTGCCTGCAACGCCCCATAGCTTTGGGGAGCAGATAAGCCGACCTGAAGCAGCATTAGGCTGGGAGCAGACGCGAATCTGCACTCAAACTGATTTACTGAGCACCCGGTGACACTGGAGCGCGGCGCCAGAAGGGGCGGAATGCGCCGTCTTTAGCACTCCTCACTGACTAACATCAGAGCTTCAGATAACCTGGGGAGTCCGGAAAGTGGGACGTGCTTGATTAATTTCCACGGGCCCAGCTAGGGTCCCTTCCGTAAGGGGGTTGGTCTAGAGGAGGAATTATTTTGGGTCCCGCATTTGGCTAATAAATAAATAAATAAATAAATAAATAAATAAATAAATAAAAGTGAGGACACCTCAACAAATGAAAAATAAATTCTTTTTAATTTAGTTTAATAGCTAAAAGCTGCTTCAGGACCTGCATATAGAACCCTGTGGGGAAATTCACTGATAAACATAAGTAGGCAGGAAGGATCCACGTGGACCCTAGGGGAATCATTGACCCCCCTTAGCTCTGTTTGACTGCTTGCCTGTGTGGATCTTTGGTTTCTCTCTGTTACTTTCTGGTCTATTGCTATTATTCCCGTTTTCCTCCCCCCTTCCTTTTTCCTTCTATTTTTTTTTTTTTTTTTTAAATAGGTGCTGCCAGCTGGTCGCTTATTTGCTGGGCTTCTTATTCAGTAATTTCCCACTCGCTGTATATATTGATTCTGTATTACAAACTATTGCTTATCCTTCCTGCATCTTTCTGCCTTCTGTTTTCTGTTGTGGCTCTTAGAGACAACATTTTTTCATAGGCCCACAACTTAAGGGTGTCAATTTCTATCCCAACTATTTTGTTTTCTTCTTCTTCTTTTTTCTTTTTTTTTATTAGTATTAACTTTTTCCTTTCAGACCTTTCTCTACTATTTCTCTCCCTCCTCATAATTCTAGCCTTCTAAATCACTATATATATATATATATATATTCCTCCATTTGTTTCCCAGTCCATTGTAGGAACTCCATATTTTTTCCTAGTACTCTACACTGCCTACTCAAGTTAAATATTCATCTCATTAAGTCTCATTTTGCCCCTCTTCTAACTTTTATCAATATTTCTATTATCCTTCTGCCTTCCTTACATCTTTTGATTCCTCTGGCCCTAACCTTTTGCCTTCAAGGGAACATAGAAAGAAGCAAGGAAATAAAATAAGAAGAAAAACTGCCAAAGAGAAAACTTAACTCACATGCAGAACCAACAGCTAAATAAAATTCTAGAGCATAGAGAAAAGCTAATCAACTGAACAAACCCATCAAGATAATATGATGACCAGAGGGCAACAGAAAAATACAAATGACTCTGAGAAACTGGAAAACATGGACCAGTCCAGTGCACAAAATAAAAACCAGGAAGCAATGCAGTACATCGAACAACTAATCAAAGCTATCCAAACAAATATCATGGACCAACTTAAAGAACTGAAGGAAGAGATTAAGGATATAAAGAAGACACTGGGAGAACATACTGAAGAATTAGCTAACACACCTAAAAAGGTAATGGATATGATGGCGAACAAAGACACAAGTCAAGAAATGAAAAAGACGCTGGACTCACATGGCAGCAGAATTGAACAGGCAGAGGAAAGAATTAGTGATATGGAAGACAATACAGTTGAAATCAAAGAGATTGTAGAAAAGATAGACAAAAAGATAGAAAAAATCCAATATGGTCTCAGGGAATTAACCGATAATGCAAGACGCACAAACATACGCATTATGGGCATCCCAGAAGGAGAAGAGAAGGGAAAGGGAACAGAAGGAGTGTTGAAGGAAGTTATGGCTGAAAACTTCCCAACTCTATTGATAGATATGGATGTGCAGATCTAGGAAGCACAGTGCATCCCAAATAGTATAAATCCCAACAGGCCAACTGCAAGACATATACTTGTCAAATTGTCCAATGCTCAAGACAAAGAGAAAATACTCAAAGCAGCAAGAGAAAAGAGAACCATCACATACAAGGGAAGCACAATAAGATTAAGTGCTGATTTCTCAGCTAAAACCATGGAGGCAAGAAGACAGTGGCACGACATAGTCAAAACACTAAAAGAAAAAAACTTCCAGCCACGAATTCTCTATCCAGCAAAATTGGCATTCAAAAATGATGGAGAGTTCAAAATATTCACAGATAAACAGCAATTAAGAGAGTATGTCAAGAAGAAACCAGCACTTCAAGAAATACTAAAGGAATCTCTACAAGTTGAAAGGAAAAAACAAAGGAGAGAGAGTTGGAGGAGAGTTTAAAAGCAACTGAAAACTCAAAAAGAGAAACAAAACAACATATGACATACATTAACGCAAAGAAAAAATGACTGAAGTAAGAAATTCGTTAGGAGTAATAACACTGAATGTTAATGGATTAAATTCACCAATCAAAAGACACAGACTGGCAGAATGGATAAGAAAATATGATCCATCTATATGCTGTCTACAAGAAACCCACCTTCGGCCCAGGGATTCAAGGAGGCTGAAAGTGAATGGCTGGAAAACCATTTTACAAGCTAACAATAGCCAAAAAAGGGCAGGAGTAGCTATTCTAATATCAGACAAAATAGACTTTAAATGCAAAACTATTGTAAGAGACAAAGATGGACACTACATATTAGTAAAAGGAGTAATCTCTCAAGAAGAGAGAACAATCATCAACATTTACACACCTAATCGAGGTGCCTCAAAATACGTGCGGCAAACTCTGGAAAAACTAAGAGGAGAAATAAATTCCTCTACAATTATAGCAGGGGACTTCAACACACCACTATCATCATTAGACAGAACATCTAGGCAGAGAATTAATAAAGAAACTAAGGCACCCAACAATACATTAGAAGATTTGGACTTAATAGACATATACAGAACACTACACCCAAATACAGTGGGATTTACATTCTTCTCCAGTGCACATGGAACATACTCCAAAATAGACCACATGCTAGGCCACAAAACAACACTCAATGAATTCAGAAAGATTGAGATTATACAAAGTAATTTCTCTGACCACAATGGAATGAAGTTGGAAATCAATAAGGGCCAGAGAAACAGGTTAGGCACAAGGATATGGAAGTTAAACAACACACTCTTAAACAAACAGTGGGTCAAAGAGGAAATTTCAAAAGAAATCAGTAACTACCTTGAAACTAATGAAAACAACAACACAACATATCAAAACCTATGGGATGCAGCGAAAGCAGTCCTGAGAGGGAAGTTCATAGCCATAAATTCATATATTAAAAAAGAAGAAAGAGCTAAAATTGAAGACCTAACTGCACACTTGGAGGAATTGGAAAAACAACAACAAACTAAACCTAAAGGAAGTAGAAAACAGGAAATAACCAAGATTAGAGCAGAACTAAATGAAATAGAGAATAAGAAAGCACTGGAAACAATAAACAAAACCAAAAGCTGGTTCTTCGAGAATATCAACAAAATTGACAAACCCTTAGCCAGACTAACAAAGAAAAAGAGAGAACAGATGCAAATACATAAAATAAGGAATGAGCAAGGTGATATCACTACTGACCCCACAGAAATAAAGAGTATCATAAGAGGATACTTTGAAAAATTATATGCCAACAAGAATGACAATTTAGAGGAAATGGACAAGTTTCTAGAAACCCACAAACAGCCGACATTGATGAAAGAAGAAATAGATGAACTCAACAGCCCAATTACAGGTAAAGAGATAGACTCAGTCATTAAAAACCTCCCAACTAAGAAGAGTCCAGGACCAGATGGCTTCACAGCTGAATTCTACCAAACATTCCGGAAAGAGCTAACACCAATTCTACTTAAGCTCTTCCAAAAAATAGAAGTAGAAGGAATA
>JAKSZT010053779.1:6841058-7005148 GCA_026826555.1 Tolypeutes matacus | reverse complement strand
ATGAGTTCAAGTGGCTAAGAGACATCAAAGAGAGTTGGGAGGTCATCCCAGATGTAACTCTTATGCACACCTCAGTAGGAGCTCATAGAACATCTAAGTGCCTATCACCCCACTCAGTGGGGTTCCTGAGAGCTCCGGAGACACCCTGGTCCTATATAAGGGGGGATAGCCCCAGAGACTGATGCCTTATCAGTGGGTTCTATTTTGGAATCTGTGCTCCTGAGAGTGACAGAATTAGACTCAAATAAGTCCTCTCTGCACATGGTTCACCAGTCCCTTCTATTCAAACCTATATGTGATGCTGGAGTTTTTAGGTATACTTCCAGAGACTGGAGCCTTCCGCCTACCTATGTGCCAGGTGTGCATGAAATCTAGGTGGAGCTGCAACTCCTACCCTACAGCTCAATGGACTCATCCAAGTCACCTGGTGAGGAGACAACGATGGGAAATGGCCATCCCAGGGAATGGAGAGGGCCTGCATCTGCAGGCAGGATCATCCCACCCACCATATCCATGGGATATAAGCCCTCTCTCACTTGGAGTTGGAGTGGACATCGCCATCCCAGTCCCCTCAGGATTGGGGGAAGAACTATGGACTAGAGTTGACTTGATCGTATTCTCTTGTTCACATATGGTGAGTCTAGCAATGCAAGAAATTATAACAATGAGGTGGAGCCAGTGGCCACTTGACACTTTTGGGGTAGGGAGGGGACGAGCAGTTGAAATACAGTGGCTTCTTTGGGAGTTGGAGGTTGTCCTGAGTACTGTTGTGGCAACGGATGTAGGCCATTTTAAATCAGCACACACCACTCAGAACTGAGTGGGAGAGAGTGTGGTCTACAGTGTGAACTGTGGTCTATGGTTGGTGGCAAGGCTCCAGGATGTGTAAGTTCATTGAGGTTGGTGGGCCACACTGTGGGAGATGTTTGTGTGGGATGTGGTGGGAGGTGTGGGAGGTGGGCAACATGGGAATCCCCGTGGGTTCCGTGTAATATTTTGGGTAATCTAAGCACCTCTTAAAATATATGTATATATATATATAAATAACATTTTTGTAAGCAAATACAAAAATATATATATATATCTGGTTCTTTTGGTGGCAACCTGACTATTCTAATTTCTATGCTATAAAAAGGAGCATGCTGATACCATGTGGTAGCAAATACTCTGAATTGCTGGCAAAATTTTTCTGAAATAACCATTGGGCTCTAGAAGATGTTCTTTCTCAAATCAAGCTTGTTTCAGTGAAAGAAAAAAAAAATAGAAGCTACAACATTCTGTGAATCATCCTTTATTTGTTACCTAATAGCAAAGTGAATCCTATATTTCTGTTGTTTTAAATAATACAATCAGAAATATTCTTGAGAATAAATATTTGCAGCAATGAAAATATTTCAAAATCAAATTTTTAAATTTATATTTTTAAATATATCCAAATCAATATATATATTTTTTATTCTTTTTCAGTGTTTATATTACAATAATCATATGGTACTAAATAAACTGTCCACATCAGAAAATATGAGAAATACTGCCAAGTGATGTCAAAGCATTTTGCCACATTTTAAGAAGTCTTTGATGACAAACATTTTCAATTTGCTAGATTATCCTTCCAGGAAAGAAGACAATGACAAACAAAGCCAAATGCTGATGTGGCAGGCAATGTTTCAGTTTCCCATCCATTCTCTTTTTTTTTATTTTTATCACTAATAGAATTTCTATTTTGTTTGGATTTATACTTAGTGCCCAAACCATATGTAATAAATCATGATTAATCTAGTTAAGACAATTCTGTTCCTGGATTTTCCAGAATGAGTTGATGATGGAATGGTCCCATTACCCTATTCTAGTCAATAAAATCTCAGTGTATAACTGCTTTGAAATTTTCTGGGAAAGCTCTTGCCATCCTCCTAAAAGGAGGATACATGCAGCTGGTACAGTTATTTTTGCCTTTCCCTCCCCTAGTGCCTTGATTTCGTTTGTGAAGTTTGTTGCTAGGTGGTATGCTGTCTGATAAAACCAAATTGCTAAGCTTTTACTTTAAAATGGTAGCTAACACTTATAAAGAGTTTAGAATACGTCAGACAGTATGCTCTGGTATATTTGCATTTTATCTCAAGCAATCTCAACAATCCAAAGAGTAGGTAAAACTAGTATCATTGTTTATATATGAGGACACTGAAGATCAACAAGTAAATTGACTTGCCTATGACTATATAGCAAAGTCAATGGAGAAGCTGTGACTGGAATCCTGCACTGCTTGACGACCAACATTATGTTCTTATGTATCATATTGATCTGCTTCCCTTAAAAGTGGAAAGTAGCCCCAGTGTTCATGCAGAAAATGCACAGTGTTCAGAAAGTGGACAAAGTTTCTAAACTATCAATAAATGCATAAACAATGCTTTTTGAACATCTTGACTTGTAAAGTTTCATTAACTAGTAGAATCTTTATTAAGGGCTATTAGTAAATACGAGCAGATTTTCTCTAATCTGAGAACTCTCTGATCCTCGTCAGTCATACCCAATTCCCAAACACTTCCCACAATCCAAGCCCCACAAATTGCCTCTTCTTAGAACCAAGATTAGCTCTATTTTAAGTGTGATATGAGAAGTACTGCAAGTCCCCACATGACATTAGACATACCCATCAGATGCTGCCCCCTTGGAGTGCTTTCTGTGATATGACCTGAAATTCCAACCTGAGGTAAGGCAACCAAGACAGGGAATGTCTTAAGAGGCCATGAAGTTGCAATGCTGGTCTTGTACAGCTAGCATGAATATAAGCACAGATAAATTACTTCATCTAGTTAAAGATACAGAGAGAGCTTGATATCAGGCTAGGTAAATAGGGTTTGATGAAAGAAGTAATCACAAGTCATGCTGCAAGTGGTAAAAGGAGCATGTGTTAGATTTATTATGCTGTTTTGACAACTTACCACAAATGTAGTGGCTTAATGCAACACAAATTTATTATTTTATAGTTCTATAGGCCCACAAGTCTTACATGGGTCTCACAGGGCCAAAATCCAGGTGTCCAGGTGTTCTCTTCTGAAGGCTCTAGGGGAAAATCCATTTCCTTGCCTTTTCCAGGTTCCAGAGGCTCCCAAATTCCATGGCTCATGGATCCCTTCCTCCATCTTCAAATTCAGTAAGAGCAGGTTAAATCCCACTTAAGTCACATCTATCTGACACGTCTTCTGTCCTTGAATCTCTAACTCTAGCCAGGGAAAGTTTCTCTACTTTTAAGGTCTCATGTGATTAGAATGAGTTTACCTGGGTAATCCAGGATATATCCCCATCTCAAGATCCATAACCTTAATCAAATCTAGAAAGTCCCTTTTGCCATGTGGGGTAACATATTTACAGATTCCAGGGATGTATAGACACCTTTGGGGGGCATTATTCTGCTTACTCCAATGCAACATAAAGTTTGAGGTGGATGGTTGCAATAAAGTAAAGAAAGGCTAAGAAGGACAAAGCAATCTAGAATAGAAGTTCCATGAAGGCAGTATCTGTTTTGTTTATTATTAGATCCATGGCACTTGAAAAAGTTCCAGTCTTAATAAAATGCCAGTCTATAAATATATTTTGAATGAGGAAATTTTGTTTAGACATAGTTCTGGTGACAATAATATAATGGGAAAAAGATGGCCTACAAATTGCCCTAAAGTCAAAATGCATGACATGTTGCTTTTTAAATTAATTAATTAATTAATTAATTAACTTTTATCCATTTTTATCCCCCCTCGCCCCCCATTTTTGCTGTTTTTGTGTCCATTCACTGGGCAATTCTCTGTGTCTGTTTCCAGCCCTCTCTTCTCATCCTTTCCTCCTGTCTTCACTGGGATTAGATCCTGGGAACCTCCGATGTGGAAAGGGGCATCCTACTACCTGCGCCACCTTAGTTTCTGGTTTTTCGGTGCATCTCATCTTGGCTCTCCCTTGTGTCACTCTCCAGTTACGTCATCATCTTGCTGCATGGCTTGGCAGGGCCTGACGGCATACCTGCTCACAGGACCTGGTGTCCACACGCCTTCTATATTTTTATTTTTACCATGAGGTCCTGGGGATCGAACCCAGATCCCTCCATATGGGACACGGATGCCCAACCATTTCAGCCACATCCGCCCCCACATGTTGCTTTTATTAAAAGGGATATTTTATGATAGCTAGGTTAACTTAATTTTATTAAATTTAAGGAAGACTGAATCAATGGCCCATCCCCCAAGTTTGTCATATTTGGCAGAAATAACTAAGAATCAACCTAAAAACTCTATTTTATCCCAAAGTAAGGTACTGTTCAATTATAGAATGAAGATTGCCATAGCTATTTACCAGCTATTTCCCATTTGTTTTTCCATATCCACTCTTCACATTCTTTAGCCTGCTCTCTGTCCTGGTAAGCTGACATATACAGACCACAGCAGTAAGATGCTTTGCCCTCTGGCTTCCTGTTATATTTGGCCAATAGGACCTCCAACAGGAGATCAGAAGGTAGATAGACCACAAGGTTTTTATTCCCCTGGCTCCTTCTCCACACATGATATCAGGCTGGTTGCAACTAGTACAGTAAAGATAAAAATTTCCCTCAAGTTCACTTTCTTTACAAGATTTTTTTCTTCCTAGTAATGGTAACTTCTTCCATTTGTCTGTTCAGATCTAATGGAGGTAACAACTGCCAATATGGCAGTACCCCTTGTGACTTTTCTAAACTCCATCCACATCTTTGTAAATAGTCTCTATTAAATCCTTCTTGAAACACCACATTTGTGCTCCATGGTTTTATTCTGGCAGAAATCCTGATTTTCATGGCTATGGACACTACATGTATGATAGAAATGATAGTTAAGTTCATGTGTCAAGTTGTCTAAGTTATGGTGGTCAGTTTTTAGGTAAACAGGCAAAGGTATCTGTGGATTTAAATCATTAATAAGTTAATTTGGTCTATGGATGATTACAATTAAAGCCAACAAAAGAGAGTGCCTTCAGCAATGAGAGATGTCCCATCTAATCATTTGGAAGGAATCATGATTGCAGCAGTCAGAAGAGAGAATTTCCATCTCTACTTAAGCCATTTAGTGTCTCTTGGGGAATTCATCTAAACCTTCTTCAGAGTTCCCAACATGTGAACTAACCTGTGGAATTAGGACTTGGCAATTTCCACAATCATGAGAACCAATTCCTTTAATAAATCTCATAACACACACACACACACACATACATATGCCCTGTCAATTCTATTTCTCTGAAGAACCTAAAACAGTAGAAAAAGCAGAAAAAGTTATAAATCATACTGAAGAAAAATGAGTAGCAAAAACAATGAATGCCAGTTTGTAAATGCGTCACTTTTTCTTTTCTATGAAATTGTATCTGGCAGAAAATGGTTGGACAATTTACAAATCTTTAAGTTAACTCAGTATTTTTAAAGTATTAGAATGAGAATGTCTGTGAAAACATTGCATAAAAATATAGTAAGACATCTTTATTGTATTAGATTTTGTATGAATTACTTAAATATAAAATTAAATTAATTATTTTTATGTTAAATGAAATTCTATTGTTGAAATTGAGGTACAATGTCTTGAGAAAATATCTACAAAGTTAATAGAGCTATTTACAGCAAAGTAGGTGCCTCTGACCCTATCTTTAACTATAATATTTGCTCAAATAGATATTTTGTTTTAAATGAAAAGTTTGAAAACATATTTTTGCTAGAAAGTACTAGTAAGGACGAAAGGGTTTTCACCAGTCTAATGCTATTAAATAAGTAACAAAGATAAATGAGACCAAATTTTTAAAAAATATATTTGGTAGTAAGACCATATTCATCTTTAAGATGAAATATTTGGTATCACAAAATAGTCCAACCTCAATTCTCCAATGCCTCCAGATGACTACAAAAATCTTTACTCTATTCCTCAATTATTCTGGTTACAAGATAATAATTAATTAGCAGTATAAACAATGATATATCAAATTCAAGATAGCATTAATAAGTAATTTTAGCTTATTTTCAAAAATCACAGATGTCAAATATGTAATTTCATAAAGCTTTTGGTATACCACCCTGAAATTTGTGAATAAAGATTACTGAGCAGGGGAAGAAGAGATTGCCATTAGTATAACAAAATAGGAAGGAAAAAATACAAAGCGAACACATATAGTGAAACTTTTTAATAAGTAGGTGTGTGTTGTTTGTCTAAAAAACAAGTTGTTATTGATTGATGGTATAAATTTTTATTTACATTTGCTAATAAACTTGGGATGAATGTGATTAGTCATATAATAATAGTTCAAGTAAAAGCTTTAAGCTTGATAACTCAAAAAATATTTTCAATTTGTATTTCAATATGCTATTATGGCTCAGACCCAAGTAATAGCATCATAATAAAAATAACTCAGTAAAATGGAATATATTTAATATATGTTAAACATAATTGATATTATAATCAATGCCTCAGTAAACTCTCATGGAATGTGTCTAGAGGTCTGGAGTATAAAATAAGAATTTCACAGTTAAGGAGATAAGAAAGTATAGTTATCACATTTTACACATGTAGTTTTTAAATTAAAATTGCTTTTCAGATGTACTCTGGAATATAAATCTGTTCTAATCATTGGTAGATTGTTTGTAGTGATATGTATTTATGTATTTGTCTCTACCTCAGTTCCTTATGTTCTATTAATGTTTATTTCTCTAGCACATAGCATAAAGTCTGATATATAGGAGGTGTTATACAAATCGCTCTCTCCCATTATTACAAGTTTTTCTCAACCTGAAAGCAATCTTTTGTTTTCTGTTGTAATTAGTTCATTGAAATTCACAAATTTATATACATTTATATTTCCATCCAAATCCTATAATTTTCCTACTTCATAAACCTAGTTTTCTTTAAATATATACCTTCTGTCTATAAGATTTGATTTCTATAATCCATATTTAAATTGTACTTATTTCATATATATGTTTAATAAAGACTTTATTATTTTATATATGGGCCTAGAAATTTGTGTGAAAGTTGAAAAATATAAACCCTTACCTGTTTTCTATATTTATTTAAAAATTAAAGGTTGCTCTCTATTACTTATATTAATTCAATTAGGGAAGTTTTCAAAAATTAAGTTTTTGGCTACATTCAGATAAGTGGTTCAAAATGGAGCAAAATAACTTATATTTCCCTCCATAATAGAGGTATATTACATGTTGCTTTTCATTATATTGCTCATATTTACATTTAATTGAAAAGGCAATATTAATAAAAACTTCAACACTTGCTATTATCTACATTATAGATGCCAAATGATGAAATATTTGTAAATAAAGTTGGGTGTTTACATTTAATTATGACATAAAATAATTTGCTACCTTTAGTAAAATGCTACAAATGCTCTCTAGAATTAAATCTAAGATTGTGATATTCATGCTTTAAAAATAATTTCATTTTATTCATCTGTATTGATACACATTTAATGTAATATCTTGCTTAAGCTAGTGATTATCATTATCAATTGAACTATAAATAGGATACCAATTAGTGAATCTGATCAGTCCTAATTTGCTTTAGGCAATAGTATTTAGTAGTTAGCAATGACAAATAGACATCATTTACACGTAGTTTTTCTAAGTATGTCCCTTAATTTCCCCCTTATATTCAAATCAATCTGACATTTACAAAGGTGAAATTACAATCGAAAATTTCTTTGAAACTAGGAAGAGCAAGATCTGATATCAAGCAAGTTCTCATGGGAAGTTAATCAAAAAGGGCAATATAATGAGTTTTACATACACATTTACAGACAATGAGGAAAGTGGATATCTGCTTATTATATTTAACTCTATAAATATTAAATGTACAAATAAAATTTAAAAAATTTAAAGGCAGATAGAAAAATTGTTGTCTGCCAAACATGTGTCTCTGAATAATTATACATATATTATATATATATATATAAAATATGCCTACATGGTTTTAAAGCTTCCACTACTGTGTTACTTAAGTTGAAAACCCTCTGGAAAAGTCGCTTCTTAGCAAATTTTTAGATTCTTTATCTGTATTATATCAAAAAGTGTTCTTCTATGAACACTAATGTGTGATTTTTTATCGACCCTTTAAACTTTGTTTCATTTTTGAGAAAATGAAAAACCTGAAAGGAAAAAAACTGGATTCATGGGTTAGCATACTTTTTGAGCAAAAATATTTTTTAGCAAATTTCCCACTGGGAAAATAGCAATTACATAAATTGGCAGCACACATCTGGCATAATAAAAAAGGGAATATAAAAGTCCTTGATATAACTGAAGTGTTTATCAATTTTCATTTTGGAACACTTCTGTTATTGCCTGATTCAAGAAAATATTTAATTAAGAATTGGCTCTCTTCTCAGCTTCACAACCTGGAGGATGCTGCCTTTCTTACCCTCCTGTGTGCTAAAGGGATCAGTAGCATAAAAAGCATCATATTCTACTTCCCCAATATCTCCATTAGTTACTACATACGATGATAAGTAGTTACAAGGCTAAAGAAAGTAAACATTGCTTTCATTTACAGGTGATAAGTTCCTGCTAACACTGCATCTTATCAATGATTTCAGTTTGGAAATTCTCTACTATACATTCCTTCCTGTCCTTTGGCAGCATTTTTAGCTAACTTGTACATAACAATATAATAGCAACATAATCTCACATGTGAACTGCTTCCATCCACAAAATCAGAGGAACAATGTATTGATCGATATTCACTCTTATATAATTGATATCCCCTAATTATTACATTAGCATCTTAAAAATTATTAAATAGTTTTATTATGTAAAGATAAATGGATTTTATTACAAAAGCAATCCATTTTAATTGTTAAAAATTCAAATAATGCACACATAGAAAAAAAGTTTACTTTTAATTCTACACTATATCATGGACATTTTTCTTTCACAATAAATTTAAATCTTCTTTATTTGTTTTAATGGAAGCACATTATCAAACATTTTGGATGTATCATAATTTAGTTGAACATTTTTCATTAATAATATTTTGTTCTTTCTAATTTTCTACTTTCACCAATAATTCCGTGTTGAAATTTATGATATATAGAAGAGAAGAAACACAAAATTAGGTAGTAATGCCTAGTACACATAGAGCACTTTGGTTTAAAATATTTCCAATTGCATTATAATATTGATGAGTTGATGTGCAGACACCATCTTGGGGAAGTAGTTTTCTTACCATTTTACAGATGAGAAAATGTAGTTCAGAGAATTTAATTGAATTAAGTAGTAAAATCATATCTGAGACTGAAACACTTTGCATTAAACAAACATTTTCTCTTCATCTGAGTGTTCTATTAACAAATGTGAAAAGTAAATATGAAGATATTGAAATAGAATAAAATTGAGGGCAGTGAATAACAAGTAAGACACAGATCCTGGCACATAATGGTACTTTGTTAATAATTATAATGCATTATAGGCATAATAAATAGTTAAGTGTTAAAAAGCATAACCAGAAAACATACATAAAAGGTAATACTATTAAGTGATTTTATCAATTTTGTCTGCATTTACGCTTTTCTTCTTAAAGTTAATAGTTGTTATCATTTTATAAAAGTGTTTGAAATTTACAAATGTTTTGTGATTAACACATTTTACTAAAGGAACTTTAGCATGCAAAAATACATTATTTAATTAAATTTATATTTAAACAAAATTGTTAATTTCAGAACAATTTATGAATTCTTAAATGTTAATCCTATGATTCAGAGATTACTCTTTAAGTTAAATATAAATGAAGATTGGGTCAGTTAAGAATGAAGAAATAATCTCACAGGATGACTTGATATTATCAATAAATCAGACATGTAAAATATTTTCTACATGGCAAGTATGTAAAGAGTTAGAAAAAGGATGTATACTTAGCACAATATAAATCACATGCCTTACTGAAATTTTAAAAATTATGTTAAAAATTAATATATTTTTACATTCTAAATTTAATACTTTAATCTTTCTGTTCATGTTGTAGTACAGGTCTAGTACTTGACATATTGATTAACTTTAATAGTGTAATATTTCAATTAATTCATTCAACATTGACCAACTCCCATGTACCTCACTGTGCTTAGATGTGGAGGGTGAATAAGACAGACCTGGTCTCTATTCTTATAACGCTTAGAGTCTAGTGAGGGTGAGAGATAAGAAAATAACCAACTTTTTATTGTGAAGAGGGGGCAATGAGAAGTAGGGACAGGATTCCTAGGTACAGGATTCTTGGTGATACCATTGTAGGATACCTAATATATTTTGGAGCTATTTAGGAGGCATCCCAGAATAAATAAAACTTAAAGAATGCAAAGGAGACATGTTGAGACGAAAGTCGCTTTAGTGCCAAGCAAAAAGTAGGAGAGGAAAGGCTTGGAAGAGAAAAGAATAACTTTGTCTAAAAGGAAAATGAGTTTTAAGGCCTGGGAGTAAGAAAGAAAGAAATTTTCAAGAAAAAAGCCAAAGTTTCAGTAAAGTTGGAGTGTAAAATATGATAGAAAGTGAAAAATAATGTTTAAGTAGAAAGCATGGAGCACATTTTATTGGATCTTGCACAACATGTTAAGGAGTTTGGACTTTACGCTAAGAGCAATGGAGAGACACTGAAAAACGCATTCCGTTATCACACATATTTGTCAGAAACTTCTTTCTCAGCAGTTTGGAGAAATGGCGGTTTATATATAGTTCATATATAAATATGTAGTTTAACATCAAGGCACAAAATTATTCCCAATCAATAACCAAAATAATGTAAAATATACTGAAGTACCACATATACTTTTCAGAATTTTTTTAAAGAATAATAGTTCTAGATAGAATAGAAGGAAAGAGATGGTCTAATTCATCCTGATGATCAGGAAAACATTATATGTCTTAACTTGAGTAAAAGTATCCAGAATGATGATAATAGCATGAACTTCGTATTTTAAAAAATTTCATGTAAACATCATGTAATAAATTGCATAACATTTTAAAAATTATTCAAATGGGAAGCCAGCAAATCCTATTATCCAAAGAAATATTTAAATATACATATTTTTATACCTTCCATTCCATGATTTTCATTTTCCCAATTTTCCTGAGGATTCATGCCATGTATACATTCCTAACTGTCTAAAAAAAAATAAAGAAAAAAATAAACCTCTGCAATACTAAAATATCAACTTACTCTTGGTTACTTTTTATAACTTTTGCAAAGGTAAACATATTCCAAGAATGTTTATTATACATTTTAACATCCTTTCCCCAAATTAAAGTTCAGGGACAAAGCATATTTAAGAATAAGTTTTAAAAATCTACTAACAAACAGCTTCTAATATGCATTTTATCATCACAATATTCAGGTAATATAATTAACTAGAAAAGAGGCTAGCAATCATATAAATGACTTTCAACTACTCAAGCACTCTCAACCCCAAAATCTGTATGTTGAGATATTAAATGAACCTACTTCTGAATGTCTATTTCCTCTCTCTCTCTCTCTCTCTCTTCTTTGTCAATTATGATAGATCATACTTACACTTTAACATCATATTGAAGAATAACTCACTGAGTTGGCATTCTTTATCCTTATAGATCAATTTCTATTTATTTACAATTTTTTTATTTGAATGATATAGTTTTCTATTTTTTCTGTGTGTGGCAGTTTGAGGGATTTGGAAAATATATATATTTTTTTAAAATATAAAATTAATTAAAAGCTTATTTGTTAAAAAAGTTGCTTTGAAATATCTGGATAACTGAGACAGAATACTATAGTATCTCAAGTAAAAGAAGAAGAAATGCTGGGATTAGTAACTAAATCAACAAATTAAATTTTATAAAGGATCAAGCACCTTTCTAAGTTATTTATTTTCCTCTTGAGAAATTCTCATTTTCAGTAAGGTAAAAAAAAAAAATCAATAAAATAGCTTATTTCAAAAGGATAAAGATTACTTAACTTCAAATGTGCTGTACAGTTTTTCCTAAAAAATTGTTTAGTACATCTTATGCTCTAGGGAGACAGATCAAATTTCTCTCCTTTATAAATAGTCCTTCCTCTCTCCCACTCTTCATTAGCTAGTCTTCTAAAGGTATCCAATCCATATCCAAACTTCAGGGTGGGAGGAAGAAATAAGTTCTGAGGAAAAATGGTAAATATACTTACAATGGAATGAAATAGAAGTTTTTGATGATGATACAGTAACTTCTTTATTTTTGCAATGTCAACACAGTATTCTTTGTCACCTAGCTTTGACATTTCTGGCAGTTGCTTTTAACCCTCTCTCTTCTCCATATTCACTAGTTACCGAGGCTCATTGAATCTACCTGTGTAAATCTTCCTCACATTATTTTCCCCTGTTCTTTACTTAAATTCAGTTAATACTTACATCTCACTTGGTTCCACCAATCTCCTAAACACAAATCTCCTCTACATCAACCTATCTCACTCTTTCCTGGGTCATATTCCTGACATACTACCCCCGATCCCCAAACTCTCATTGGCTTCTCCTTACCAACATATATATGTTATGCTCATATAAATTTCCCTCCTTATTTAGCATTCAAAGGTGTCTTTTATGAGGCCCTAAACTTATCTTTTCAATCACATTTGTATTTCCTTGTCCTATGTGGCATCCAAAGTTGTTCACTACACACATACATTATACAGCTCCATGTGCATACCCCTTCAGCTTCCCATCAATTGCCAATTCTTTCTCCCCTCGCTCAAGTGTATAAAATTTTGCATTTCACATTTAGCTCATATTCCAACAGCGCCATGAATGCTTTCCTGACACACTACATTTTTACTCCCAGCCCCAAACTGGAAGCAATCTCTTTCTGGCAAAACCTAGAAATGATTACTTCTGTATGGAAATATTTTTTGTAATAAACAAGGTTTATTGACTGAGGAGGTTTGTTGTATATCTTTCTCCAGTGTAGACATTTAGTAAACATTTAGAGAATGAAATCTCTAAATCTAAACAGATCACATCCTGCTGTTTCTTTCACTGCATTTCTTCCATAATGCTTCCTTCAATAATTATTAGTTGGCCAGTTATTTAGCAAAACATAGTCCCTGCTCAACAATAGCCTGCCTCTTAATATGATATGCTAATAAAATAGTGTCATATTGTAGAGAACGACTGGCACTGCTTACCAATAGGCATAAAGTGTCACCCCAATAAGCCATAAATGCCATGAAATTAATTTCTCTAAAATTTATCTCATATGCATTTTATCTGAAACTGATGTTTTATCTTTCTGACTTTTCAAATATGAAAAGTAGATAAAATATTTTATTAATTATCCTTACAAATCAACTACAGCTTATACTCAAACAAAATGTGACCATCTTAAATATGCAATGTACATATATGAAACACTTGATTTATAAATTAGGCTTTGGAAAGCGTTTGAAAATTAAATCCAGTGTGCTTCAGATGATAAAGAGTAAAAAGGAACTTCAAAAATGAATAAAAAATTGAGTAAATCTAAATAAGAATGTCTATAAACTGACAACTGTAATGTGTTTATAAACACACCCTTTAAATCTTCTCAGCAGTATCAAGTTCTTCAAATATAAGATTATAATAGGAACAGGCTGTCAAATAAAGGGCAAAAATGTTGAAAAGTGTTATTTCCAATGAAACTTTCTATATCCTTTATAGCAAGTATAATTTTAATTATAAGTATATTTTAATTTAAAGGTATTAATAGGAATGGAGAGGGGAATGGTTGACAGGTAGGGATATCTGAAGGCAAAGAGAAGGGCATGTCCCTTTTTTCCAACTTTGGAGTGGCAGGGATGGGAGAAGAGACTATCACTGTCAAAAATGTAGTAGAATTTTAAAGAACACATGAAATTAGCTCTTTAAATTTTAAATCATAGTAGGTTTTGTTAGTTCTACAGTCATTGAAGAATCACGTTGTCTTTTTAAAAATTGAAGCAAATTTCAATAATGCCATATCATGAATAGACTACTGCTATGACCTCCAAGTAATCTGTGGCCGCCTTTCCCATCAAACCCTCCCAACCTTTGGTCAAGCTTTATATCTATGCTTAAGGGATCTAAGAGATCCTCCCAGTGTGGAGAGGCTTCCTACATTGCCAACAGTAGAGGTTAAAGTAGCAGGTTGATCATTTTCTACAGGTCTAATGTGTATAGCCTGGAAAAGAAGGCTCTAAACAACCTGAATGGCAAGAAGATAGAGAATGGGGATCTGAAAACATGATTTTTATCAAATGCAAAGCAATACTAAGTAATTGGCAGAGTACCCTCTATGAATCTACTTAGCTAGGCGTTAACAGCCAATTTGCTCTAGGAATATGTATATAAGCAGACAGCGCTGGAAAGATGGAGACAGTGACTCCTTCTGGAGCATATTTATTTACATATTTGAATAGAAAAGATAGAGACACCTTCTCTCTCATCCCAAAAAGATTTGCTTACATTACAGGGTAATAAAAATAAAGTCTTTCTCCAGAAAGGAGAATGGGCAGATTTGCCAGAATCCCCTATATGAGACAGAGTCTCCTAGTTTCAAGCTTCTTCTCATGTGATACACCCTCACTGCATGTGAAGACATCACCTGGCCCTCTACAGGTTACCCTGTAGGAATTGGGATCAGGGAATCCAACTATAATGTTACTCTGGCTGCTGCTTTTACTATAAGTAATAAACTTGCCTTTTGTCTCTGACCCAAAAGGCTTATGCAAGTATCTATGAAACCTTGACAGTTGTTAGCCTGCAAGCAGGAAAAAAAAAACACAGACTGTTTGACAGTTCCTGAACTGATGACTGAACAGTAGTACTAACCATTTCTGACCTATTATTCATCACAGCCTCAGAAAGAGATATTAATCAAAAAGTCCATTCTAGGAGTGAGCAAGTAGATAGTTTGGGAAAGGCTTGAGTTACATAAAATACTATCTTTAAAGTGCAGTGAAGAATAATACAGATGGAGTTAAAGAAGTATAATGTCAGACACTGCCCATGAGGCACAGAAACATTTCATTGCAGCCTCTATAAGCAAATTCATTCTGTGGTGTGAAAATCCATGGCACCACTGCCACAGGCTCTGCCATTGGATGGTTGGTAACTTAACATGACAGCACCTATTTACTATGTGACATTATGTGTGTTCTCTTCAGGTTTAATTTTTTTTAAAAATCACACAGTGTAGTGAAATGCTTATTTTCATTGGTTGCAACATTTTCCAAATCCAATCCCGATCTAGAAACATTTATGACTACAAGCAAGCACGGTATGACTGCTTTACAAATGCAGGCTTTAGGGCCCATCTGAATATTTAATCTCTTCCTATACAGGAAAGACCCATTCTCAAATTGTACCTAGCAATGAAGAGTGAAAACAGATAAATGTGACTAAGATTTTTAGCTCAGTGTGTTTTAGGTTGGTATTCATTCTTTCAGCTCTAAAGAAGGTCTCCCTATACATAGTTATTACAATTTCTATTTAAAAATCAGAGGGAAATGTGAACAAATAACACACTCCTATGAAGCATGGGCAATTGCATTTGAAATCCTAGTATGAAATCTATTCAGTCTCTAAATTCTTCAGTTTGACCGACAGACATGTATTAGCAGAAAATGTCAGTTTTATAAATATAAGGGCCCCAAATGCCAAAGTTTCCAGAATCAACTTCTTAATAAGAATTTAAAATTAAATGTGAATATATGTAATGGATAAGAACAATTTTCTCTTCTCCAGATCAGTCCTCACTCCATACATACAAAGAAGTTCTTTTCAAGGATTTGTTACATATTTTTGAAAAATGAACTAGTCCAAATATGATAACATAGGCTTACCCTCTTCATAATATTGTTTTAATAAAAACTCCATTTGGACTTCTATGATACAGAAAACTGACTTTTTACAACATTAGGCAATAGCATTCACACTTTTTTTCACAGTAAATATTGTAATGATCTTTATAGTTATGCAAAATAACCCTTGAGCCTACTAAAAAAGAAAAGCTTTTCCTTCTTTTATCTAGCATATACACTTATAATTCAGTTCTTATTTGATTTATAGAATTGGTTACCACAGTTTGTCATAATTGAGAATCCTAAGTGACTGAGCCTTATTTGCATCAAAACAACTTTATTATGGTACATGAGGCTAAGCTTGATTTCTTTCCTATTATTGATGCAATTGTTATCCCATAGCAACAAGAGATAAAGAATAACATCTCTGAGCCTGACTGGAATAAGTGTACTTCTAACTTTCCTCCTGCTGGGTAAAAACTCTGTTTTCATCTAAACTACAGAATATATCAGTGAACCTAATGGGAATTGACAGTCCATCTTAAATAGTGTCATTAGATAA
Organism: Tolypeutes matacus; assembly: GCA_026826555.1. Lineage (NCBI taxonomy): Eukaryota > Metazoa > Chordata > Mammalia > Cingulata > Chlamyphoridae > Tolypeutes > Tolypeutes matacus. The sequence goes on along the minus strand of JAKSZT010053779.1, from coordinate 6,988,780 downwards.
CAAAGAGAAATCTGAAGCTATAATACCCTTGGTCATTTTGATGACTTTCTTTTCTTTCAATTTCAACAGACAACTAAAAGTCTTTCTGAAAGACTTTCTGAAATTTTGTGCTTTTTAATCTGGGTTTCTTCACCACATAACAATGCTTTAAGCACATGGATACAAAATACTGTTAATGAGATATTGGGTCATAGCACGATATTCCTAATACAGCACTGTTTCTTATTATAATTTGTAGTTTTTGCTACCTCACAAAATCATACAAAAACAAAAAATAAATTCAAAAATATATGGTGTTGCAGTTTGGCAGTTTGATGTAATTATTAATTCCAAAAATCTACATTAGATTATGCTTGTAAACTGATCTGTTCATCTGGGCATGGTTAAATTATAATTGGGGCTTTGATTGGGCCATGTCAGTAGGGTGTTGAGCCCCACCCCTTGGTGGGTGGTGGAATCAAATATAAAAGGCAAGACAAAAAAAAAACAGAGAAAGCAGTTCTAATGTTGGAGTTTAGATGCTGGAGCCTGGGGAGGTGAGCAGATGGAGGAGCTTGGTTGTGAGGAAAGAAAGCAAGCCCTGGGACAGAGATGAGCCATTTGCCTGAGAGTTCACAGCTGGCCTTGTGGTGAGAAGCAAAGCCTAGAGAGCCTCAGAGTCTATAGGTGACCTTGTGGAGGAAACAGAGGAGCTACGCCCAGAGAGAAATGCAGCCCCGGGAAGAAAGGAACCCAAAAAGTCTGTACCCTGGCAAACATCAGCAGCTGTCTTGCTCCAACACATGGCAATGGACTTTGGCGAGGGAAGAAACTTATGCTTTATGGCCTGGTAACTGTGGATATCTACCCCAAATAAATACCCATTATAAAGACCAACTGATTTTCTGGCATTTTGCCTCAGCACCTTTTGGCTGACTAATACAGAATTTGGTACCAGGAATGGGGTAGTGCTTTTGCAATTACCAAAATGTTGGAATGGTTTTATAAATGGGTAAGAGGTATTTTTTGGAGGAATTGTGAAATGCTTGATGGAAAAGTCCTAGATCGCTTTGAAGAGACTGTTGATAGCAATATGAACACTAAAGAGACTTTTTATGATGCCTTGGAAGTAAACGATGAAACTATCATTGGAAACTGGAGAAAAGGCGATCCATGTTTTAAAGTTGCAGAGAACTTAGCAAGATTAACTCCTGGTGTTACATTGAAGACAGAATTTGAAAATGGTGAACCTGGGAATTTAGCTGAAAAACTTTCCAAAGTAAACTTGGAGAATGCGGCTTGGCTTCTTGCAGCTTATAACAAAATGCTAGTCAAGAGAAATAAGCTCAGGACTGAACATTTGGGCACAAAGTAAACAGAAACTGATTCCGGAACATCCAAGTTTCTGGAAATCAAGTTCCCAGATGAAAGTGCCCCATGTGAAGAGTTAGCTAAACCTGGAAGGTCTAAATCAGAATTGAAGATGCAGTTATCTCGGAAAGACTTGTGGAAAGTCTTACTGTCTGATGACTTGGACCCCTGCTTCCTGCATGCTAAACCAACAAAGTTTTTGAGAGAGCTGTATGAACAAAACCACTGTCAGCTTGGACAAAAAAGGACATGGAAAGGAGATATTGAAGGAGAAACCGCTTCAAGAGGAAAACCATGGAAGCTGAGATCTGGAATTACGATATCATCTTGGGCCAAGAGAGGAGCCCCACCCATATGTACAGAGAGGGTGAGTTTGCCCCAGCAGTTGAAGAGGCTGGATGTTCACACCCAATGTTCTGAAAGAGTTTTGACACCCCAGGGTACAGGGAGGGTGGAGCACATTCCTCAAAGATTAGGGTGGTTAATGTCAGTGCCCCATAGGTCTGAGAGGGGTGCTCCTGTCCACCATGGATTAGAGGAGGCCAGGTGGTCTACCCATTACTCTGAGAGGGTTGAATCTGTTTGCCAAAGGTTAGGGGGAATGTTGTCTTCACCTCACTGTACTAGGGGGCCTGAGACTCTAACCCAAAGATTGGGTAAGGTGTGGCAATCACTCCAAAACTCTTGGAGGGTGAAGTCTAGAGCTTGGTCAACATTCAGATGCTTGATGAGGGTGGAACCAAGAAAATGGCCATTGGGCAAGCCTGTAGAAAGGGTGGGTCCCCATGTTGCCCCAAGGAGAAGAAACCATTGTCTTAAGAATGACTCTCAGACTTTGGAATCGAATGGAGGATGCCCTGCAGTTTTACTGAACTGTAGAGGACCCATGACTCATGTTTAACATCCCAATTTCTCCTTATGATAATGAAAATGTTTATCCTTTGTCTTTCCATTTGTGTATTGGAAGCAGTTTAATGGTTTTGCAAGTTTCAGAGGTCTACAGCAGATAGGATTTTGCCTGAAGACAAACTGTATTTATTTAAACTGATTATGATATGATTTTGAACTTGCATTGTCACTGATTTAAGGTTTTTTGAATATTGTAATGTATTTTGGAATTCAGAGGGTAGAGTGTTGCATGTTCATGTAATTATGAATTCCAAAAATCTATATTAGATTATGCTTGTAAACTGATCTGTTCATCTGGGCATGATTAAGTTATAATTGAAGCTTTGATTGGGCCATGTCAGTAGGGTGTTGAGCCCCACCCTTTGGTGGGTGGGGGAAACAAATATAAAAGGCAAGGCAAAAGACAGAGAAAGCAGTTCTGATGTTGGAGTTTTGATGCTGGAGCCCGGGAAGGTGAGCAGATAGAGGAGCTTGGTCGTGAGGAAAGAAAGAAGGCCCCGGGATAGAGATGAGCCATTCGCCTGAGAGTTCACAGCTGGCCTTGTGGAGAGAAGTAAAGCCTAGAGAGCCTCATAGTCTACAGCTGACCTTGTGGAGGAAACAGAGGAGCTAAGCCCAGAGAGAAATGCAGCCCAGGGAAGAGAGGAACCAAAGAAGTCTGTACCCTGGCAAACATCGGCAGCTGTCTTGCTCCAACATGTGGCAAAGGACTTTGGTGAGGGAAGAAACTTATGCTTTATGGCCTGGTAACTGTGAACTTTTACCCTAAATAAATACCCATTATAAAGACCAACTGATTTTCTGATATTTTGCACCAGCACCTTTTGGCTAACTAATACATATGGTTTCTAAGTTTCTTTTAATAAATAGTTTAGAAAGAAATAAGTAACAATTTTCAGAGCATGCATGTTAGATAAACAGCACTGTTGTTGAATATATAAATGACCATTTATAGGAAAAGGATTTGTGGTACATGGTGTTTTAGTTTTCTAGGTTGCTCAAGCAAATACCATGCAATGGGTGGGATAAAACAATAGGAATTTATTCACTTATAGTTTGAGGCTGGAAAAAGTTCAGATCTAGGCTTCATCAAGATGATGCTTGATGCTTTCTTCTCAAAGACTGTGGCATTCTGCTGGCTATCTTCTTCTTCTTCTTTTTTTTTTTTTTAGGGAGGACCTAGGGATTGAACCCAGGACCTTGTACATGGGAAGCAGGTGCCCAACCACTGAACTACATCCACTCCACTGCTGGCTATCTTTGACCCTTATTTTGTAATATGTCAAGGCACACGTGGCCTCTCCTAGCCTCTCTGTTCTCTTCCAAGTTCCACTGAATTTCAGTTTCTTGCTTCTGTGGCTTTTTCTCTTTGTCTGAATTTCATTCCACTTCTAAAGTACTCCAGTAATAGGATTAAGATCCATCCTGACTGTCCTGGGCCACACCTTAACTGAAGTAACCTCATCAAAAGGTCCTACTTATAATAGATTCATAGTCAAAAGAATGGATTAAATTTAAGAACATGTTTTTCTGGGGTACATACAGCTTCAATTCACCATACTGGATAACATAAAAACATTTGTTTGGAACCACAAAGTAGAAGACTGGACCAGTTTTGAAAATAATTTGTATTTGTATAATAGCATACCATTTATAAACCAAATATACACACATTTAACAGCCAACATCTGGAGAAGACATCTAATGTATCATATATATCACTATGTGCCTCACCTGCATGTAATCCCTTTCAATTATATACTACTATTATCACTATTTCACAGATTGCTAAATTCAGGTATTTAGTTAAGTAACTTGCTCCAGATCAGACAATATATAGGGTTTGACCTAGGATTTGAAACCAAGCAATCTGAATTTTTTCCCTCTGTCCTCTATACTCTTATCCTGTGGGAAAGACAGAGAAAATCTAGTATTAAATGCAAGAAAATTAACTTAACCAAAGTTATAATTTTATTTAGTAGTATAGTTAGGATTTGTTCTCTCACGCTGACTTTTATTTTCAGACTTTCTTCGATTAATTGGTTGTACTCAAATTGTTCTTTGGTTATTCAAAGCCTCCTGCTTTAACATTCAAATTTAATGTGTTTTTCCTTGAGCTATTTTCTTTTCATTCTCTCCATTTCCCTTTCACTTCTTTACCCATACTTTCATACTAGGATAATTAGTTGAACGGCCGATTTCTATAACACTTTCATAGTCACAGTGGCAAACTAACCTAATGAAACAATAAATGATAGAATTTCAAGTAGTTGGTTTGGTGAGAAATAAAAGTTTAGGATTTAAGAAAATTGGATACTACTTGATAGTTTGGACCTCTATCATGCATGATCATAAAACTTAATCATAAAATTAAAAATGCTTATGGATCACATACCAAAATGTCAGCCACTATGCTGGTCACTACCATGCATTATGTCATTACGTTCTTAAAACAATCCCATTTTTTTCTCCTTTACATATATGGAAAATAAGGCTTTTGATATTATACAACTTGCCTAAGGCTTAGAACTGGGAGGCCTCAGAATAGGTGCTTGAATTCTGGTTTGTCTGAGAGTCCGTGAGCTCCTAACCTCTCTGCTATGCTGTCTGTATCCTCACCTATACATACAACAGGACCTAATAATTGCAAATGCTTTTGGGGGAGGGGGGTGGAGAGGATCATAACTAGATAATATCATTTAGAATGAGAAAATACTGATGCCCAGACAATAATATCCTCATACTACATTCTTAAGTACACATCACTTTTCAAAGGATTTTAAGAAAAAATTGAATGTCCTTGATTTCCTTATTTTTAAGTGCCTGCAATATGGTAAGTTCATTACCATGAAAAGGTCAGTGAAAAATACCCTAATCAAAAACTTTGGAAATGATTTTGGTCTATACTCAATAGAGGCCTTCTCCCATGTCATTGGGATTTTAACCAGATAAAAAGGTTAATAGCTTGGAAAAAAAATGGGTTCCACTATTGTCCATTATGACCTTTGAAATGATGCTATTGAACAGCCCATGCTGACCTTTCTTTGGAGAGAAGTTAAGCATTATTCTTTGGGGAGAAGTTGGAACACAGTATGAGCGATAATGCAAACCTTTCTTAGAAGTAAAAAAATAAATAAATAAATAAAAGGCCTCATCTATTTTTCTGTCTGTATATCTTGAAAAATATTTTTAAGGTATTTTTTAAATAACTATGAAATGTAAGTTTTTATGTTTTAAAAAAACTTTATGAATCTGCAAAACATGCTTTAAACTTATTTTATCAAGAAAACCTATTTTTAAAATATTAGTTTTCTGTGTTAGAATGTTCCAATGTTTAGCTTTGAGCATTCTACTTTTCAAAAATTATCAATGGGGCAGCAATTCCTATCATATCTACTAAACTGAAAACCTTAACTTCGCATCCAGGTTTATCCAGAATACAGCCAAAATCTTCCAGCACAGACTAATTCATTCTCTCCTAAAACATAATCTGTAGTCAGTGTCTGAAATTGCCCTGTTTCTTGCCATTTCCATACTTTTACTGTTTTTCCTCCCCTGTCCAAGAAAACAAGAGTCTCTGTCTATGAATGTCTTGGAAATTATACCTCTTTTTCAAATTTAGGTTAATTGCCATTGCTTCTATAAATCACATATTAAGTTCCATAGCAGAAGTGATCACCCACTACTTTCAATTCCTGTAACACTATATTTGTATGCTTATTATGTGTTTTATTTATTTATTTGGCTGACTGGATGGATGATTATTTGTTTTGGTTATTGCCTGGTGCTATAATTATTTTACAGTACTCTTGCTCTGTACAAAACAGTAAGACATAAAGTACAGAAGTCCTTATTTAGGAGGAAGAAGCAGACAATAAACTTTAAGAATGTTAGAGATTTGTGTGAGGACTAAGAGTTAAGAGGACAAAAAAAAAAAAAGGAAAAGCAGTTAGCTGAAGAAAGGCTGGTGTGGAAGGCTTTATGGAGAGAAGAAGCACAGCACGTCTGAGAAAATGGAAGCAGACCACAGTGGTTACACCAGAGAATAGAGTGAGAATGCAGCAAAATCTGGCAGCAGTGGAAGTTAGAGAATAGACTACAAGGGGCCTGGCAGCCAAGCCAAATATTTTGATTTTCTCCAGTGAGCAATTAAAAGATACTGATGTTCAATTCCACACATTTACACTAAATCTTATTAAAAAGTCTACATACATTAAGCATCAGCTCCCATTTACAACCTACATTCAATTTCCTAGTAACTTATACTCTAGGGCATGGTTCTTAACCAGGGGTCTATGGACCCCCAAGGGGGTCCGTGGAAAGATTTCAGGGGATCTGTGAGCTTGAATTGAAAAATATCAACTTATTATCTTTATTTTCTCTGATCTCTAACTGAAATCTTGCATTTCCTTCACTTGTGAATACATGCAATAAATAAATTACAGTACCAGTCATTTCACCTGACTGGCAAAGGAGTCCGTGGAACAAAAAAGGTTAAGAACCTCTACTCTAGAGTCTACCTCTGTGAGTTTACTCATCATTTTAGTTCATATTAGTAAGACTATACAATATTTGTCCTTTTGTGTCTGGCTTATTTCCCTCAAAAGTATGTCCTTGAGCTTCATCCGTGTTGTCATATGCATTCCTATTTCATTTCTTCTTGTAAATGTGTGGAAATGACTAAAATTGATGGTAATACATTATAGTGAGTATAACTAACACTGGTGATTTATAAATATGATTGTGGTTGAAAGGGGTAGTCTGTGGATATAATATTTCAATTCAAAGGAACCTATAGGATAATGTAGGGACTGTACAACATAGTGATTTTGGTGGTGGAGGAAGATTATGGTTAATAAGTATAAGAATGTTTTTCCTTTACAAAATGTTACGTATATGGTGATAAATAGGAAAGTTACAGCTAATGTAACTTAAGGATTACAATTAACAGTAATATTGTAATATTTTTGCAGCAATGGCAAAGAAGATATATCAATTCAAAGGGACAACAATAGGGTGGTATAAAGGGGTATAGGATTTTTCCTTTTGGAATAATGAAAACGTTCTAAAATTGACTGAGGTGATGACAGCACATCTCTATGATGAATATGAGAGCCACTGAGTGTACACTTTGAATGGATTGTACAACACATTGGACTGCATAACACAATGAATCCTGTGGTGGAAGATGGACTGTGGTTAACAGAACATATATAAATGTTCTCTCAAGAACTATAAACAAGTATATAATACTAATACAGGTGTCATTAACTGGGTAGGTTGGGGGAAAATACATGAAATGTAAGATATTGGCTATAATTAGTAATATTTTGGCAATGCTCTTTCATTGTTTTACAACAATGCAAGGTGTTGGTGGTAGGGTAATGTATGGGGGTCCTGTAAGATGATATGCATGTTTGTTGGGGTAAGTTCATAATTTATACTATATTATTTATGGATGTTCATGTAGGAATGATAAACTTCAATTTTTAAAAAGTTTAAAAAAATTTATTGATGTGTCCTAAGTGGGTTTTCTGTGATCTGAGATAAGAAAGCGATGGTATGATCACATTGCATTGCATTTCATAAAGATTACTCTGGCTTTAACGTGTAAAACAGACTGACATTGGGCAAGAGTAGATTCTTCTATCTAAGAACAGAGGCTCTATATATCCTTTTGCAAGGATAATGAAAGTGAAGATGGGAAGAGGAGGATTCTAGGATGAAAGAATGAACTTGACATTTTAAACTATTTGATATACCCAACATATTATGTATTTTAATAAGATAATATATACAAAGATGATTCGCTAGACCAATATGAAATCATGGCAAGTGGAAGTAAGCTGATTAAAAAAACTGTTCCATAATCTGAATATAATCTAATATTTACAAATCTCTGGCTCAAATAAAAGTTTGCAAGTGCCAGTCAAGATCTATTTTAATTCTTTTATCTATTCATTCTTTCCTGAAAATGAACAAAAATTCATAGTATTTCCCTTCCAATTACTTAATCTCATGTTGGTATAAATATTATGTGAGATCATCCTTTAACTTTTCTTCAGCTTTTCCTTTTATTATATTTCACTTATATGTATTCAAAGTGTTTTTTAAAAACCCCAAAATTCAAAATCCATTTGTTTAAAACAACTGTGTAGCTAGCAATATATATTACATAAAAGTTTGCCTTTCCTAGCAAGTTTGGTTTCCTAATTATGTAACATTATTTAATTTTAAGGAATATCTTAAAAATCAAGTATCACTATCCAAATAGATTAACACAAAGCTCGAGCTTTTCTGAAATTATTTAGAAATACAAAGATAATTGAAAAGACTGATCATAGGAATTTTGCTGCATTTTGTGTTCTTTCATGGATTTTGTCATTGAAAGTAATATTAACACAAATATAATAAATATTTAGCAACTTTGTATAAGGGAAAATTTATTCAATATTTGCAAAAATATTATAAGTTAAGAAAATTGACAATGCAAAACTGGGAAAATAAAATAAGTAAAATATTTTATGCCTTAGTAATTCATTCCACAAGTTTTGCACCATTGTATTTCACATTAAAAATTTTAGAGTATCATTTCATTATTTCTGAAGAAAAATGAACTACTCTAAGGAGACTTTTGTAAGATAAATATTTCAAATATTTCAATTAGGGAACAAGTGAATAATCCATCAATGGATTAATTTTGTTTTATAAGCATGCTGAAATAATATTACAAATGGGTCAATGGTTAGGCTGTTACAAAAACAGTATAATATTTCAAGCTACAAAGCAATTGCGCAAGACCCTTAAGCTAAATTCTCTGAGAGAAACAAATCTGAGAAAAGGCAAATCAAAGATGTCAAGCAGTAATACAGTGCGGCTAAGTCAATATAGCTACAAAATCCGCATGGCATCAGCAATCGTGCAGGAGGAAGTAGAATTAAGACATTAGTGTCTCTGAGAGTCCAAATCTTCAATAGAGAATCTTTTTGGTAAGCATAGTGAGCCAATGGGAGAATAGCAGCTGAAAACAGGGAGATAATTTTGCAGACTCATACTTCCTATTGAATGCAAGGGGATTCTGATAATACCTTAAAACCTTAAGTTATTGAAGTAGTCAGGACCCTGTGAAATCACAAAACTAAAAAACCTAGGAAAAAGTCCCACACTAGAAAGGAACTCCTGGGAGTATAATCACAATTGACCTCAACAAAAACAAAAGGATAAAATGTAAGAAAAGGTGAAGCTAGATACGTGGGAGGAATACAGAGTAGGCAAATATTAGAATGTCCAAGTCAATCTTTTTCATCATTTTGTGCCTAGAGTTATGAAGTTGGAAAAGCAATTACGCCCTAAACTTTTGTCTCTAAATCTAATTCATTTAAACATGAAAAGAAGAAAACAATTTTGGTAGAATCCTATAAAGTTAATGTTAGTAACATAAATAAGTAGAATAACATATCTAGAAACCCAGCCACCCCCATTTGTTTACATATTGTCTGTGGCTGCTTTCGTTCTCCAACAGCCAAGTTGCAACAGATACCATATGTGATAGCTTGAAGCTGTATGTATCCCAGAAAAATATTTCCTTAAAATTAATCCATTTTCTGAAATGTAACCCAGGGTGGGTCTTAAGCCTCTCAGTAGAGTCCTTTATAAGAGAAGGAAATTCAGACAAAGAGAGAGAAAGCCAAAGGAGCAAGAAGCTGAAAGCAATGAAACCCAGAAGAGAAAAGCAGACACCTCCATATGTTTTTGCATGTTACAGAAGAGTCCAGGATCACTGACAGCTAGTCTTTAGGAAGAAAGCATCACCTTGATGATGCCTTGATTTGGACATTTTCTTGGGCTCAGAACTGTAAGCTTGTAAGTTAATAAATTCCCATTGTTAAAGCCAATATATTTCATGGTATCTGCATTTCAACAGCCTAGCAAACTAGAACAACATATATTTCTCAAAGTCTAAAATATTTACTATCTGATCCTTTTCAGAAAAAGTTTGTCATCCCTAGCTTAGAAGACTGCCATGAGAAGCTCCAGCTGGGATAGAGATTTGAAAGGTAGAAACTGGGTTCAAAAGCAGATTGAGAAGGAGTGCCCAGAGAGAGAGAGAGGGGGCAGAAAAAAACAGAACATATGGTATCATGGAAGCCAAAGGAAAGGTCTTTAAGATGACAGATGTGGATGTTTCCAAAGATGTTAATTATGTAATAGGATGACTGAAATATGCCTGCTGGATTTACAGCTATGGAAAATCATTTAGTTGGAAAGAGAATGTGTGGAGAACTCTCTCAAAGAGTTCAGCTTTGAAGGATTTTAGATAGGACAATATCTATAGGGGATTTTAGTGGTCATGAAGATCAATAAGCAGACCTCTGATTTTTAAATTTACTAAATGTTCCCATGCTGAACCATTACTTATCCTTAAATAAAAGGTTTATCAAAAAGGCCTTATAGGAATATTTTTATTTATTCTCTAAGAAAATACATATATATATACTTTTAAAATCATATTCTAAGATGTTAGTTTTATATTTCCTGGTTGTAAAGGCCCTCCCTTCAAACTAAGCATGATTTCAGTGAAATGCTTTCTGAATCACATGATTCAAACTGTTTAGAATAATATGCATCCATTCTGGGCATGCTGACTGATTACTTATTTTGTGCTATTTGAGTAAAATTCAATAAGAAAACTAGGTAGCTTACTTGTGAATGACTCAACCAGCAAAATACACATATACTTGCATGTGTGTGCATGTTTATGTGGACAGAGTCCACGTGAGGTTTTCTTAGAATTTTCAGTGATGCTAAGTAACAATATCATACATTTGTGCTTTCTATTTTGAAGTAACTTATTCCCTGTCCCAAATCAGCAAGTGTATTCTAACTATCCTGACTTTCAATACCCTTTAAGCATCTAATTATTCTTTAAATACTTGACATTGAAAGGTGAAATGAAATATTTTCTCGCTTCTTGCCGATCTGAAAATCTTAATGGCTTATTGAATAGACTTGTAAAATAACTTAAATATTCAGACTCAGAATAACAGAAACCAGTAAAAAGACACCTGGTGAGTTAGAGCTTGTAATTTCAAAAGTAGAAAAGTTAAAAAAAAAAAAGAAAGAAAAGGAAACCTGCAGCATATGAAATCCACTAAGGATTTTATTAAAGGTAATGAAGAAATCTCCAGGGAAGTAAATGCTTATTTTTGTGACTTCTAAAACCTTTATAAGGCAGAGCAATTTAAGAAAGTAACCATGGATATGTTTATGCAAGGAGAAAAAGTTATTATTACGAAAATGTCATTTCCTTTAAAGATCTATATTTTTCATTTTTCACTACATCTCCTTGAAAAAAAAGAAATACTGAAAATCAAAGAAAGACTATATTTTTTCTTCTGAAATGATTTCAATTCACAAAAGCTAATGCACAGATGTTAAAATGTCTAGTAAATATGAACTAAATAAAGTGAGTATTGGGGATTAAACCTTGTACCTTATCAAAAACATGTTCAAGTCTTAACCCCCTCATTCCTGTGGGTATGCCCTTTGGAAATAGGACCTTTGACGATGTCATTATAAATTAGGATGTGCACTCATTTGTGAATAGGCTCTTCTAAGATCCTATTTAGATGAGGTCTAATTGAATAAGGGTGGCCCTTAATCTACGTCACAGGAGAACTTATAAGGAGAGGAAATGTAGACAGAGACACCTATGACTGAGCAGGACAAGTAGGAGTTAGAAGTCAGCTTAAGCAAGGGAAGAGAGAGATTGCCAGGTGAGAGAAGACTGCTGGTACACTACAGACTCAGGAAGAAAGCAAACCCTACCAATGGCTTGATATTGGTCTTCTACCCTCAAAACCCACAGTAAATTCTTATGGCTTAAGCCAACCCAATGTGTGGGATCTATCATATCAGCCCTGGCAAACTAAGGCACTGAGATTAATTTTCAGCTATTTATTAATTATGTAAACTATATAAACCTGTTGACAAGGAAAATCATTTGTCACATTAAGTCCTACATTTCCTTTTTACAGTATTTTAATTTTTCTTTTGAGTAGGAGCACATTTTTTAACACAGTTCATTGACAGCAGCAGCAATGAAAACTAATTAGATGGATAATCTTTTTAAAAGGATTACAGATAAGACCATGATTAATGACTTGAATATATTCTGTTTTGTTCTCTATTTTCCTATTGCTCCATACTTTAAGGGACCATAGCTTTATTCACCTTTGTACCACCAGTGTCTTATCTAGTATCTGTCACTTAGTAGGTATTCAACAAATGCCTATTTATTTCTCTGAAGCTGGTTTACTGAACATAGCTTTTAATCCTAATACACAGAATATATTCCCATGTACACTTACAGTAGAGACAGAAGTCAAGTGAAAATAGGTCAATTCCTCTCTAGGTTGAGAACAATTATGGATATAATTCTATAATGGCTGCTGAGAAGCCCTGCAGGTGTGAACTCTTCAATGGTTTGAGGGAAAGCCCTTTTCTCTTTTCTTGACAGAGCAATGTTCCCTAAAAGAAAAGTGGACCATCTTGTTCTTTTGAATTATTTTTTATCACATCTAAAGAACTGTTTAATTCTACTGTGTTTTACGAAATTTCAATAACATAAAGAAAGTATGCCCAGCATTACTAATATGAATCTATCATATAAAGTATACCTTGAATTATGAATCATAATAGAGAAAGTGAACAATAATTAAGATTTGAGTCATTATATTTAGAAATCAGACGTATTTTAGCAACATCCATATTGTGATGTCAGTGACTGGATAATGGCAAATATGAGCAGCATCTCCATGCTCTTGTCTGTAAAAACTGCTGGTTTTTTTCTGTACTGTGTTCTGGTATTAATTAAATGATAAAATTGTTAGACAAATAATAAGAGAGTTTTAGTAGTTGGAAGTAACATAAATAGATCATTAATACATTAAAACACAGAGTTTACAAAATCAAATTGTTCCAGAAACCCAAATGTTTAGATACATGTACTAAGATCTGGTGGTTATCAGACTGTAAATTTCTGAACATAAAGGAAAGTATTATATGTATTATATCTGGTTTTTTATTGTGCCTACATAAATCTTCTATAGAAGATGTTCAGTAAATATTATATTAATAAAGAAAAGTAATTTATCACTAGTTTGAGGATTAAATTATAGGCATCTTGATAGAATATTTAGTTGCCCAATATACACATCATCGGTTTGAGAAGAAAAGTACAATGCAAAAAGAATCTAAAAATATTTTCTCAACTACTAGCTCGTATAAGATTAGGCATAATTGAAACACAGATCTCTGGTATTGATCTTAATGTAAGTAAAACCTCATCTAAATATGGAAAAATATAAAATTAAAAAGGTGAGCTTGATGTTTTAAAGTATTGACAAAGCATATAGAAAGAGAGGTCGTTCAACTGTGGTAAAAAAATTTAGACGATGTGCAAATGTAAAATGACAAATATTTAGGTAGCTAAGAATATTAGATGTAATGTTTTAAATTAAAAAAAAAAAAGATAATTGAATTTTACTCTCAAAAACAGCTTATATTTGCCTTATTCCTTACTCTGAAGTATTTCCTCAGTGTATATGTTGAAAGTTTCATTTCACCAATCATTTAACAATGCAATGGAAAATATAGGATAAAAAACAGTTGTGTATTGGCAAAAATCAGATGAGGAAACCTTAATAAAACTTTTAAACTTCCTACACTCCATTTAGAATGAATAAGGTGTATTTAACAACATCTAGATGCAGGGAAGAAATTTTGAATAAATTTACTTTCTCGGGTGACTAAAAAAATTCATTGGATAACAGAATTTTACAGAACATACTAGTCTGACAGATAAATTTAATTTTATAGTGAATGGCATATAGCATAAATATAGAGCATCTCTTCAGGTAAACTTAGTGAACCTGAATGAAGTAATATAACTCTGAGAGTACAGTTGGAGTCAATTAATTCTAAATCAGGAATAACCATAAGTAACTTGATAACAATCAAATTTTTAATATTTCACTACTGAAGACACAATTCTAAATCAAAATAACTCCACCAAGGCTCAGGGACAGAAGTCTAGTATCCTCTTTATAGTTGATATTTGGTAGTATAGGTACTTTGGTAGGAGATGGGACAGCAAAGAGAAATCAGCTGGTATGGAGTGAATACTGAATGCAAAAAAGGTCAGATGGGAATTTACTAAGTCAATACTGAAAATTATAGACTACATTTTAACTAGGAGGGAAGAGAAGGAAAAAATGCAAAAGATGACACTCAACTATTTCCTCATTTGTGTGTTCGTATTCATTGCAAATCAAACTTGCATATTTTCACATGTCAAAAGCCGACGTAAAAGAGGACCACACTGTCTACAAAAATTTCTTCTACTGCCTAGAATAAATGCTTAAACCAAATACTGAGCAACTGCCACTTTCAAGTTAAATTCTGTTATAATTGTTTATATGTCTTCATCATTTTCCTTCCCTGTCAAATACTGATTAAGATTTACTATTTAAGTCTTTATAATTTTCTCTTTGTTGTCAGCAAGAGATTGAATATGGTGCTGAAGAAAAAGAGAATAGTATGTGTTCTTTCCAAGACTTGCATAATTTTATGTGAAGCATTATGAATTATTACATAATTTGTTCATTTATATTTAAACAATACCAGCAATTTATGGGAATACAATCACCAAACAATATTTATTTTTTTAAATTTATGCAAATATTATAATATATAAAATATAGAAAGAACATATAAGATACAAAGAACATATAATAAGAGGCATTTTTTTTATATGTGGTCTTTTACATTAGCAATTTAAATTATATACTTTCTGGAATCTGTGTTCAACTGTCTACCTTTGATTTAATTTCAGCTAATACAAATTCCATTATACCAAAGACTACTGAGCCTTGATTTCTAGGTGGGGAAAAATATGCTGGTAAGATATTTTCCTAACTGTGATAAAATTGGTAAATATTGCTAAAATTAATTAAATCACTTAATATTTAATAATAATGATTATATACTAGGTATACTTGTATAATACAAAAATCATATTTTTGCATTAGTAGTCCAATCTAATTCTCACAAAAAGCCTTATGATGTTACCTACATATTACAGATGAAACAAAATGGAGGTTCACAAAGGTTAATAAATTGCTTTACAACTCAGAGTTATTAACTAAGAATGGTGAATCAAACTCAGCTAACTTCAAAACCTGTACTTTTTTTTCTAAAATAATACATGAAGATGGTTTAAAGAAGTGATTTTTTTTTGGCAAACCAAGTCCAGAGTGTTAGGATGGTGTATAAATTAGAAGTTAAGAAAGAATCTGGGAAAGGGTGAATACAGCATTTTCTCTTCCTTGTGCTTAGGGAATTAAACCACGTATTCCTTTACCATGTATGAAGGAAGATATGTTTCTACAAAAACAAGGTAACAGAACTTTAAATATGTGAGAAAACTATAGTTATAATGAGGAAAAATTGGAAAAAGTTAAAAACAATAATCTAGGATCTTAACTAAAACACCAAAATATTTCATATTATATCTAATCATATCTTGCAATGTAATAATACAATTCCCATAAACATGAAAAGTAAATGTTGTTTGATGATGATTTAAATCATTCAGAGAGGGAGGAAACAAACCTCTGACAATGGTAGGCTTGTAAATTAGAAATGAATTCATAAAATATAGGTTAGTGCTTTGAATAAGGACAGAAGCACAGCAAAATGATGCTTTGGAAGCATTTTTTCTTCATTTCATTTCAACTATTTCTTCACTCCTACCAGGAGGCAGTGAGGACCAGAACCTGGGACAAAGGCTCCCTTTGTCCCTCCTCTCCCTGCAGTGCCACCAGCATGCTTCCTGACCTTTCGGTCTCAAGCTCTCTCCTTGTTCAGTGTCAAGCATGCCTGTGTGTGTGTGAATACAAATATACTCATAAGGACAGCTAAAAAATATATATATATATTTTATGAATCTAAGACAATATTAATATAGCACATATAATTGTTAAAATCTACTTTTTCTTCTAAGAGATTTGGAGGTTTTTTTTTAATCTAAATTTATTAAGATTAATTCTTTAAAATGATAGGATTTTATATGAAAATATTCCTGGAAAGATAAATTGAAGTCAATATTTTGAATTAGAAAACAGAGAACACCATGCAACTGGCTTGTTTTAAACAATTTTTCTCTGAAGGTGACACTAGGTTTTGGTCTTGTTTTATATGCTTGTCCTGTGATGGAGTATGTTTAATTTCTCATAAAAATAGTTTATTTCTATTTTTGATGAGCTTTATACAAAAGACACTCCAATATATTTCTTGAACGAAAACAATTAATCTTTGTTTGTTTTTTTTTTAATGAAACACACATATGTACATACACACATTTATTTTGGCTTATCCTCCTCCTGAAGACATTTTAAATTAATAGACCTAGTATGCTTAATGGTAAGTCTTACTTTTGGCTAAAAATTCATTTGATCTTGATAATTAGTGTTATATTTATTTTATCTTCTTATTTGGTTGTACACTGTCCAAGGATTAAAAATATAGTGTCCAAGAACCAGAAAGAATCTAAATCTTATTAACAGTATTTTAATATTAACTGCCTAGCATGACAAATAGAAATGGTCTTACTGTAAAACTTTGTCATTTCCATAATTTAAAATAGTGAGATTAATTTCCATATACAGTCATACCTGGGAGATATTGTGGGTTCAGTTCCAGAACACCGCAATAAAGTGAGTCATATAAATTTTCTGGTTTCCCAGTGCATATAAAGGTCATGTTTACACTTGTCTTAGTTTGCTAAAGGGCTGATAATGCAAAGCACCAGAAATGGGTTGGATTTTATAATGGGAAATTTATTAGGTGTGAAAACTTATAGTTACAAGTCTCCAAAAATGCCCAAATCAAGTCACCATCAGAGATGCGTTCTCCCCAAAGTTAGCTACTGGTAATCCTGGCATCCTACCAAGTAGCAAAGTAAGATGGCAACTGATCTCTGCCGAGATCCCTGCCTTCTCTTCAAAGTCACCATCTCCAGGAGCTCAGCTGTGGGCATCAGGCACATGGCTTGTCTTTCTCCAGGCCTTTTTTCTCAGCCTTGCTTACTCTACTTTTTCCCTGGGCCCAGCAATGGGCAATCAGGTTTATGGTTCGTCTCTTCAGTCTTAGCTGCTCCTTGGGCCCAGTCTTTGTGCTTCAGCTTTGGCTGCTAGCAATCCTTTGAGTCCTCTCTCACACAACTGAGTCAAAATGACAGAGCTCCCTTTTCTGTGTTTCTCTATTTTCTGTGTCTCCATTTATATAAGGCTCAGCAAGGAAGTAAAGACCCAACCTGGGTCATGCCTCATGGAATAGTCCAATCAAAAGCGATCTAATCAAGTGATCTAATCAAAGTCTCTTAACAGAATCTAATCAAAAGGCCACATCTACACTGAATTTACAGGAACAGGAATGGATTGGCTAAAGAACATAATTTTCGGGGTTCCACAAAAGTCAAACCAGGACAACACTATACTGTATTCTACTATGCAGGCAATTACATTATGTCTTAAAAAATGTAAATACCTTAATTAAAAATTACTTTATTGCTAACAATTGATAACCATAATCTCCGCCTTCAGCGAGTCATAATCCTTTTGCTTGTGGAGGGTTTTGCCTTAATGTAGATGACTGCTGACTGATTAGGATAATGGTTGCTGAAGGTTGGAGTGGCTGTGACAATTTCCTTAAATAAGACAAGGAAGTTTGCCTCTTCTTGTTATGACAGCTTTTTGGAATATGAAATGCTGTTTGATAGCCTTTAACCAGTAGTAGATCTTTTTTTCAAAATTGGAGTCAATCCTCTCAAATCCTGCCACTACTTTATCAACTAATTTGATACAATATTCTAAATCCTTTGCTGTCATTTCAACAGTGTTCACAGCATCTTCACCAGGAGTAGACTACATCACAAGAAATCATTTTCTTTGCTCGCCCATAAGAAGCAACTCCTCATCTGTTCAAGTTTTATCATGAGATTGTAACAATTCACTCACATCTACAGGCTCCTCTTCTAATTTTAGTTCTCTTGCTATTTCTACCACATCTGCAGTTACGTCCTGCCCTGAAGTCTTAAATTCCTCATAGTCAAGCTTGAGGGTTGAAATCAACTTCTTCCAAACTCCTGTTAACAGTAATATTTTGACCTCCCCGCATGAATCACAAATGTCCTTAATGACATCTTGAATGGTGAGTCCTTTCCAGAAGATTTTCAATTGACTTTTCCAAGATCCATCAGAAGAATCACTATCTACAGAACCTGTTACCTTAAGAAATGTATTTCCTAAAAAATAAGTATTGGAAGTCAAAATGACTTCTTGATCTATGGCTGAAGAATGGATGTTGTGTTAGCTGGCATGAAAACAACATTAATCTCACTGTACATCTCCATTAGAGCACTTGGGTGACCAGTTGCATAGTCAGTGAGCAGTAATATTTTGAAAGAAATCTTTTTTTTCTGAGTAGTAGGTCTCAGCAGTGGGCAAAATATTAACTAAACCATGTTGTAAACAGATGTTCTGTCATCCAGGCTTTGTTGTCACAGTTATAGAGCATGGGCAGCATAGATTTAGCATAGTTCTTAAGGGTCCTAAGATTTCTGGGTACAGTAAATAAGCATTGGCTACAGCCTAATGTCACCAGCTGCATTATTGCCTAATAAACTTTGAAGCCAGGCACTGACTTCTCCTATCTAGCTATGAAATTCCTATGGCATCTTCTTCCAATAGAAGGCTGTTTCATCTTCACTGAAAATCTGTTGTTTAGTGTAACAATCTTCATCAATTATCTAAGCTAGGTCTTCTGGATAACTTGCTGCAGCTTCTATATTAGCAATCACTGCTTCACATTGCTCTTTTTTTTTTTTTTTTTTTTTATTGTGGGTAAAAATCAAAATTTTCACAATACATACCAACATTTGCAAAATGATATATAAATGTATATGCATTTATGTGCATTTGCTTACAAAAATGTTATTTATGTATATATATAAATATATTTTAAGAGGTGCTTAGATACCCAAAATATTACACGGAACCCACTGGGATTCCCATGTTGCCCACCTCCCACACCTCCCACCACATCCCAACATCTCCCACAAGTGTGGCCCACCACCCTCAATGGACTTACACATCCTGGGGCCTTGCCATCAAACATAGACCACAGTTCACACCATAGACAACACGCTCTTTGATGTTATGGAGAGGGATTCTTTCCTTAAACCTCATGAATCAATCTCTGCTGGCTTCAAACTTTTCTTCTTCAGCTTCCTCACTTCTCTCAGCCTTCAAAGAATTGAAGAGAGTTAGGGCCTTGCTCTGGATTAGGCTTTGGCCTAAAGGAATGTTGTGGCTGGTTTGGTCTTATATCCAGACCACTAAAATTTTCTCCACATCAGCAATAAGGCTGTTTTGCTTTCTTATCATTCGTGTATTCACTAGAGTAGTGCTTTTAATTTCCTTCAAGAACTTTTCCTTTGCATTCACAACTTGTCTAACTGTTTGGCTCAAGAGGCCTAGATTTTGGCCTTTCTTGACTTTCAACATCCTTCCTAAGCTTAATCATTTCTAGCTTTTGATTTAAAGTGAGAGACAAGATTTACAACTCTTCCTTTCACTTGAACACTTAGAAGCCATTGTAAGTGTATTTGTCAGGGTTCTGTAGAGAAACAGAACCAACAGAAGATATCTATAAACAGTAAGAGATTTTATAAAATTGTCTCACACAACCATGGGGATACACAAGTCAAAATTCTGTAGGGTAGGCTGCATATCAGGGACTCAGATGAAGTTCTTCAATGAGTTTCCCAGGAGATGCTGGCTATCTGACATAGAGATGGAAATTATCTCTCTGAAATCACTTCTCCTTTCAAGGTCTTCAACTGATTGGATGAGATGTCACTCATTGCTGAAGTCAATCTCTTCAGTTGATTGTAGAAGTAATCAGCCATAGATGCAATTGACTCACTGAAGATGAAAGTCCATGAAATGCCCTTGTATTACAATTAACCCAGTGCTTCCTTGACCAAACAACTGAGCACCATTACCTGGCCAAGTTTCACATTAGCCAAACCATCACAGTATGATTATTAATTGGTCTAATTACAATATTGCTGTGTCTCAGGGGAAAAGGAGGTTAAAGGAGAATGAGAGAGAGAGGGGAAACAGCTGGTCAGAGGAGCAATCAGAACATACACAACATTTATTAAGTTGGTCATCTTATATGGGCACAATTCATGGTACCCCAATAGTAACACAACCACAATAGTAACATCAATGATCACTGATCACAGATCACCATAATAGCTATAATAATTTTGAAAAAGTTTGAAATATTGAAAGAATTACCAAAGACTGACACAGACAAGAAGTGAGCATATGCTGTTGAGAAAATGGTGCCGAAAGACTTCCTCAATTTATTTTTAAAAATGTAATATTTGCAAAGTGCAATAAAACAAGGTATATCTGTACTCTTCTTGTTTTCACTCTTTTTTGTCACTAAAACTATATGTTCTGTTATTGGCAATTCTTATAATTTTGTTCATTAAAAAAAAAAGAAAATGAATGACAAATTACTTGAATTTGAGGAACAACAGCATGTGAGGACAAAAAAAAAGGAAGCTGAAATTCATTTGTCTGATTTTTATAATAGGGAATCCAAGAATCAGGCAAATGAATTGTTTTTGTGCTGTAGAAGTTAGAGCCTTTTAGCAACCTCTCATTGTTTTTTCACTAGCTCTGATCCAGCTGTTTGCAACTTGGCCAATATTTGGATGCTAATGTGGCAATTTTCTGTGGCAAAGCTTAAACTCTATCTCCCTGGAAAACAGGCCCTAAGTTTTTCTTACCAGTATAAGGTTATGTTCTTTCCTACTAGGAAGCTTAATTCTAATAAAATCTCTAAAGTCTCTTGACTTTATAAAGTAAAGAAATAGCCCTATCTTTAAAGAATTCAGACAAAAAGGATAAAAACTGGGTATACTCATTCTCAGAATTTCTTCTTAGTTTTGTCCCAGCCTGCAAGCTCTTCCCTACTCTCAGAGATAACGGCTTTTTTTTTTCTTTTGTCACCTGGTACTGTTCAGTTCTTATCACTTAGAACATTACACACACTGTTTTGAATTCTTAAATGTATCTTACAATTATGTTCAGTCTCTGCATTTAGATTTTCAATATCATTAAGACAAAGGCCATGCTATTCAGATTTTGACATCTTTAACCTAATAATACATACCATATCTATTTGATGATTTTGTGTCTTAATGATCATTGCTAGTATTTTGTAGTGTGGCTTTTCAGAACTCCTTTTCTTGCTGATTATTTTATACCTAAAACTTTTGGAAATTCTTCATGTGTTCCACATCTACTATAAATTGGAGTCTGAAGAATCATGGAAATCATCTTTCCATATGATGAAACTAATACTTATTCATGGTTAAACTGCTAGTAGCAGTAGAACGAAGTCTAGAATTTGGAGTTGCTTAATCCCAGAACTTGGATATTCTTTCTATTTTCCTTGTAATACTACCTAGAATGATTTTTTTTTTAATTCTCAAATCCTATACTATTTCTGCCTAAATTAAAACAGTTGCATAAATATTTATAGTACACATATGGCTATATATTTATTATGTGTAGGAGAAGACAAGTAAATATTTCTTATTTGCAACTAATGCATGGCTAAATATAAGACAATGAGTTGGAAATTAAAAAAAAAAAAAAAAAAAAAAGCAGATTATAAGGAAACAAGGCAAAAGCCCAGTTACTTCAATTATATAAGACCAGAAACAACTTTAAATTGATGCTGGATTATCTAACATATTGGCACATTTGACATTGGACTGATATGCATCTGTCTGATTCCCAGCTCTGTCAGTTATCAGAATATAAACATGTACCAGTTATTCAATCTCTCAGTTTCTTAATTAGTAAAGCAAGCATATTGCTTATTCATAGTATACAGTTGTAAGAATTCTTGGGCAATGTACTTAAATACTTAATACAATACCTGGGTCAGAATAGCATTCTATATTAACTTGATTATGCCATTTAGTCCCAAACCAATGTATTGCTGCCCCAGGCACCCTTAAAATGTCCCTAATCTAAAGACAGTTTGACTGTAGAATCTGGAACAAGACCAAGCTAAAGGTGGAAGTTAAAAGGTTATATAATTAAAAATTAGAATATGTTAAAACAAGCAGCCAATAATATAATAAAAGGTGTAAATCACTGGAACACAAACTTAATTTAAGGCAGTAATAAAAGATAATCATTCAATCCATATTTAATTGGTGCTTACTTTGAAAGAGCTATTATGTTATATATAGGGAGTATAAAGATATAATCCCTATTATCAGAAAAAAACTATTTTCTTTTAAGGGGAAAATTATAAACACAAATTTCAATATATGTGTTCTCTTATAAAAGAGAGCATAAAGGATGAGTGGAGTGTAAAGAAAGTCTTCACAAAAGAGCTGATATTTATACTGGGTCTTTGAAAATGTTTAGGATTTTTTTTAGGTATATAAGAAGGAAAAACATTCCATAGAGAAAGGAAAACCTGGGCAAAGATCCTGAGATAACAGGACATGGCAGCTCAGAAAATGAGGAGAAATTCCTATGCAAGAGCATATGACATAGGGTGATTGAGGGGGGAGTCGTCATAAATGAGTCTGGAGAGAAAGTTTAGGTCTAGACTTGGAAGGACAATGGTATTTGAACTTGACCCTATGGTCATTAAAAACCAGTGGCGATCATTTAGCAAAAGAATAATGGGGCCAAACTGGATTTCAGTAGATTACTGATACCAGTATACATGATGGGCTATTTAAGTTTAAGGACAGTGACAAGAAGATCAGTTAGGTTTTTTGTTTTATTTTTTTTTAATACAGGAGAGAAATGATGAATGTGTGAACTAAAGTGGTACAGAAGAGCTCTGATTAGAAGAGAAATATTGCAATAGAAA
The DNA here is from genome assembly GCA_026826555.1 of Tolypeutes matacus. Classification (NCBI taxonomy): domain Eukaryota; kingdom Metazoa; phylum Chordata; class Mammalia; order Cingulata; family Chlamyphoridae; genus Tolypeutes; species Tolypeutes matacus. The sequence continues at coordinate 6,965,476 of JAKSZT010053779.1, read as the reverse complement.
TTATAGGATTTGGTGATTTATTAGCTGAAGTGTGGGAAGAAGAAAGAAATTATTAGCTGAAGGGATTGGTAGATGATGATATTATTAACCACCATTGAAAATAGAGAAGGAACTGCCTGGAAGTAAACAGAAAGGCAATTCAGATCTGTACATATAGAAACCTGATAGTACAGTTTTGTGGCTCATGATACAAATCAGAATGAGATATTGGAGATTTTACTAGAAAGCAATTAAACCAAACAAATTGAATAGGTAACCCAGGAAGAGAGTTTTTAGAGCAGAGGAAGAAGAGATCCATTAAATAACATCATCATTTAAGGAATGAAATTGGAAAAGGAGTCAATGAAAAAGACTGAAAAGGAATGACCAGTCATTTTGGCCTGACATTCTGAATGAGAGAACATTTCAAGAAATAGGAAGTAGAGAGAGGAGCAAGATGGCATCAGAGTAGGGAGTTCCAAGAGTCAATTTGTCCTACAGTGCAGTTAGTAATCTGCCAGAAACTATTTAAATCACCTGTTTTGGAGACACCGAACAGAAGAGCATCCTGCAACATCCTTGGAAGAATGGAAGGAGGTGGCTGCCCATCTGCAGTGAAGATTTGTGAATTGAACCCTGCACACTGGGAAGGCTGGTGCCTAGCCCCTACTGGTGGAGCAGGATATCTTGGAAGCTGTTCCCTGCTTGAGTTGGAAGATCCATTTTCCAAAAACAGAGTCAGGCACTGACTTTGGTTACTGAATATTAAATTCAGCTGACTAAAGTCCAAAACTAAATATAGCTAAAGTTTGAACCTGCCCAAGTCAGAAAGAGGCCTCAATTTTAACTCTGCCCCTGGCATGAGAGTAAGCGGGGCTGATTGAAAATCACAGTGACGGTAGGGCAGCTTCTTTCCACCTACGTCAGATTGCTGCCCTAGCCTGGGCTCTGCCCCTCCCTGGCAGGGAGGAGGCTGGGGGACCTGCACCAGCTTCTCCAAGCAACTTTAGTCGTGTTCAGCCCACACAGACTAAATTGTTGGCACACCTGTGGCCCTATCCCCACCCCTGAAAAGGCAGGAGGGGGTTGTGCTTTGTCAGCCTTTCTTGGCAACAGCAGCAGTCACTTATGGCCTACACAAACTAGATTTTTGGGCACACTTGTGGCTCCATCCCTGCCCCTGATAGGACAGAAAGTGGAGTGGTGCTTTCTCAGTCTCTCCAACCAACTACAGTTGCTATCTGCCCACATGTACTACATCATTGGACACATGTGGCTCCATCACAGTCCCTGTCAGGGGAGGGGGTGGGAGGTATGTCATCAGTCTATCTGGGCAACTGCAGTCATTTCTGGCCAGTATGATTTAGTTTACTACCCACACCTGCGGCTCTATCTCCATTGTAGGTAGGGGAAATAGGTGTTTAGAGCTTCATTGGTCTCTCCAGACAACTACAGACAGACTTGGCCTGCATGGCTTGGATCACTGCACACAGCTGTGGCTTTGTCCCCACCCCTGGCAGGGGAGAAAGGTGAGGGGAGCTTCACTGGTTCCTAGGGCAATGTGGCAGCTTCAGCCCCAACAGTTTACAGTAACAACCTCACCCTCAGTTCCTACTCTGCCACCAGCAAGAAAGGAAGGGCAGAAAACACAAGAATAAGAGCTGAAAATTTCAGATTGGCTAGCCAATCTATTATAAGTTTCCAAAATAATTTTTATATCCCACAATCTTGCTAAAATTTCCTATTCATGATAATTTATCTGTATATGCATTTGGATGCACCCACAAGCTATTATAAAGTTCCAAAATAAGTTGAGACAAGTATCTAAGAGGGGCTTTAGCACAAAGCAAATATAATAGAAGGCCCTAGACTAACGAGAGAAACTAAGCACAAAATAAATACATTAAAAAATCAGATGGCAAGACACGAACAAAAAATTACAAGCCATACTAAGAAACAGAAAGTTATGGTCCAGTCAAAGGAACAAATTAAACCTCTAGATGACATAGAGGAGTTGAGACAACTAATCACAGATATTCATACAAATACCCTTAATAAATTCAATGAGATGGCTACAGATACTAAGGATATTAGGAAGTCACTGGGTGAGCAAAAAGAAGAATTTGAAAGCATGCTTAGAAAAGTAGCAGACCTTATGGTACTAAAAGGCACAACTAATGAAATTAAAAATATACCAGAGGCATATAACAGCAGATTTGAAGAGGCAGAAGAAAGAATTAGTGAGCCTGAAGACAGGGTCTCTGAAAATGAACACACAAGAGAACAGATAAAGGAAAGAATGGAAAAATTTAATCAGCATCTCAAGGAACTAAATGAGAGCAAGAGACATACAAACATGCATGTCATAGATGTCCTGGAAAGAAAGGAGAAGGAAAAAGTGGCAGAAGGAGTATTTGAGGAAATAATGCCAGAAAATGTCCCAACGGTTTTGAAAGACATATATATCCATGTCCAAGAAGCACAATGGACTCCAATAAGAATAAATCCAAATAGACCTATGCTGAGACACATACTTATTAGAATACTAAATGCCAAAGATAAAGAGAGAATTCTGAAAGCAGCAAGAGAAAAGTGACTCATTACATAAAATGTATGGCCAATAAGATGAAGTGCTGATTTTTCATCAGAAACCATGGAGGCAAGAAAGCAGAGATATGATAAATTTAAGATAGTGCAAGAGAAAAACTGCCAGCCAATAATCATATCTAGCAAGATTGTCTTTCAAAAATGAGGTTGAGTTTAGAATATTCACAGACAAAAAGAAACTGAAAGAACTTGTAACCAAGATACAAGACTTGCAGCAAATACTAAAGGGAGTAATGCAGCCTGAAAAGAAGACAGGAGAGAGATGCTTGGAAGATTGTCTAGAAATGAAGATTACCAAACCAAAAAAAAAAAAAAAAATGTAACTGAAAGTATGAAAAGAAAGGTAAAAATAAGATATGACAAATAAAACCCAAAGGTCAAAATGGGTGAAGTAAGACCTGCCTTTACAGTAATGACATTGAATGTTAATAGATTAAACACCCCAATCAAAAGACACAGACTGGTGGAATGGATAAGAAAATATGAGGCATCTATATTTTGTCTACAAGAGACTCGCCTTAGACCCAAGGATAGAACTAGATTAAAAGTGAGAGGCAGGAAAAGATATTACATGCATGCAGTAACCAAAAAAAAAAAAAAAAAAAAAGCTAGAATAGCGATATTTATATAGAATAAAATACACTTTGAAAGCAAAGCTGTTATTAGAGACAAGGAATAACATTATATATTAATAAAAGAGGCAATCCATAAGGAAGAGAAAATAATCATAAATGTATATGCACCTAACCAGGGTGGCCCAAATTACATGTGGCAAAAATTGCCAAAACTAAAGGAAGAAGTAGATATGTCTAAAATAATAGTTGGAGACTTCAATATACCAATCTCATCATTGGATAGAACATCTGGGCAGAGGATTAATAAGGAACAGAGAGCTTGAATAATATGATAAATGAACTGAACCTAATAGACATATATAGAACACTGCACCCAAAATAGCAGGATATACATTCTTCTCAAGTACTCATGGCTCTTTCTCCAGTATAGACACAAAACAGACTTCAATACATTTAAAAGGATCAAAATTATACAAAGCACTTTGTCTGAACATAATGGAATGAAACTAGAAAACAACAACAAGCAGAAAATGGGAAATTTCACAAATACATGGATATTAAACAATAAACTATTAAGAAATCAGTGGGTCAAAGAAATTGCAAGAGAAATAAGTAAATATCTCAAGACAAATGAAAACAACACAACATACCAAAACCTATGGGATACAGTGAAGACGGTGCTGGAAGGGAAATTTATAGCCTTCAAAGCAAACATTAAAAATGAAGAAAGAGCTCAAATCAATGACCTAACTACATAGCTGAAGGAAGTAGAAAAAGAACAACAAACTATTCCCAAAGCAAGCAAAAGGAAAGTAATAAAAAAAGATTAGAACAAAAATACATGAAATTGAGGACAACAAAAAATACAACAGAGAGAATTAACAAAAATAAAAAGTTGGTTCTTCGAGAAGATCAACAAAATTGACATTTAGCTAGACTGAAAAAAAAAAAAAAGAGAAGATGCAAATAAATAAATCAGAAATGAGAAAGGGGACATTACTACTGACCTCACAGAAGTAAAAAGCTCATAAGAGGATACTATGAAGAACTGTATGCCAACAAACTAGACAACTTAGATGAAGTGGACAAATTCCTAGAAACACATGAACAAATTACTCTGATGCTAGAAGAAATAGAAGACCTCAACAAACTAATCATATGAAACTGAAACAGTCACCAAAAACCTCCCCAAAATAAAAAGTCCCTGGACCAGATGACTTCTTAGGTGACTCCTACCAATCATTGGAAGATTCAATAAGAATCTTACTCCACCTCTTCCAAAATATTGAACAGGAGGAATACCACCAAACTCATTCTATGAAGCCAATATCACCCTAATACCAAAGCCAGATAAAGACATTATAAAAAAAAAGAAAATTACAGACCCATTTCCTAAAGAATATAAATGCAAAAATGCTTAAAATACTTGTTAACAGTTTTGCATTTCAGAGGACTTTGTCAAGAAGTTGAGAAGGCAGCCTAGTCAATGGGAAAAAGTATTTGAGAACCACATATCCAGTAAGGGTTTGATTTCAATGCTGTATAAAGAGATCATGCAACTCAACAATAAAAGGGCAAACAACCTAATTTCAAAATGGGCCAAAGACTTAAATAGACATTTTTTAAAAAGAAATACAAATAGCCAAAAATTCACATGAAAAAAATGTTCAATATCATAAGCTATTAAGGAAATGCAAAACAAAACATCATTTCACACCTCATAGAATGGTTGTTATAAAAAAACAGAAAACTACAAGTGCTTGATAGGATTTGGAGAAGAAGGAACACTCCTTCACTGCTGGTGGTAATGGAGACTGGTGCAGCCACTGTGAATGACAGTTTGGTGGTTCCTCGGGAAGCTAAACATAGAATTGCCATATGATCCAGAAATCCCTTTACTAGGAATATATCCAGAAGGACTGAAAACAGGGACGCAAACAGCCATTTGCATACCAATGTTCATAGTGGCATTATTCACAATTGCCAAAAGATGGAATCAACCCACGAGTTGGATGGATAAACAAAATATGGTATATATATATGATGGAATACTATACTGAAGTAAGAAGAAATGAAATTGGGACACAAATGACAACATGGATGAATCTTGAGAATATTATGCTGAGTGAAATAAGTCAGACCCAAAAGGACAAATATGGTATGGTCTCACTAATATGAATTAAATATGAAGAATAAACACGTGGAGTTAAAATCTAGAGTATAGATTACTAGGGGATAGGATGACGGCTGAGAAAGGGTACTGATGCTTAATCTAAGTAGAGTTTTTAATTAGCTTAATTGTAAAAGTGTGGAAATGGATTGAATTGATGGTAACACATTATAGTGCATATAATGAACACTGCTGATCTATAAATGAGATTGTGGTTGAAAGGAGTAGTCTAAGGAGGTTAATGTCAATTGAAAGAAAACAGGAGAATATTTTAGGGACTATATAATATAGTGAACTCAGTGGTGGATAAGGATTATGGTTAATAGTACAAAACAAGAATGTTCTTCTGTGAACTATAACAAATGTACGTTACTATTACAAGGTGGTAAGAATATGGTGATACATGGGAAAATATAATTAATATAACTTATGGACTATCGTTTACTGCAATATTGTAATATTCTTGCAAATGTCAAAGAAGGCACTATATCAATGCTAAGGGTCAATAATAAGGCGTGTGTGATTTTTTTTATTGGACTAAGGAAAACATTCTAAAATTTACAGATGTGATGACAGCACAACTCTGATGAAACTGAGAGCAACTGAGTGTACACTTTGGATGGATGAGCAAGGCGTGGGACTGTATAACACAGTGAACTATGTGGCAGCTGGACTGTGGTTAACAGTACAAATATGAGAATGTTCTCTCATGAACTATTACAAATGTACAATATTAATATCTGGTGTTTATAATAGGGGGGGTTATGGAAAAATACACCATATGTAAGCTATGGACCATAGTTAGTAACATTTTGATGACATTCTTTCATAGTCTGTAACAAATGTTCCACAACAATGCAAGGTGTTGGTGGAGGATGATGTATGAGAATTCAACATGTTATACATGATTGCTTTGTAAGCTCACAACTTCTCTAATGAAAAAAAAAAAGGAGGAAGTAATTTCCATTTCAAATGCTATTTCAGCAAATATCCCCTTAGGCTTAAATTAATTATCCCTGTTTCAAAAAGGCACAGAACTCATATGTGAAAAGAAAAATATTTGCAAAGGAGAATATAAAATAAGTCAATGATATTTTTTCACTATGTTCTGAAAAAATGGATGGCTGTTCAGTCTAAAAGAGTGAATCCTGCAGTGCTTCTACTTCTAACCTGCAGAGAGGAATGAGTTTCCATCTACTTGCTTTTCTTAGCAACAATTTAGTTTTATAGTTACCATTTCATTTCCCTTGCTGCAATAAGCGATTCATACATTGCACTCTCCTGTAGATAGTTATGTTTCAGAGGGCCTATCCTGTTCTTGAGGGCAAAATGCTTGTGGGTGGTGAACAAGGGTGAAAATTCAGGTAAATGTGTTCTTCCATCACCTGATTTGTGCCAATTTCCTTCTCCCTAGACTTGTTCACTAAACTCTTAATGCTTCACCTTGCCCTTACCAGCAAACACAAGCATTAGCTCAACTCACATCTTCACAATTGGTCCTTCTGTCATTCCTTCATTTTTCATTGCCGGTTTACTAGCTTATAAATTCTTTTGTGAAAGTGTATTTTTTTAAGTGTGTTCTTGGTGTAGATGCATGCATTTGATATATGTTAAATATTGATAACAATAGTTTGGGAACATTAGGGAGACAAATAACCCTCTTTTGCTAAAAGCAAAGGGAATCAGATGGGAAACTGAGATATTACTTTTCAACTTGTTAAGTCTGTTTAATAAAATGGATCAATTCCTAGAGTGATTTTCAAATTATTTTAATGAAAATGCCAATAATTACAAGTGATTATGTTAAAACTAGCTCTAATGCTCCATATTTCTCCCTCACTCCAAGGTAAAAGTGAAACATTTTTTTTAATTTTTTAATTATTATTTTTAAAGAAGCGTTAGATGATATAAATGTTACATCAAAAATATAGGGGATTCCCATAGACCTCACCCCCTCCCCCACCCACACTTTTCCCCATTAAAAACATCTTTCATTAGTGTGGTACATTTGTTACAATTGATGAACACATATTGAAGTATTGCTAACCATGGTCTATAGTTTGCATTATGGTTTACACTTTGCGCCTCACAATTTTATAGGTTTTGACAAAAGGTATAATAGCCTGTATCTGTCATTGAAATGTCATGCAGAACAATTCCATTGTCTGAAAAATGCCCCATGATATATCTATTCTTCCCTCTCCCTCCCCTCAGAAACTCGGGTGATCACTGTCTTTTTATCAATGTTAAAAGTTTCCCATTACTAGAATAATATTAAGTCTACTTTAGTCCATATTTGCAATCCCCCCTTTTGTTTTTTCATTCCTCAATCTTGAGGATTTGGGGATGGTGATGCCCACTCTGCTTCTGATTGAGAGGGGGCTTATATCCCATGGGGCAGATGGGTGGAACTGGGTGTCCAGTTGTAGACACTCTGTTATTGGGGATGGGCATTGTTCATCATCATCATTTTGTTAGTTGTCCTGGGAAAGTCTGATGAACTGGAGTGTAGGTAGTGGCTGCAACTCTGCTGAGATTCAGGGCTCAACTGGCATATGAACAGCAGAAGATTTAAGTCCCTGGGACACATATTTAATGGGTATAGTGCTAATTATAGGTTCAAATAAAAGGGGCAGAAGAACCATATGTAGGAAAATTATATATGAGTCCAACTCCAATACATTGGTGGGATAGGTTATCATATATCATATATCCACTGACAGGGTGCTGAATTCCTGGGGTTGTCTGCCTGCTTATAGTGTCCAGATGACTCTAGAGCCCTCAGGACCCCCACTGCCTGAGGCACTGTTTACTGCAGCAGTCAGTGAGATTCTCCTAAAAATTTCATTGACTGCCACATAATTGTAAACTCTGGAATGAATTTTTTACTCACTTTTCTCTTCTAATAAACATTGCCTTTCAACCATATGTTTCTTCCTTCCTTTGTGCCCAAGTGTTCTTTTAAGACAATACTCATCATAAACGAAGATGGAGTATTTGATCCATCATTAAGGAGACGGTTTTTATGATGTTGAATAATGTTGATGAATTTCTGATTTAGTCACATGTAAGAAGAAATATAGTGAATCTTGGGGATTTTACCATAAATAAGACAGTCCTTGAAGGATCTTGTAATTTAGTGAAGGAAACCAACAAAAAGATGGAAGCACAATGATTAATCACTAAGTTTCTGATTACGTTAATATTCACAAGCCCTTTCAGATGACAGAAGATTCCATGCTCCTTATATAATGTGGTCTGAAATTAATTTATTGATAAGAATTATATATGAAAAAGGTTATCTATTTTCCTAATATTTTTCAAATAATAATTAATAACATATAAATAATAAAACAACAGCTACAAAGATAATAGCCCTAACATAGGTTAACATAAATTATTAACACATACAAAATTACCCTAACCTATGAAGAAAGCAATATTAATATTGCAATCTTACAGAAGAGGAAAATGGAATTTTGAGAAGTTAACTAAATTACAAGCATAGACTGTTAATAAGTGCAGGTACACAAATTCATCCTGAAAAGGTATGATTTCAGAGTCCACTCAGTATAAACTCTGTACCATACATTTTAAACAAATCAGTGTGCAAAACAAATTATTGTGCAGTTTTCTCAACAAAGAAAATCTAGTTTTAAAATAGCATAAGAGTTTACATGGCTTTAAGTTTTCCATCTGTCGTTGGTAGAACATAGATGTCCTGAAATAATTAAACATAAAAAAATTTAAATAATCTATTGATCCCAACCAATTCTATAGTTTGATGAAAGTGCTATCAACAGCATCAAAACATCAAAAACAATATTTTAGATCTGATTCTGACCAAGGCAAAACCTAGTAACCTCATAATTACCATTAGAGGAGTTAGATTGTTTTTCTTCAATTTATTTTGTAAAATCAGTCTCACTTTTAGAAAAAAAGAATTTGTAATACACTATTCCAACTCTAATGTATTAATACTCTTTTGAAAATATCTCTATTAGTTTATATCACCTTGGAAATCACCTTTCCTCTATAACATTTGTTTTGGAGATCCAGATAATATAAGTCATAAATTTAGTTTTATCTTTGTCAACTTAAACAATTTCAAAGACTTTCTTTTTTAAATTTTTTTTCTGAATGAATAATATTTTTTAAATGTATTTATATATATATATATATGTTACAAATCACTGTGTTAACACAAGAGAATAACTACAATAACAATAAACCTGCTTTGGTCCGTCTGTGGCTATACCTCCACCCATTACTTTTGTTCGTTTTTCAATCTTGAGGGATGGGGATGATGTCTGCTCTGACTGCTTCAGGTTGATAGGGGACTTTGATATTATGGGGCAGAGGAAATGAATTGTTTTGCTTGAAGTTGAAGATATCCCTTGTTCAGAGGATGGGACTTGTCTATCATCATCATTTTGTTAGTTGTCCAGGGTAAGCCCAAAGAACTGGAGAGTTGGCATTGACTGCTACTCTGCTGGGTATATGAACAATCCGAAGATTTAATTCTCTGAGAAATATATTTAACAGGTACATTGAAAATTATAGGTTCAAATATAAGGAGTAGAAGAATCATGATTAGGGGAATTATAAATGAGTAAATTTACTATGTTAAATTGGGAAAATAGGTTTTCATATATTTCCAAATAGGGCCTGCTGAGGGAGTGTTGACTTCACGAGGCTGTGTGGCTTGCCTATGGCTTGCCTTGTCTGTGTGTCCCTAGAGCTCTTGGAAGCACTTTTGTTTGAGACTTTGTTTACTGTGGCAGTTTGTGAAATCTGCCTGAGACCTGTATAAGTGTAACATCGGGAATGACGTTCCCAACTCACTTTGAAATCTTAGTCACAAAAACTCTGTTTTATTTAATATTTCCCCCTTTTAGTCAAGGTCTTTTTCCAAATGCAACAATGATTAATGCTTGGTAATAATCCCTCAGTGATAGGCAGGGAGGCTCATCCCAGGGATTCATGTCCTTCGTCAGGGGGAAGGTAGTGAGTTTATTTGCAGAATTTGGTTTTCAGTAACAAGGAAGTTTTCAGGTGGTAACTCTTAGGCATTAATTATAATTAGGCTTAGTTTCTTTATTATAAGAATAAGGTTCATATGTTCAAGCATTAAGATTGAGGGATTGGCCTGTTTTCCATATAAATATAGTCCATCTTATTTGAGAAAGTAGCAGGACTTCCCCAGGATGGAAGTTTAAAATTTTGTTAGCTATGACAACAAAAATACATATTTATATGTCCCATTGACATATGCTTTAGGTGCATTTATCCCCATATACCACCCCACTATCAACACCATATGATATAACTTCGTTATAGCTCCTGAAGAAACTTTCTTATATTTGTATTCTTAACCACAATCTTCAGTCACCCCAGAGTTCACTGTGTTATACAGCCCCCGTTTTAGCATGTAGCTCTACTTCCAGCAACATGTATGACCCCAAACTTCCCGTTTCAAGCACATTCACACATACTTCAGCACTGTTATTTACAACACTCACATACTGTGCAACCACCACCTCTGTTAAAGATGATCTTAGTTACTAACCTAACATAATTTATTACCCTTATCATTTTAGATTTTTTCTGAATAATAGATTTAAAACCATAACATTAAAATGTATTTATTTGCTTTTGTCATATCACATTCTTGATTTACTGTAAGCTACAAGGAAGTGGAGACTTGGGCTGTTTTGTTCAAAGCCGTATAATCAGGACCTAAGAGAATGTCTGGCATTTAGAAGGCAGAATGAATGGAGATTTTAAAAGTTATCTTCAAAGTGTAACAACGATCTTAAAAATTAAAATTAACTCTAAACCTAAAAATGAATAGGTAAAAATTCTGTCATCAAAAATGTCAAGTTCAAATTCTTCTCATGCCTCCAAGCAAATATTTCACAAAATAATTCTATCGATCACCCCCATTTCAGGGAAAAGAAGTAATATCCAAAGGAAACAAATGTTACTCTTTTGTAATCTACATAGAGTCTGCTTTGTAAACATGTTTGAAACCTTTTGTTATAAAATGTGCAAATATAAATACATCTTATTTATACATACTAATATAAATTCTTAGCTTTTTAATTTAAAATGTAAATATGATATTATGAATGTATAAATAATTTCCACATAGCAAAAACATGTAATAGCTAGAAATGGTATAAAATATGAAAAGTTTGAGATGAAATTTTCTATCCTAACCCCTCAAAAAAAGACAGAGTTACATGTTCTTTAATATTTACTATCCAGGAGTTTTTAGAGTCAATGTGTACATTGTACAGTGCTTCCTCTCTCCAAGTATGGAGAGAGGATCAGTGGAAGCACACACTGATCATTGTGGACAATTATTTGGGTTCATGACCATTATCTTAAGGTTAATGGACTGATTATGAAACTGCAGACATTACCAAAGATGTTTAAAACTCTATTATTAATATCTTAGTAGAAAATAATGGATTTCGTATATTTATGTGATGAGGTTCAAATGTCAAGTCTTGTTTTCAACTCTGCATTTCGAACACCTATACTCTAGTTTCTATTAATGAATTACATGCTTAGTTATTAGGAACAAGCTGTTAGAAGTGAGTACCAGAAGTCTTCATAAATTCAGCTTGGGAATTAAATTAACTTGAATTTAACCCATTGAAAATAAAAACAAATTTGTTGCAACTCTTTGGCAATATTTACTTTAAAAGTGTTTTAGTTACATAAACCAACCTAATTTAAAACAATGAAAACCGTGTCATTAGGGAAAACAAGATTATTGGTTAATTATAATTACAAAATAAATTTATGTATTCTAAAGATGATATTAACAGGTGCTTACAATACTTTCATAATTTACACTGTGTTTTTTCCCATTTTTTTCTATCAACTCTTCTGGGAAGATGTTGGCTTCGCATCAACAAATATTATCTTTTATGATAGGAAGCCTGTTGTGGTAGAAAAAGCATTGGTTTTGCAGTCAAGCAAAAAACCATAGTTAATTTATAGCCAACTCTGATTCTCAGATTCTTCGTTTATAATATTACAATACTTGCCTCATAAAATTATTATAACATAAAGATAGCTTGCATGTAAGCTCAGAGCCTAGCATATGGTTTTCTTTACTGGCTCTCTATCTCTCTTAACATACTGTCTCTAAATGTCCTGGTTTTACAGGTTCAGAAGGGAACCCTCTCCTTCTAATCCCTCAATACCCTCTTCCTTTAGATAGTCTCATTATTACATAGTTTTAAATCTATTTCCAGAGCATGCCCAAATGTATGCTTCTTTGCCAGATGTTTATAACTCTGTATATTTAAGCTACTTGTTGACATGCAACATGTACCCATTGACATATATGGCAGTATGTGAGTCTAACATGAACCTAATTAGATACACAATCATTGTGATACTTTAATTCTACTTTCTCATCCAAACTATTACCAAATCCTGGTAATCTGACTTTCAAAATAGATCTGCAATCACACTAACTGGAGCTACCATACAGACTACTACAATTACTTTGTATCTTGCCCCCTGTTTCTTCTCTTGCCTCCTCCAAATCACCCCCTACCTCTCTACCTACCCTATCATGTTTAGTCCTTCAGCAAGCCACATCAAAAGCTAGAATGATCTTTTTAAAATACACATCTGATTATGACACTCTCCTGACATCTTCACAGTTACCATATTTTGCCTAAAATTAAAAAAAAAAAAAAAAGTCCTTAACATGACTTAGAAGGCGTGGCTTAATCTTATAGCTGCCAAAGTCTTTAGCTTAATTCTAAAAGATACCCAAACCCTCACTTGATCTTTATCACTATACTCTCTGCCCTGGAAGGCTAAACTGAATGGACTAATTAATGGGCTGTCATGACCTCTGGCTTTGATTGTGATCGACCAATGGAAAGTCAGCCCCATTGCGAGATAAGAGGGTCAGAGGAAAAATGGAGTTAGGTCATTATTTCCTTCCTCCCTTTTGGGTTTACTCTAAGCTGACTGTGTCCCTTGATTGGAGGTCACTGTCCTGCCGGATCCTTTCCTTCCCAGTTCCAGCAACTTCTTCCCCTTTTGGACTTGGGCTTATCATAGCTCCATAATCTCTAGTCCCAAATTCCTGTATCTACCCTACACTTTTGTAATTAGTCTTTTGGAAATTACCCCCTTGAAATATGTTAATTCTAGTGTGCTATCTGCTTCCTGTTGGGACTGTAAGTGATACACAAAATAAGGACACTCTCAGCTTCAGCAATACTGACCTTCTCATATATGGTTTCCTCTGCTTGGAACACTTTCCTCAACAAAGCCTGGCTGGCCCCATTCCCTCATTATTCATTATTGAATAATGAATTCCCTCATTATTCAAGTCTCACTTTATTTATCATTTCCTCAGAAAGGGCCTAATTACACTGTTAAAAAAAGGTCCTACCTGTTATCTTATAATACCCTGTTCTTTGGTCTTGGTACTTACAATTTTGCAATTTTATGTGTGTGTTTTTAATTTTTAGGGTCTTTCTCACTAAACTGGCTCTGGGCTCCATGACAGGAAGAGTCATTTTGGTTTAATTAACTGGAAAATAGAGTACTTGGCACTCTAGGCAATTATTAAAAATTTGTTGAAAGAAAGGATCAATCCAAGAAGTATTCTTTCTGTTACTACAGTTAAGTACAAACTACCAGCAATGTGCCATGTAGAAGCAGTGTAGTTTAGTGGTTAAAAGCATGGTCTCTGATGCCTGATCTTCTGGGTTTGAATCCTAGTTCTGCTATATACTATTTTGTGACCTTGAGCAAGTAACTCATTCCCTTTACATATCAGTTTTCTCCCCATCTGTATAAGGAGGATAATAATAGAATCTATCATATAAATTTGTTAGGAGATTTGACTGCATTAATATCTGCACAATGCTTATTTTTATGGGCTTGGCACATGGTATGTATTATAAAAGTATTTTATTATTATTATTATTATTATTATTATTATTATATTTGGTAAGCAGTACAGAAGGAAGGCATAATGAAAAATAAATTTAAGACATCTCAGTTGATTGAGAGAAGAAAGTTTATATAAAAATAATTTCAAACTCACTAGACCATTGGACCAGTAAACTATTCATTCTGATAATACACAAAAATAAAGGTATATAGAGCCCTCAGTATCATTCAAAATGACTAAGACAATCTTAATGATTCATTATATGGGGTGTATAAAAATCTTGGATCATCACAAGTGAGGCAAGACAATATTTATGAAGTGTAAATACAAATCTAAATACATGCCAACAAATATAATCAACAAAGATTTTAAAAGCCATTACATGAACTAGAATTTACTTATTTTTATTTTGTATTTGCCTCTTTTCTTGTCTGAATCTATTTATAACTATAGATATTAAATATGAAGTATATATTCATATAATTAATGTTTTCTGAACTCTCTTTCCATATCATTCTATTCATTCTATTAAATATATTAAAATGTTATCTAAACTTTATTCTATATCATTCTATACCTGTAGTATAGAAATTGTTATAAAAATATAAATACACTACAGAACATGTGTGATGAACGCCACCTAAAATAAAGATCAAATACAATGCCCTTGACAAATTGATCTTTAATTACTGAAAATAGAATATAAGATTTCACTATAAAGTATATAGTTTGTTTTAGTCCAATATTCATGCAACCCATTAATTTAATCAAATTCAAGACATCCATCACTAGAAAGACTGTTACTTAAGAGGACACAAATTGCTACTAACATCCTAAAATCCTTTAACACTCCTCTGAAATTCTAGATCAGCTACCTTCAAAATCTCAGCTTCCCTAGTTTTCTCCTCTACTTGCTCTAACCGAAATCTGACTCTCTCCCACATAACTTCCTCAAATGACTGCTGTTTTCTATCCTGTGGCAGTTTGAGATTATTTTATAAATCCCAAAAAGAGAAAGATCATGTTTATAAACTAATCTGTTCCACTGGGGGTGATACCTTTTGATTACATTAAATTCAGCTGAGGGGCTGTTGGTTAGGTTATTTGGTAAGACTGCTTTCATGCTATTGATTCGATTATATGAGTGAGGCGTGATGCAGGTTGAATCCCTGCCCCCTCGCTTGGTCTCATATAAATGGACTCACACAGACAGACAGTCACAGGGAAAAAGGGAACTTCCATGTTTGATCCTGCTGTGTAAGGATCACTTAAGCATGAAGTCCCAAGAGGCTGGGCCCACGGAGCAACTCACAAAGAGATGAGTAGTGGAACAGCTGAGATTGATATAGGTGGCCCAGAAAGAGCCAAGCCCTATGCCAGCTTGCAAATGAAACTGGGAAGAAAGTGGAGCAGCTGAGTCTGCGAGAGGATGCCCAGAGAGGAAGGCAGAGAATAGTTAGAGATTGCCCATCATCTTGCTTCCAAACATGGCAGCTGACTTTGGTGAGAAAGCACCTCTGATGGTGCCTCAGTTTGGACTTTTCATGGCCTTGGAACTGTAAGCTTTTACCCCCAAGTCAATCCTCTTTATAAAAGCCAACAGATTTCTGGTACTTTGTATCAGCAACCCTTTGGAAAACTAAAATATATCCCATCCCCCTATTTTCCCCAAGCAGGGTAGACATCCTTTTTGCTACTTTCTAACACATTTCAGATCATTTCCCCTCTCTTTTCTAATCCACTATCCCCCAACCTTAAATCTCTTATTATCAGATTTTTACCAGGAACTACCCCTCTTCCTTGCAATCACCCACCACACCCCTCACATCTTCTCATATTTTGAAGATTTTTTTTCTCTAATTTACTCTAATTCTCTCCCAAATTTCTCTGGTTCTCCTCTAATGAGCTTTTCATCCACCCAATCTCAGCCACTCTTTCCATGGTCATACACTATTCATAAATGTATCTATCAAAGATTTATTGTGCAGTTTCTCTTAATCAGATAATCCAGCTTGAGGAATAGAAGGAAGAAAGAATTTAAAAACTGGACAGAGCCCAAGAAACCTGTGGGACATTATCAAGCATATCAATATATACATTGTTGGAGTCTGAGAAGGAGACAGTAAAGAGAGAGTAGCAGAGAGAATATTCAAAAATAGAAGTTTGGTTCTTTCTCAGGGACAATGCATCATAGTAGAATTCAGAAGGGGTGGGAGGTAAGTGGTAGAGTCAATGAAAGGAGCAGTGGAAAAAAAGAACCAGAACCCATATGGCTCCACTCTCTGGCAGGTCAATTTTAGGAAAGTGAATTCTCAGGCCTATCAACCTTATAGAAGAATACCATGAAGAGGATTTCAAAGTGAATTTCTTTAAATTATCTGATGATGCCATACTCATGGGAAGAATATTATGTTCCTCAGTTGGCAGGCCCTGTCTTAGATGACTACATTCACTTCTTTCTCTTCTGAAATGTCTAGTATGCCATTGCTCATTGTCTTCTTTGATGACCTTGCTTCCTATTTGACTGAGAAAATAGGAAAAACAGAAACATACTTCCACAGAACCTTCTACCACCACATGTCCCCATGTATTTGATTTCCCTCAGTTTACTGAGGATGACTTACGTGCTCTCCTGCCTCTTCTATGGTGTAATAGATTTACCCTCTTCTTGCATATTCAAGGAAACCTTTTCTCAGCAATTATTTTCTTTCTCCCATATTAACTTTTTCTCTTCTTCATTTCATTATTTGCAGCAGCATCCAAACATGCTGCTATTTCTCCCATCTAAAATTCCCTCTACCCCAACTCCTCCTCAAGCTACTGACCCATTTTTCTATTCAACTTTCCCACAAAATTCACTGAAATATTTTTCTATACTAACAAACTCCTATGTTTCTTTGTCCCTCTCTGAACTCATTCTAATCGCTTTGCAATATTTACCACAATAGTGAAACTGCAGTTGTTGAAGTTACTAATGACATCCATTTTCGTCACCCTCTACTTCTCGGAAACATTTGACACAGTTGATTACTCCCTCATCTTAGAAACACTTTGCTGCTTCACTTTAAGCATAGCAATCTCCCCTGATTTTTCTACCACAATGGCTATTCCTTCTCAGTCTCCTTGCTGCTTTGTCCTCATCGCCAAGAATTTTTTTTTTTTTTTTTTTTTTTTTTGGCATGAAGGGCATGATAGTTTAAAATCGTTCCATACTGATCATAATGACCAGCACACACATCACGATGGCTTTTCTCTGGTATATTAACATCGCAGCACTGTTGTGTGCCGAAACGCTGCAACAGGACTGAGAACATTTGAGAAATAAAGATCTTAGATGAAAATGAATACTAGTAATTCTGTTCTATCTCACAGAATGAATGTAAACCCCTTATGAATCAGTGGCATTAGAATGTAATGGAGTTATCACAAACAAAGGTACTCTTAGAAGTTAACAGCATGAACTTATACTCCTTTGTAGTTTAATCTTTAGTTTTTATCATTTAAGGTATGTCCACCCTGGCTAAAGCACAATCATACTAGTCCTCAGATAATTTCCATGCTAACAATGCACAAGCTTAGTGATTTTTCTTTTAAAAGAAAACAAAAAAACCCTCAAACCACCATCAAAATAAAGAGACAAATAAAAGTGATTTTCAAATCACTTGAACAACATAGTGCTTATTTGCCCAATATAGACTAAAACATTAATTTAAATGCTATACTCTCTAAACTCCTGCAATAAAATGAACATTTTTATGTATATGGGCTTTGTTTGTAGAACTATATTTTGTAATCAAGAGGAAAAGTTACTTTTTAGAGGGCAATGATTTGGTTACATTTCTGTATATCTGTAGTAAAGATAAAGCCACACAATGTCAAATGTGGCTCTAAGGTATGAAGTTTTGACCAAGGGTCAAAATGATGATAATCTAGTGTTAAAAATACAACCCATATGAGGTTACCTTTTAAAAATTAAATGTGCTGTTGAGTATTTATTTCAATAACCTTTTCGTTTTTGACTATCTGCAAACTGACCTAATAAATGGGACTCACCAATACTTCAAACTGACCTCTTTACTTCTTGGTTACCATTTCAGTACCAAGGGATTTCTGAGGTGGCATAAATTTGAATTCATAAAAACAGTGGACACTTTAAACTTTCAATGACAGTTTTTAAATCTGTAAACTCAAGCATCACATTATTTAGCTCACCAACTACCAAGACACAGATTTTGGCATTTCATGTCAGAGCTCTTTGTGCTTTTTAAATTAAGCTGCTTTTGAATCTTTTTGGTATTTACCAGCCATTTGTATTTCCCTTATAATAATAAAAGAATATATTAAAAATAATTTTTAAAGTGAAATGTCTGGGGGCTTATCAACACTTTTTTTTAAAACATCATATAAATCAATTCTTTTTTTTTTCCTTCAGTATTTGGAATAGTAGAAATTATTTTTGGTCCCACTTTAGATCAACCAACACTACTTTTCATCACATATAACACTGAATTTTACAGACATCCCTGAAAAGGTTTTGATTAAGTAAACAAGTGAATCACAGAGGAGTCTCAATCAGTTAACAGTATAGATTTATTTTTTTTTTTAAATCACACTGAATATTAAAAAAAAATTCTTCAAACTAACCCCCACCCCACCCTCCAAAAATAACCGAAGAATCTCTAAGCATTAAAACCAAGTGTGTATTGTCACTGATTCTGTATCCAAGACCTCTTCATATCAAAATGCCTCAGGACAAGGTCCATGGATCTCAATGGCTTACACCTTCCTCTCCCTGCATCAATTCCCTTCTTTACCTGGTCAGTGCTGGTCTGGGACTGCACGCTGCTCCTATAGTGGCCTTGACTCACTGTCTCCTCTCCCTCAGCAACATCAGGGCTGAATAGCTTTCTCTGCCACTCTTAGTGATTCAGAGTATTTGACTGTGCTATGGCTACACCTTCCATTATTACCCCAGCTATGGGATATTGTCAGAAAGCAGCTGTCTGAGGCAGTTCATAACTGTAGCATGGCTTTTCCTCTCCAACATTTTCCCATATTATCTACCTAGTAGATATAAGGATGTTCCATGGGGTGAAAGTGAGCATAAGAAAATGTATGAAAACCGAAGGAAGGTTGCATGGGAACACTTGAACTGACAACACTAAAATCCAGGTCTTGCCTTATTATAATTTTTATAGTTGTTATAATTTCTCTTTTCTCTGACTCATGTGGTAATTATGCCAGATGAAATGTAAGTTCTTAAGGTATAGGTAAATATATAAATAATAGTCCCTAACCAAATATTGTAGTTTATATAAGGGTAACTTGAGAAAGAATAAGGTTAATTACTGAATATCAAAAAAGCTCCTAATGAAACATTTCATCCTAGAATGCAAAAACAGTTTCATATATTTTGGCTATTTACAGACCATTTAATACTTTTATTGATCTCAGTCCTCATTTCAGGGAAGGGTAAATGGCAACAAATACCTAAACGATCATAGCAGGCATAAAGTTTTAAAATGAATGGCATTAACGGTAATGAAATATTTTTCTAGGGTATATTTATTCCATTTCATTTATTTTTGCCTGCATTTGTCCTTTAAGAATTACTTCAATACCATATATTATATTCCAATGTGAATGAGCACATCCAAAGGAGAAATGTTTAAATGCTAGCATACTGTGAGATTAATAAACCATGGAAATATGACAATACTACAGATGCAGGGCATTAATTACCTTTAGACACAGATTTAATATTTATGTCCCATAAAAATTTAGTTATGATTTTTGAATAGCAAGACAATCAGTTGCTAAGACAAAATTGTTTTTATATTCAATGCACATATTAATAATCAGAACATGAATAGTTATATAAAGCACATATTTCAAATATTTGAGTATGTGTTAATAAATGTTACAATTGCCCACCCAGCTATAAGTAATGAAGGTGTCATAACTACTGCAATTACATATCCTGTCATCATACTGATGTAAAGTAGGATAGAACTGGAGCTTAAAAATAAAAAACAATTAAAAAATTATGATAATAATGTCCAAGTACAGTTATAAAAAAATCAATGGTCAAAAAGAAGACAAAATGAAAAGTTTAATACATAAAATCCTTTTAAATCAAAGGTTTACTCTATCAAGCTAAAGACAATGCTTTGCTTGAGGCAAAGAAAGTTTTACATTAATCATAATGAACAAAAAGCATATAGTAGGGGTGAAAAGATAATTCCATCCCTCCTTTTAATCCATAAAACCCTTGTATGTCTAACTTATGCTTGGTGAATGACTTGGCAAAATTCAAAGTTCTTTTTAAAAGGGGATATAGTAATGCATTATTCTTTTTATTCTTTGAGCTTTATTACTCCTCTCAGTTGCTGCAGAGATATAAGTTTTCCTGGAATACTATCTAACGAAAGAATTCCTTCCATTATATATCTAAACCTTCCAGAAAGGGGATGTGAAGTAAAGGTTGGCATTCTGTTTAGAAGAAACAATTAACTGCCTTATGCTATGATAAAAGTGAACCACTGATACACTTCTTTCATACACACATACACAACCACAGAGTCATACACACACATAAATGAATACACATAATAACAAAAATGTATACCTCCCACACTGTTCTATGATTGGAATTCCCAACAGAGGTTTAATAATTTGAATTTATTAACTGTGTATAAATACAACAAAATATTTTGAAATGCCAACTTTCCTAAAGGAGTAATACTTAAATCAAGACAAGATAATAACATTTTAATAAGGTTAACAAACATCAAGAAATCAGATATATCAGAATTAGTTACAGCATATGAGATAAAAGGACAATCAATTGCTAATATAAAGTTTTTCTATACTAAATGAGTATAAGTATTTAATTATGTTGTAAAAAATCAGCTCTATGTTTTAAATATATGAGAATATTAATTACAATTAAATTAGATAACCTAGCTACTAGTAATGAAAGTGCAAAACTGTCTCCATAACATTTGCTATTGCAGTGGAACTAATTCATAAGGGAAGAAGTCAGGAAATAATTGACAAAAATACCCAATCACCATTCATTAAATGTCTCACCAACGTATTGAAACTCAGAATAGATGATTTTCAAAAGGAGAATTAAGAAAACATTTAGAGTGTGCTTCTTTCCTGAGAAAAGTAAGGCCCAGATGATACATTGCAGGGAAGAGTTAGAGACTTCTTATATAGAGACAAAGATCTAAATGATTCCAAATGAAGGGGAAGAGAGCTGGGAGGGATAGGCTAGTGAGTTTCATCTAGAATCCAACAGAGGAAAAACAGTCTGTAACTAGTTTTAACTAAAGAAAAAAAGTCTAGTAAAAGAGCAGCTTCAATATGATTAAACAAGATTGCTAAATAAGATTTAAAACAACAGAGACAATAGATGACAGAGAGACAGAAAGAAAAATAACTCTGTTCTTCCCTTATTAGATCATTATCAGTTAAAACTGGCCAGCTTCATTTTTCTGTTCATGGCTTGTTTCTTTTATTTCCAAGTGTAACAAACTGATTTTTTAGACGCAATTTCAGTGTCATCTACTATAATGTTTTCCTTAAATCCTAAAATGCTTGTCATCCGTTACTTTCCATTCATCTAACCTAAAAGCTAATCATTAAATATATTAAACACCAAAAATACAAAATGAAATTGAATTCACACATGAATTAGCATTTAAGTCATGCTTTATTTCTATACGGCAACATTATATGTTCTATTAAATTTATTCAATTATAAAATTTCAGGTACTTTTACATGTTATTAATAAGTTTATCTATGTAAAATAAAATTGATATTTTTTCATTGAATTTTCAAATGTTCGTTCTAGAAAAGGTTTTCTGTGGAAAGGAAAGTTGGCACAAATAAGGAATATGCTAATTAGTCACTGAAAATTAGCTTTTTCATTAGCTCCTGGCTTTCACTTTTAGGACCCCTGAAGAGAAGTGTCCAGATGCAGTTACAGTCGTACCTGGATTAGAAAAGGATGGTAATGGATGTATCCAAAAATGTTACATTTTCTCTTTCTATTTTCTGTTTTTGGGAAAGCATTAATTCTCCATGCAGAGAAAATAAAGTAAAAATCTCATAGATTAATAATCAGGGCTTGATAAAATACCCAAATATATACATATTTCCTTCAAATATTGTTCTTTTAGTATAAAGTCCTGTATCCTGATTATATTTTATTATTCTATTCTTGATTATTTTCCCTTTAATTTCATTATATGTATTTTCTTTCTTTCTTTTTTTCCATTTTAAGGGACAGAGGGGAGGAAGGTAAGGAGTACAGGTAAGGTAATGGTACAATTTACAATATGTCTATTTTTTCCAGCTTCGTTATGAGCCATTATGCTTTTATTGCTCTGGGATACAGGAAAGAGATAATCACTACTATTTTAGAAACAGCAAAACTAGTGTGTTCTTTCATGCTTGGGTTTTATTTCTATGTACACATTCACATTCCTTTATGCTACATTTAATTCTTCATTGTCCTTGTTAAATGTCAAAATTGTGCATAAAAGATAGGCAGCTAAATCATGAAATAACTATTTAAAGATTTTATTTGAGGCAAGAGAACTGAAAAGAAAGTATAGCAACCAAACCTTTCCATAGACCTGTTAGTAACAGAAACAAATTATTGGCATACAAACTAAAATAGAATATCTTGTGTCCCAAAACAAGGGACAATTTAAGTGAAATATAGACTGCAAAAATATAAAAGGAATTTAATAATGCTTGTTATTTCTCCAAGTTCATATTGAAGTGCTAAGAAATATTTACTTTATATGTATAAAAAAAATCATTTGTGAAGGGGAATTGTAGGAAGATGGCAGAGTAGAAAGCTCATGGAAGCAATCCATCCATTAGAACAACTATTAAACTGGTAGTAACCATCTGTCTGAATCAACTATTTCAAAGTTTCAGAGTCAGTAGAACACTGTGTAGCATCAAGTTAAGAGCGGGAGGATGAGGCTGTTGTATCACCTTAGATATAGGTGAATTGGACTCTACACGCAATGTCAACTGTTACCCATCCTCCAGGCTTGCAGCTGCCAACAGGGAGGTACTCAAACTCAGCCCCTGGTGCAGTGTATTGGGTGCCAGGGTGAGACATAGAAACCTAGTTCCCCAAGGGATGTACAAACTGATAATTGATAACTGCTTTGATTAGCAACATTAGATCACTGGGACCCCAGCACTGAGGGGGTCAACCCACACAAGACAAAAGCAGCAGAGGAGACTTATAAGACTCTATATTCATTAGAGCAGCAAAGGACAGTTGAAGGGCTGCATTTGCTGGAACAGTGATGAGTCAAGAAGGCTCAGCTTTGGGAGCCATAGAGGAAGCTCCTGGTATGCTTCCTGGCCCCTCCCTTATCCCCTTCTCAGGGCAATCTGGAGCCAGGCAGAGCTTCCTTTGTAGGTCCCTGGAAAAAAAAGTGGGGGGACAGAGAGATATAGGGACAGTACATGTGTTTCCTGTTGAAGTTAAGTTGGTCTCAAAAATAATTGTGATATATATAAATACACACATATATGCATATGCACATATATATATGATGTTGAATTTTAACATCATGGTGACTGGAAAGAAAATATAACCAGAAAGAAATGGGAGGGACTCAATATTGTACAATATAAAATCAAATAAATATTAAAGTAAGAATTAATGGAAGTATGAAGAGACAAAAAATGATAAGACTTAGAATCCTGCATTATCAGTAGTTACTTCAAAAGTAAATAGATTAATCTCTCCAGTCAAAAGGTGGAAACTGACAGAATGGATTTAAGAAAGCATAACCCAACTATATGCTGTATACCAGATAATCTCCTTAAAAAAAAAAAAAGAAAGAAGTTGGGTGGAAGTGAAAGGATGGAAAAAATATATACTGTGAAATTAGTAACAAAAAGACAGCTGGGGTAGCTATACTAATATCAGCTAAAATAGAATTAATTTAAAAACTATTAAAATGGACAAAGATGGTCATTATATACTCATAATAGGGTCAATTCAATAAGAAAATATAACAGTTTTAAATAAATATGCACCTAATAGCAGAGTCCAAAAATATATGAGGCAAATACTGACAGATTTGAAGGGAGAAATCATTGCTTCTGCATTAAAAGTAGGTGATTTACTATACCACTTTCAATAGTAGAGAACATCTAGGAAATAGAACTAGATAATATAAACCATCTAGACCTAACAAGCACACATTGACACTTCACCCAAAAGAAACAGAACACACATTCTTTTCAAGTACACATGGATCATTCTACAGGATAGACCATATGTTGAGTCACAAGACAACTCTCAAGAAATTAAAAAATATTGAAATCATGCTATATATTTTCTCCAACCACAAGGGAATAAGCTAGAAATCCATAACAGAGGGAGAGAGGGAAAGTCACAAATATGTGGAACTTAAACAATACTCTTAAACAACCAATGAGTTGAAAAGGAAATCAAAATGGAAATTAGGAAATAGCTTGAGGTAAGTGAAAATGGTAACACAGCATACCAAAACTTATGGGGTTCAGCAAAGGCAGTGCTGAGAGGGAAATTCATAACTAAATCTTACATTACAAAAGAAAAAGGCTTCAAATCAGAGATAGAACCTCAAAACTAGAAGAACTATGAAAGAAGAGCAAACTGAACCCAAAGAGAGCAGAAGGAAGGAAACAACAAAGATCAGTGCAGAGATAAGTAAAACAGAGAACAAAAAATCCTAGAAACAATCAAAAAGCAAAAGTTGGTTCTCTGAAAAGATCAATTAAATTAACAAACCCTTAGCTGGAATGAGGAAGAAAAAAGAAAGTGGATACAATTGAAGAAAATTAGAAATGAAAGGTGGACATTAATACTGACTGTTCTGAAATAAAAAGGATCATTAGAGGTTACTAGGAACAACTGTATGCCAATTAAATTAGATAAGCTAGATGAAATGGACAAATTCCTAGAAAAACACAAACCATGTACACTGATTCAATAAGAAATAGAAAATCTCAACAAACCAATTAAATAAAATAAAAACCTCTTAAAAAAGAAAAGTCCAGGACCAGATGGCTTCAGTGGGGAATTTTACAGTCCAAAGAGAGTTAACTCCAATTCTGCTCAAACGCTTCTAAAAAATTGATGAGGAGGGAACACTCCTTAACTCATTCTATAAAGCCAATATCAGTCTCATACCAAAGCCAGGTAAAGATACCACAGGAAAGGAAAATTAAAGACTAGTTCCTCTTACGAATATAGATGAAAAATTCCTCAACAAAATACAAGAAAACCAAACTCAAAGCACCTTAAAAGAATTATACACCATGATCAAGTGGGATTTATCCCAGGAATTCAATGGTGATGCAATATAAGAAAATCAAAGTAATACAGCCCATTAGCAGAATTAAGGGGGGAAGAAATCACATGATCATCTCTATTGCCGAAATAAAGGCATTTGACAAATATCCAGCACCCCTAATTAATAAAAAACAATGGAAATCTAGGATTAGAAGGAAACTTCCTCAACATGATACAGGGCATATATGAATAACTCACAGCTAACATCTCACTCAATGGTGAAAGACTGAGGCTTTCTCTCTAAGATCAGGAACAAGGCAATGATGCCCTCTGTCACCATGGTTATTCAACAGTGTACTGGAAGATCTACTGAGAGCAATGAGGCAAAAAAAAAAAAAAGAACTAAAAGCTACTTCAGCATCCACATCAGAAAGGAAGAAGTTAAACGCTCCCTATTTGCAGATGGCATAACTCTATATACTGAAAATCCTGAAAAATGCACAACAAAACTATTAGTTAATAAATTCAGCAAAGTGGCAGGATTCAATATCAACACCCAAGACTTAGTTGTGCTTCTATAAATTATTAATAAACCATCAGAAAAAGAAATAAAGGAAAATTCCATTTGCAATAACAACTAAAAGAATCAAATATCCAGGAATAAATCTAACCAAAGATATAAATGATTAAATATAGAAAATTACAAAACATTTTGAAAAATCAGAGAAGAACTAAATAAATGGAAGGGTATCCTATGTACAGGATTGGAAGACTAAATATTAAGATGCCAGTTCTACAATAAGTGATTTACAGATTTAACACAATCCCAATCAAAATTCCAACAGACTTCTTTGCTGAAATAGAAATGCGAATTATCAAATTCATATGGAAAGGTAAAGGACCCCTAATAGCTAAAGCCATCTTTAGGAATAAAAAGCAAAACTTAAAACTTATTAAAAAGTCACAGTAAATAAAACAGCATGGTACTAGCACTAGGATAGACATATAGACCAATGGAATGAAATTGAGAGTCAGAAATCAATCCTCACATTTATGATCTACTGTTTTTGACAAGGTCGCAGAGACCACTCAATTGGGAAAGAATAGTCTTTTCAACAAATAAGGCTGGGAAAACTGGATCTTTATATGCAAAAGATGAAGGTGGACTCCTACCTCACATCTTATTCAATAATTAACTCTAAATGGATGAAAGACTTAAATATAAGAACCAAACTACACAATGTCTTAAAGAAATTATAGGGAAGCATCTTCAGAACCTGGTGCCAAGCAATATTTTCTTGGACTTTACACCCAAAGCATAAGTAACAAAAGAAAAAAAAAAAAAAAATATATATATATATATGTGTATAAATGGGACCTCAGCAAAATTAAGTAGTTTTATGCATCAAAGTAATTTATAATGAAAGTAAAATAACAACCTAAAAATGGAAGAAAATATTTGGAAACTACATATTTAATATGGGTTTAATATTCAGAATTTATAAAGAAATTGTACAACTCAACAACAAAAAGACCAATAACTCAATTTAAAAATGGGCAAAAGTCTTGAATAGACATTTCTCTAAGAAGATTTATAAATGGCCCCAAAGCACATGAAAAGGTGTTCCACATCATTAGTCATTAGGGAAATGCCAATCAAAACCACAAAGAGAAACCATTTCATACCCTCTAGAATGACTACTATTAAAAAAATAAAAACAGAAAATAACAAGTGTTGGAGAGGATTTGGAGAAATAGGAACATTCATTCATTGTGGGAAGGTAAAAGGGTGTAAACACTGTGGAAGACAGTTTAACAGTTCCTTAGAAAGTTAAGTATAGAATTACCACATGAACCAGCAATCCCACTTCTAGTTATATATCCAAAAGAATCTAAAGCAGAGACTGGAAGAGATATTTGCACACTGAAGTTTAATAGTGGCATTAATCACAAATTCTAAATGATGGAAGCAACCCAAGTGTCACTGAACTGATGAATGGATAAATAAAGTGTGGTATAAACATACAATGGAATATTATTCAGCCATAAAAAAGTACGAAGTTCTGATACTTGTGACAACATGGATGAACCTTGAAGACACTATGTTGAGTGAAATAAGCCAGTCACAAAGGGACAAATATTACATGACCTCGCTGATATGAAAAATTAGAATTAGGAAACTCATAGAGTTTGAATCTAGAATATAGGTTACCAAATGGACAGGTGGGGATAGGAAATGGGGAGTTGATGCTTAAATTATATAGAGTTTCTATTTGGGGTGATGGAAAATTTTAGTAATGGGTGGTGGTGATGGAAGCTAGATAAATACTCTGATAAATGATATTTTCTAATTATCACTGGTTTGCTTTAGCTTGATACTATTGATTTAGGAATCATTACTTTCTATATACAAATAACCTAGAAACCCAGAAAGAAATTAGAAAGTTCAAGAATAATTTTATATAATCATACACTAATTCAACAAACATTTACTGAGCAAATACATTTACTAAGTATGAACAGGGCATTGAGGATGAAAGTTTAATGAATTATCCCATTATTCTTAAGGAGAAGTGGAATTACAAGACAAAGTTGTAAGTGCTATTATAAAGTTAAGATCAAAGTACTCTGGAAACACGGAGAGGGAGCAATTAATTTTACCTGGAGGCTTAAGAAAGTCTAAGGGACACTAATGGGAATATCTCTACAAATAATTTTTGAGGGCTCAGCACTTGCATGAACCTCTTCACCATTTTAGAGAATTCAGGCTCAGAGAAGTTAAATAATTTGTGAGGACTTGAATTCATTGCATCACGTTGTGGTTATGAAAACAACTATAATTGCAGTAGTATCATGAGGATTTAAATTAGATAATATATTAAAGTTCCTATCATTGTGCCTGACAGATAAAGAACATTCAGCAAACACATAAAGAAAATTAATTACATATAATTCCATCCCTTGTTTCTTAATTTTTTAAAAAATTTATTTTAAAGAAACTTTAGATAACACAAATGTTACATAAAAATAAAAAGGGATTCCCATATGCCCCCCACCCTCCCCCACCCACACTTTCCCACATTAACATCATCCTTCATTAGTGTGGTACATTTGTTACAATTGATGAACATTTATTGAAGCATTGCCACCAACCATGGATTATAGTTTACATTATAGTTTACACCCTGTTTCACGCAATTTTGTAAGTTATCATAAAATATACAATGGCCTGTATCTGTCATTGTAATGTCATGCAGGACAATTCCAATGTCTTGAAATCACCCCCATATTACACCTATTTTTCATTCTCCCTCCCCTTAGAGCCTCTGGTGACCCCTGCCTTTATATCAATGAAACAAGTTCTTCCATTGCTTGAATAATAATAAGTCTACAATAGAATAATAGTAAGTATACTTTAGTCCATTTTTCATTCCCCAATCCTGAGGATTTATGGATGGTGATGCCCACTCTGCCTCTAATTGAGACAGGGCTTAGATCCCATGAGACAGATGGATGAAACTATGTAGCTTGCAGTTGTAGACTCTCTCTGTTCCTTGGGCTAGGCATTGTCCATCATCATCACCTTGTTAGTTGTCCTGGGTCAATCCAATGAACTGGAGAGAAAGTGTTGTAACTCTGCTGAAATTCAAGGCCCAATTGGAACATGGACAGACCAATGATTTAAGTCTCTTGGAATACATCTATCAAGCATAGCATTACTATAGGTGCAAATAGAAGGGGCCAAAGAGCCATGCCTAGGGAAACCACAAATCAGCCCACCTCTGTCACACTAGGGAGCATTAATTTCATTGCTATTTGGCACTTGGTAATAATTCTTTGGTGCCTGGGAGGCTCATCCCTGGGAGTCATGCCCCATGCCGGGGGTGGGGAGGGGAAGGTAATGCACTGAAATCCTGAGTTTGGTTTAGAGATAGGCCACATTTAAACAATGGTCTGTTCCTCCTTCACTAGGCACTGCTGCTGTACTCAGGGGATTCTTGCTGCCCCATTAGAGAATGTAGCAGAACTCCCCAGGATGGGAATTTGATATTCTTTCAGCTATTGTGTGTATCTCTACCCACTGTGACAATGCCCCATGAACACTTGCGCACATTCATATGCCTAAGAGGCATGCCTAAGATGAACCCTCTCCCATGTATCCCTCCATCACTGACACCCCACATCAATGATCCTCTCCTGCCACATTTGTGACCCTTCTATGATCCAAAATCTCCAAAGATGAAACCAAGAATATAACCAAATAAAAATAATAAGAAAATGAAATAATGTAGTTTTAAGAATAACATGTAAAATACAAAAAATTAAAAATAAAAATAATTTTTAAATATTAAAAGTTTTTTTGACATTATGTCTTACATCACTGTAAGATTTGTTGTCTTATATGTACAGTGGCATATTCTTCCAAATATTCCCCCAATGTCTTATTTTTTTTTTCCATTTTATCTTCCAAGAAGCTTTAGGTTACAGAAAACTCATGTAGAAAATATAGGGGATTCTCATATACACAACACCCTCCCCCTTTCCCATTCTCCCCTATTAACAACATTTTACATGCAGATGGTACATTTGTTACAATTGATGTACAAATATTAAAGCAATTGCTACTAACTATGGTCAATGGTTTACATTATGATTTACATTTTGGACCATACACATTTATAAATTTTGATGAAATTTAAAATGGCCTGTATCCATTATTTCAAGATCTTGAAGAACAATTCCAATGCCCCCAAAATGCCCTATGTTACATCTATTCCATTCTTCCCTCTACCTCCCTTAGGGACCTGTGGTAACCACTAAGTCTCACTTTTTCTTAATTTATTATTATCTTCAACGAATATTGAATCTTATGTGAATGCTAGGATGCCATATAGTTTAAATTGACCATGGTTAACTATTAAAAAAAAAGTAAAAAAAAACTTTTACTTTTTGTATACACACACACACATATATATATTAACTATCACAAATCATCACTGAGCTCATTCATTAACAATTACATTGAGGATTTTCTAAGTGAAAGTATGAAGCAAGTAGGATAAATAGTGATAATAATTGGTCAATGGAAAATTTGTTTGATATCATGATATAATTTGGAAATAGATAAGAAAAACAGAAATTTTAAAGGTTAATGAAAAAAAGAGAGGCAGGTACAAATTAGGGAAGGCCCTTATGAAACTAAAAAGTTCTCTGTGTACTCTCATGAGATATAGTGTAATGTCCATACCTAAACTTGTAAAATAAAATCCTTACAAAAAACAGAGTCATCTTCAATATGGATCAGTACTAATCCTGGAACTTTCTGAATGAATCGTCATGCTTTTGCTATTTAAATTTGCATATTTTGCTTTATAGTTTTATATGTTGTAAAGTTTTCTGCTAACCATATGGTAGACATGCAGTTGGGATTTTTCCTTCAAACCTAATGAATGTTTTAAGATATAAATGTAGTTCTTTCATTAACTCCTATCAGCAATTATAAGAGATAATCAAAAGTTGACTAATTTGGTAAACTTGTTTATTTCTTTTTAAATTCAGATTCTTTAAAACATTAACAGTTTGAGTAGATTACTGAGATATTATTTTGTAATAATATATAGGTAAAAATATAACTTGGGGCTATCCTTATGTCATTTGGAAGAAGTTATCACATTAGGAAAAGGTATTCTTAATTAAATTTCCTCAATTTGATAAGCTATTTTTAAAAATAGATTCATGATGTTCTCCACAATAACATACTACATCTTAGAAACACATGCTAAGTAGGTATAGATTTTATATTTCCAAAATATTTGTAGTTTACAAAGTTATTTATAGTGATATTTTCTCATTGATATTTTCCTGTTACGAACATAGAGAATAGTTCAATTGTGATGGAAAATATTAAAATACATCTAGAGGGCAACCTGAGTTGTTATGAGTAGTCTAAAGCAAGGAAAAGAGTAGAGAAAAATAAGAAGCAATTATTCGTAAGTCAAAGGGCACAACTTATTTGCCAAAACATACTCCTCTTAATTTGAGAGTATTTATGACCCTTAGATTAACAAAGTCTTAACAGATATTAATTACCAGGATCTAGAATTTTTATGTCATTTTAAAGACCATACATTTAAAGTACATGATAAGTAGCTACTTAGTCGACATTCTATTATATGAAATACTTTATCTTTTCGAAGTGAAATTCCAGTGAACATCAAACGCATTTATCATCACTAAGAAACAAATGATTTAAAAACGAGCTTGTAATGAAGGTCAGAGAAGAAACAAAGAATAAATTTCTTTCCAATATTTGACAAAATGTTTTTCCTTCTGTGTTAGTGTCTATGTAGAAAAATGATTATATTCCATGGAAGAAGTGAAACTATAAAGTTACAGATTATACTTCTCTGTTCCATCTATTCTTTCCTATTTGCCATATTCTACTACTGGGACAATTTTTGTTTGTTTTTTAAGTAAGAATTTGGTTTTCTTTTCCTTTATTTCTCAATTAATTTTACCATACATATTCCTTTTATTAATTCTTTAATTCCAAAGCAATGCAGGACTATTAATTTCCTATGTTTAGTGTGATTTCAAATCACACTAATTTTCCTTGCAAAATCTCTTCACATTTTATGACATTTCTTTATTTATTTGGTTGGTTGGTTATTTTTCTTTTTTCAAATCTATATTTATTTGTGCTCTAACAATATTTCCAGGTGAAATGGCATCAACATCAATAAATGTGAAAGATATGGACAAAAAACATACTTTCCCTTACTCTAACGTATTTTCCCCTGCTTGTAACAATCACACATACATGCTTATTTTAGCATGTAGGATAATTGGTAGGATAATTCAAAACACAAAACAACTATCTGGTTTAGAGGGTAACAATTTATAATCTAACTAGTTCAGGAATAATTCACATAGATAATATTTACTTGAATGAAAAAAAAAGAAAGGAGGGATTAATGTGGTCTTTTAACACCAGTGTCTCTATTGATTACAGACAAAAAAAGGGCCCAAGTGGTAATTGTACCAGAAGAAATCATTAACCGGGAATGTTAGAGTAGTACTTCCAATTTTCTTCCTTTGTTGTACTTTGTAACACTGCATTTTAAAAAAATTCCAGTGGTTCTTATAAATGACTCATTTGGCCCCTCCATTTTTTTCTGTTTTTTACATGAAATAAACCTGTCCATAGCTGCTTTCTGAATTAACCTCCAAAGGAGGTACAACTAGATTGAGTGAGAGCAAAATACTCCAAATGCTAATCTTTTAGAGGGTAAGCTAAAACCTCAGTCTCTTGTGGAACATGAAAAGTCATATGGTTTTTATTCATATTTTCGTGCAGACAGTTGTCATTAAGATCTGACAAAAATTCTTCTGGTTCTGGACTTATGATACAATTTGGATTAGTTTCTTAGAACCAGGGCTGACACAACTTTGGTGTAGTTAGAACCACTTATCAAGACAGCCACACAAGTTCAGGTAAAAAGATGGTGTGAAAAAAAATACAGACAAGACTATATGAGTAACTGGCATATATCAACATGAATTCCAAGACATGACCAAAAACCAAGCTTTTCAAGGTAAATGAAGAGTTGGATTCAAATATTATTAATGAATGTCTCAAGTTTTGTCATACATGCACAGTTTTTAAGTAATCAAACTTAATAAGCAGAGAATGGGAGAAGGTTGAGCAGTAGGGAGAGCAACAATTCATACTCAGAGACATAAAATAGGTTTTCTGGTAGTTCTTGAGTAAACAGCAGGCAATTTTTCCCTAAGGAGTTAGGCAGATACACATTTAGTACAAATACTTTGCACACAGTAGGCACGTGAAAACAGTACCAAAACAGTACCAAATTAACATTCTGGAACAGGGCATGGATTCAGCCATAGGGTCAATTAAGGCCCTAAAATCTGAAACTACGTATACTACATAATTATTTTTAGGAATATGGGCCTTACTGATAAAGGATTTCCTAATAATTATTTGATTTTAAATACTTATGCAATCATTGACTCATCACTTGCAGGAAGACTCTTAACAATTGATAGAATTAAATAAAATATCTAATCACATTTTAGGAGAAAGTGATGCCTAATTTTAATCTTTATCTTAATTTTCCTCTGTTTTAAAGTCCTTAACTGGTACTACTATTTATTTCAAGTGAGCTGTAAAGAAAAATAAGACTTCTTTAATATTTAAAACACATAAAGAGAATCTTTTGTCCATATTAATTTTTTTTGTGATGTCAATATCAAGTCTTCAAAAATATAAGGCATTATATCATTTTATGAAAAACATTAATCCTTTGCTACAGTATAGACAAGATGTAGAATTTTTGTCATCTAAAATTTACAGCACCTGTCTACACTGAAATCATATTGAACCAGAAAATTGTTGATGAAATAACTACACAAAGTCATTGACTTGCAATGGAGGAAGTATAGATTTGTAACTTTTACTTCAAACCTGTGCTATATATCAACTTTTATGAGTACTTTATCAACTTAAATCTTATTGAAAATGTTAATAGTCTGGATATATTAAGAACTTGTAAATGATGGTGTTTTCACTTTTTTTTAAACTGGTATTTAATACAATAATGCAAATCAACTTTAAGTCTCAATCATAGAAAGTATATTAAAACTCATATTCCCTTGATGGCATCTGATTTTTTCACTATCTTCCTTTCCTCTCCTCCCTGACTATAACTTCTCTGTGAGTAGAGTATATTTTCTCACTCCACTGAGTTAGGACTTGTCTGTGAGACATGCTGTAATCAGTGGAATGTGGACAGAGTGCCAGAATGCTAGTTTTTAATACAAAATATTAAAAGACATTTAAAAGACATTTCACATTTCCATTTGTTCTCTTGTGTTTCTGCTCTCCACCATGAGAAGAATAGAACCTGAGTATTTAGTTGAGATGCCAAAATGAAGAGACTGGAATACCAGACCTAAACCCAACCATGAGTCAAAACTAAGCTAAGCCACTTTAGCAAATGATTCCAGACGAGAAAAGCAGAACCACGGCAGACTCAAAAACCCATGAGCACTGAGATGTGATTATTATGCAAAATCAGTGCAGCAAATCCTAACACAGTAATTTTTGTTTTTCTTTGACTTTATTATGATATTATCTATTCTAAGTTATCATGACTACACATTTCTTGTGTTGTGTTGTGCTACTTCTAATCTTTTGTGAATGCATCAAGATTTTTAAAACTACATTTTAAATTAAGCAATAAATATCTTTTATAATGAAACTATCCATTGTTTCCTTGTTTACACAATAATGCTGCAAAATTTCTCCCAAATAATTTGTAAAGGCAAATTGCCTAACATCGTATTAGAAAAGTTCTGAGGCTAGACTACATGGGGAATGTGTTTCCATTCTTAGTCATGAGAATAAAACTCTTTAAAAACCTTAATATATCCATACATATTAAAACTAATTAATGGTCCTGGCTTACTGTGTCACTATAGTTTAATACAAGAATTATCTAGCAATTAAATACAGACAGTGGGGTTTTTTTTGTATGATACCCTGTTAAATGCAATCCATGCACATGGGAATTGTTTTCTCACTTTGGCAGGGTTCTGGAGTAACTGAGATTGATCAAAGCAAGGACACAGTTCCAGTACACATGAGTTTCAGTTTACCATGTAAAGTGAGAAATGCCAGTGCTGTTAACAAAAATTTGTTAGTTAGTAAAAAGAATTTCTTACTCTTACTTGTTTTAGCAATTCAGTATTGTTACCTTATAAATCATGGTAAATAAGTAATTATTCACACTGGTCTTTCTTCCTTTGCATGTATTTGATGACTTACTTTCTTTGGAGTGTCTTTAGTTAATTTCAATCTATTTCAAGGAAAATAGAGGTTGAATTAATCATGGTTAATTAGAAAAAATGGTGTTTGATTGAAATGGTCCAATATATTCATTCAAAGGTTAACCTGAGGACCCCATGAACATCTGGACAACAGAAATTGGCCATATCAGTATATGAGCACAAATCAATTCTAAGGCAATAGAATCTACTTATCTTCTTTTATGAATAGTGAAATGTAAGAGATCTATTGATAAATATATTGCTTTCAATTCCATTTGAATTTGTGAGTCAACATTCCATATTGAATACACTTGCATTAAATTAAAATTCCTAAATATAGATTTTATTGAATGAAATAATTTCAAGGATGAATTTTTCTATTTTCCACTTTCAGAAAAATCTTTCACACATCATTTCTGAAAAGAACACAATTATTTTTCTGATTTCATTCAAATTGTCTCTCAATAGTTCTATAAGTATCACCATTGGAACTGAAGCAATTCTATTATGCTTCTTTAATTTTTGCATATTTGAGTGGAATCTATCATGCTTTCATTGAGTCACTCTGGACAAAACTCATCTAGGTTATGTTCCAGCAGAATTGTTAAAGTTACATCATAAAAATGTTCTATTTATTCTTTGAAAGGCTTTTGTTTACTTATAAACTGAGAAGATAACTGTAAAATATTTTTGCAAAAGGTATTACTTGAATGAATTCCTCTCCTAGGAAAAATAAAAACATGAATTGTTTAATACATTTTAATGTCAGACTATCTTTCAGCAGTAAAATCAAAAAGGTTTGATTTTTTCTACTCATTCTATTCTACTGCTGCAGTGGCCTGTTAATTACAAATATATATTTAAACTCCAGAGGCCCACATTGACATTTGTGTCATAATAATTACTTGATATTTCTGTTTATTTTTTAAAATACCCATAAAACAATTAGTGGGGTTCTTATAGCTTAAATAAAATTAATTATTCAGTATGGCATTGCTTACTTAGAGAAATGACGTATTTACTGACATGAAATGCATTGCCATCTGTTATTTCAGGCACACATTTGCTCATAAAGATGGAGTTAAATAAGTATAAACACAGCTAAACTGGAACTGCCTAACAGATTGGCAAATGTCCATTTGTAAGGTAAATAGTCAGGAGTTGCAAGTCTTAATAAGCTAACCATGTTGGGAAATCAGCACTAAATTGGACACTAATAGTAATCATGTTAGTCCAAGTCAAATTTATAGAAATAATACACTTTATATAGAGTTCCAACAGTTTTCAAAGCATTATCATCTAATCACAAACAATCTTTGGTTAGGTTATTGGATATTAACCATTTTAACAAGAAGTAACACGGGTTCAAAAATTTAGGTGATTTTCTCAACTCAGAAGAAACCAATTATCTAAAATTGAAGTTGGGGAGTGGGAGGATGCAGTATACCATATTAGTGTTCATATAAACAGTTACTTCAGGGAAAAATACAACCAGGATTGTAAGAACAGAAAGATTCAAACCAATTTAATGTTTAGCAAATTTTCAGGTAAGATAATATTGATTAGGACTGGGAACTAGAAAGTTTGAGAACATCTGAAAATAATGAAGAATGGAAACAAAGAGAAACTGTAGAAATCACACACTCAGACAAGGGAAGTCAGCATCAAAAATTAAGGTAAGGATATTATTCAGACGTAAAAAGGAAGTCCTGATACATGCAACAACATGGATGAATCTTGAAGACATAATGTTGAATGAAATAAGTTCTAGACACAAAAGGACAAATATTGAATCATCTCATTAATTTGAAGCAATTAGAATAAACAAGTTCATAGAGTCAGAATCTGGAATATAGGTTACCAGGGACAGGGTGGGGATAGGGAATAGGAAGTTAAGGCTTAAAACGTGCAGGGTTCCTATTTGGAATAATGGAAATGATTTGGTAATGGATGGTGGTGATGGTAGCACAACATTATAAACACAATTAACTGCACTGAACTATATATCCAAATGTAACTAAAAGGGGAAATGTTAGATTGTATATATGGTAACATTAAATTTTTTTTTTTTAAATCCATGAAACTACACTATACAAAAAAATGAACCCTAAGTTAAACCATGTACTTTAATTAACAGTATAATTATAAAAATGTGCTATCATCAATTGTAACAAATGTTCCATATCAATGTGTATGGTGTTGGTGTTGGGTGGTATATGAGAATCCTACATTTTATATATGATTGTCCTATAATCTACAATCTCTCTAACAAAGTGGAAAAAAAGAGTGTGTTGGGATACTTTGGGGGGGAAAACAGCCAAGGCAAGAAATCTAGGCTGCAAAAAAGCTGTACTAGGAGCTTGAAAAAAGTTTTATTTTGAACCAATGGCTATCTCACCCAGGACAGACATTTATTATTTCCCACCTATGGCAGGAACTGTCCTAAAAGTATGCTGGAGTTGGGACCATGTGCTCAAGTGTGGGAGTTGCTTTAATGGCAGAAATTTATTTTAATGGCTATTTGAAGGAAGCAGGTAGTCTTCAATAAAAATCCTAGCTACCTTTTATTGAACAATAACCGTATACTCTACTTTGCGGGCATTTTTAATCGTTCCAAGAGTCTAAACTTTGGGTTTATATTCTCAAATGTGTAAATCTCTGAGATTCAAAGCCTGTGTTTGATCAAGTCACCAAAATTTCAAGAGACAGAACACGAATTCAGAAGCAAAGTCCAAGCTCTTAACAATTCCCCACTTGCCCAAGATTAGCCAATTCTCAACTGATAATATAAGAATGCTGACTCCAGACCAAGCTTTTTAGCACTATCTCAATATATTTCCCAAACCTGCATTAATATGTGCACATCTTTAAATAGCACCCCAGCTCTAACTAGCACTTCAAAATAAGAGGGTTTCCACTTATAAGACTGAGATACAAGATACTGGAATTCATTTTTAATACTAAAGATCATACATTCCATTTTTCTATATGGAAATATTTTCTCTTTTTCTTCCTCGGGTACACTGGTTTTAATTACACTGCATACTATACTGAAACATGAATCGAGAGAGTATGCTTCTTGAGAAATATGAAAATAAAAAAGAATGTCTTTAGTTATCAGAGAATAATTTAATCATGGATTTGGAGAATTCCCTACCACTATCATTAATTATTAATCCCAGAATGCAATAAAATGCATGGCATTCTCATTAACCTAGAATTTATTATCCAAGTCCGGACATATTTATGATACCACGTAGAGAAGTAAAATTTGTCGTACTGTGAAATTTTTCATACAATAAAATATTCACTAGTGAACTGACTACTTGTAAAATTAATTCTCCTTCAAACGCTCTCTCCTCCATACCTATCCCCACCTTCTCAACATAAGGTGCTGGATAATGCAATAGATGATTTTAAAAGGTTTTTGGGAAAGAGAATGAAACCCTGGTATATTCTTATTAACTGACTCTCTTTAACATCATTATGCACAATTGAAGTGAAGGATATCATCTTTATCTTAAAAGAATATCATTCTATTTTGTTCAAAATAGTAGACCTTCACGGAATTAACATTTGATTAATTCAAGAATTAGTACATATTTGTAATTATAAACTAAATGTTCCAAAGCATAATCTAAAATATTTTCATGTTGTCACATTTCAATTATTTAAACCTGTTCTCATAATTTCTTATAAAATTTTGTTTCTGAAATTCACATTTAGAGCACTTTTTCTTTTACATATTGTCTTCTGATATATGGGCCTATATTTAAAATCTTGGACTAGAGAGGACTTAAATGCCCACGTAGTCCACTCACTCATCTTAAAGTTAAAATTCCTCTGAAATATTCCTAACGAATGGTGGTTCAGGGACAGGGAACCTACTCTCTCTAAAGTCCCGTGTTTCCTCATTTTTTCTATGTAGTAAACTCTAACTTCAGGACTGTTCAAATATCACTCCTTCTGTGAAATCTTTCCACTACCTTATGCTGACATCTCTACTATAGCCCATATAACATCATATTAAATATTCATGCTTTTAACCATTTGTTCCATAATGCATACTAAGACCCCCTACTATGAATCTGGCACTATGGTAAGACCTTCAAATGAACTGGTGAACAAGGGAAAGAATGCCTGTCTTCATCAAATTTAAAATCTTGTGTGAGAAATATGAACAAGTAATTTTATTTTTTTTAACACACTTTTTAAATTTTTTTTAAAAAGATACTTAGATTACATAGATGTTACATAAGAAATGTAATGTAGGGGATTCCCATATGCCCCACTCCCTTCCCCTCCCACACTTTCCCATATTAACAACATGCTTCATTAGTGTGGTACATTTGTTACAATTGATGAACACATATTGGAGCATTGCCGCTAAGTGTTGATTATAGTTTACATTATAGTTTAAACTCTCTCCTGCACAAATTTGTAAATTTTCTCTATAAAGAGAGAAAACGTCTGCTGTACATTGAAATTCTGAGAGAAGAGAATCTCAGAAATAAATGCCCTTTTACTTAAGGAGATTTTTGGGGGGATGGGGATGAGAAGACCTCTGGGCATGATCAAAGTGGACAGTTGAAGACAAAAGCCTAGTTTGTTCTGTTTAAGAAAGAATAAGAATTTTGGGTATGCCATTTAGGATGTACATAACATAATATGCTGTAAAGATGCCTTATAAGACAAGGATTTTTATTATGTACCTAACATAAAGGCCAGAATTTAAAGGTTGGTTTCATATCTGTCTCTGCTTATTGCTTTACCTCCAAAAATATATAGTCTTTCAGTATCAGAATGGGTGCTGTAGGTCCAAGCATTCTAGCCTAAAAGCAGGAACGGAGACAAGGGGACAAAAAAGGGGCTTTAACTCTGTGAAGAGGGAAATCTTTCACATAAGCCCTTAGCAGATTTCTTGTTATGTTTCATTGCCTATAACTGGGACATACATCCATCTAAGGCCAAAGCCTAACAGAGATGAATGGGATTGTCGTGACCAGCTAAGAATTAAGCCAGACATAATTCATCACCTCTGGCACACTCACTGCTGATCCAAAACCAAAAGCGATCTGTTTTAAGAAAGATGAAAACTGTTGATGTAAACAAATATTATTTCCCATAATGTGCTTTCAAGGACCAACTTTGGAGTGAGTGAAAAGCATACATGGGTTGAGAGTGAAAAGGGAGAAAGATCTTGATAGAAAGAATACTTAGGAAAAAGATAGCAGTAGAGAAATAGTTTATTCCAGGAATAATCTGGGAAATTTAGGGCATTGATGTCAGGACACCAGTGTTTATAGGAGGCTAGGATATAGCTGAGGTAGATCAAGTACTTGGGGGAAAGAGAAAAGTATAGAAAAAGATGAATAGGAAGAAAGGAAAGGAATGTTTTTCTGATATTTGGGAGTGGGGGTGAAAATTATTATATTGAATACAGTTATTGGGATTAAGGTCCTTGACTTTTTATTTAGATCCTAAAGAAAAGTGTGACTTACTGAACTGATGCCTTATGAAGATCCACAATTATAGATTAGGCAACATTTTCAAATGTTGCTTCTGTGGTAAATATTTTAAAGGAAAATTACAAAATGTAATGAGACTACATGAAAGAGACCCCCTTATTTAAGAAGTTACCCTTAAAACAAAAAGTTACCCACTATGGTATATAAAATATGAAGAGCATTTCATGCAAAGTAAACAATATGTACTGAAGCCCCGATTAAAAGGAAGCAGTATGTGTGACATTTGAAAGGCCATGTTGGGGAAGAAACAGAAGGAACTGGCCTATGAGAGGCCAAAAGAATAGCTGGAAGGGAGACTGATAATTCAAGCACCAAAGTATATGTTAAAAAATTAACTCAACTTTAAGAGCTATAGTTTTGAGAAGATTTCAGTTTTGAAAATTCTCTTTCTGAGTCATGAAGGCTGAATTGAAGGAGGGACAAGAATAAATGTGAAATGTCAGTTTGGACTTTACTGAGATAGGCTGGGAAAGTTGGTGATGTGACAGCAGGGCATCTAAAAAGACCCTAATGGACAGACTTGGTATCAGAATAGTTCCAAGTTTCAGGCATGAACAATTATAAGATAGTAAAATAATTTACTGAGATAGCTAACACTTGAAAGAAAACAGGTCCTAGACAAATGTCTTTGCCTTATTGTTTATTGAAACATGGTGGGATGGATGGAAGACAGGAAGTTCACAATTTGCCATGCTGAGTTTGTGATCCTTGTGAGACACTCAAGGAGAGAGAAGTAGTCTAGTCATAGGACTAGAATGACTGGGTGGAAATATACATCTCCTAGGATAGGCTCCAGGAATCTACGTGTTTAACCACTCCTTCAGCGAACACTGTAAGCTTGGCATTACTTTTTGATAGATGGAATTTGTGATGTCCTGTTCCAACATATAGGGTATCTTATTGAGGGTCATTCAAACTTTTTAAAAGGGAGCTTCATATATTATTCAAGGCAATCATAAAAATGTTAGCTGGTTCTGACCTGAAATAATGTCTTGAAGCCTACCAACAAAACTCCCTTCAGGTTTAGGGAGTGAGCAGTGCAGAAAACAGCACATTCCCACTCCACTTTTGCTTTGCTTTCCATGAGCATGTATTTTAGACTGACTTATGTCTTATGAAACTTCCTCTACAAATTTTTGATCTATTAAACATAAACAGTCATTTGGTTTCACATGAATAATTATTTTATATTTGTTATCATTTTTGCCAATTTAAATGGCAAAATAATATTTTGAAATAATTTAGAAATAAGATTTTATGCTTGATAAATTACTGCTTCCAGATTACAGTATGTATCTCACTGGGTGATTTTGACTTTTTGAAAACTTTTGTTATTATTATAAGGTAATATTGCTATATGTGAAAAGTAGAAATACTAGTTTATGATGTAATGCACAATAATTGATAAATTTAGGTATCATTATTGATACATAATTACAATAAAATGTCATTTTAATATTAAAGATTTTTGGTGATATTTTTATATTTGAATAGAAAGATATCCATACTTAATATTTATGGATTTAACAAATTAAATTATATCTCTGAATCTTGAAATCAAACCAATGAGTCAATTTTGTGCCAAATGAGTATCTAATTTACAAAATATACACACCCACTACTTTTAAAATAGTATTCTTCCCACTGGCACAAAATTAGCATAGATATGCAAAATGTGTATAGCATAAAAATATGAAATACATTTTCTGAAGAAATTTATTTTCTAAATTTCTGTGAGTCTGTAATTTTGGGGGAGTACTCAATATCTTCTTTTTTATTAAGGTAAATTTTACATAACATAAAATTAACAATTTTAAAGTGAATGATTCAGTGGCTTTTAGTACATTCATGATGTTGGACAACCACCACCTCTACCTACTTCTAAAACAATTCCAACACCCCCAAGGAAAACCCATGCTCATTAAGCAATTTCTCCCTATTCCCCTCTTCCCCCAGCCTCTGGGAACCTGTAATCTGTGTTCTGTCTCTATGGATTTATCTATTCTGGATATTTCATATTAATAGAATCATACAATATGAAACGTTTTGTGTCTGGCTTCTTTCATTTAGCATAATGTTTTTGAGGTTCATCCACACTCTAGCATTTATCAGTATGTCTTTCCTTTGTATTGCTGAATAATATTCCATTGCATGTGTATAACACAATTTGTTTATCCATTCATCTGTAGATAGCAATTTGGGTTGTTTCCACCTCTTGGTTACTGTGAATAGTGTTGCTATGAACATGTGTGAGTTTGAACACATGTTTTCAATTACTTTGGCTATTTATCTAGGAGTGGAATTCTGGGGCTATCTAGCAATTCTATGTTTAACTTTTTGATAAACTTCCAAACTGTCATCAATAGTGGCTGCACCATTCTATGTTCCAATCAGCAATGTACAATGGTTCCAATTTGTCCACATTCTCGCAAACATGTATGTGGAAGTTTGAGGTTATTTTATGAGTCCCAAAAAGGGAAAGTGTGTTTGTAAATTAATCTATTCCTTTGGTTGTGAGACCCTTTGATTGCATTAATTTCAACTGAGATGCCATTGATTAGATTACATGTTAAGATTAACCCTTTTAGATTTGACAGTATCAATAAGGCATGACTCAGATTGAGTCCCTACCCCTTTGCTGGGTCTGATATAAATGGACACTCACTCAAGAAGACACACAGAGGAGAGAACTGTGTCGGTTTTGATCCTGCCATATGATAGAATGTAGAAGGCTCAAAGAGGTAAAACCCTGGGCAGAGATGGGTCATTTGTCTGGTAGCTTACAGCTGACCTTAGGAAGAGGGTCGAGACTAATATAGGAATCCCTGAGACACAAGCCCTATGCCAGCCGGCAGCTGAGATTGGTAAGCAGCTGGGCCCATGGAGCCTCAAGAGGAAGAAGAAGGCCAGAGGGAAGACTGAAACCTGGCAGAGATCAGCAACCATCTTGCTTCAACATGCGGTGACTGACTTTGGTGAGAAAGCAATCTTGAGTTGGACTTTTTACAGCCTTATAACTGTAAGCTTTTACCCCAAATAAATACCCTTTATAAAAGCCAAAAGATTTCTGATACTTTGCATTGGCACTCCTTTGGTGGTCTTATACAACTTGTTTCCATGTTGTTGTTGTTGTTTTTAATAATAGCCATTCTACATCATTGCAGTTTTGATTTGCATTTTTCTAATAATTAATGATGTTGAGCATATTTTCATGTGTTTTTTGGCCATTTGTTTATCTTCTTTGGAGAAATGGTCCTTAATATCTTTTTGAGCAGGATATATGTCACAATCTAAAAAGAATGTTATTATTT
Organism: Tolypeutes matacus; assembly: GCA_026826555.1. NCBI lineage: Eukaryota > Metazoa > Chordata > Mammalia > Cingulata > Chlamyphoridae > Tolypeutes > Tolypeutes matacus. Next base: position 6,921,189 of record JAKSZT010053779.1, on the reverse strand, counting down.
TGGACATACATATGAACATCCCTGCCCTCTTGGAACTTAAGTAACTTCCTAGTACTAGAGGCCATCCATTTTCCTCATAGTGGAAAGACAGAACAGTAGATCTAGAACCAAACTTTGTGCTTTCTGGTACAACCTAGAGCAAGCACCATAAACTGGTCTTTCAACTCAACTAAGTGCCTAAACACAGTTAGAGAGAAGTGCATTCAATACCAACTGGCAATAGATTTATTTTGCTTTTTACTTCAATTTTGCTCTCAGTTTACTCCGTATGGTGCACTGCAGTAAAGAATGCTCTTTAGAGCCTCCTTATCATCAAAAGCCATTTAAAGCATTTTCCACCTTGTTAAAAGATAAAGATCTTGCCACTTATCTAGTCCCAAACATGGAGCAACTGTGTGAAATAAATCATTTCCAATTTCTTTCAGAGAGAATTAAATATCTTCTAATATTTTTTTCCTTTCAGTTCAGATATGTGTTTGGTATATAATTGGGATATTAGTACAGTGGATTTCACAGTTCAGTTCTTGATTATATTTTTTCTTTAGTAAGGCGAAAAATAGTTCTTCATGGCACGTTAATCTTATGATCATAAAACTTAATCAAGTGTTCAGTTTTAGATTTCAATGGTAGCCATTTATCACATAAATTTTTTAAAACAGTAAGGTAATTAACAACATGAAATATAGAGAACCTACATTAAATTTAAGTCATAAAATTGCTGTCTTTAATTTTAGCCAGCTGCTTCCCATTATATTTTTCCAATACTATCAATTTTCTGAAAGTAAACATTCATGCATTTTTAAAATACTTTCTACCTCGTTTCTTATTCCAATTAAATGATAAAGCATGCACGCACAGCTCAATATATATCAGTAATTTTCAGCTTTGATTTCTTTAGCTAAAAGTATATTTCTTTTGAAATATATGAATATCAAATGGCAAAAAAATGAGACAAAGAAAAAAGAGATGACTTCTTTGTCATCTCTATATACACCTGTATTCAGAGTAGTGTATCACCAAGTATGAGATTATGTCCATAGTTATTTATAATGCAGCAGAAATACACCGCTGTAGGGGGAAGGGTAATAGCATGTAATTCTGTTACTCTCACCAGTCTAATATTGACTTTCAGCAGTCACACTTTTAATCTTTGACATTATTCAGTAAATCAACTTATAATGGGACAAAACAATAAAATTGTAGCGTACTGAAACATGATATGTTACTAAGAGAAGAAAAATATTTAAATTTACATCTGGAATCTGGCAAGTTTCAGATGGAAATCACTAGAGTTTATAGCTTGAGGTAAACATAGTAGAATGGGTTCTAAATCACAAAAGTATTTTAAAATATAAAATCATTTAAATTGACAAATGATTAATGTTTTTTGCTTATTTTAACAAATGTTTTGAAATTTACATAGTACAAAGAAAGGTTCAAACAGTAATTTAGAATGACAGATCAAGAGATTATGGGACCTTGAAAAATATTTATCTGAAATGTTTCATTTTACAGAGAAGACAGAGAAAGAACACGTGATCAAATGATTTACTTAAGATCAGACATTTAGTTTATGAAAGAGCTGGGGATATACTCCCAGTTTGTATCTTTTAGCTTAAGGTTCTTTCCACCCCCATGGTATAAGCATTTCTTGAAATCTTTAATAATTCAGAACTTTGTCAATTTCTCGAAATTTCACATAAAATGGGGTTATAATATAATTCAATTTAATATAGTGTAATGAAGTACTTTTATAGTACTGTGTAACACTTTACAGGGAATCTAGATAAAAAAATTTTTACCATCTTAATTTTTCATAAACCCCCAAAGCATAACATGACTCTGTTATATTCAAACAACCCAAAAAGAATTAAAACCAAAAAAAAAAAAAAAAAACCCATAAAAGCCAAAAATTATTTCCAGCAAAAGTAGAGAAAGAATAAACAGCACTAGGATGAAATCATGTGGTATGGAATAACTTATATAGAAAATACACATGAAACAGTTAATATGAAAATACGTACCCTTAAAATATCTTTTGTCATACCATAGTTCTTTCAGACTAATAAATAAAAATTATCCTATATCTCCACAATCTTCTTGTGATTGGCCAATTTATCATAATTATCTTAAGTCAAATATAACATTTTTTTTTTTAAATCAAAGGAATAGAAAATATTTTAATTTACATAACAAATTTTAAAATGCAGTTATTTGGTTTGGAACAGATTCCTGGATTGGAAGGGATTTTAAAGATTATTTGGTCCCATTACCTCTACAATTCCTGAATCCACCTACATTATTCCTACAAGATAATTAAGAAAAATTCTCAGTGAAAGGAAGTATATTTTATCCATTGATTTTATAAAATTCATCCATATACCTTAATCTAGCTTTGTGCCTGTCTTCCATGTATGTCTTCATTCTGCCTTTTAATCCACACATAACCACTCAGGGCATTTCTGGCCCCAAATTACAGGGAAAATGTGAAGCTGAATACTATAAAAATGTAAAAGTAACTTAATGATACTTATAAATTCTTTTAATGATATTATATTTTGATGCACTGAATTATAGTATGTGATAAAACATGAATTTGAAACGGGTAAATTGGTTGGGGAGAAAACCTCATTATTTCTTTTATCCGTCTTTTCTCCCTTAAATTCATATATATATATCTTTATTCTTTGACAAAACACATAATTTTAGCCTTAGACATGAACTTAAAGTTATTTTCCAAAGAAATATATAAAAATAGAAACTAATAGCAACAAAAAGAGGAAAATTAGCTAGTAAAATGAATAACACTAACTAGGGCAGAAGCATTAAAAAAAGTTTCCTTTTGTCCCTGGCTCATTTGAGGAGAAATATATGCATAAATGAAGAGGTACTGATTGATTGTGATAATCAACAGCAAAGAATTTTGTCACTTAAATTCTTCTATTTATTCTGTTGATTTGCAAATGCTAATCATCTTTAGCATTATTGGTTTATAATGATATCCATATTTTCTAGGTTGTAAAAGCTTATAAAAAGAATTGAATATGGAAAAAAGAGATTAATTGCATAGTGATTCAAAATTTAGTAGTTTAGTAGTTTAAGTAACTAAAAAGAAAGTACAATTGATTTTCTTTGTAAAAGGTCATCCTGGAGAACTTAATCTCTGCCTCAGTTTCCTTAATTGTCACAAGTATAATAACAAACTTATAAGGTTGTTATGAGGAGTAAATGAGTTAAGATTTAGTGCCTGACTCATAATATAAACTATATAAATGTTACTGAATAAAAAATTATTTTAAACAATACATTTGTAAATTCAACAATTTTTTGCCTAAAATGCACAAAATTTTGTGCTAAGCACAGTGATTTTAAGAAAATGATAGAAAATTCCTGTACTCAGCAAACACCTGCCCTTTAGTCTCTGGTGAGAGTCAGTGAAGAAAACAGGCAATTTTAATTATGTCTAATAAGTACTATGATAGAGGTATTCAAGGGTATCACCTCAGAGTCAATTAGTCTACAAGTAGATTTATTATTTTCATCAATAACAGAGATCCTTTAATTCAAAGAGAATTGAGAATATTAATGAATGTTTATTATATATTCCTCTACAAAGTTAAGAAGTTAGGCTCCTTCACATTTTACTACTTGCTCTCCTGTACTTTTTTTTTACTCTGTAGAATTATTCAGTAAGGATTGTGTTGCTAATGTTTGTTTTACAGATAAGAGACCTTTTGTTCAGAAAACAGAGACTTGTCTATTCCCAAAGTTGGAAGTCAAATTTCCAGACTCCTAGATCAGAGCTCATTCTTTTCAACCCAGGATGACAAAATTACTGTTTGGTTGCCTTTAATTACAAGTCAAAAATTCGTTTTTAAAATATAGTATAGTATATAATAAAAGTATAGTATTTAATAAAAACCGATTGCCTACAATGTGACAAGTATTGTGCCTGCTGATTCACATGAATTACTGTGTTAATTCCTCAGAAGCTCTAGATATTAGGCCTTAGTGCACAATTTTACACACAAGGAAACTGGCATAAGCATGAGTAATTTACCAAGATCTGCTAGAATGTTTCTCAATTGCAGAAGAGATCTGATCTATGCAATAATCCAACAAAAATGAAATATTATGTAACTGCTTGAATTCCACGTGACATCTTTAAATGGTAGTTATTCAAATATTGAGCATGTTAATATTGAACTATTAATAGTGGATATGGATTAATAAAACCTAATATTATTTTTAATTCTAGAGTATCAGATAGCTATATGTTGATAGTTTCTCCCTTTTAAATTAAAGATAATGCATTTACCTCAAAAATAAAAATCAATTTTCAAGTATTTATTGAGCACCTATGAATTATTTTTATCCTATATATTACAGAAGATAAAAAACAAATCAGGCAATATTTTCTGTAAAAAGCACTCATTTTAGCAGTTGAAAAAAGATAACACTTCCTAAAAAGGAGGAGAGATAATCACATATTACGAGTAGATAAACTTGAGGAACTAAAGTCATTAATGTCATAGAACATAATTATCTAAATTATATATTTTATAGACCTTTCTCCTTTAATCTCATCCTCAACTTTCTCAAACAAGAGATATTAAATCAGTTACCTCTTACTGTTTCTCTAATATGCACCTAAAGCTATTAATTCTACATATTTTACATTTAAATATTCAATACTTAAAACAACATAACAAAGCAGATGCTATTGTCCTTATTTTATAGGTGAGAAATTTGATTTCAATAAAATTAATAACTTTTTCATGTCATCCATCTACAAGTGGAGAAGATATGTCAGATTTCAAAGTTCCTGTTCTTTCTACTAGTCGTTGCTATCTCCCCTGGAGGGAGAAAATAGACAGACAATTAATATTGGGTAATATAGCATTTATTGATAGACATATTAGAAAAACATATGCTATTATCTGAATTATAGGATAAATTAAAATAAAATATTTCATTTCTTTGAAAACAGATTTTTTTCCATGGGATGATGTTAGTAGGGGCAGTTAAGACTTGGCAACTTTGCTTTTATGTGTGCATAAGAACTACTTTAAAAATAATGGTGATGCACCTGCAGTGTTTTTCAGTGATCTGAAAAATTTGTTTTTATATTACACTGTAAAGAGTACTGTATTGCACCGGTGAACTGAAGCACTTCAATCATCTTATTGGATTGTCCCAACTCATCTGAAAAATAGCATTTGTGTGTTCAATGTGCAAAGAAGGATTGTCAAACCAGATACAAATGTTACAATAGGATTTCTTGACTTGCACAAGGGACCAAATATTATGACTCACTAAGGAGCAATAAACAGCACAAGGATAAAATAACAATACTGTCAGTCAATGGGAACAGTTTCTTTGGGGACTTTTTTTTTAAACTCTGGTTATTGAGTAACATATGAAGTCTAAAAAGAGTCAACCTTCTTCAGTCTAATTTCTAATTTAATAAACCAATAAATGAGACTCTATCTTCCAATAAGGTAAATACAAGATACTGTGAAACACAGAAGGGTAAAGGCAATCTTCTCACAAGTGACATCACTTGATGTAGCCTAACTAAGCCAAACACCTAGCCTGCGCTGTCCCCCTTTCCTTCCCACACTTGGCTTATTTGTCACAGCCAGGGCCTCGCAGGTGTAAAACTGACTGCCTCAGCTGTCCTTCTGAGCTGTGTCTAACCTTCCCCATGATCATATGCCCTTCTGCAGCCCCACAAGCTATGTGTTGTACCTCAGAGAGGGGGAGGAAATAGAGTCATTTAAGCAGGGAATTCCAAGCATGGTGGGTGAAGGAGGAGCAGGCTACTAGTGAGTGGGAACCCTTGACTCTGTGGACCCCTTGCATTGAGGAAAAGGCAAAGCTGGGAAATTGACCTGTTGTAGCTTTCCCAAGTGCAGAACCCAGGGCAAGAATCCCGAACTGTCTAGATTTAAGGGCAGTAGTACTAAGGGGCAGATCCAGATTTGAGAAGACTGAGGTCTTTTAAAGAAAATATAGTACATAAGTAATAAGAAGAAGAAGTGCCAATACCCCTCCCAGAGCCTTCAGAGGGGTCTGAGTACAACTTGAGGACCTCGAAGCTTCAACTTCCTCAGCCTCATAGTAAATGTACTCCTGCCAGCAGAGTGAAAATTGGAGGGGAAGGGTACTTGGTGGAGAGGTAAGGAGGTTTTGTGTGGTGTTAGGTCCTAGCAAATGGGAATCTAAGTGGCCTTTCAGAGATTTCCTTCTGGGCCACTCTCCTGAAGTTCCCTTTTCCTGGGTAAATGGGCATTCTCCTCTCTTTAGTGGTCTGCACATCCTCCAGATAGTTCACAGAAAACATGGGCCCTTCCTTTCCTGACCAGCTATGGGAGTTTAATATGGCACTGCTTTTAGAGCTGGCCAGCCCTCCTTCACCTTCTAGATATCCTGGGCAGGCATCAGACCCCAGTCCACGGTCCATCTCAGTGCATCTGTGCTTTGTGTTTCCAACTGCAGAGAACACATTTTGAAACTCTCTGAATGATTCTCTTGAAAACCCTTCTCTAAACTCGAGGTTAGAAGTTATCATCCCCCTGTCCCCTACTCCTCCTTATCTCCAGAGAGTAATCACGTCACTTAACTCCTCAGACAGCTGTTTCTAATATTGAACTGACCAAAATCATTAAAACAGGTGTAATTTGTTTTGCAAGCCTGCATAGTGAAGGCAGTGCTTTCATATTCATAGTAGCGCTCTGATACTATCCTATCCCTGCCTCAGTTACTGATTTTTTTTTAAATGGGAGAGTTTTAAGGCACTAAATGGTAGAGGGTGAATGAAAGCTAGAGGCTAAATACAGAAGGAAATTTATTAGTAAAGAACCAAAGAGAAGTGGAATTTACTTATATTTATGTACACGTTCAAAGAAAATTAATGACAATGATACAGAAAGGAATTTTTCCAAAAGTACATTTATATTTTTGTTCCCCACTTATATAGTTCCATTGATAATATTCAATATAAATTAAAAGAAAATAAAGATTCTCCATGATAAACTATTACTAATTCAAGATGATATGTTAGGGTTGTCATTTGAGGTTACATTATTTCATCATAACTACAATTCATAATATAGATAATATTTTATCTTCTTTCTTATTGGAAGTGCTTTGTAATAAAGTGTAAGTTATTAGTTGAATAACTATATTTAATTTGCCTCGATTCATTTAGACACACACCCACACACATAAATATTAGCATGAATCTATGTATAGACTCAGTTCTCTTTTCAGATTTCACCATCTCCAATGCCAGCACCCTAGTCCAAGCAACTGTCACCAGCCACGTAAATGGTCTCCCTACAGCCACTCAACCTGTCTTCTACTCAAAAGGGGGCTGGTAACTATTTAGCAATCTCTGCAGGTGGTAGAGCAGGAGAATTTAAGAACATCTTTATAGATGACATCAGAGAGTACTTAAACTTTTCCAAATTTCACATATATTATTCATTCAGATAAAAATAAATAAAAAGAGTTGATAGGACTTTAAAACTGCAATGTTCTTAAGTACCATCTAAGAACAAAATAGATTTGTTCTAGCCATTCTTAAAAAATGAGACTTTCTGTAGTACATGTTAACATCTGTACCCATTCAGAAGAAGGTCAATGAATCTACATGTCAACAAAATGAAGCACTACAAGAGGCCTTGAAACTTGCAGTGAATGAGGCATGTTTAGGTAATGCTTCATTTCCACAAATTTAAACAGTGTATCAAATGTCCTAGGAAGCTCAGATATCTCTATATGAAATAAAATAAAATAAAACAATGAAATAAAAAAAAATAAAATAATGAAATGAAATGGAAGAAAATAAGGAAATGGATGAAGAATTAATATCATAATCTCTCCAGGTTTCACATCTAAATTTTGGGCCATAAAATCTCTTATTTTCAGATAGCAAGCCATGATATGTACAGAGAATACTCAATTCAATAAACACATTCTAACAAAGCACAAAATAAAACCCAAAACCAATCACAGAAGCTATATTCTTTTATTCTCTTCAGAGTTTGAATTTTATGTACATTTTTTGCACATAATTGTGATTTGAGAAATGTACTATTTTGTGTAACATGCTGAGAGTGACTGAATATTTGGACATAATTTTAATCCAGGGATTCTATAAATTTATAAAGCTTCACACACTCAAAGCTTTGAGCCCAACATTCTATGTTTATGTTCAAATATTTGAAAATTGTATACTTCTTTTTGGTTACAGAAACTTTTTACATAGTTTAGCCTTTCCATGGTATTCTGATCTACATTCTAGACTAGATTGAGAAGTGAAGTAAAATCCACACTTTTATTTCCTGAATTAAGATGAATGTTAGGAATGCCAACAAAGAAAAAGCTCTTACTTCTTCCACTATAATTCTCAAAAAAGATTTAGCTTAAATATATTTAAAAAATAATAATAGGGTAAGATTGGGGGGGGGGGGGAATACACCAAATATAAGGACTATAAGGGTTGATGTATGGGACCCCTGAAGGATGTTATTCATGTTTGCTTTGTAAGTTTACAACTTTTGCTATACACTTATTGTTTATGTATGGTCACATATAAATGATATAAAATAATAATAATAATAATAGGCTGGGTTGGGGGGAAATACACCAAATGTAAGATACTTAGGTTAGTAGTAATATTTTGAGGATGCTCTTTAATCATTAGTTAAAAATGTTTCACAACAATGCAAGGTTTTGGTGGTGGAGTGAGATGAGGTATGAGAGCCCTGTATGATGTTATGTATGTTTGTTTTGTAAGATCACAACTATTTTTATACACTTATTGTTTATTTATGTTTATGTATGAGTGATATACTTAAATAAAAGAAAAAAAAAAGATTTAGCTTGTTTAATCCCTATCATTTGCTCTTCTGAAAAACTTTGAATTTCATTCCTAAATTTATTCTTCCTTATAGAATGTCTTGAAACTGCTAAATACATGATAATATTTTATAGCCAATTATCAAAATTAGAATATTTAAATAGGACCAGCATATGCCTAAGTGTTGGTTAGATATTGCAAACATTTCAGTTATAAAATGTTCCCTACCCTCATAAAAGTGTAATTATATTCCAATAAAGTAGCATAATTAAGACCAATATTCTGGATTTGGTTATACTCACATATAAAAAGATAGAATTCTAACTAACCAAAATAGTTTGATATCTGAAAATAATGCTTAAAGTTCAACTATTTTTAATATGTTTAACTTTTATTCATTTTGGGTTAAATTTAAGAAATTTTATTGTTCCTCTTAAATTATCACATACCCCATAAAAATCATGTTCCCAGTCTCATATTCCAAATTTACTTTCAAAAGTTCATATTGATATATCAACAAACCTTACCCAACATTAGACTATCACTGGGCAACCAAAATCTACACCACACATTGGATAAATTGCGTATGTTGCCCCTATGCTGTGATTTACCTTTTCAGGTACATGCTCTATTTCTTCACTTAGACTACAAGATCCTCAAAAACACAATATTTTACATATTCCTTCTTAAGTAAAATCTTACATATTCTGAAGTCCATTTATCTGAGATAATTCCAGTTCTTCTTATAAGAGATTTGCTGAATTCTGAATTACATAACTTTATGCATTCTATTTCAAAGACTCAATAATTTAAGAATCAGTCATGTGAAGCCTGTAAAATTATAAAGAGGGAAAGTATTTTAAAAATATTTCCATCATGAATTAAGAGAAATATTAAGTATCCAAAGACAATATCTAAACTTACAGCATTCTAATATTTGGGTATTTTATGGGTGGTTAATTATTTTATTACTACTATTATTCCTAGTGGAATATCTAAAATATACAAAACTAATATCATAATGAGCCTTTCTAACTTCAAATATAAACCTGTGAAATGACTATGTGGATATTATATTTGTAAAAAATTACAAAACTTATATTTACTTGCCTACCTATTATATTTCAGGCATTGTACTATGAGGTGGATAAAATAACTCCCACAGTAAGAACAAACACAAATAAACAAAAAAAGCTACTGTTTAAAATTTTTAAAAAATAAATAAACTGCCCCAAATCTGGATTCCCATCTACAAAGTTATACTGTCTCTCAACAGTACATCAGGGAAAAATTATATAAAATAAAATTAAATGGGTGAAAAATCACTTAAAACAAAAAGACACAAATATTGTATTTTTAATAGATGATTTCAAAAGGTACATTTTAAATTTAATAAAGAATTCTTTTAAAATGAATGGCAATAATAGTACTACTTATTTTAGTTTCCTGGCTGATGAAGCAAATACCATGCAATGAATTGACTTAAGCAATAGGAATTTATTGGCTCTCAGTTTTGAAATAGACAGAAGTCCAAAATCAAGGTATCATCTTGCGATGCTTTCTCCCAGAAGGCTATTTTGTTCTGGGGCAGGCTGCCTGTAATCCTTGATTATTGGCATTTCTGTCACATGGCAATGCACATGGCAGTCTCTCCTGGTTTCTCAGTTCCATTGACTTCCAGCTTCTGATGGATTCCCAGTGACTTTCTCTCTCAGTGACCTTTCCTATTAGGCCTTCAGTAATAGGATTCAGCTGGACCATACCTTAAGTGAAGTAACTTCATCAAAAGGTTCTGTTTACAAGAGTTCACATCTCTCAAGAATGGATTTCGCTTAAGAACATGTTTTTTATTGGGTACATAGATCCAAGCTACCACACTACCTGTATTGAACATCCATTGTTTGACTTTCCAGCATCCATCCCTACCTTCTTTTATCAACATCAGTTTTCTTCTTTCAACTTCACACTCTGCTCCAGATTTTGTCATCTGACCTGGTTCTAACCACTTACATCACATGCTCCTGGAAACTAACTAACTAAGGTTGCTTCAGGACAGTCATATGAAAAAAAGTCAATCTAGTCAAAGCCAGTGACATTCATATCTTGGATATTTCTTGTTTTGATGATAGGGAAAGAGAATCCATCTCTTTCCACTGTAGTTGTTGATAAGGTAAAAATCCATCCCAGTTGCTGCTTAAGGCAGTAATGTCCATAAAAGGAACCTCCTTAAAAGTGTAAACAATGGAAAGGAAAGCAAAGAAAGAGATAGAGATAGGGAAAATGACCCTTGATGACATTGTTTGAGTACCATATCCAACATACTTGAAATTTCTATCCCTGGACTTGTTAATTTCATGAATCAGTAGCCATTGTAACTCTTTGTTTTTCTGAAACCAGTTGACATTGGGACTTTTTCATTGGCAAACAAAAGTTTTGAATTAATCACTATGTCTTTATATTTACATTGTGTTCTGCCATATAATCACTCCTATCATTTAATTCTCAAAATAACTGTGTGAGGTATGCAGGGCATATTTAATCTCCACTTGGTAGATGACCATTATCTGAATGACTTCATTAAGGTGACAACTGAGGATACATGTTAGAAAATTATAAGAAATATGAGATGTATATGCCTTCTTGGTCAACGTAAATGGTCAGAAGAATATAATAGAAACATCAACCAAGTAAGCAATAACTGATTAAACATGAGATGTGACGGGGAGAAAAATACCAAGATTTCAGGCCTGCTTAATAAAGAAAAATGATGGTAGCTTTACATAAATAGGGAAGTGAGAAAGAATGGATAGTATAGGGAGCTAGAGAAGATCATTAATTTGGTTTTGGACATACTTAGTATAAGATTCTGGTAGGATACCCAGTTAGACAAGTCTGGTCAACAACTTTAAATATTATATTCCATTCAGAACAACCTTCAGGATAGAAAATATATATCTGTAAGTCCTCGGTAATGAATTAATAATTGAGGCTATGTAAGGCAGCAGCATAACTAATACTTTTGCAGTTTATTTTATTTCAGTACAATAATACAATAAGTGTGTGACATTACCTCACTCTACAGGTGAGGAAAGTGAAACTCAGGTTAAATAAAATGTCCACAATACCCAGCTAACATGAAGCAGGGTTAAGACTTAGCCAAGGCTTCTCTGACTCAAAATAAAACATAACAAAACAAACAAAAACACCTATGTTTATTCCATTATCTCTACCTCCCTAGTATGAATGAACAATATTGTCCAGAGAGAATGTTTAAATAAGAAAATAGATTCAGAGAATACAAGAGTCTTAGACTGGATATAATGTAACCGGAAAAATAAAAGGATTGCCAGTTAACAAACACCATCTAATTTTTTTTTTTTTTTTTTTTTTTTTTTTTTTTAAAGATTTTTTTTATTTATTCATTTATCCCCCCCCTGCTGCCTGCGCTCGCCGGGTCAGCCAACCACGCCGCGCGGGCGGGCCTGCCCCCACCAGGAGGCCCCGGGAACCGAACCCGGGGCCTCCCACATGGTAAACGGGAGCCCCACTGATTGAGCCACAGCCGCTTCCCGACACCATCTAATTTAATACATATATATAGCAGTATAAAGAAGAATAAATATTTATTAAGTAGCCAAAGACTAGAAAGAAATTTAAGTAAGCAAATAGCACTATTCACCAATTTTATATCAAGATCACTAAAAGATCATTAAAAAGAATTTAAGACCTAATTTACAAATACATAGATAACATATGTAAATTCACACATTTATTGAAGGAAAAGACATTTGAGTTTTCTAATATAATTCAATTGCAAACATGAGATGTAATCTTCCCCCTATTAGGCAAAAAATTGACTTTGGAAACTGAAAATTAGAATAAATTAAGACCAACTAAATTGTTTTCACTTTTATATAGTATTAAACTGAATTGCAATCATTACTTTCTGATTTGGTAAGCATTTCTTTTCTCTATAATGAGAATTACTATTGGTTATCTTCATGCTAGCAAATATGTACATGGCTCCATTTGAACATTACTGGATGTAATATTAAGGAATTTTCTAACTGGTGTGACAAAGAGTGTCAAAAAACATTATGTCCTAGAAAACTTTATCCTCACAGAGCTTATTGTTCAGTAGAACAACAAACAAGATGCAAACAATTGTGATACAATGTAATATAATGGAAAAAATAAGAGGTGCATCAAGTTAACTCCCATCTTGTTCATATGGCGGTCAGCCATCAATCCTTGGCAACATTTGTTCCTCCAACCTGAGATCTTAAAACACATGGCACCATATTCACTCGAAAACCATCACTGCGTTTTTCCTTTTCAGTTATTTAATGTATAACTGGTAATAATCCTCCTTTATTTGATATTGCAAGTCCATTTATCTTACTTTTTACCATGAATTTAATTATGCTTTATCCATTATAAGAGTAAAAATCTACCACTTATTATTTAAGATCAAATTTAAATTTAAATGAAAGATTGAACTGTTTAATCAACAAAATATGGAAATATTACATTGCATAAAGTTTTAATTTGGAATAATTTAATAAAATATTAAAAATAATAACTTTTCTTCCTTATAAAAATGCAAACCAACTTTAGGCTAAAAACTAATCACAATTTAGACCATTAAAGCCTATGATTATAATAAAGCAATCCAGGAATGGTACAACTATAATCACAGCAATCACGGTGTTAAGACAAATGCTTCAGCATACTTACCCATGTTCCTAAGATAAGGTGACAAAATGAAATTTGAATGGCATATAGTTCAAACACACAAACTTAGGAGATATAGAAGTTATTCATTGTGGAATTTATGATAGGTTGATTTTAAAATATTGTACAAAATTTATTTCTGTTCTTTCAATATACTAGTATTAGCACATTCATTACAAATCACAAAATATCTGAGCAAAACAATTCTGAGCAGTTAGCTAATTAATTTTTCAAGAACGTGAAAAATTAAGTGAATAACTTACTGTTTGGAAGGCTCAGGAAATTTTGGTTCTTCTTTCTTCTTCATTTCTAGTGCTGATTCCATAGGAGTGAGAACTACAGCTGCACATGAGACTACAGAGTGGTATGAATCCTCCAGGCAAACTGTTTTTTAAAAAATTAATTGTAAGTGTCAAAATTATTTATTGACTAGTCTCATGTACTCTGTTTCCTTTTCTACTTTCAGTCAAATAAAAGAAATCATTCAACTGAAACATTATCATTAAATTATCCTTAATTATTATTTTCCAGTCTTTCACTTATTAACTGCCTGACCTTGGGTAATATTTCTTTCTTTAAGCCACACAGTAAAAATGATGTTGCCAACACTTTATAGTCATTTATTTCAAAAAAGCTTTTTATTGAGAATGACATAAATACACACAAAAAATACACAAATCATGCATGCACAATTAAAAGAATCTTCTCAAAATGAACACATCTAATTAGTCAGCATCAAAATCAATAAATAGAGCACTACCAGCACCCCAAAACCTCCTGTTGAACTGCTTACCAATCACTATTCTAAGTTCCAAACTTACCCATTATTATCACATATTATTATAAATTAGTTTTGCCTCTTTTTGGCCTTTATAAAGTGGGATGATACCATTTTGTGTATGAATTCTTTTTATATGTGGGCTTATTTCATCCAATATATGTTTATAAGATTCAGCCATGTGTAGCAGTAGTTAGTTCATTCGTACAGCCGTGTAGCTTTCCATTATGAATAGATCATAATTTATTTATTTTATGCATACCAACAGTGAGGAACGCTTGAGTTGTTTCCAGATATCCTTGAATATTATTTTGAGTTTACAAATAGATTTCTACCGGAAATATATCTAGAAACTGGAATGCTCCTTGGGTATGACTATAAGTTTTATATTCAGCTTTAGTAGATACTGCCAAATACTTTCCCTTTAATAATCATACCAATCTGCATTTTCATGACCAGAATGAGAATTTCTGTTGTTCCAAATTCTCACCAACACTTGGACTTGTCAGTTTTTTTTTTTCTTTCTTTTCTTTTTAAATGTGAGCTTACGTACTAATTTTCTGAATCACTACAAACTTAGCAGCCTAAGACGAAATCTACTTATTCTCTCACAGTTCTGTAGGTCAGAAGTCCTGACAAGTTAAATGGATTTTCTGCTTAAGGCCTCACAAAGTGAAAGTCAATGTCTCAGCCAGGCAAGACACTTATGGAGAGCTTCTAGGAGGAAGAATCTACTTCCAAGTTCATTCAGGTTGTTAGCAGAATTCAGTACATTGAGGTTAAGGACTCAGGTCTACTTTATCTTGCTGGCTATTAGTTAGGGAGTCCTCTAAGCTCTTAGAGGCTGCTCATAGGTTGGTGGCCCTTGATCCCATCCATCTCAGCAAAGAGAACCTCTCTTGCATTTGAATCCCTCTCCTGCTTCAAATTTCTCTTTTCTTCTACCACTACCAGCTAGCAAAATTCTACTTTTAAAGGGTTCATGTGATGAGTTTAGGCAAGATAATCTCCCTTTTGATAAGTCAAAATCAACTACTTAGTAAGCTAAATTACATCTGCAATAGCCCTTTGTTCTGTAATGTAACAGAATCCCAGCAGTGATGTCCTGTCATATTCCCAGTAGAGAGATTTATACAAGGGCTTGGGTCATGTGGATCATCTTAGAATTTTGCCTACCATAGTTATTCCCCAAAGTCCATAGTGGTATCACATTATAACTTTACAATTTTCTGATGACTAATG
The DNA here is from genome assembly GCA_026826555.1 of Tolypeutes matacus. Lineage (NCBI taxonomy): Eukaryota > Metazoa > Chordata > Mammalia > Cingulata > Chlamyphoridae > Tolypeutes > Tolypeutes matacus. The sequence continues at coordinate 6,905,566 of JAKSZT010053779.1, read as the reverse complement.
AAACTTATCACACACACACACACATATATATATAATAAAATATATGTAGTATGTATATATATATTCAGGCCTGATTTTAGCTGGTTATGCTATGTACAAATCTCAGTTACAAGATGTGGCAATTTGAGGTTATTTATGAACCCCCCCAAAAATAAGGACTATGTTTGTAAACTGGTCTGTTCCTCTGGGTGTGATACTCTCTGGTTGTATTAGATTCAGCTGGGATGTCTTTGATTAAATTATGTTAAGATTAGGACTTTGATTTGAACATGTCAGTAGGATATAACTCAGTAGGGTATAACTCAGGTTAAGTCCCCACCTCCTTGGTGGGTACTTACTCAACAAGACACAGAAGAAGATACACAGGAAGAGAGAGAGAGCTCCATAGACATGGCAGAGGAGACAACTTTGATCCTGCAGCTCCAGGAAGAGAGATGAGCCATTCACTGGATAGTTTGAAGGTGAGCTGGGAAAGAAACAAGCCCTATGCCAGCCGGTAGCTGAGAGAGAGGAAGGCTGAACCCTCACAGGGATTGACTGCCATCTTTCTTCAACACATGGCAAATGACTTGGGTGAGAAAGTACCTCTTATGGTACCTTGAGTTGGACTCTTTAGGGCCTTTTAATGTATGCTTTTACCCCAAATAAGTGCTCTTAATAAAAGCTAACAGATTACTGGTACTTTGCATCAGCTCCCCTTTGGCTGACTAATACACCAGAGTTAAATAATACCAGCAGTCATTCAAAGCATGGACCAAATTTCAGTTACTATGGTATATTACCTGTGAGTAATTGCATAAAGTACAAAGTTCACTGTTAGTCCTTCAATCCAAAAATCATGACATAAATAACAGACGCACCTCATGATCAGTGACACACACCTCAATTCTTTCAAAGTCTGTCAGTGATTGGCATCTATTATTCAGGTCAAGGCCAGACAGCAATGTGTGTAGTGGTGTTGCCTCCTTATCTCCCAGTGGTAAACCTATGTGACATTTTATAAAAATGAGTATCTTAAAGAAGGAATTGGCCTATGAAAATTAAAGTACAGCAAATAAATGAAAATTGGTAATACTGGAAGTGATATTTGTATTGAAAATAAAGAAAAATCAAAAGTAAATAATCTAACTAGTCACTTCAAGAACTAAGGTGGTAAACAACAAATTAAAACCCCTCACTATAGAAGGAGGCAAATAAAGATGAGCAAAGACATTGACAAAAGAGAATACAAAGATAAAATTTTTAAAATAAAGAAAAATGTTGCTTAGATTTAAAGACCAATAAAATTGATAGATGTCTGCTAAGGCTGATGAAAAAAAAACAAAAGAGGAGATACAAATTACCAATATCAGGACTGAAAATGGAGACACCAACACAGTTCCTACAGACATTAAAAACATAATAAGTGGATACATTTTGAAATGTCAATAAAATGGAAAATAAATGTTTGAAAAATTATTTTTCAAAACTTAATATAAAATAGACTGAGAAAGATAAAAAAAAAAAGAGAAAATACAAATTGCCAGTATCAGGGATGAAATATCACAACATATCCTCTAGCCATTAAAAAGATGATAAGGAAATACCATGAACAACATTATGCTCATTAATTTGATACCTTAGAAGAAGTGAATAAATTTATCCAAAACTACAAATTGTATTACTTAATAAAATAAATTCAAAATACATAAAGCAATTTAAGATAGGGATGAAAGGAAAAATAGGTAATTTATCACATCTCTCTGAATAATTCTTAGGGCAAGGAGACAAAATTTATTAGAGATATAAAAATCATCATTACTTTAAAGATTAGATTACATAAAATCATAGAGTTATCATGAACAGAACAATGGATCCAATAGTAGAACACACATTCCTTTTAAGTGTACATAAAAGACTTCCAAAATTTCTGTGATATTTGGAGATAAGTAGCTACCACAAGTTTTAATTAATAACAAGAGGTTAAGAATTCTGCAAAGAGAAGCTTCTGTGAGACAGAGAAACTAAAAGAAGGTTCAGTAGTATCACAGAATTGTAGAGGTAAAGCATATGGTTTGCAGTGGCCAAATGAGTCAGGACTTATGGGGCTCTGATTTAAAAAAGAAAGAGGGGGAGGTGACAAGATGGCATCAGAGTAGCTCAGGTAGAGGGTAGCTCTCTTGCAAAATAGGAGAGAAGGCATAGAAGTAGTCTGAGGGAGCTGCTTTGAGGACCCCTGCAGGCTACTAAAGTGTGGCAGGAATCATCCATTAGGGACCTGGGGAGCTGAGACAGAGATGCCAAAGGGAAAACAGTAAGTTGATATATCCCTGAAGCTAGGAACACCACTTATCTCCCACCACCAAGGCAAATAGCCTCAGTAAAACCTGTGGCTTGATCAGCCAGTGGAGAGAGGAAAGGACAGATTCCTCCCAGGGAAGTTGGAGGATGAAGCAGAGGGCTGATGGTGGTTTCCCTTTGGCGAATGTAACTATCATAATTCACTAGCTCAGAAAAGGCAGTGGAAATTTAAGGATTCATCTCCGTGCATGGGTTTGCCTGGAAGTGCCATCTTGCTGCCCAACCGTGAAAGTGAAGGAAGACAGGTCTCTCTGAATTCTTTCTTAGGCACAGTAGACCTGGTGGGGCTCCATTAGCAGCTTCCTGCCACAGTTTTGACTAATTAAACAGGGCAATATTAAGGTTTTAGAAAAAAAGTTAACTAAAATTCAAAGAAGGGCTGTGAAGTAAAACCACTAGGCAAGAGAGAGAAATTGATCAATAGAGCAAAATCATCAACATAAGCAGATCCCTAAGTATCAACAAAAACAACAAACCACTCTAAGAAATGGGAAGATATGGCCCACTCAAAGGAACAAGCCAAGAATCTAGATGAGACCCAAGATTTAAGAAAACTAATAAACGATGTTAAAACAAACTTCCTTAATCAATTTAAGGAGATGAAGAAAAATATGACTAAAGAGATAAAAGGTATTAAAGTGACACTGTGTAAACATAAAAATCAATTTGAAAGCCTGCAAAAAATGTAACAGATCATGGGAATGAAAAACACAATATATTAGAGGCATATAACAGCAGATTTGAAATGTCAGAATAACAAGTAGTGTATTCAATGTTAGGACATTTGAAATTGAAAAGAAAGGAGAAGAGACAGAGAAAAGAATACAAAAAAATTTGAACAGGGACTCAGAAAACTGAATGACAATACAAAATGCACAAACATACATGTCATAGGTGTCCCAGAAGGAGAAAAGAATGGAAAAGGGTTGAAAGAATATTTAAGGAAATACTGATTAAAAATCTTCCACCCTTATGAGAGAATGAATATCAATATTCAAGAAGGACAATATATACCAAACAGAATAAATCTTAATACATCTACTCCAAGACATCTACTCTTCAGATTGTCAAAGGCCAACAATAAAGAGAGGATTTTCTATAAGGTGCAAGTCAGTAGTTGTCTAGTGAAGGGATATGACAGGGATGCAGTGAAAATATTGAGTTGGGTGGTACAGGTTTGACAGGGGGCAGGGTGGGGAGGGCGGGTTGGATGGTCCATGGAACTGGGGAGAGGGTTGGGGGAGGAAGCAGGTAAACACTGGGGATTAGTGAGTACGTGATTGAAATTACAATTTTGGGAATGCTCATCTGGCAACATGACAAGGAAGGGTTACTGGTTTAGGGTGTTGGATGTGGGGCCATTCAGGCCAGAGCACACCTGGGACAGGCTTCTAGAGAGCATGTGAGTGAACATTTTGGCATAGTGTGTTGCATCAGTGGGTAGAGACCCACATAATGATCGGGAAGGAGTTGGACTCCCATTCTCGGGAGGCCTGATATATTCTCAAAGAGTGTGGTGGGTCTCTCGAGAGCATGTGCAGCTCCTAATAGGGAAGGACAGACCAGTGTGTCAAGCCCTCAGTGTTGTTGCAAGTAACTATGAACCTTGTACTCCAAGGAGTGAAGCCTGGTGATCACTGTGGGCCCCGAGGGGAGGGGGAGGGAAGAATAAAATAGATGGAAAAGGAGGTATTTAGGGGTCAGTGGAAATGTTCTGCATGATCTTGCAATGATGGATAAAGGCCATGTTAAATTTCATCAAAAATTTATAAAAATGTATCATCTAAAATGTAAACGATATTGTAAACCATTGTCCATGGTTAGTAGCTATGTTTCAATAGTTGTACATCAGTTATAATAAATGTACCATCCAAATATAAAAAGGTATTAATATGGGAAGGGGGAAAAGGGGGAGGATGCTGGGTACATGGGAGTCCCCTATATTCTGTATGTGACTTTACTGTGACCTAAAACTTCTTTGAAGACAAAATGAAAAAAAGTAAGACACTGGAGAAAAATGGAAGAATATGTCACTGTACCTACAGGACAACAGATATTACAGTGATGAAAGGCAAAACATCAAAAAAAATGTTTAATATTTTTCATTATTTTTTTAATATCCCAATTTTAAAATTTCATTTTAGTTTTTCTAAATTATTATGTATTTTAATTCTTATGTTTAAACCTATCATTATTATTTCATTTTCCTATTAGTTGTATTTGGCAATATTCTTGGCTTCACTTTTGAAGAAGTTTTGGATCACAGAAGGGTTACAACTGTGGCAGGGGAGGATCATAGTTGTGGGGTGTCAGTGATGGGGGATATATGGGTGGAAGTTCACCTGGGCATACATATAAGGTATATAAATGTCTTCAAATGTTCATGGGGCATTTTCGGAGTGGGTAGAGATTCACACAATAACTGAAAGAGTATTGAATTCTCATCCTGGGGAGCTCTGCCATATTCTCTAATGGAACAGCAACAATCTCCCAAGTGCAGGGGCAATGACTAGTGAAGAAGGATGGTCCTTTGATGGGCCCTTGATATTGACGACTATGCTTATGAGCCTTTGCTCTTGAAATTGCAACTTAGCCTAGTGTTGTAGGGTGCCTAAGAGTTACCTCTTAAGAGCCTCCATGTTGCTCAAATGTGGACTCTCTCTAAGCCAAACTCAGCATATAAATGCATTACCTTCTCCATCAGCATGGGGCATGATTCCCAGGGATGAGCCTCCCTGACACTGAGGGATTACTACCAACCATCAACTAGCAATGAAACTGGAAAAAGGCCTGGAATAAAAGGGGGGAAAGGTAAAGAAAAATGAGTTTATATGGCTAAGAGACTTCAAAGTGAGCCAGGTCATCCCAGAGGTAACGCTTATGCACATCTCAGCAGGATCTCATAGACTGCCAAAGTAGATACTACCACAAATAATGGGGCTTCTAAGGGTTCTGGAGACACCCAGATACTACCGTCATGGAAGATAGCTCTGGAGTTTAGTGCCTTGCCAGTGGGCCCTACTTTGGAGTTTGTGTTCCCAAGTGTGAAAGAATTAGACTCAGTTGTGACTTCTCTACACACATCTCTCTGTCCCTTCTTTTTGATAGTTGGTGCTGGAGTTGGTAAGTGTATGTCCACGACACTTGAATCTTTGGCCTGTCCATGTGCTAGCTGGGCCCTGAGCCTCAGCAGAGTGGCAACAACCTACTCTCCAGTTAATTGGACTCACCCAGGACAACTAACAAGGAGGTGAGGATTGACAACCACCATACCAAGGAACTGAGAGAGTCTACAACTGCAAGCAAGTAAGTCCCATCCATCAGCCATATGGGATCGAAGCCCCCTCTCAATCAGAGGTGGAGTGGACATCACCAACCCAGAATCCTCAGGATTGGGGAATAAGATATGGACTAGAGTGGACTTACTGGTATTCTACTATAGACTTATTGTGATTCTAGCAATGGAAGAAATCATATCATTTATGTGGACACAGTGGCCACTAGAGGTGCTGAAGGCAGGGAGAGGGAAAAGGGGTGTAATATGAGGGCATTTTGGGGACTTGGAATTGTCCTGAATGACATTGCAACGACAGATACAGGCCATTATATATCCTGCCATAACTTACAGAATTGAGTGGAAGCAAGTGTAAACTACAATGTAAACTATAATTCATACTTAGTGGCAATGCTCTAAAATGTGTTCATCAATTGCAATGAATGTACCACACTAATGAAAGAACTTGTTAATGTGGGGGAAAGTGGGAGGTGTGGAGAGTGGGGCTTATGGGAACCCCTTACTTTTTTTATGTAACATTTTATGTAATCTAAGTATCTTTTAGAAAAAAATAAATATATATTTTTAAAAATGGAGAGAATTTTGAGAGCAACAAGAGAAAAGTGATGTATTCCTTACAAGGGAGCCTTAATAAATTAAGTACTGATCTCTCTTCAAACACCATGGTGGCAAGAAAGCAACGGTACAATATATTTAAGGTACCGAAAAAGAAAAACTGCCAGCAAGAATTCTCTATCTGGCAAAACTATCCTTCAGAAATGAAGGTGAGTTTAAGTTTAAAGTTTTTACCAAACAAAAACTGAGAGAATATGTTATCAAGAGACCAAATGTACAAGAGATATTAAAGGATGTGTTACAACCTGATAGGAAAAAGCAAGGGATAGAGCCCTGGAGAAGAGTATAGAAATGAAGAACATACAAGTAAGAGAATTTGACAGGGTTGAAAGACAGACAATAGTAAGATATGACAACAGAAAGCCAAGGGATAAAATGGACAAAGTAAGCAATGCCTTTATAGTAGTAACACAATGTTAATGGATTGAAATCCCCAATTAAAAGTCATTGGCAGAATGGATGAAATATATATATGAGCCATCTATTATTGTCCACAAGAGACTCACCATAGAGGCAAGGGGTCACAATCAGGCTGAAAGAGATGAAGTCGGTTACTATTTATTAATAAAAGGGACAATTCAACAAGAAGAAATAACAATAATAAATATTTATGAATGTAACTTAGGTGCCCCAAAATACATGAGACACACACTGGCAAAACTGAAAGGAGAAATAAATATCTCTACAATAATAGTTGGAGACTTTAATACTCCACTCTCAGCATTAGATAGAACATCTGGACAGAAGATAAATGAGGAAACTGAGATGTTTAATAATACAATAAATGAACTAGATCTAATAGACAATTATAGAGCATTACACCCCAAAACAGCAGGATATACATTCTTCTCAAGTGCTTATGGATCTTTCCCCAGGATAGACCGTATGTTGGGACATCAATCTCAATAAATTTTAAAACATTAAAATTTTACAAAACACTTTCTCTGATCATAATGGAATTAAGTTGGAAATTAATAACCAGGCAGAAAAAGGGAAAATCCACAAGTATACAGAGATTAAACAATGCACTCTTAAATAATCAGTGGGTTAAAGAAGAAATTACAAGAGAAATCGGTAAATATCTAGACAATGAAAATGAGAACACAATATACCAAAATGGGATATCTAATGGGATACAGCAAAGGCAATGCTGAGAGGGAAATTTATTACCCTTGATGATTATATTATAAAAGGAAAGAGCTAAAATCAAAGACCTAACTTCACATCTGGAGGAATTAGAAAAAGAACAGCAAGCCAATCCCAAAGCAAGCAGAAAGAAAAAATAATAAAGATTAGAACAGAAATAAATGAAATGGAGGGAAAAAACAATACAGAAAATCAACAGAAATAAAAGTTGGTTCATTGAGAAGAACAACAAAATTGATAAAACCTTAGCTAAATTAGCAAAATAAAATATAAAAAGAGGGAAGAAGCAAAGCAATAATATCAGAACTGAGAAGGTGAAATTATCACTGACCCAGCAGAAATAAAAAAAGTATCATAAGAGGATACTATGAACAACTGTATGCCAATAAACTAGACAAAGTTGATGAAATGGACAAATTTCTGGAAACACTTGAACAAACCTTACTGACCTTAAAAGAAATAGAAGAACTCAGCAAACCAGTCACAAGTAAAGAAATTGAAACGGTCATCAAAAACCTCCCCAAAATGAAAAGTCCAGGACCAGATGGCTTCACAGGTGAATTCTACCAATCATTTAATGAGGATCTAATACCAGTCTTGCTCAAACTCTTCCAAAAAATTGAACAGGAAGAATGTCACCAAACTCACTGTATGAAGCTAACATTACCCTAATACCAAAGCCAAATAAAGATATTGTGAAAAAAAGAAAACTACAGACCATTTTCTTTAATTCATATGGATGAAAAATCCTCAACAAAATACTTGCTAACTGAATCCAAAAACAGATGTAAAAAATTATACATCATGTTCAAGTGAGTTTTATACCAGGTATGCAAGGGAGTGGTTCAACATAAGAAAATCAATCAGTGTAACAAAACACATTAATAAATTGAAGAAGAAAAATCACATGATCATTTCAACTGATGCAGAAATGGTATTTGAAAAAATACATCCTTTCTGGATAAAAACACTCTTAAAGATAGTAATAGAAAGAAACATTCTCAATATGATAAGGTGCATATATGAAAAACCCACAGATAACATTGTACTTAATGGTGAAAGACTGAAAGCTTTCCTGCTGAGATCAGGAAAAAGACAAAGATACCCACTCTTCCCACTGTTATCCAATATTGTGCTAGAAGTTCTAGCTAGGTAAGAAAAAGAAATAAAAGGCACCCAAATAGGAAAGGAAGAAGTAAAACTTTCATTATTCGCTGAAGATATGATCCTAAACTTAGAAAATCCCCAAAATTCACTGACAAAACTATTAAAACTTATAGACAAATTCAGCAATGTGGGGGTATACAAGATTAATATGCAAAAACCAATAGCATTTCTATACACTGCTAATGAGCAATCTGAGGAGGAAGTCAGAAAAAAATTCCGTTTAAACTAAAAACGGAACTAAAATAATCAAATATTTAGGTATAAATTTAACCAAGGACATAAAGGACCTGTATTCAGAAAACTATTAAAACATTGCTAAAAGAAACCAAAGATGATCTAAATAAATGGAAGGATATTCCATGTGCATGGGTTGGAAGATTAAATATCATTGAGATGTCAATTTTACCCAAATTGATCTAAAGATTTAACACAATCCTGATAAAAATTCCAATACCTTCTTTGAAGAATTGGAAAAGCTAATTATCAAATTTTTCTGGAATGGCAAAGTCTCCAGGATAGCCAAACATATCTTTAAAAAGAAGAACGAAGTTGGAGGATTCTCACTTCCAGACTTGAAAGCATATTATCTAGCTACAGTGGTAAAAACAGCATGGTACTGGCTTAAAGATAGATTGACCAATAGAATTGAATCAAGAGTTCAGAAACAGGCCCTCACATCCATGGGCAAGTGATTTTTGACAAGGCCATCAAACCCACTCAGCTAGGTCAGAATAACCTACTCAACAAATGGTGTTGGGAAAACTAGGTATCCATTTCTAAAGGAAAGAAGAGTACCCTTATCTCACATCTTATACAAAAATTAATTGAAAATAAATCAAGGACCTAAATATAAAAACTAGAACCTTAAAACTCTTAGAAGAAAATGTACAGAAACGTCTTCAAGACCTGTGGCCACCTGGCCACTTTTAGCTTCTCATGCCTGTGAACCAACAGGCAAAAGATGAAATTGAATATTTCTTTCTTTCTTTGTTATGAATATGTATTGGTTAGGATGATTGATCCTGATTATCAAAGGGAAATAAGACTGCTACTACACAGTGAAGATAATGAAGAGTTTGCCTGGAATGCAGGAGAGCCCTTAGGGTGTCACTCAGCACTTTCATGCCCTCTTATTAATGTCAATGGAAAACAGCAACAACCCCATACAAGCAGGACTACTAATGTCCCAGAAACTTCAGATTAAAGGTTTGGGTCACCCTACCAGGCAAAGAACCATGCCTAGTCGAGATGATTTCTGAGGGTAAAGGGAATATGGAATGGATAGTAGAAGAAGATAGTGATAAATATGAGCTACACCTGTGACCAGTTATAGAAATGAAGACTGTAATGGTTATGCATATTTCTTTCATTCTTTGTTATGAATATGTTATGAATATGAAAAAAAAAATATATATATATATATATATATAGCAAATAACTTTGTTTTCTTTCCTATCTGTGGTGGTTTGAGTCTTTTGTGAACCCCAGAAAATCCTGTTCTTAAAGTTAGTTCATTCCTGTGCATGTAAACCTATTATAGGTGGGACCTTTTGATTAGATTCAGTTAAGGGAACTTCCTTTTGATTAGAACACTTCAGTAGGGCATGACCCAGGGTGAGTCTTAATCCTCTTACTGGAGTCCGTTAGAACTGGAAGAATAAAAAATACAGACACAGAAAAACTCTTCAGAGAAAGAGAGCAACCCAGAAGCTGAGAAAGAAGGCCTAGAATCCAGAAACTTAAATCGACAGAACACAGAAGCTGACAGGAAGCCACTAGTGGACACCACCATGTGCCTGATCACCCACAGCTGCAGAAAGAGGGGAGTGGATCTCCTAATGATATATTGATTTGGACACTTTCAAGCCTCATAACTGTAAACTTTTAACCTAATAAGTCCCCATTATGAAATCCTCCTGAGACATACATAAGGGTAACCTCTGGAATGATCCCCCAAGTCACTTTGAAATCTCTTAGCAGTAAAAGCTCATTTGTATTTAATATTTCCCCCCTTTTGGTCAAGGTCTTTTTCCAAATGCATTGCTAGTTGGCGATTGGTATTAATCCGTCAGAAAACAGTGAGTTTATATGCTGAGCTTGGCTTAGAGAGAGGCCACATTTGAACAAGGACATTTTCAGGAGGTCACTCTTAGGCAACATATATTACTTGGCTAAGTTTCAATTTTACAAGAATAAGGTTCATAAGTACAAACATTAATATCAAGGGTCTGGCTTATTGGTTTGTCTTCTTTTGCTAGGCACTACCTATGTACTCTAGAGATTCTTGCCACTCTATTAGAGAATGTAGCAGGGCTGCCCATGATGGGAATTTAATATTTTGTTGGTTATTGTGTGGGTCTCCACCCACTGAGATAACACAAAAAAACAGAGAGTATCTACAACTGCAAGCAAGACAGTTCCATCCGTCTACCCCAATGGGATCGAAGTCCCTTCTCAATAGAAAGCAGAGTGGGCATCACCATCCCCAAATCATCAAGATTGAGGAATGAACACACGTAAAGGGGGAATGCAATTATTGTTATTCTAGTAATGGAAGAAATTGTAATACTGATATAAAAACAGTGGTCACCAGAGGTTCTGAGGAGAGGGAGAGGTGTAACATGGGACATTTTGAGAACATTGGAATTGTTTTGCATGATATTGCAATAATGGATACAGGCCATTATACATTTTGTCAAAACCTATAAAGTTTGTGTGGTGCAAAGTGTAAACCATAATGTAAATTATAGACCATGGTTAGTAGCAGTGGTTCAATATTTGTTCATCAATTGTAACAAATGTACCACACTAATAAAAGATGTTGTTACTGTGGGGAAGTAAGCGAGGGGGTGGAGGTGGGGTATATGGGAATCCCCTATGTTTTTGATGTAACTTTTATGTAATCTAAAACATCTTTAAAAATAACAAAAAAATATCTACATTATAAAAACCAACCTATTTCTGGTATATTGCTCCCAGCAGCTTTTAGCAAACTACTATTTTATACCCTTATTATATGACATAAATTGTATTAGCTTCATGTCATAATATTTAAGTTACAGGATATCAAGTTAAGTTGACTATTACCCAATGACTGACACCCTATTCCGGAGAAAGTTAGTATATTTCTGTACGGAGTCATATTTTTGCCCAACAATACTCAAAAACAAAAGATCAAATAACTCAATTAAGAAATGTGCAAAAGACTTGAATAGACACTTCTACAAGGAAAATATACAAATGGCAATCCCATTTCTAGATATATACTCAAAGAATTGAAAGCAGAGACTCAAACAGATATTTCCAAAGTGAAGTTCACAGCCACATTATTCACAATTGCAAAAAGGTAGTAGCAAACCAATGGATGAATGGATAAAATGTGGTATATGTATACTGAGATATTTATTCAGCTTTAAAAAGGAATGCCATTCTGATACAGGCTACCACATGAATGAACATTCAAGACATCCTGTTGAGTGAAATAAACCAGACACAAGAGGGAAAAATAATTTGGGGGAGGGGTCAGAAATAGATATTTATTATATTAGAAAACAGACATGGACAAACAGCAGGTAAGAAAGGCTTTTTGTAATAAATGCTGGAGAGGCAAGTGGAAAGTAACGTGGAAAATCAATATGGCAATTCATATGGATTAAGAAATCATAAAACAAAACATGAAAACCACACACACACACACACAAAGGAATCACAGAAAAACTAATTGAAAACAATATAGAATATTTATCCCAAATGTAGAGAATACTTTCTAAGGACCGAAGGAAGTGAAGATAAAAAGTGAAAGCTAAACAAATTGGACTAGTTGGAAAATTAAATTCCTGGGCAACATAAAATAACAGCAGGAAGTACTTGACCAGGTCAAATATCTGCCACAAACATATGACGCTAGGGTTCACAGAGGTAAACCGGGCAGAATGCACGTACCCCCAAATAAGAGGGTAAGTGGTGACACGGATGTGGCCAAGCCAGAAAATTACATATTCAAGGAGGCTCGGTTCAAGGAGGAAATCAGAGAATGGGACTTACTGCCCCAAGCCTGAGGTCCTGAGGCTGGCCCGGAGGCTGCCGGGAGCACAGGCGCTGGCCTGGCCCACCCTCCCTGTGTCTGGGCCTGCGCCCCTTGTGGCGGTGACACGACTGGACTGCCGCTTGGTCATGGTGCGGGAACAGATGGGCCAGAGGATCCTCTGGCTGAGAAGGGGTGGATCCGGAATCTTTGCCTCCGAAGCTTCTGCCAGGATTCTAAGGGTGTGTGGGGCCAGGTGAGTATACACTGCTCCCTGGACAGGCGGCTGGACAGCAAGCTCCAGCAGCGAGGAGTTCTGGAAGGCACTGACCAAACGCCCCACGCACGTGGCCCAGGTCTCCTGCGCGGGTACCGAACCGCACCGCCCCCCACTCCACCCTTCTGCTTCCCTGAGAGCCTTGTAGACACCCCTTTGACCCCCGTCCTGCCTCTCCTGGATCACAGATGAGGGCAAATTTTGTATGATCTTACCCATATGAAATCATAAAAATATGCAAACTCATTCAGTCAGAATAACAGATGGGGGTGGGTAATACGGAGCTAATGCTTAATGGATATGGATTTTTTTTAGGGTGATGGAAAATTTTGGTAATGAACTGTGGTAATGGTGGTATGATATTGTGGAACTATAAACACCACTGAGTTGTACTATTGAAAGTGGGTAAAATGGGAAATTTTAGGTTGTATGTATGTTACCAGAATAAAACTAAATAAAAACATATAGAACTGTACAATTAAAAAACTGAACCCTAATGTAAACTATGTACTATAACTATAATAATATTGTTTCAGCAATTGTAACCAAGGTACTACACTATTGCAAAATGTTAATAGGGAAAAATGCAAGTGAAAGGAGTTGTGTATGTGAACTCTGTACTATACACATGATTTTTCAACAAAGCTACAACTTCTCTAATAAATAAAATGCTGAAACAACAAGAAACACAACTGGTAACCAGAAAATTCCAATTTTAAACAAAATATAATACCAAGTGTCTGTAAAATTAGAAAGAGTTTCAGAAAACAGCGATTTGGTGCAGTTCTTGGTCTCATATGCTGGGCTTTCTCATACTGCCATACATTGGCAGCCTGCTGTAAATTGGCACACACTCTTTGTAAAGCAAAACAGCAACAGGTATCAATATCCTTAATACTGTTTGTAGGTTTTGATAAATAATTTCACTTTTAGTAATCTATTCCAAGAAAATATTTGGTTATGGACTTATAGACATTCAGCAGAGTAAAATTGATAATAGCAACTTCTTATAAACAAACCAAATGGGAAAAAAAAAAACATTCATGTGGCAAAATATTTTCTATGCATTATCATTATTTTTACTAAAAATCATATATGAAATTAAAATATTTTAATTCTCACAACATGAGTCCATGTTTCTATTTAAGATATACACTATTTTAATGCATTTATATATGCCAGGTAAATGCATCAAAAATTATTAAAGAGGTTAAAGTTTGGGTTATGTGACAACAGATGATTGAATTTTCAGTATTTTTCAAATTTCCTATAGTGATCTTTTCTTATTTTCAAAACAGAAAAAAATAAAACATGTTAAAATACAGTCATTAAATGTAGAGTAAGTGATCAAATGTGTGGAATCGTGACATTGGCCACAAAACACTTCTGGAAACTATTTTTAAATTTTATCAGATTAATGTAATTTTATTGGCTGAACTCTCCTCCCACCCCCACCACCAATGAAACCAGGTCTTCAGAAGACTTTGTAAGTGACTAATCTAGTTGAATTTTCTAAATTGTTAGAGGGATGGTACAAACTTCATGGATTTCCTCAAATTAATGTATTTACATACTACCAGGGGCTTTTGATTTTTAATCTGATTGAATCATATTGGCAAATTGAGGCACTATCAAAATTGTAGGAACCCTGATTTGAGGTAAGAATAATTTCCACACTTTCAAAATCACATCAGACATGAATTGTTCAGCTAGAACTCTCCTGACAGGGGAAAAGCTGTGGCTTTAGGAGAAAGCAGAGAGTGAAATAAATGTAAACTCCCAATTTTTAAATTACTCATATTATGTAATTGTGCTTTTAAAGCTAGTTTTAATATTATATAGAAAATTTATTCAATTCTAAATTTTAAAAAGGTAAATTTATGGAACTGCAGACAATTGTTTCATAATGTAACTTATAAAATATGAGCCAATGTCAAGGCATTGCATATTCAATTAGGTTTCTAGCATCCACCAGTTGAAAAATCAATACATTTTTCACTATTATTTCCAAGCAAAGACGAAAATGATAATTTGAGGCACCAACCTACAAATTTATATGCTAAATTTGCTCCCCTGTGGAAAGAATCTTTGTTGTAAATGTAGTGCATGAAGTGCAAAAAATTCCATCATAGGTTTCTGTTACTAGGGAATGTGAGAACAAGCTTGACTGCAAAACCAAAGTCCCAATTTCTTTCCAGACAGACAGGGCCTTTTTGCCAAGATTGGGGTCATAAATCAGGGCACTTTGAGAAGGTTGCATGTAAAACTCCTGGAACTGTATCTAAAGGAAATCAGTTGTCAACAACCATCAGTTAATATGAAAAGAATGATTCAGAAATGAGAAACTGACATTTGATTATGAGATTATGCTAATAGGGGGTTAAAATAAAGGACAATGTTTGCTAGTCACAAGAATTGCTTATTTTAATATTTGGTTCTAAGTACTACTCATTTCTAGGTATTTAAAAGTTTATGAATACCAAAAATGAACAAATCTTTTAGGTACTACTAAATCAGCAAGCTGCAAATCTTGGGGGTTGAATAGAAATCACTCCTAGGTTTAAAATGGACTAGGCTGACATTGTCATGTAACCTTTTATTAACCCCCCACCAAAAATATGCTATTACATGAAATGGCTCTCCATTATTACTCTAGTCACCAAAATGTTTTTTCCAGATGTTTTTTAAAGCCTATGAAAGTAATAATATATTTTATAGTTTTAATAAACTGACAAAAATTCCAAAGGCATATTGAGAAGCATTTTTTTTTCTTTCATGGAAAATTTAAAGCATACAAACTATGGATGGTATGTAGAGTGGAGTTAACTGGTGAGCATCATGCAAAACTACATTTATGGTCACCATTCCCATTCTCCAGAACAGTTTACTATCAATGAAAAAAATTGTAAGCTTAAAAGAGAAGAATTTGTTTTTGACTTGAAAGAGTGTTAACTTTTTAATTTCTTTCAAAATATCAAGATCCATTTTTTAAAATCACATAACAAATAACTGGTAAAGCATAACTCAAGAAAAGAGTAACTTATTTAACAAACACGTATACAGCATTATATGCTAGGCACAGTTCCACATCTTGACTATGCATTTACAGTTACTATGCATTTATATAGTTACTGTATTGTCCTTATCCTCAGAAATATTCTATGGCATAGCTACTGTTATTAACCCCATTTTACATGTGAGAAAATTTAGACTCATCAAGGCCAAGTAGTTAAGGAGTGTGAGTTGAATACAAAAGACAAAATGCCATGCCTTTGTGAAATATATATCTTCTAATGGAATAGACACTCAAATCCAATGTATCTCTCTTTGCATTTGTTTTTCCATCAGTAAAACATGAGTAAGAATAATACCTTCTCCTTGGCTGGTTGTGAGGATTAAATGAGTTAATACATAGAAAGTGCTTAGGACAATTTGGAGGAATTTTTGCTATGTCAACTTGACTAGGCCACAGTGCTCAGTTATTCAATCAAACACTAATTTAGGTGTTACTATACAGGTGATGGGCAGATGTGACTGAAGTCCATCATCAGTTGACTTTAAGTTAGGGAGATTAATCCAGATAATCTGGATAGTCCTGATTCAATCAGTAGAAAGGCCTTAAGAGATGAATTGAGGCTTTCCTGATGAAGAAAAAAATCCTGCCTATGAACAGCAGCTTCAGCCCATGCCAGAATGTTCTATCCTGCCTTTTCTCACAGCTTGCCCTATGAATTTAAGACTTGCTTTGCCAACTCCCACAATTAAACTTATTCCTTACAATAAACTTCTAATATATTTCCCATCTATTCTGTCTCTCTGGTTAATAGATTCACTGGGTCATCAATGAAATTTTGATATTAAATACTTGTTTTGGTAATGCTCTAAATATTTCCTTTGAATTAATTCAATACTTATATAAAAGTTCTTCTGATGAATTAGTATTATTTCAGCATTGAAATTGAAATGTGAATAAAAGGGGGAAAAAGTAAAGATAAATGAGTTTATATGGCTAGGAGACTTCAGAGTGAGTCGGGAGGTCATCCCAGAGGTAATGCTTATGCACATCTCAGCAGGATCTCATAGACTGCCAAAGTGGATACTACCCCAAATAGTGGGGCTCCTGAGGGCTCTGGAGACACCCAAGTCCTATGGTCAGGGCAGATAGCTCTTGAGTTTGGTGCCTTGCCAGTGGGCCCTACTTTGGAGTTTGTGCTCCTGAGAGTGACAGAGTTGGACTCAGTTATGGCTTCCCTACACGTGGCTCATCTGTCCCTTCTATTTGAACCTATACTTGGTGCTGGTAGGTGTATGTCCAAGAGACTTGAATCTTTGAGCTGTCTATGTGCCAGCTGGGCTCTGAGCCTCAGTGGAATTGCAACACCTACTCTCCAGTTCATTGGACTCACCCAAGATAACTAACAAGGAGGTGAGGATGGACAACCACCATACCAAGGAAATGAGAGAGCCTACAACTGCAAGCAAGAAAGTCTCATCCATAGGCTTTATGAGATCGAAGCCCCCTCTCAATTAGAGGTGGAGTGGTCATCACCATTCCAGAATCTTCAGGATTGGGAAATGAAATATGGACTAGAGTGGACTTACTCTACTCTACATTCTACTACAGACTTATTGTGATTCTAGCAATGGAAGAAACTACAACATTGATGTGGAAGTAGTGGCCACTGGAGGCTCTGGGGGCAGGGAGAGGGAAAAACAGGTGTAATACAGGGGCTTTTTCAGGACTTGACAATCGTCCTGAATGGCAATGCAATGACAGATATAAGCCATTATATATATCTTCCCATATCCTACAGAATTGTGTGGGAGAGAGTGTAAACTACAATGTGAACTATGGTCCATGCTCATTGGCAATGCCCCAGGATGCACTTATCAATTGCAAAGAATGTGCCACACAATGAAGGATGTTGTTTATGTGGGAGGGTATAGGAGGTGAGGAGAGTGGGGGCATATGGAAATCCCTATATTTTTTGTGTAAAATTTATGTAATCTAAGTATCTTTAAAAATATATATATATATTTAAAAAAATTTTTAATTGAAATGTGAGAAAACATTACATTTCTTGAGAAATGCAAATTATTGTGGCTGGAGCCTAGACTAAGGCAAGAAGTTGATGAAATTTAATCTGAAGATATAGATTATTGCCAACACTTTAAGGGGTATCCAAGAAACTCTAAAACATTAGTATTTGATTCTATAGGTAAAGGAGATCCAATATCAATCATTAAATAAAGAAACAATGTGATGAACTTTATATTTTCTACAAATAACGTGCAGTGTCTAAGTAGGGAAAAAGATGGGACAATACCACTGACAATGCAACTGAGATAAATGAAGTAAAAATTGGTGAGTGTAATAGCATTAAAAAATGATATTTGATGCCTTGTCATCCTGCCTGGCTTAGGCACAAGCTTCGTTTTTGATTGACCACCCCAGTTAGCCCTGCCCTGAGCATAACTAAAATTAGCAAGGACTACATCTCTCTATGGTTTGGGATGATAAGAGTCTCCTCTGGTATCTCTGAAAGACCCCTTGGTGCTTCTGCACTTCCCTGCCACACAATTTTCTAGCCAGGCTGGTACTTCCATATGGCTTAGATGATAAGAAGCTGCCCTCAGATTCTCCAAACAGGTCTGTTTTAGTTTCCTTGGTTGCTCAAGCAAATACCATGCAAAGCCCTGACTTAAACAATAGGAATTTAATGGCTTTCAGTTTTGAGGTCAGGAAAATATTCCAATCAAGGCATCATCAAGGCAATATTTTTTCCTTGTAAACTGCCCTTTTGGGTCTGGCTGCTGGTGACCCGTAGTCCTTGGTTACTCTGTCACATGGCAATGCACATGGTGACCTCTCCTGGCCTCCCTGCTCTTTTCCAGGCTCTGTTGATTCAGGTCCTTGCTTTCTGCGGCTTTCTCTCTCTGTCTGAATTTCATTCTGTTTATAAAGGACTCTAGTAATCCTTTAGCAATAGGAATTAATCAGGATTAAGAGACATCCTGATTGAGGTGGGTGTGACAGTTTGAGCTGGATGGACCCCAGAAAATTATGTTCTTAAAGTTAATCCATTCCTGTGAGTGTAAACCTATTGTGGGTAGGACTGTTTGATTAGGTTACTTCAGTTAAGGGGCTTTTGATTAGGTTATTTCAGTAAGACTTGGCCCAGAGTGGATCTTAATCCTCTTACGAGTGTCCCTTATAAGAGAATATAATTCAGAGAGAGAGAGAGAGAGAGAGAGAGAGAGAGAGAGAGAGAGAATGAGTGAGAGAGAGAAAGCCACGAGAACCAGAAGCTGAAAGCAACAAAACCCAGAAGAGAAGGTAGAGGCCAGAAGATGCCACCATGTGCCTTGCCATGTGACAGAGTAGTCTAGGGTTGCTAGCAGTCTATCTTCAGGGAGAATCCATCACCTGATAATGCCTTGATTTGGACATTTTCATGGCTTCAGATCTATACACTTGTAAGCTAATAAATCCCCATTGAAAAAGCCAACCCATTTCTGGTATATTGCTTTCAGCAGCCTAGCAGACTAAAACAGTGGGCCACACCTTAACAGAAGTAACTTCATCACAAGGTCTCACTTACAGTAGGTTCACACCTACAAGAATGGATTAGATTTAGGAATACATACATACAGTTTATCTGGGATACATACAGTTCTGAACCACCACAGACCCTTCCTGCTTCTGCTTTTCACACCATATAGATTGAAACTGCCAATCCCCCAGGATCAGTGGGAAACCTCTGGGTCACAATAAAGGTAAGAGCCCAGGACCCGCATGTGCCTCTTCCCACCCCTTCTACAGACCATCACAGGACCCTAGGTTAGAAGTGTCTGGACTGCTCTGCCACACTTATTCTCTCCTCTCCTTCTCCAGGCTCTTTGATAGAATAAATCTGCCTTTCCTTCAATAGCTGGCTGGCTATGTTTACACATCATCACCCAAAGAACTTTCACATGGCATCCAAAACAGTGAAGGCTTCTTAACATGGAATGTGATAGTAGAGTAGAAAGGAGGGAAAAGATACTAGTACAAAGGATACATAAATTTTATCTTCTATTTCAAATACATAATGGCACTTTGCCTATATTCACTTGCTTCCTTTATTAGAATGAAAAAAAAAAAAAAACAGTATATTACAAAAAGTGAAATTAAAGATGAAGGTTAAGAATGAATAAGAAAGAAGAATTGGCAAAAGAGGGAAGCAAAGAGCTTCAAATTAATCCTGAGATAATTTAAGTGATAAATTAAAAAATATATTTTGCAAACAATATGTTTGTACAGCTATATTGTTTAAGGATAACATCATCTGGAAATCTTTCTTAAAAGATGTGAAGGAATTGCATAGAAATTAATAATATCCTGAAGGAAAAACTGATTAGAGAAAAAATAATATACAAATAGATATGAAAGCAACTACATCCTAGAAACTCAGACAAATGTATAACATGAAAAAGGTCACTTTAAAGTTAGGTTATTTCACATGACCCAAATTTTAGTACTTTTCTTGCTGTGTACAAATAGTAACCATTCATCTTGTAACACGTTTGGACTGTTAAGTTTATTATAATTTTTTCCTTGAAATTGCATATTTCCCATTTATTTTCAATTTGTTTCCTGCCCTAGCTTTTGAATGGTTTATTTTTATACTGTGCTAATCTTTTGTAAATCCCAGAAAAGATTATATTTTGAACTAATCCATTCCTGTAGGTGTGAGAAACTTTGATTGCATTAGATTCTGTTAAGGGACCTTGATTAGATCACTTGATTAGGTCAGTTTTGATTGGACTATGTCATTGAGGCCTGAATCAGGTTGAGACTCCACTGTCTTGTTGGGTCTTATATAAACTGAGAACCCACCGAGAGAGACACATATATACCAAGAAAAGATAGCTGCCATTTTGAACCTGCCATGTGAGAGAGGACTAAAGGACTGCTAGCAGCCAAAGCCTGAGCACAAAGCCCCCAACAGGCTGGACCCATGAAGCAGCTCACGAATGAAGATATGAGCCATATGCCTGATAACCCACAGCTGAGCTCTGGGAGACGGTAGATTCTAGAGGGGAAGGCAGGGAACTTGGCAGAGATTGGCCACCATCTTGCCTCACAACATGACAGGATGTCAGGATTATCAGTAGGTGATTTTGGTGAGAAAGCATCTCCAATGATGCCTTATTTTGGACATTTCACAGCCTCAGAACTATAAGATTTTCCCCTAATAAACACCTCATTATATAAGCCAGTCCACTTCTGGTATTGGCAGCCTTTGGCAAACTAATCTAGCCATTCAGCTCATTTTTCAATAATTCTAAGGTTGTGAAGTTTATTACCTTGCCATTCAGTTTGCCTTTCTCCAAATGTAATCTACGTCATTATTGTATTTCTTTAAAAATAAATTGTATAGAATATAAACCGTGGTAGGTAAAATTATGTATCCTGGGGAGGGGGAGCAATAACATGTTTGTATTAATCAGCCAAAAAGATGCTGATACAAAATACTGGAAATTGGTTGGTTTTTATAAAGGTTATTTATTTGGGATAGAAGCTTATAGTTACCAGGCCATAAAGCATAAGTTACTTCCCTCACCAAAGTCTTTTGCTTGGAGCAAGATGGCTGCCAACATCTGTGAGGGTTCAGGCTTCCTGGGTTCCTCTCTTCCCAGGGCTTGCTTCTCTCCAGGCTTAGCTCCTCTGTTTCCTCCACAAGGACAGCTGTAGACTCAGAGGCTCTCTAGGCTTTGCCTCTCTTCACAAGGCCAACTGTGGACTATCAGGCAAATGGCTCTGTCTCTCTCACCAGGGCCCCCGCCGTGTCCAAGAGCCATCTCTGTTCCTCTTCTCCTGTGTGTTCACTCCCTGGGCTCCAGCTCAAAACTCAGCATCAGAATTCCAACTCTGTCCTTTGCCCTCTCTTTTATCTGTGAGTTCCCACCCACCAAGGGGTGGGGACTCAAAGCCCTACTGATGTGGCCCAATCAAAGCCCTAATCATAATTTTATCATGCCCAGAGGAACAGACCAGTTTACAAGCATAATCCAATGTCTATTTTTTGGAATTCATAAATAATGCCAAACTGCTACAATGTTCTTAATCTAAAATTTACATTCATGTGGGTGGGAACCCATTGTAAATAGATGTTATATTTTTATTTTTTGAAGATGTTATATTTAGTTAAAGTGTAGCCCAATTGACAAGAAGTGGTGCCTTAATCCTTTTACTGGCTGCTTTATGAGGAGTAAGCCAGATGGAGGAGCAGGAAGGTGGAAGTTAACAGAACAGAAAGAGAAAAGGAAAGGATGTTGCTATGTGCATTGCCATTTGGCAGGAAAGCCAAGGATCTAAGGATCAGCAGCAGCCAGCCAAAGAACACCACAGTCTTAGGAAGAAAGCATCACCTTGCTGATGCCACAGTTTTAGACTTCCCCTAGTCTCAAAACCATGAGCCAATAAATTCCTTTTGTTAAGCCAATCCATTGTGTAGGGTTTTTCATAGCAGCCAGAAAACTAAGGCATATACATAGCAACACACACATATATATTACTTTGATATACACACATATGTAATATGGAAAGAGCATCAAAAAAGCATAGTCATAAACAATTATTAAATGGTTTCTGATAACGTAGGTATTAAAAATTTATAAGAAATTCTTCATTTGCACAGCTACCATTTATATTATAAGACCCTATGTGAAGTATTCCCAAGCTTCCATAGAAGTATATGTATAAAATCATTAGTAGTTAAGTAGGTCTTTGAAGTCAGTCATCACCGGCACCAATTACACAGTTAATAGGGTTAGAATGATGCCATCATCTGTAGTTTGCTGCTTCTGATTCAATTGGAAGACATTTTCCTTATTCATTACACTGTCCATTTTAATTTTTGCAGGACTGTTATTCACTGTGGCAGACTGTAATTTCCAAAGATGGAGCACCAATATATATCCCATCCAGCTTGTTTTTGACATTCTTCTATGAGTGATGGCATCCACATTACCTCCCTTTGACCCTGTATGGACTTTCATGTCTGCCTTAACTAACAGAATGGTTGGAGTGATGCTGTGTGACTTTTGAGGCTAGGTAATAAAGTAATATGGTCTCTTGCTGCTGGAACCCAGCATGTTCTGGCCAGCAAGGTCATGTAATATGTCCGTAAAAGATCTTTGTCTGCCAGCTGAGGCCTTAAACATCATGGAGCTGAGGAAAGCTTCCCCCACTGCATCCTGTCTAAATTCCTCACCCACAAAAACCATGACACATAATATTTATTTTTATTGTTTTAAACTACTAAGTTTTAGGAAAATTTGTTGCGTAGCAACATATAATTAGTACACAAAGAGTACTTGTCATTAAAAACAATAATATATTTTAATCCCCTGTGCAGGACTTCATTAAATTTATTAAACCATACAAGAATTTTATTTTTACATTAGAAACTACAAAGATGTATCCATGTGTTATGTAGGTGTGGAATTTATGAATGAAGATAGCAAGGGAAATTAGGAATCAAAATTCTCATTCAGCTCAATGCCATGGAAATAGAAAATAATATTAAGCAGCAAAATTTTAGAGAGAGAGAGAGAGTCAATTCATCTAGAGAAAAAAAAGCTGTCTAATAAATGTGCTAACTTTCCCATTTATGTTTCTCATTTCCAATTTAGAAAGAGTCCTGGAGCTATCCTTGGGGCAATATTGCTATAGCAAGTCTAGACTAATAAGTATCTGATCTACCACTAAAAACAATATTTTATGAATTTTCCAAGCATAAGATGAAAACATGATTGTTATCCATTCTGGGAAAACATGCATGACAACATCTATATTATTGAAATAAGGCTTAGCCCAAGATTTCTGCAATCTGATAACCTAGACCCTAGAACTTAAATAAATAAGGAAAGAGTAGAATAAGGTACTTGATATAGACAATGCCTTCAGGGGAAGAGTGGTTTAACCAAAATCAATTTTACTGTCCTCCTTTCTAAATAAGTGCACAGAATTTTTATATATTTAGGAAACGTATTCTACTTAAGATTTGTCAAGAAAATGAAAAAAATCTTAATAAATTAACATTATAAATAAAAAATAAATCTTTAAAAATTTATAGGAAAGGGAAAGTCCCATAATTTTATTTAAATAAAACTATCCCCAATATAATTTCCCTTAAGATGTTGCCATTTATTAGACAGAAATAAATTTATGATCACCTCTCTTTTTTATGATCACCTCATATTTCTTTTCCTATCAGCCCAAACCAAATTGTTCAACCTTGGGTATTCTGTTAGATGGGTTTTTAAAAATTGTTTTATATATATATACTTTTTAATAAAGATACTTAGATTACATAAAGGTTACATGAAAAATATAGGGGATTCCCATATCCCTCGCTCCCTACCCCTCCCACATTTTCCCACATTAACAACATCCTTCATTAGTGTGGTACATTTTTTACAATTGATGAACACATTTTGGAGCATCGCCACTAAGCGTGGATCATAGTTTACATTGTAGTTTACACTCTCTCCCGCACAATTTTGTAAGTTATGACAAGATATATAATGGCCTGTATCTGTCACTGCAATATCATTCAGGACAATTCCCAAGTTCTGAAAATACCCCCATATTACTCCTATTTTTCCCTCTCCCTCCCCTCAGAACCTCCGCTGACCACTGCTTCCACATCCATGATAAAAGTTCTTCCATTGCTAGAATCACAGTAAGTCTATAGTAGAATACCAGTGTTTCAGTTTGCCAAAGGACTGCTAATGCCAAGTACCAGAAATGTGTTGGCTCTTATAAAGGGTAAAGGGTATTTATTTGGGGTAAAAGCTTACAGTTCCAAGGCCATGAGATTTCCAAATTGAGGCATCAACAGAGATGCTTTTTCACCAAAGCTACTTTTGATCCTGGCGTTGTTATCACATGGTGAAGCAAGATGGCCGCCAATCTCTGCAGAGGTCCCTGCTTTCCCCTCCAGAATCTACCCTCTCTTGGAGCTCAGCTTTGAGCAACCAGGCATAAGGCTTGTCTCTTTCTGGGCCTCCTATTTCAGTCTTGGCTGTTCTGCTCTCTTCCCATTTTCAGCTGTGAGATAGCAGGCATATAGCAGGGCTGATCTTCTCTTGAGCTGCTCTGTGGGTCCAGCCTCTTGGGACTTAATGATTAAGCAATCCTCTCTCTCATGGGCTTTCTTTCTTCTGCTTGCAAACATAATCTTTCTCTTTTGGGGATTCATAAAATAATCTCAAACTGCCACACTGATGATTATGAAACACAACACCAAGGCATTAATGCAAGTTTAGTTTTTAATTAGTATGGTATTTATATTCTAATATAAATTTAAAATTATTGAATAACTAGAAACTCCATATATTTATTTCAAGTAATTTAATTGAATAAACACCACCATTTTTTTTTTTAATGTAGTGAGTGCCTACTTGGCCAGGCATATTCTAGGCTCTGAAGATAGAGTGAACAACAACAAAAAAATTCTCTGCCCCTGTAAAGCTTGTATACTTCAGTACTGTCTGAAGGGTAGTAGATAGACAATTCAGGTGCTAGTAAGGGGATGCATTCTAAGGTAATTTCATTTTTTTCCCAGACAGCTCAGTAAATTTTCTCTTAAACCTTGTGGTCACCAATTTTTTGAACTGTGCTTAATATAATCAACTGATGAGTAGTTACTAAGTAAACACAAAACAGAAACTACTTTTATAATAACTACATCTTTCTGTTAAAAGTCATATTATATATCTGTCTTTATATTTTTTCCTTAAGATCCCTCCTTTTACTTCAAACTTAATATTGCTGATGTTATCAGATGACAAATCAATCTCCCACCTCTCTCTCTCTCTCTGTGTGTATGTGTGTCTCTCTCTCTTATTACCGTTTTTGGCTGATTAGAATGAAAGAACAAATATCAAATGAATTATTAATATTTTTTTAAAGAAATTGTATTATCTATATCAAGAACCTCTTCCAGGTTATGAGACACAATTGATTGGTCTTTGGTTCTGTAGTACTGACATTTATATATTGGACTTCACTTTGCAAAAGTACTAAGATTAAGATTATAATCTACATAATGTTCATCCTCACTTATAAGAAGCCAAATTATTCAATTACCTCCTATAAAAACACCTGCTTTTCTGGGTTTTTAAATATGAATTGCAAATCACAAAGAAATGTGTAATGTGAATAGTTTCATGATGATTTAAATAACACAAAGGTCTCAAATATATTGCAGCTAATGGTTTTTGGCTGTTCACCTCTTCATATCATAGAAATGATTCTAAATGAAAAAAAGCACAAATTTCCATCCCTCTGCCTCATCTCTTTCAATTCATATGAAGTAATTGCTTAATATTTAGGAATCAGTTCATTTTATAGCTAAATCTCCTTTTATAAGAGAAAGCTACACTATCAACTAATATGAATAGTATTTGATTAGATGAGAAGAGACATAGTCCAACTTAAGTGAAACTATAGAAGCCATAATAAGGATGGCCTTTGAGGAAACTGGAATAGCCACAGCCTGTAGTTGAACTGGTAAGGAGCAGGAAGTACAATTGCATAGGTTAAGTGGGCCCACATTATGTAAAGCCATGTATATCAAGACAAGTTGTTATTTCATGTTGTAGGCCCAGAGTTCTCAATTTATAAGTTAATGCTAAATTTCTACATGAGCTAGTCCATGTAGAAATTTACTGCTAGTCCAATGAGTAAAATGGAAGGTTATAGAAATACACAATCAACTCAGTAAGGATATATAGCAACATTCTCTGCAAAAGTTTCTACCAGATATGACAAGTGACCATAACAGCCCAATATTCAATTCCCATAGGAGCACCATGCAGTTTAAAAGGGAGGAAGAAGGGAACAAAACAATTATACAACACTAAAATTCCCTGACCTTCTTCTCATCTCTCTGCCAAAAGGGGTCATTATCCGAAGGGGCCTTAACTTTTCAGAGTTCAAATAAGAAATCTCTAAATTCTGTAGATCATTTCTTTTTACAACATTCCCTTTTCTCAAGTCCAAACAGCTTTCTTTGATAATATGGAAGTCATGTCTACATTTTATAGGGGTCATGACAATGTCCAGAAATTATGTATATCTAAATAAGACACAATTACAGTTCCACAGTGATGTGGTGAACCCTGGTCCACAAAGATCTTTCCCTTAGGATATTGGAACACTATGTCTGATCTCTGCCCAGAAAAATACCACCTGCTTGAAAAGCTCTTTAATTGGATAAACATTCAAATCTTTGACATGATAAATCATTTGTATAGATACACAAACTTTGAGAGTTTTTATATGAAAATAGGGCTATAGACTACGTAGAGCCCAAAGTCTATCTCAACACTTTTATGTGTCGTTTCATAAACAACTACTCTGCAGTTAATTTTTATCCTTAAAAGAGGATTTTTATCTGATCATTAAATAATCACTGATGATTAGTCTGTGATCAATTCCATAATTAATAACAAATATTTGTATGTAACTATCACTTTGAATTATTAGATTTCAATATTATATATGTCATGCACTTACTGTAAATTTTTTTTAACCTGAGAAATAAAACTTTTTTAGACATAAAAGAACATGTGAGTTTTTTTCCAGTTAATTGTTGGTTGAGCAACTATATTTTCCAACAATCTTTGATCCTTTTGATAAGAGTATTTCTTCAAATACTACATGTACATAAAATACGAGTTTTTAAAATATTCAAATTCAAATTCTGATATATAGGCTATTTCTGTCTTGGATTATCACTGCTATATTTGTGATTACATAAAATAAAGGAAAAGATACATTGATGTTAGAAAATGTCATTAATAATACTGGTCCAATGTGCCATCATAGAATAAAGCATCTCAGTAATGGCAGCTTTCCTGTTTATCGTAGGAAGTATGAATATTAGCATACAGAAGCCAACACCAGTGCCCTTATTAAACAATGGCATTAAAGTAATTTGAAAGTTGTTGTATTTTTTGATAACCTGGCAAAAGCTAAAATATCTTTGAGAAAAAATGACCTTTGTAAAATTCTTATGGAGGTAACCCAGGGTCAATGTTTCAATGGCTACACCTTTAGCTTCACCATCACTTATCTTCCCATTTCTTTGTTATATTGTAACAGAGTAAGAAATGATAGCTAAACATTATTAAAATATGAAGAATGCTCTTTATTCAGAATTTTAAATTGTGTCTTAGATTGACCCTGTCTTCAAAATGATCATACATTTTGCCTCAGTGAATCATCATAATTCATCCCACTTCGCCAGCAGAGAACACAAAGCAAAGAATTCTATACATTCTAGGAAGCAAAGTGAGCATTTTATCTGTTGTAATAATTTTATGATAATCTTCACCCCACCCTCTGAGGCCTAGCCAGCTGATAGTTGCATTATAGCACTGATTTACAAATTCTAAATTCTATGTGCTGTTTAATCCTATTACCAGTGCAGATAACCTAGAGTCATTACACTAAAGATTAATCTTCCCAAAGATTATACGCATGTGTGTCTATATTATAGATGTATAGATTATACATATAGATTATATGTATATGTGTGTATATATTATAAAGCATCAACAATCTTTTTTTTTCCCTAGAATTTAAATTCATGAGAAAAGAGATAAAATGGCACCTAGTACATATAAGACATTTGTCTTAGTTTGCCAAAGAGCTGCGATGCAAAGTACTAAAAATGGGTTGGCTTTTACAATGGGAATTTTATTAGGGGAATTTTATTCACTGAGGCAGTGAAATGTCCAAATCAAGGCACCATCAAAGATGCTTTCTCACCAAAGTCAGCTACTGATGATCCTGGCATCCTGCCACATGGTGAGGGAAGATGGCAGCCAATCTGTGCCAAGATCCCTGCCTTCCCCTATGGGCTCGCCACCTCCTGAAGCCCAGTTGTGGGTAATCAGGCATATGGCTCATCTCCTCAGCCTTGAGCTGCTCTGTGGGCCCAGCCTATCGGGGCCTTTTTACAATCCTGAATTGCACTGAAATGGCTGACTGTTTCTTTCCATGCTCATTTAAATCCTTATATGGAGCACTATTCTCTGGGGACTTCCTTTCCAGAGCTCAGAATTTTCCAAACCATCACTTTCTGGTTTCCTTGTGCTCAGGAATTCAGTTCTCAACTTATCCCTTGCCTCTCATATTATAATATTAGCTTCAAGGAGAATGTAGGCCACATCTTCCTTATTTAGTTTGGAAATCTCCTCAGCTAAATATCCAAGCTCATCCCTTTCAAATTCTGACTTCCATCCAACAAATAGGACTCACTTTTGCCAAATTTTCTGCCAGTTTTAAACATTCCAGTTTGCAATGACACATTCATAATTTCAGTCTAAGGTGTCATCAGAAATACCTTTAGCGTCCAAATTTCTACGAACACTCCTTTCAAAGAAATCTAGGCTTTTTCTATCAAGCACCTCACAATTTTACCTGTCTTACTAATTAGCCAATTACAAAGCATTTTTAACATTTTTGGTATTTGCAATAGCAGCACCTCACTCCCAGTACCAAAATCTGTTCTAGTTTGCTAAAGCTGCTCAATATAGAGACAGTAAAATGGGTTGGCTTTTTACAGTGGGAATTTATTAACTTTTAAGCTCACAGTTTCAAGGCTGAATAAAATGTCCAAATCAAGGCCTCATTTGGTGATGATTTCTCCCTGAAGACCAGGTGCCGGCAATTCTGGACTCTTTTGTCACATGGTGTTGTCTCTTGGGCAATCCCTTCTCTTCCAGGTTCTGCTGTTTTCAGGTTCTTGCTTCTATGACTTTCTTCTTTTCTTTTGCCTGAATTTCATTATCTTATAAATGTCTCCAGTAAGAGGAATAAGACCCATCTTGAATGAGGTGGGCCATATCTATTTTAAGCTCTTACTCATTAAATAATCCTACTTATAATGGGTTCATCCCCACAGAGATGAATTAACTTTAGGAACATACTTTTCTAGGGTCCATACAGCTTCAGACCATCACAGTAGTTCAACACAAGAAAATCAACAAATGAAATATACCACTTAAAATAAAGGAAAAAAACTCATAGCCACATCAATTGGTGCAGAAAAGGCATATGACAATATCTAGCACCCATTCTTGATTAAAAAAACACTTAGAACACTGGGAATAGAAGGAAACTATTTGAAATGATAAAAGGTTTATAGGAAAAACCCATAGCTGACATCCTACTTAATGGTGAGAAACTCAAAGCTTTCCCTCTAAGATCAGGAAAAAGACAAGTATGCCCACTTTTTATTCAACATTGTACTGGAAATTCTAGCCAAAGAAATTAGGCAAGAAAAAGAAATAAAAGGCATCTGAATTGGAAAGGAAGAAATAAAATATTCTCTATGTTCAGACAACATCATATAGGAAAACCTGAAATAGCCAAAGAAAAACTGGTTGCATTGATGAACAAATTCTTCAAAGTGGCAGGATACAAGATAAACACACAAAAATTGATGGCATTTCTGTACACTAGAAACAAAGAAGTGGAGGAAATCAAGAAGACAATCCATTTACAACAGCAACTAAAATAAACAAATATTTAGGAGTAAATCTAACCAAAGTTGTACACAGAAAACTACAAACATTGCTAAGCAAAATCAAAGAAGATCTAAATAAATGGAGGAACATTCCATGTTCATGGATTGGAAGACTAAATATTATTAAGGTGTGAATTTTTAGATTCAATATAATCCCAATCAAAATTCCAACAATCTTATTTGCAGAATGGAAAAGTCAATCACCAAATTTATATGGAAGGGTAATCCTGAGTAGCCAAAACCATCTTTAAAAAGAATAATGAATTTGGAGAACCCACATTTCAAGAGTTTAAAACTTATTTCAAAGCTACAGTAATCAAAACAGAATGGTACCAGCACAAGGACAGATATATACACCATTGGAATCACATTGAGAACTCAGAAATCAACCCTCACATTTATGGCCAACTGATTTTTAACAAGGGTGTAAAGACCACTCAATTGGGAAAGAATAGTCTCTTCACAAAATGGTGCTAGGACAACTGGATCTCCATTTGCAAAAAAGAGAAGGAGGACCCTACTTCATACCATATTTAAAAATCAACTCAGAATAGATCAAAGACCTAAATATAAGAGCCAGTATTATAAATCTTCTGAGGGCAAATGTAGGGAAACATCTTCAGGACCTGGTGCTAGTTAATGGTTTCTTAGACTTTACACCCTAAGCACAAGCAGCAAAAGAAAAATATAGAGAAATGGGGCCTTATCAAAATTAAAAAGTTTTGTATCTCATAGGTCTTTATCATGAACATAAAACAACCTACACAATGGGATAAAATATTTGGAAACCACATATACAATTAAGGTTTAATATACAGAATACGTAAAAATTCCTTCAACTTAACAACAGAAAGACAAACAACCCAATTAAAAAAATGGGCAAAAGACTTGAATAAACATTTCTCCAAAGAAGATATACAAAGGGTCAGAAAGCACACAAAAAGATGCTCAACATCATTAGCTCTCAGGAAAATGCAGATCAAAACCACAATGAGAGGGAAGCGGCTGTGGCTCAATCAGTGGGGCTCCCGTTTGCCATATGGGGGGTCCCGGGTTCCGTTCCCAGGGCCTCCTGGTGGGGGCGGGCCCGCCCGCACGGCGTGGTTGGCTGACCCGGCGAGCACGAGCAGCAAGGGGAGGATGGATGAATAAATAAATAAAATCTTTAAAAAAAAAAACAAAAAAAAAAAACACAATGAGATATCATCATTTCACATCCATTAGAAGGGCTGCTATTTTTTCAAAATGGGAAATTATGTGTTAGGATACAGAGGAATAGGAACACTCATTCATTGATTGTTGCAATGTAAAATGATGCAGCTGTTGTGGAGGACAGTTTGGTGATTCACTTAGAAAGTTAAGTCTAGAATTACAATATGACCCAACAAACCCACTTCTATGTATATACCCCAAAGAATTGAAGGAGGGACTCAAACACAATTGCACACCAGTGTTAATAGTGGAATTATTCACAGTTGCCAAAAGATGGAAGCAAACCAAGTGTCCATCAACCAATGAATGTATAAACAAAATGTTAATTATTCATGGAATATTATTTAGCCATAAATAGAAATGAAGTTCTGATACATGTGATACATGTGACAATATGGATGAACCTTGAAGACATCTTTTTGAGTGAAATAAGCAAAATACAAAAGAACAAATATTGTATAATATCATTGATATGAAATAATTAGAATAAGCAAACTCATAGAGTCAGAATCTAGAATATAGGTTACCAGGGGATGGGGTGGTAATAGGTAATGGGATATTAAGTTTTAAAATATATAGGGTCCTATTTGGAATGATGGAAATGTTTTGGGAATAGATGGTGGTGATGGTAGCACAACATTATGAATGTAATTACCAGCACAAGAAATATATATCTAAATTTATTTAAAAACGGAAATATAAGGTTGCATATATGGTAACAAAATAGAAATTCTTAAAAAATCTATGCAACTGCACCTAACAAACAGTAAGTGCAAAGTTAAACCGTGGCCTTTAATTAATAATACAGTTATAAAAGTGTGCTTTCATCAATTGCAACAAATAGTCTACAAAAATGTAAGGTCTTAATAGGGTAGTATATGGGAATCCTGTATTTTATGCATGATTATTCTGTAAAACCACAATTACTCTAAAAAGGAAAAAAATTACTATGTGTCAAAAATTCCTCCAACTCATTGAGTCTTCCACCTTGAAAATAATACCTGAAACTATTTGAGACCAAACTCCCAAACCTTATAACTACCTTTCCTTAACTCCTCCTACTTGATATACTCAATTAAGGTGGAGTTTTCCCTCAATGAACTAAGCTTTGCTTGATCAGCAGATTTTTCTGGTGAAATTATGGGGATAGTTGACAATGCTGGAGTTCCACAGAGATCCAGATGAGACTACTAATTGTTGTGACATGGTATTCTCAACTTATAAGCCTCCTGCTCAAGGGTCTCTGATTGTAACATTGAAGTATGTTCCATATTGGGTCTGAGCTCTGATAACTTTTTGCTGATTTCTCAAACTTTTTTTTAGCTCTTAGGAATAAGGGCCCCCTCACTTTTAATAATCTTTTAATTATTGCATCAGATTTAAAAGTTTCTCCTTTGTAGAAATTTGCCTTATCACAAACAAAACTGTTTGTCTTTCTGACTGGTCTCATCTTTTTCTTTTGCATATAAAGAGGTAATGTGTGGGGCAGAGGACAGACAGTTTCAACAAGACTGTATGTATCTTGTGACATCCTAGAGCCATATAAGACAAACTCTGCCTTTGGGCATCTATTAAAAACTTAGTTGTGAGTATACTAAAAGCCATTGAATATACACTTTGGATAGATCATCTGGTATGTGAATATATCTCAATAAAATTGCTTAATAAATAAATAATTGTGCAAGAATAGCCAGAAATAGCAGCTATGTACAACAAGGAAAACAGAAATTGAGAGATGAGGAATTTTCTTGTTTGTTTTTCTGGTTTATTATTATTATTATTACTGAAATAATGAAAATGCTTTAATAATGATTGAAGTGATTAACACACAACTATGTGATTATACCAAATACCACTGATTGTATACTTTGAATAAACTGTATGCTTTATTAATATGTATCAATAAAATTGTTTTAAAAAATAAAATTAAAAAATACTTAGGAGAACTTTCCTCAGGCTTGTCTTGTTTTGTTCATGTGATTTTAGTTCTGAGATCTTTCTCTTATCAAAACCTTTATCCATCAGAGAATGACGATTTCTTGTGTTTGGAAGTGTTGATACAAGACACAAAAGGACCATGACCAAGTGTTACTATATCCTCATGGGTTTGTCACTTACATGCATTTATACTATAATTTTCATTTAAGAGCTATCTTTCTAAATGTCATAATATCAACAAGGATAATAGAAGCCGTTCTGGGGAGATCTTTGTTTCTAATTCTAAACTTTTTATTTTGAAATACTTTCAGAATTACAGGTCAGTTACAAAAGTAATACAACTCCGTAGAGAGCTTTCAATATACTGCTATGCCCCCAGAAACCAGTGTCCACCAATATTAACATTTTACCACAGTTCCTGTATCATTCTATCTATATATCCATTAATTTGTCAATCCGTTTATCTATCTATCCAACTGTCTGTCTCTCTATTTATCAGTCCATTTTCTGAACACTTGAGTGTAGGTTGTATGCAGAATGCTCCTTGAACACGTAATTACCACCATGCACATTTCCTAAGAACAAGGATATTCACTTACATAGCTTTCTTAAGTGTAGTCATCAAGTTCATGCTATAACATTACCTGATAACAATATGGACTCCAATTATTTCATATGCCCCAGTAATGTCCTTTTGAGAATTCTCTCCTCCCTCCTTAGATTCCATCCAGGGTCATGTATAGCTTTTCATTGTTATTGTCACTTTAGTTGCTCTTTCTTATTTTCTTTTCTTTATTTTATTGTGTGAACATATATATACCTTAAATTTCCCCATCTCAATAATTCTGAAGCATACCATTCTGTGGGATTAATCACATTCACTATGTAGCAGGAGTCTCAACACTTTCCACTACTAAAACTTTCCCAAGGGGGCGGATGTGGCTCAAATGGTTGGGCGTACGTCTCCCACATGGAGGGACCTGGGTTTGATCCCCGGGACTTCCTGATAAAATAAAGAAAAATATAAAAGGCATGTGCGTACGCTGTCAGGCCCCATGTGTGGGTGTGCCAGGCCCCGTCGAACCACGCAGCAAGATAATGACATAACAGGAGAGTGACACAAGGGAGACCAAGACGAGATGCGCTGGAAAACTAGGAACTAAGGTGGCGCAGGTGGCATGCCTCTCTCCCACATCGGAGGTTCCCAGGATTGAAGCCCGGTGAGGACAGGAGAAGGATGAGAAGAAAGGGCAGGAAACAGATTCAAAAAATTGCCCAGCGAATGGACATAAAAACAGCAAAAACAGGGGGAGGGTTAAAAATGGATAAAAGTAAGTAAGTAAATAAATAAATCTTAAAAAAAAAAAAAAAAAAAACTTTCCCAAGCCCCCATATAGAAACACTATACCTCTTATGCATTAACCACCACCTCCCATGCTCACTGTTCCT
The DNA here is from genome assembly GCA_026826555.1 of Tolypeutes matacus. Classification (NCBI taxonomy): domain Eukaryota; kingdom Metazoa; phylum Chordata; class Mammalia; order Cingulata; family Chlamyphoridae; genus Tolypeutes; species Tolypeutes matacus. Next base: position 6,870,512 of record JAKSZT010053779.1, on the reverse strand, counting down.
TGCCCCTGGAAACCTAGACTCTAATTTCTATCTTTATGAGCATGCATATTCTCTGATAATGTCTTTGTAGTTACCATGGTGACCCAGATACCACAGGGCAGATGAAAGGGATTATCCTGTTTGCAGCTGCAAACACTCCCTGTTTTTAGGGATGGGACCTGTCCATCATTATTGTTTTGTTGGCTGTACAGGGAAAGCACAAAGAACTGAAGAGTAGGATTTGTCCCATACTCTGCTGGGATTCAGGGCATCTAAGCACTCCAAAGATCTGTGAAATATACTTAACTGGCACACTGAAATTTATAGGATCAAATAAAAGGCATAGATGAATCACTACTAGGGGAATTATAAATGAGTATAACTGTGTTATTTTGGAAAATAGATTAACATATATTCCCAGTAGGGCTCACTGAAATTGTTGATTTCTTGAGGCTGTGTGCCTTGCCTTGTAGTCCAGCTGTCTCAAGAGCTCTTAGGAGTACTCTTGTTTGGGGCTTTGTATACTGTGCAGTTAGTGAAATTTGTCTGAGACCTGCAAAAATGTAACCTCCAAAATGACCTCTTGACTCACTCTGAAGTCTCTTAGCCATAAAATTCTTTTTCATATAATGTTTCCCCCTTTGGGTCAAAGTTTTTTTTTCCAAATGCACCACTGATTAACCCTTGGTAATAATCCCTTGGTGTCATGGAGGCTCATGCCCGGATATCATGTTCCACATTGGGGAGAAGGTTTATTTGCAGAGTTTGACTTCAAGAGAGGTCACATTTAAATAACAAGAAGGTTGTCAGGAGGTAGCTCTTAGGCATTAATTATATTTAGGCAAAGTTTCATTTTTACAGGAATAAAGTTCATACATAAAAACCTTAAGACCCAGGACTCAGCATATAGGCCTGTTTTCTTTTCCTAGGCATGGCTTATATATTCCAGAGATTTTTGCCACATTTTTTGAAAAAGTAGCAGGGTTTCCCCAGGTTGGAAGCTTAATATTTTGTTCATTGCTGTGTGGGTCTCTATTGAGAAACACAGTTTTGCCAGATGGAGAATTTTTGGTTGATAATTTTTTGTTCTTAGCATTTTTAATACGTCACTGCCTTCTTATTCCATGGTTTATGTGACATGTTATTTCTTTCTAGTGGCTTTCAGAATTCTCTTTTTATCTCTGGCATTTGACAGTTTGATTATAATACCATTGGTCTATATGAGTTTATCCTGTTTGGAGTTAGTCGATCATCTTGGATACGTATATTTATGTTTTTCATTAAATTTTGGAAGTTTTCAGTCATTATTTCTTTAAATATTCTCTCTTCTTCTTTCTCTCTTTCACCTTTGGCTGGGACTCCCTCAATACAGATGTTAGACCACTTGATAGTATCCCGTTCTTCAACCTTTTTTCATTTATCTTCATTCTTCCTTCTTCTTCTCAGACTGGATGATTTCAGTGGTCTTAACTTCAATTCACTGATTTTTTCTTCCACCAACCTCAATCTGCTGTTGAACTCCTCTAGGCAATTTTTAATTTCTTTTTTTTTTTTTTAAAGATTATTTATTTATTTACTCATCCATCCCCCCCTTGCTGCCCGCGCTCGCTGGGTCAGCCAACCACGCCATGCGGGCGGGCCCGCCCTCACCAGGAGGCCCCGGGAACCGAACCCGGGGCCCCCCATACGGCAAACGGGAGCCCCACCGATTGAGCCACAGCCGCCTCCCTTTAATTTCTGTTTACTATGGTCTTGACCTTTGTTTGGTTCCTTTTCATAATTTCCATCTCACTTGATATATTCCTTGTGTTCATCTATCATCTTACTGATTTCCTTTAGTTCTTTCACCATATTTTTCTTTAGCTCTTTGAACACATTTAGGACTATTTTTTTTAAATCTTGGTCTAATATATCCCAGGTTTGGTCCTCCTCCTTGATGTATTCCAGTGCTTTAGTTTTCTCTTTTGCCTGGGCCATGATTTCTTCTTTCTTTGTTTTTTTTTTTGTTTGTTTGTTTTGTTTTTTTTAATCTTTTGTTGAAACCCGGACATTTTAAGTTTTTAATGTGTTATAACTGGAATTGAGATTTTAAGGCTTCTGTTCCTTAAGCTTGTATCCAGCTAATGTGATGACAGAGATTTCTTTGATTTCCAGGAGCTAACAATAAATAAAAATAGGGGGAAAAAAAAAAAAAAAAAAAACACCTTTCCTAGCTTTGGGAGATAGAACTGTATAAGTGTTCTCCTTCAGGGCTTATCCATACAATATGTTTAGAGAATAGCTCCAGGCCAAAGTGTTTGGGCCACCCTAAAATTTACTGCCCATCTGTCTTGTCTTGGGCATGTGCCTGTGGTCTTGGGAATTCCCCTATTTACAGGGTATGTAAGTCCTCTCTTCCCTAAAAAATACTTTATTTATGGTCCAGGGCACTAAGCTTTATATCATACAGAAAATTCCTTGCCCCAGACATCTATTTTACTGCTCTCCTATAGCATTCAGTAAGAGAGCTTTCTTCTGTGCCTTCTACACAAAAGACAAGTTCTGGAACACTGAGTCCCTGAGGCCACCACCAGACAGACTGGGCCAGGAATACATACTCCCAGTATGAACACGAGGATTACTCTGCTTCCTTCAGAACTCTGACCAGGTATCAAGCTGGCAATAATGGCCAGCTCTGCACCAACCCAGTGAGGAGTGGGAGAAGAGCTAGCCAGAATGCCACAAGATCTCACAGCTTTTAAGTAGCCTTTTACTTGGCTTGGCATTCATCCTGTTACTGGTCCTTTAATGCTTTTCTGGAGCTTTGAGAAAGATGTTTCTGCTAGTTCCTGCTGGTTGTTGAAAGCCTCTGTGAGGGTCATGGAGCACTGCAGCATCTGACCCAATCATCTTGATTTGGGGAATTTTTAGTATCATCAAAATTCTATATATGAGAAATACCTTAGAACAAAAAGGGAGTAAAATCACAAATATTCAACTGTCTCGATTTTTTTTCTTAGATTGAGGAAGTCTCTGGGAGAAACTCAGATTCCAAAATTACCTTCATATATGGTTTCTTGGCTAAGATGAAAAACTTAAACCTCTCTCTCTTTCAGCTCTCCTAGATTCCACAACTTGAATCCAACTAACTGCCTTTATTACACTATCCTTATCTCTTAAAATGCTCCTTTAATACCTTTTGCTCTTATCTTTTCTGACTCACTGCTTTTTATCTCCAGAAGAAAACCCACAAAACTCAATTACTTCTTAACATTAAAGCTCCTGGAGAAAAGAGCAAGTCTCTTGTGGTTAATTTTAAGCCCTGGTCTCAGTCTGAGCTGAAAGTGAAATCAAATACTTTCCAAACCTAAGACAGAGTAGTTGGCAATCAGAGAAAAACTAAAATATTTCTAGGAATATATAAGGAGTGCTTCTAGATCTATATCAAATTGGTTCTTAGATTAGAGATATCTTAGGGGAAATAAAAAAGAATGGCAATAATTGAGAGGAAAGACTGTGATGGAGATATAATAGTCCTCAAATTGCATAGAAAAATCAAAGAGGTTTAGAAAATCTGTATATATGTGGGACAAGATCTTTTTGGAGGTTATCCACCAAATCATTTATCTGAACACAGATGATGTTCTAATCTAGTCAAGAGAGTATACAATGGATGAGTCCATTGGAGAATTTAGGGATAAGACTCTTCCACACTCTTACGCAATATTCAGAGGTAGATCCTTAAGTAGAAGTTACTCCAGCACTCCATGCCTTGTGTGTGTGTGTGTGTGTGTATATGCTCATACTGATTGATTCATTATTTTCTTATCTGCATTATGCCTAATAAGAATGTAATTTTATATTGATTTAGAACCAGAATCCATTCATTCTGTTCTTTGACAGTGATGTAGATAGATAGATATATAATAGATGATAGTTACGTAGATGAAAGATTTAGTAGAAAACTGTAACTGTCTACTTTATTGAGTGTCCATTTTAATGTCAAAAATGTTGACCCACCACCAAATATCTTGTATTCTATCATTAAATCTTTGTGTCTATTAATGAGTTAATGCCTTTTTTCAGATATTTCCTGACATTGTCAGTGAAATAAATTAAATTCACAAGCATGTAATCCAGGTACATGTATTAGCACTTTCTTTCCTTTTCCTAAATTCGTCACTTCTAATTATTGCCCCATTATAGCACTAATCGGTATTTTGGTGACTTGCCTTAACAACATCATTTATAACTTTGTAGTCTTTTATAATAGCTCTCTTTTAAAATTCTTTTTTTTTAATCCTAATGTTATAAGAATATTGGAAATGTCAATTATTTGGCAGCATAAGAACAAAAATGAAGATATGTACTAATATGTGTACTAAACTATGAAATTATACTAACCAAATTTATTTCACCATGTTAATATCAAGGATCATTTGGCTTATATATTTTGCTCCAAAAAAATTGCTGTCTATCCTTTTTCCCATAACTTCAGTAATTCTAGAACTGTGCAAAGATTAAGTATGGTTTCTTCAGAGAGGCAAAAATGTCACTACTTTAGTAATAAAAAACAAATTGATTAAATATTATGGTAGCATATATTTATCAACTTTTCTGTTTTACACACTAAGATAAGCTTTATTTTTTTATTTTTTAAAGAGAAGTTGTGGTATTACAGACCAATCATGGATAAAATACAGGATTCCCATACACCACCTCTGAGAGTTTGAAGCTTTTTTGTAGATCCCAGAAATCTAATGTTCTTGGAGATAATCTATTTCTTTGATTGGACTGGATTCATTTGGGGGGCGTTTAATTGGATTGCTTCAGTTGTGGTGTGACCCAGGGTGGGTCTTGATCTTCTTGCTGGAGTTCTTTATAAATGGAGGGCTGAAAACAGAGACACAGAGAAAAAGACAGCAGAAACAGACCCCGAGGGGCTCAGATAGAGTTCCTGGAGACCAGAGGCTGCAATCAGTAGAGTCCAGAGGCTCGGAAAGAGCCACCCAAGCAGCTCAAAGAGAGGAAAGGGGCATAACAATCACATCTCTGATTGCCCACAGTTGAGCTTAAGGAGGAAGTAGTGTCTTGCCACATGGCAGGAGTCCAGGATCACCAGCAGCTAACATTTGATGGACAGCATCTCTGATGTTGCCTTAATTTGGACATTTTCACAGCCTCAGAACTTAAGCTTTTAACCTAATAAAATCCCATTACAACAGCCAACACATTTCTGGTATATTGTTCTTAGAAGCTTTTAGCAAACTAAAACACCACCCCATCACCAACAATTTGAATTAGCATGGAATATTTGCTAAAATTTAAGATAGAATTTGTTTGGAATTGTCCTAATTTTTTAACAGGAGTTACCTTTGTTACAATTGATGAAACATTATTAAAATACTACTATTATCTATCATCCATAGTTTACATTAGGTATATTTTTTCACATATACCACTCTATTATTAACACCTTGTATTAGTGTTATACATTTATTATAATTCATGAAATAACATTCTCATACTGTATTATTAACTATAATCCATCATCTATTATATAGTTCACTGTATTATACAACCCTATGTTTCATCTTATAATTTTTATTCTAGTAACATGTATGACCTAATAGTTCCCCTTTTAATTACATTCACCTATAAATTTCAGTGCTGTTAATTACATTCATAATAATGTGCTACCACCACCACCATCCATTTCCAAACTTTTACAATCAACCTAAATAGAAATTCTGTACAAATTAATTATCAACTCCCTATTCCCTAATCCCAATCTATCCCATAGTAACCTATATACTAGATTCAAACTCTATGAGTTTGCTTATAATTAATTCAGATCAGTGAAATCATATTTGTCCTTTTCTGTCTGGCTTATTTCACTCAGCATAATGCCCTCCAGGTTCATCCACATTATTTTAAGCACTGGGATTTCATTCCTTTTTACGGACCAATAATATGTATTTACATTTGTTTATCCATTCATAAGTTGATGGACACATGGGTTGCTTCCATCTTTTGACAATTGTGAATAATGCCACTATGAACATCAATGTGCAAATATCTGCTCGAGTCCCTGCTTTCAATTCTTCTGCATATATACCTAGTAGCAGGATTGCCAGGTCATATGGTAATCATATTTAGTTTCCTGAGGAACTTCCAACCTGTCTTTCACAGTGGCTGTATCATTTTACAGTCGACCAGCAATCAATGAGTGTTCCTATTTCTCCACATACTCTCCAACACTTGTAGTTTCCCATTTTTTAATAGTAGCCATTCTAGTAGGGGTGCAATGATGTCTCATTGTGCTTTTGATTTGCATTTACTTAATAGCTAGTGACGTTGAACAACTTTCCATGGGATTTTTAGCCATTTGTATGTCTATTCAAGTCTTTTGCCCATTTTTAACTTGAGTTGTGTAGCAGTTTGATACTGTTTATGAATTCCAAATATAGATACTGGATTATGTTTGTAAACTGGTCTGTTCCTCTGGGCATATTAGATTGTTTTGGTTTCAGAGGTTTCACTTTTACTTGATTAAATTATGATTGGGCCATATCAGTAGGCTATTGAGTCTCTGCCCCCTTGGTGGGCAGGGACTTACAGAGAAAACTACACAGCACAGGAGTTAGTTGAAGTTTTAACCTGGATCCCTGGGAGGTAAACACACAGGAGAATAACACAGAGGAATAGAGATGGCTCCATAGACACAGCAGAGGCCTAAGGAGAGAGAGAGAGAGCATGATAGTCTACAGCTGACCTTGTGGAGAGACTAGAGCAGCTGATCACACAGAGAAACGAGCTCCGGGAGAGAGATGAGACTTATCCCAGCTGACAGCTGATATTGGAAGAAGCTGGGACCATGGGGCCCTAAGAGGAAGAGCGATGCTGAACCCTTGCAGGCATCAGCAGTCATCTTGCTCCAACATGTGCCAACAGACTTTGGTGAGGGAAGTGACTTATGCTTTATGGTCTGATAACTGTAAGCTTCTGCCCCAAATAAATACCATTTAGAAAAGCCATCAGATTTCTGATATTTTGCATCAGCACCCCTTTGGCTGACTAATATAGGTTGTTTGCCTTTTTACTGTTGAGTTGTAATATTTCTTTCTATATTGTGGATATTAAATCCTTATCGGATGCGTGTCTTCCAAATATTTTCTCTTATTGACTAGGCTGCATTTTCACTTTCATGACAAAGTCTTTTGATGCAGAAAAGTCTTTAATTTTGAGGAATCCCATTGATCTATTTTTTCTTTCATTGCTTGTGCTATGAGTATAATGTTCAAGAAACTATTGCCCAACACAAGGTCCTGAAGATTCTTCCCTACATTTTCGTCTAGGAGTTTTATAGTCCTGGCTCTTGTATTAAGGTCATGATCCATTTTTTAGGGTTTATTCAACTAACTCATTTAACATATATTTTATTAGAGAGTTTGTAAGCTTATATGCATATGTATGGAATTCCCACACAACGCCCCTCTACCAACACACTACATTGTTGTGGAACATTTGTTACAGATGAGAGAATATTATCGTACTATTACCACTAACTATGTCTATTATGTACATTTGGTATTCTTTTTCCATACTCACTATTATTAACACAGTACATCTTTGGCATTGATGAAAAAATATTACAGTATTGTTAACTATAGACCATAAGTTATTGTAATTGTATTTTTCCCATGCTTCTCCACATTCTTACTACCTTGAAATAGTCATGTACCTTTTTTCTAGTTCATAGAAGGACATTCTTGTATTTGTACTATTAACCACACTCCTCATCTACCTGCAGGTTCACCATGTTAACCACTTCCTAGATTATTTTCTAGCTTTCTTTCAGTTGACTTTTACATACCTAGACTACTCTGTTCAGCCAAAATCTCATTTATAAACCAGCTGCATTAGTTCTATTCACTATGTGTTACCATCAATTCTATCCATTTCTACACTTTTACAATTAAGCTAATTAAAACTTCTACATACATTAAGCATCAGTACACCTTCTCAGCACTCCTCTTATCTCCCAATAACCTGTATTCTAGGTTTTAATTCCATGTGTTTATTCTTTGTATTTAGTTCATATTAGTGAGACTATGCAATATTTGTCATTTTGTGTCAGGCTTATTTCACTTAGTATAATGTCTTCAAGGCTCATCCATATTATCATGTGTACCCTAATTTCATTTCTTCTTGCAGCAGCATAGTATTCTAAAATATGTATATAACATATTCTGTTTATCCATTCATTGATGGACACTTGGGTTGTTTCTATCATTTGGCAATTGTGAATAACACCACTATGAACATTGTTAACTCAAATGTCTGTTCACATCACAGTTTTCAGTTTTTCTGGATATATTCCTAGTAGAGGAATTGCTGGAACATAAGGCAGTTCTATATTTAGCTTCCTGAGGAACTGCCAAACTCTTCCACAGAGCCTGCACCATTCTACATTGCCACCAACAGTGAAGGAGTGTTCCTGTTTCTCCACATCTTCTCCAGTACTTATTGTTTTCGGTTGTTTTTTTTTTTTTTTTTTTTTTTTTTTTTAATAATGGCCATTCTATATGGTGTGAGATGATATCTCATTGTAGTTTTGATTTGCATTTCCCTAATAGCTAGTGATATTGAACATTTTTTCACGTGCTTTTTGGCCATTTGTACTTCCTCTTTGGAGCAATGTCTATTTAAGTCTTTTGCCCATTAATTGCTTGCTCTTTTATTGTTGAATTATGTGATCTCTTTATATAGAATGGAAATCAAACCCTGACTGGATATATAGTTACCAAATATTTTCTCCAGTTGAGTGGGCTGCCTTTTCACTTTCTTGGTGAATCACAAAAGTTTTAAAATTTGAACAGGTCCCATTTACCCATGTTTTCTTTCATTGCTTGTGCTTTCATTGTAAGGTTTAAGAATCCACCACCTACCACCAGATCTTGAAGAAGTGCCCCTCCATTTTCTTCTAGGAGTTTTATTGTCCTGGTTCTTATATTAAGCTCTTTGATATATTTCAAAAAAATTTATATGGTGTGAGATAGGGGGCCTCTTTCTTTCTTTTCCAGCACCATTTGTTGAAAAGACTATTCCTTCACAAGGGAGTGGACTTAGCTGACTTGTCAAAAATCGATTGACCATAGTTTTATATCTGAATTTTATTCCATTGGTCAATATGTCTATCCTTGTTCCAATATCATGCTGTTTGACCACAGTAGCTTTGTAATATGCTTTAAAAACAAGAACTGTGAGTCCTCCACCTTTGTTCTTCATTTTCAAGATTTTTTTTTTTTTTTTTAATTCAGGGCCTCTTACCCTCCTAATAAATTTGAAAGTTGGCTTTTCCATTTCCGTAAAAAAGGTTGTTGGAATTTTAATTGGGAATGCAGTGAATTGTAAATCATTTTGGGTAGAATTGACATCTTAATAATAGTTAGTCTTCCAATCCATGAACATGGAATGTGCTTCCATTTATTTAGCTCTTTCTTTACCTCTGCTTGCTTTGGAATTAGTTTGCTGTTCTTTTTCTAGTTCCTCCAGGTGTGCAGTTAGGTCTTTAATTTTAGCTTTTTTTTTTTTTTTTTTTTTTTTAATGTAACTGTTTAGAGCTATAAATTTCCCTTTTAGCAATGCCTTCACTGCATCCCAAAATTTTGATATGCTGTATTCTCATTTTCAGTTGTCTACAGCCATTTATTGATTTCCTTGCAAATTCTTCTTTCACCTACTGATTGTTTAAAAGTGTTATTTAGTTTCCATACATTTGTGGATTTTCCAGTTCTCTACCTGTCATTGATTTCCAGCTTCATTCCATTATTGTCAGAAAAAATGTTTTGAATAATTCCTATCTTTTTAAATTTATTGAGACTTGTTTTGTTACTCAGTATGTGGTCTATCCTAGAGAATGACTCATGTGCACTGGAGAAGAGTGTATATAATGCTGTTTGGGGGTGGAATGTTCTGAATATATATGTTAGGTCTAGTTCATTTATTATGTTATTCAAGTTCTCTGTTTCCTTATTGATCTTCTGTCAGATGTTCTATCTATTGATGAGGGTGGTTTATTGAAGTCCTCGACTACTGTTGTGGGGCTGTTTATTTCTCCCTAGTTTTGCCAGTATTTACCTCATATATTTTGGGGCACTGTAGTTAGATGTATAAATATTTATGACAGTTACTTCTTCTTGATGAATTGCCCTTTTTATTAATATATGGTGTTATTCTTTGTCTTTTATAAAAGCTTTTGATTTAAGTCTATGTTGTCCTAAATTAGTAAAGGTATCCCAGATCTTTTTTGTTTACTCTTTGCATGGAATATCCCATTCCATCCTTTCACTTTCAACTAATTTGTGTATTTGGGTATAAGTTAAGTCTCTTGTAAGCAACATACAGTAATACCATGCTTTTTTATCCATTCTGCCAAACTGTGTCTTTTGATTGGAAAGTTTAATCCATTAACATGCAGTGTTCTTAATATAAAGGTAGTACTTATTTCAATCATTTTGTTCTTTCATTTTTATGTCATATCTTTCTTTACCTGTCTTTTCCTTTACTGCAACTTCCTTTTCTAAAGAGTTGATCTGTTGTGATGTGTCTGACTGATCCCATCCTCATTTTTGTTTCAGAATACATATATATTTATACTTTCTTTGTAGTTACCCTAGGGTTTATATTATACAACCTACATCTATAGCCTACTATTTTAATAAGATACCAACTTAGCTTCAATAGCATACATGTTCTTTACTCCCATATCTCTCTATTTTCCCTCTTTATGTTGTTTTTGTCCCACTTTACTGCTTTATATTTTCATGTCCATTTTTTGAAAATATGCCTTTTTCTTTTTCCCTTGTAATCTGACTCCTACAGGAATTAAAGAGTAGAGTTGTATATTGGGGATGACATACAATTGGTTTTTGCCTTTATCCTTTGAGATACCCTTACTGATAATCTTCATTCTTCCCACTACTCTAAGCTACACTTTCCTGTCTTTTCATATCAACCTACAGAACTCCCTTTAGTAATTCCTGTAGGGCAGGTCTCTTGTTGATTAACTCTCTTAGATTCTGTTTATCTGTGAATACTTAAAATTCTTCCCCATTTTTGAAGGACAGTTTCGACAATAAAGAATTTTTGGTTAGCAGTTTTTCTCTTTCAGTCCCTTAAATATATCATACCACTGCCTTCTTGCCTCAATGGTTTCTGATGAGATATAGGCACCCAGTCTTGTTGAGGATCCCTTTTATGTAATGAATTGCTTTTTTTCAGAATTCTATCTTTATTTTTGGCATATGACATTATGTCTTAGAGTAGGTCTATTTGGATTTATTTTGTTTGGAGTAAACTGCACTATTTGAACCAGTATATTTATGTCTTTCATATGAGTTGGGCAATTTGGGGTCATTACTTCTTCAAATATTATCTCTGCTCCTTTTCCTGCTCTTCTCCTTCTGTGACACCCATGATTCTATGTTTGTGTGCTTCATTCTGTCACTCAAATCCCTGAGACTTGCTCAATTTTTTTTCTATTCTTTTCTCTATCTTTTCTTCTGACTGTATGGTTTTCATTGTCCTGGTCTTCTAGTGCACTGATTCTTTATTCTGCCTATTCAAATCTGCTGCTGTATTCCTCTAGTGTCTTTTCAATCTGTACTATTGTGCCTTTCATCCCCATAATTTCTGTCATGTTTCTTTTTATACTTTCAAATTCTTCTTTAGTCCCACACTGTCTTAATATCTTTTATCTCTTTATACATATATTCCTTCATCTCCTTGAATTGATCTGAGAAATTTGTTTGAACTTCTTTAATTAGTTTTTCCAAACTCTGTGTCCTCTGAAGTTTTAATTTGTTCCCTTGATTGAGCCATATCTTCCTGTTTCTTAGTATGGCTTATTATTTTTTGCTCATGTCTAGCATCTGATTATCTTGATGAGTTAACTCTGAACGTCAGTTTCTCCCTACTATCTAGGATTTTATTGTTAGTTGGCTTTGTGCTAAGGCTCTTCCTTGATGCTTGGTCCAAGTTTTCTAGACTTTTAGAATAGACCATGATTAACCAATGCAATTTTCTCAGCTCTTATTCATCTAATTCTTGCCCTGGATACATTGTACAATATTTAAGACTGCACTTTTTATGTAATTGTTTCACCTCTAGGAGAAAATTTCCTTTCTTCTGTTCCTTCTCTGGGAATCTTGATCTATTCTTTTTGTGTTTTTTCAGAATTTTCTCCCCAGCACCTATGATTTGTATGAATTATCTTCCTCACTGATCACCTTGTTTCCTTACATTTTTTTCAGTTCTGGACCTTCCTCTCTTACAGTTGCTTAGTTGTCTGAAACTATTTATTTTCAGTTTCTTCCCCATTAGGTTATCCCACTCCTGGGGATCAGATGGGGTCAATCCATCAAGATGGATCACTCCAGAGAAGTCCATTTTGCATTTAGGTGTTCCAGTCAACAGAAACACCTAATTGAGTGAGCACAGCACTTTTAAGCCACCGTATTACTGCTGTTTCTCTCTCTCTCTTTTTTTTTTTTCCCTCAGGAAGCCCTTTTGTATGCAGCACTCCTCAGCAGTTTTTGTTCCTCCCTGGGTTTCTGTTGACTTGGATTCCTGTGCCTGGATACACCTGGGATTCTACTGCTGCTGTCCCCTGCAGGAGGTGGGAAGGATCAGAGCTGCTATCTCTGAGTATTTTTCCAAGCCGCATGGGACTGAGTGAGAAGGAATAAACTGGCAGGTCTTGAGTCTTTGATTCAGCATTTGTGGAGTCCTTGTCCAGTCTCTACCATTCTCCAGAGTTCTAAGCAAGAGGAAAGTATCATTTTATTTGCCAAATTTCTAGGGAGGTTTTTCAGAGGATATCTTATGTCATCATGTAGATGATGTCATTCTATGATAAGCTTTTTAAATGCATTATTTCATGTAATCCTCACAATAACATCTCAGGAAAGTATCATCATCATCATCATTATCATTATTTTTCTGTTTTACAAAGATGTGGAGGTGGAGGTGTTAAATAAATTACTCAAGACCATACAAGCTGTTAAGTGGCTGATCCAAAACTTAAAATTAAGCCTGTCTTATTCAAAGTCCATGCTTTTATCTATTATTGATAAATATTCAGATGACAATAAATCAAGGACAATAAAAACTTACGGACATTAAATCACATCTAGCTAGTCAATTCCCAAAGATCATTACCTGCATAACAACATGATAATTCCATTCTGCATGTTAAGTACCCAATAAGTAGTAATATCATATTATTCCCAGATTTAAATCATGTTAGTACATTAGAAACACCATATTTAGACTAAGGCAGAGACCAGTGGTCTCAATATGCTGATTTGTCTTACAGCACCAACGAAAAAACATGCAAAAATTAGATGATTTGTAAATCTCCTCTAGCTGTAAGCTCTTATTATGACTCTGTTCTTGTTTCAGAAATACAAGTGTTATTCAAAAATGTACTTGTATTCACAATATTCACATCATTTCTAATCTAGGTGAAATTGTGTTTCTAGCTTGAGCTACACTTGATTTTCTCCTGAAGATTTATACATACAAATTGATAACTATTTGTGATATGTGGAATTTTGTATGTTAGATTTTGTTATAAAGGAACCCAATTTAATTTCTAGAAAAGATATTTTCATTTATTGATGATCAATAATGCCATTAATCAAGGCATGGCATATCACTAAATATGACCAATGGTGCTAGCATACGTAAATTTAAACACTATCCTGTTTGTAAGGATTGCTCTGACTTTTTCTGTTATGACTGTCACATATATCTGTGAGTAAAAATATAATTATCTGTTAATCTATCATATCATAGATATTGAAATTTACATATTTTTACTTATACAAGTTGGGCCATAACAATCCATTTAAACTTAAACAATTTAAGAAAAATTAACACAGCCCTTGTATTTGACTACTTTCTAAACAGTTTAATACTTTGTCTTATATGTTTATATAAAAACAAGCTATACTTTCTTTAATTTTTAAAATCAATTTTATTGATACATATTAATAAAGCATACAATCCATCCAAAGTGTACAATCAATGCTATTTGGTATAATCACATAGTTGTGCATCACTTCGGTCATTATTAGAGCAGTCTTTGTAATTTATTTGTATTTATAGTTTGTATAGACAGAGACAAACAATAGGTAGTAGCATATTTCTTTTTTTTTCTTAACCCTTCATGGAAGATTATTAAAATATTTCTATACACTACTGTCCATATTTTGTTTCAGCTGTATTTTTGCCTGATATTAACATCTTGTAACATTAATGTACATTTCTTCAGTTTCAATGAAAAAGAGTCTTATATATGCAGTATTACCCATACTCATATTTCACACGAGGTTTCACTATGTTAGAGTCCCATGTTACATTTTCTAAGTGATGGTCTTTTAAAGCATGCCACCAACAAGGAATATTCCAAATAAACAAGTCTCTATCAACTATTGCCAAGGAATAAAATTTAATGCTGACTGAAATTTTGTGTCATTACTTGAAGCAGCCCATGTATTACATGGTTTAGGTGAAGAACAGTTAACACCTTAAAATACTGCAGTATTTATGGTACACATAAATCAGCACATATAATACACTGGTAGAAGGATATTGAAATTCTGATTGTTCAATTAGACTTTTACTCAAAAGATAGACATTATATACTATTTATCAACAGAAAGAGCACTATATTGAGGTAATTTCTTCCTCAGTAAATAACAATCATAGGATCTAAGTTTTAAGAGATCAGAATCTTCAGAAATAGTTTCTCTTGAGAAACTTGGCTTCTGGCTCCTATATCTCATAATTTCATTTTTCTAAGAGTCATTTATTTAGACTTGGATGTCCAAATATTAATATAAAACATTAAAGATTATTTTTTAAATCTCCATTTAAATTATTATTAAACAAACAGAATCTTACAAAAGTCAGAAGAAAGTTTTCTAATACAAATATTAGTAAAGTTGGATTTCTTCCTGTTCTTCATGCATATAAATTTGCTATTTTCTTTGCTTCTTTACATTAATAGAACATCCATTACTGAGTTGAATAAATTGTAGTACTATTTGCTTATTTAAACATTTGCAATGCTATTTTCACATGAGAATCAAAGTCAAAAATTACTTTTCTTAAATTAAAAGAACAAAATGAAAATGAAGAGGAAGGAATGGGAAAGCACATAGTCTTGAGACCAGTGTTAACCACATAGCTGTCTAATAAGTAAATAAGAATAAAGGAGAAAGGAAGCAATTGGGAAAAGGATTGAATCAGTAAAATAAGCCAGTGGACTGCCAAAATCATATGAACTCCAAACCACAACTTTGATCATAGTGTTCCCGTGTTCGCCTGTGTTGACCCAACTACATGGACTCCTTAGTCCAGAATATATACTTCCTCAATTAGGGGTCACCTCCTATCCTTTCTCATCATAACAGATTACTTAATGTACCCCAAAACTGTCTGCTCTTTCATATTTCTGCTCCTGTACCCGAACTGTTCTCTCTGCCTTTAATACAGCACCTCCTTCCCTTCTCTGCCCAAGAAACTCATGTGTAACATTTAAAACTCAATTCACAAATATTATCTTTTTGAAATTCTTCAATTCCTTTGGGTTTTAGTAGTTGCTGTGATTCCCAATGCAGTTACAGCATATTCTAATGACTTAGAAATTTGACACCATGCTTAGTCTATGAGCTGCCTGGTTAGTTTGCCCCACTCACCTAGTGTCTAAGTAACGAGATAGGAAAGGGCTAAAATGTCTGCTTTCCAAATGAAAACAGGGAAGGGTAGAATTATTTAGCTACTAGGAACTAGTAGGAGAAAGTATGCTTTTTAAAACATTTGCAATGTTGTTTTCAGATAAAGTTCAAATATCAAAAATTATTTCCACTTGAACAAAATGAAATATAAAAAAGGAAAGGGAAAGATCATGATCTGACACTGTTAGAGATAAATTAATATTCTGGTAAGAACAATCCTTATAAAAGGTAAAGTTCAAAAAGACTAATAAAACAAAAACCTGTTCAACCATACTCATGAATGAAACTTGGCATTCAAATCCTGTATCCTTTTAAAAAAATGAATTACCAAAAGCTTGAAAATGAGAACAATCAACAGTAAAGAGGATATGGTAAAGCAGTTGCTCTCACATGCAGCTGCTGGCCTATAAATTTAACTTATCCTCTTGTAATACAATTTGACAATATATATCCAGATATTCAAAATTATGAAGACCTTTTATTCCAAAACTCCATTATGTAGATTCTCCTAAGAAATTAGAATGTAGGGAGTGGATGTGGCTCAAGTAGTTGAGAGGCTGCCTCCCACATGGGAGGTCCTGGGTTTGGATCCTGGTGCCTCCTGAAAAAACAAAAACAAACAACAGGCAAAACAAATGAAAAAACCAACTCAGGGAAGCCAATGTGGCTCAGTTGTTGAGCACCAGCTTCCCACATACAAGGTCCTGGGTTCAATCCCCGGCCCCCGGTACCTCAAAAAAAAAAAAAAAAGATTTAGAATGTAGCTTTTAAGCAAAAAGGCATAAATTAAAACATCATAAGAAGGAAAAAGAGAAAACTATCAACAGTCCAACATTAAGCAAATTTTTAATAAATTTTTGCCCTTTTTTATTTTTTTTAGAGTGTAACATCATGGTGAAGAGCCTAGCTCTGGATACCAGACTACCCAATTGTGTAGTCCACTCTCAATGACTTTAAAATATTCAGTAATATTTCAATAAAGTATTCATCAATAATATTTATTGTATATACTATTTGTCAGATGCTATGCTAAGGTTTAGTACTATTGTCAGTATCAAGCTATAGATAAGAAAACATTATATTTTTTAATGTCTTGGTATTATGATAAAAATAGTTTTGAACTCATGGGTTCCCTGAAAGTGTCCTGGGACCCTCAAAGGTCCACTGACAATTTTTGAGAATTACTCACCTAAGAAGATAGTAATGGCAATTTCATCCTGCTTATTAGTCGAGTCAACAATGAGCAATTATATCCCTTTTGTCAGACCTAAGCAAATGTGGGACAGTGAAATATGGGGCGGCACTTATCTAGGAAAGCAGTCTCAGTTGCTGTGGAAACTGAGGTATGTTATCCAAATGCTGCTGCCAGTCACCTTTTGACTTATAAAGACTTCAAAGCAAAAAGGAGAAAAATCTTAAGTCCCTGATAATATTGAGGTGTCAAAAATCCCAGTGGGTTCCGTGAAATATTTTGGGTAATCTAAGCACCTCTTAAAATATATGTGTATATACATATAAATAACATTTTTGTAAGCAAATACACATATATGCATATATATTTATATATCATTTTGCAAATGTTTGTATGTATTGTGAGAATTTTTATTTTTACCCATAATAAAAAAAAAAAAAAAAGAAAAAAAAAAAAAAACCCTGAAGTCTGTCCTTCTCCTGGATATTCTATTAGTAGATCAAAAGTTTTCCATTATTTAAGGCAGCTTGAGTTATGGATTTTGCTACTTTCAACAGAAAAGTATCCTAACTCACATTTAAGTGTATATCACTTGGAACTGCAGCACAAGATCACTCACTGTCCTAAATTATGAGATTGACTTCTTAGTTAATGTAAGATTCTCCTACAGAGAATGTTTGACCATATTTATTGTTGTTTGTTTGTTTTTCCTCAATCAGATATAGGCAAAAACTTCTGATGTTTTACCATCTGTAATACATATGTCCATTTTATAAAAGGCAAAAAAGAAAAGTTTTTAAACTTTCCAGAATTACGAAAATAGAGAATCATTGTTTTAGTTGCCTGGCTGCTGAAGCAAATACCGAGCAATGAGTTGGCTTAAGCAATGAGAATGTGTTGGTCTACAGTTGTGAGGCTAGGAGAGGTCCAAAATCAAAGTATCATCAAGGCAGTGCTTTCTTCCAGAAGACTGGCATTCTGGGGCTGGCTCCCTGTGATGGTTGGTCTGTGGCTTTTCTGTCACATGGCAATGCACATGCCAACCTCTCTTGCCTTCTCCCTTCTCTTCTAGGTTCCTCTGACCTCCAGCTACTGGCTGCTCTCTTTGGCTTTCTCTCTCTCTTCTGTGATTTTACCTATAAGGTCTACAGTAATAGGATTATGATACATTCTGGTTTAGGTGGGCCACACCTTAACCGAAGTAACCTCATCAAAAAATCCTAAATACAGAGTTCACACCGACGGGTGTGAACTCTGTATTTAGCTTCAAGCCACCACAACCATTTTTCTCCTATACTCCATTGCTATTTTGTTACACCATGCTGCCTCTATTGACTTGTGTAACAACTTCAGAATGAGTCCCCTAGTAGTCATGAGAAATAGCTAACATTTAGAGAGTTGATACTCCATGCCAGTCACCATTATGTCTTATTTTGATGATCTCATTTTACACCCAACATTTTTTAATCTTCAACATAGTTCTAGGATTTCCCCCATTTTACAGATGAAGAAACCAAGGGGAAAAGTGTTTTCATAATAGGAACGCTGTTAGGTAGCTGTGGAATCGAGTTTAAAACACAGGCAGTCTAATTCCAGATCCTGGGAGCTCAATCATTACATTTAATTTGCATCTTAATTTTACTAGACATTTTCACACCAATAATCTAAAACCTAGAATGTGTTCTACTACCAACTGCTTAACTTTCTATCTTTAACATCCTATTATCTCCCACATCCCCCACCTAGACCACTTTCCTGACACAGCTTATCATGGTACTGTATTGCTTTACCAGCCTTTAATCTCCACATGTTGAAATCTTATCCCTTGAAAGCCCTATTCTGGTCTGGTGAAAATGCCACCTCATAGCTGTTTCACCCTCCTCCTCTCCATCTCTCTATAACTATATCACTTATAATCAGGCTGCACTTTATGATTGTGTGTGTATGTTTCACTATCTTTTGAAAGAAATCAAATTTTATTCATATTTGTGACACTTAAAGTGTTTGTTTTGAAGAGTCACACATAGCAGCAATGCAATTAATATTAAATGAACTACTATTGAGGTTTTACTCTAAAATGTCATAAGGTGGTCATTTTAATTCTGATATTTTTGTAAGAATGTTTGTTGGATCAGCAAGATATAGAAAGTATCCTATTATACGAATTTCTAGACCTGCCACACAGAAGTTATATTCAAATATAGAAATCCTGAAATGGACAATGTGGCTGGATACGAATGAGTGAAGGATGGAGGGTGGTTGAAGTAGATTGAATGAGGAGATAGATAGCAGAAGACAAGTCAAAAAAGTAGTAATCGGGGCCAGGTTTTGTAGGGTCTTGAGGGCCACTGGGGGACTTTGTTACTAAAGTGAGATTAGAAACCACTGAATGGATGAGTGATCTACTCTGACTTAAGTTTTTACAACATCATTCTGGTTGCCATGCTGAGAATACACTCTAGGAAAGTAGTCAGGAGCCCATTGCTGTAATCTAGACAAGAGATTATGTGACTTGTTGGATTACTGATATAGTATTTATTTAGAGGCCATAGGATTAGGTGTAAAATGTAAGCTGCCATGCTCTGATCCTGACCAGAGCAGCTGGCCACCCTTGGAGACTGGCCACAATGGGATCTCTTGGCCCTGCTTTGTTGGACTATTTGCGATATGTAAGTAATAAAGCAGTCATTTGCTGAAAGTTTCTGTTATGTCTGTTTCTGTTATGTCTGACTGAGCCTATTTTTCCCACAATGCACCATACAACTCACTCCACAGAAAAGGTTCAGAGTAGACAGAGAGTGGTAGAGAAGGGAGAGAGAGAGGTGGAAAGACAGAAAGAGAGAAACTTTCATTCTTTGGCAACAGTCCCACGAAAAGAACTTGGGGATTCAGAATGAGCAAGTCAAGATGGAATTCAGCAGAATCACCAATGGCCAGAGAAGCATCCCAGGGATGCCAGGGGTGCCGACATTAGTGTCCACAAGTCATGCACTGGCACTGACGAGGCTTAAATGCAGGACACCTACATACAGCTTCCAAAAGCTTATAAAAGAACTTAGCACAACCATATTTTAGAAGAGAGAGGAAAGGGTATTCATTAGCTATCTACATTTACCACTGAATTTGTTAAAGATACTCTGAGGTAAATGCAAATGCTCTTTATTTCAATTAGATCACAGGTGCTGAAAGAGGGGCATCCATTAGCCCAGCAACATTTCATGAAACTAACCTAGAAAATCTATGAAGATTGAGTTACCAAAAGTGCTACACTAACAAAAATCAATAAACCATCACCAATTTATTTCCTACATACTCTCTTGGTATAGAAAGAAGAATTTCTAAATTTCTGTGGTCTTTTAATTACCAGTAAATTGATGAGATTTTAGAAACATTAAACACTGTAAGAAACTAGTAGGAAGAAACTGACATAGGATTTCATTACTTTACTATTTCTTAAGCTATCAGTAACAGGAGACTTACCCAACAGGAAGACTCCAATGTACTATTCCTATCAAAGGCAGGCATTTTTGGAATTTTTCTAGATATTTATCGAATGCATTCTAAAGATAAATCATATGGCTTTATTTTCTGCATTCTTTCTAAACATACTAAGTCCTTTACAGAGTCAGTATTATATAACTTTAACTTCACTAACAAATGAGATTTCAACTAAAGGTCTACTTTTCTTCCTGAATTGAGCTTTTATGAGTAGATAATCTGTTTCTGTGCTGTAGTGACAGTGCTCTTTATCACCACCCTTTAATTAAAGCCTTGTCATCAGATTTGTCTATATTGATGTGTGGCCAGGTAAACATGGAACATTTCTAAAAGAATAGTTGTGGTATTTTTGTTTAATTTTTTTTCTTTGAGAAACTATATCAAAAGACAAACTACTATAAATTTATATGATTACTTTATTAGCTGCAGTTTAGTCTTTGAAACTCATTCTTTTTAGAAAAAATATTTTGTTCCTGATTCCCTTATCATCTACAACTACCTATATGTATTCATCTAGATATGTCTCAGGTTATTAATGTTATAGTCTGTTTCTTCCTCTATTTGTTCAGTTACTCCACTGGAGAGTAGAACTGCATTTTTGAGTGAACTTGAAGTCTATATATTCTAAGAAACCATGACTTCCTTTGTGCCAAGTGAAGACTGCAAAAGTCACTAGGAGCTTTCACTGAACCCTGCAAACTGAGCCTCTTGTGAAATTAAAAACAAGACTTCAGTTTTACCTTTTACATGGTTTGGGATTTAGCTCAAATAGTTCTTTCCTTCAATTGAACAATATTTACATCAGTTTTCTACCCAACACTCATTCCCCCAATGCACAAAAAATTAAACTCTTAAACTTTGAGCATGAAGGAAATTCTCCTTTCTGTAAGGTAGCACTACAGAGCTATAGTTCAAAGTCCAAAACATAATTCCTTAAAATTAAATTCCAAAAGAGTAAATTTAATTATTTCAACTTACCATCTGCTTTTAAATTTTTCTGCTCCCTTTTCTTCTACAAAATACAAATCATTTACACTTCACACAATTTGACTTAGCATAAATTTAAATTCATGCAAGTAATAAAAATATTCTTTCTTCTTCTAATGTCTTATAATGTTCATTTAAATGTCTGCTATTAGTAAACATTGTTTTCTTGTCACAGAAGTATTGAAAATATCATCAAATCCTGTGCTAGATCAGACAATACTACAAATGTTTCCCTAGTGACGTTCTCTATATGCAATGTAGTCGGGTACAAAGGATCACCTTGTTATTCATTAATCAGTAATTATATACACACATACACACATATTTATTATAGTGTTAATTAAACCCATTGAGGGAAAAGGGTAGGGTGGGAATACATAAACATAGGAACCACATACTTGACTGTAAGAAAAAAAAAATCTTGGAAAAAAAGTTTGCCATATGGCTTTCACAGCTAGTAAGTTTTGCTGTATTTCTGAATTAATGACATTCCTGACATTAACCTTTGTGGTTGCTAAAATATTTAAACATTCAAATCCCTGAGAGGTAGTGGGAACTGCCAATAAAATTGGAATCAGCTATGTGATGTATTTTAATTTACATATGCTTTTAAGAGTACTAAGATAATGTGGATTGATTTCCCTTTTGATGAATTTCATTCAGGGTTTGTATTGGAGATATAAGTGCATACAGACTCTGCACTTAACAATGGCAGAAACCTTGAAAATGAATTTTGACACTGTCTTAAATGATTTTTAATGCTTTTTTCACCTTTATAATATATGGCTGGTTCCCCCTACCCCCATGAGAATAGACCTGAAATGGGAATTCAAATGTTAGCTATACCTTGATAAGTGAATATTCACTTTCACAACTTAACAGAAATTCATTAAATAGATAAAGTGAATTCAAATTGTAACTGTAATCTTATTAATTTATACAAAGAAGAAAATACTAATCGAAATCCTCTTTGGAAGTATACCAGGTAGAAATTATAATTGAATGTTAACTACTACCAGTATTTAAATTTTCCTGGAACGTTTGGAAGCCAATTTCTGCCTCCACTACATGCATCTTTCTCATGGATATTCTAGTTAAGTCTTGGTCTGTATAGGCTGGAGATTTCCCTGACACCACCTATTCTTGGGCAATGGAATTGATCATTCCTCCTTTATACTCTCACAGAGTGGTGTTTGGTTTTCATTTAATGTTTGATTCATTCTGCTGTCTAACTAATTGTATTATAAGCCCCTTGCAAAAAGGCACCAGGTTTGGGTAGTTTTTAGAATTATACGTGAGCCTTAGTATAGAAACTTGCTAAACATACAATGTTTTCTGAAATGATTAGAAATATAAAGCCATAATTCTATTGTGATGAAGGGTTTATTTATTCTGACCTCTAGTACCTTCCCTCCTGACAAAGAAATAAAAATTGACAACAGATACATAGACAATTTAAATCATACATTTGCCAAACCAAAGGATTATTTTGTTGCTTAGGTTTCAACAAGCCACATAATCTTAATCAACATGATATATTGTTGGCTTTTTATTGCCAGAATCATTTTTCACACTACATTTATTGAACTGTGTGTGTTCATCTACTTCTGTCATATAAAATATGGTCTTAACTAATTCCTGCCTCTAATATCAAGTCACCAAGAGTGCTTGACATAATATACACATAGTTTTCTGACAATATTTTCCAAATCCCACTTATTATTTCAAAACCTCTTCTTTACAAATACTGTCTCTAAAACTCCTGGGAAAAAAAAGAAGAAAAAAAAAAAAACTATATTATAATGATATTTTCCTGAAATGTAAAGATATATCTTTAATCCCTTAAATCTCATATTATATATGCTTATAAAGATTACTAGGAGATAATTCTCATATTTTTTGTATGCAGCTAGTTTACTAATTCAAATAACTATCTCTGATGGATTGTCTAAAGGCCTCTGCCATCAGACAGCTCTTTGTATAAATCAATGATCCTGTGTCCTTACAGTAATCCAAAAACTTCTCCAATGGCAATGTGCTTTCAACTTATTTTGTCACCAATGTTTTACCTTTGACCTTAACCTTTGAAAAAGTGACATGATTTTAAAAGTGGTATTCTTTCTTCATTGATAGATTTTATTTTTTAGGATGGTTTTAGATTTACAGAAAAATTGAACAGATAATACAGGGGGTTCCTATATTCCTCTTGTACACAGTTTCCCCTATTGTTAACATCTTACATTAGTATTTTCATTTGTTAAAATAACGAGTCAGTATTGATTTATGTTCATTGACTAAAGACCATAGTTTATTAGTTTATTTATATTTCCTTTTTTTTTTTCTTTTAATTTAAATTTCCCTTTTCTTTTCTAGGATCTCATCTGAGATACCAATATTTAGTTGTCATGTCTCCTAAGGCTTCTCTTACCTTGCCAGTTTCTCAAACTTGCATTCTTTTTGATGACCTTGACAGTTTTGAGGAGTACTAGTCAGATTTCTTGTAGGATATGTCTTTATTAGAATTTGAGTGATGTTTTCCTCAGGATTAAACTGGGAGGAAGATCACAGTTTACCTCTGCCATTTTCATCACATCATATCAAGGATATATATTATCAACAGGATTTATGACAGTTGGTCTTGAACTTGATCACCTGGCTGAATCAATTTATGCCATGTTTTTCCACTCTAATGTTACTCTTATCTTCCTTCTTTCCACACTGTTTCCTTTGGAGTGAAGTCATCATGTGTGACCTCCACTTAAGAGGTGGAAAGTTATGTTCTTTTTCCTTTAGGGTGTAGTAGTTACATAATTTATCTGAAGAAATTGGCAATTTTTAAAAAATATTTTTAAAGATAATTATTTCCAAAAAAAAGAAAACAAGAATTTACTTACAATAAACTTAGTCCCATAGGTTGATTTACTTTATACTATTTACTGTATTTTTAATGTGCCTTTTATTTCTCTCAAGCAAATGAGTAAATAAAAATGAGTATATTATTTTTCTTCATCCAAAGGCTCTTTGACAAACTTGTTAATACCCTAACAAACCTCTGATAAATGTAATTTATGTATTAACAGACATAGCATGATTAAAAAGATACATAGGTAAATTATAGAATATTAGTTTCATAAAATATATTTGAAATGTCTCATAATCCATAACTCTTCTCAGGGGTTTCAATTAAATATTGCTATGGATCTCTAAATTGTATCTTGATCATTTTATAGAGGTTAAAATT
Organism: Tolypeutes matacus; assembly: GCA_026826555.1. NCBI lineage: Eukaryota > Metazoa > Chordata > Mammalia > Cingulata > Chlamyphoridae > Tolypeutes > Tolypeutes matacus. The sequence goes on along the minus strand of JAKSZT010053779.1, from coordinate 6,845,827 downwards.
GGACAAATTCATTTATTCATTGCTTAATTCTCTCACCTATCCCTCGTCATCTCTCTTTCAACACACACACACATAAGCAATTTTAGCTAACTCTGTTGTATACCAAAAAGCACTTAGCATATCTACAGGAACATGGAATATGCCTTTCTTACTTCAGTCTATGAGTTTGTTTTAAAAAAACCACTCTTAAAACACTCCTTATTTATAATACACAAAATAAACACTGACAACAGAAACAAAACACAATTCAATTTTATTTATTGTTTTAGTTATACCAAAATTAACTTCTAATTCCTAATGTGGAAGGTTCACTTTTACAATTTATTCACAGAATTTTTTAGTTCTTCCAAAACCATAGAATTTTAAATATCTATTTTTATTGTTAATTCTCAAATTTCTATAAAACTGGCAGTTTTCTGATGACTTTGATATTAGAGAAATGATTTAAAACACATCTAGCATGTCTACTTTTACAAATATTAAGTTAAACTGCATTTACCATAAGATGGATGGCATTCCCATATAGCCATCCAAGAATGTATTTATTGCTAATAAACTACCGAGTGTGAGAATAAATTTTTAAAAACTAAGGTAAGTCCACCTAAGTGTCTCAAACCAGAAGCACCTCCTAAAGTGAACACACGTGAGACCTGTGTCATACTTTCTCCTGAGGAAATGCGTTCCTTGGATGCATGTTGGTTTACTATTATCAATGAATTTATTTATGATATCATTTTTATATTGTGATTTTAAAAATATATTTTCATGTACAATTCCATTACCTACTAAATGGACCAAATTGTTTCCTATTTGTTATTGGGAAGAGAGAGATGGGTTAGAGAAAGACAGCAATGTAGAAGAAGGAAAGTGAAAAGGGCAGATTCAGCTATGAAATCTCTGCCTAATAAAACAATTCTGTATTTTTCATGCTATAATTTGTTTGCCTTTGTATTCTTAAAAAATGTATTTAACTCCTGAGAAATATTGAAAATATAAAGATAGAAAAGGAAAAATTACAGTTATGTCAGCAAATCCATTTTTAGCACTTGTTTGATTTAGAACCTATGGGCATCATATCTGCAAAATGTGTCAGAATGAGTCAGTACTAAAATATCTAGTCAATATAACAAAACCATACATATGACTCTTACAGAAATGAGTTTCTGTTCCTGGTGGCTATTATAAAAGGTAGATTGCAAAATAGGACTGATTAGCAATGCATTCTAATCATCAAAAGAGTAGTTTGCATTATTCTAGAATAACAAAAATCTCATCATGCCTCTAAGCACAAAATTAGCACATATAAATATATATTACTGAACAAAATCAAAATCAATTTTAAAATACACTTAGAATTTCAGCTCTGCATTTGATCCTGAGTGTATTCTTTCAAAAGCATTGAGTTGTTAAAGGAAAATCCTTGCTTGAAATTTTGTTTAAATTGTAGTCTTCTTTCCATCGGGATATTTGAGGATATTTAATATAATAATCATTAGAGCTCTGGACTATAGTTGTTAGATACTGTCAACCACAATTTTTTAAGGGTGACAGAGAAGTGCCTTGTAATATATTACTTGTAGTGATCACTATTTAACTCAGTTATAACTGTATTTTAATTTATTGTCTTCATTAATTTTATTAAAATATATATATTAAAAGATTCATTCCAGTTCTTCCATTCTAAAATCTATGATTTGCCAATTAGGTAATATAGAATATTTTACTCTTAAGGGTTTTGATTTGCTCATATATCAAGAGAGTTGGATTGGAAAAAATATAAATTCCCTTCTTTTTCTAAAATGATATGAACTTTATTAACGTACTTAAATATTTTTTCTCCTAATTTCACAGTTATAAAAGGCATCTTTGAAGAACTAAAAGTGACCAAGTTGGAAATGGATGTGGCTCAAGCGATTGGGTTCCAGTCTACCATGTAGTAGGTCCAGGGTTCAAATCCTAGGGCCTCCTGGTGAAATACAAGCTGGCCCGCACGGCGAGCTGGCCTGAGCAGAGAGTTGGGCCATACGGAGTGCTGGTCCATGCAGGAGAGCTAGCCCACGCAAGAGAGCTAGACCGTGCAGGAAGCTGGCCCATGCAGAGAGCTAGCGCAGCAAAATGATGCAACAAAAAGAGACATAGAGGAGAGACAATAAGAGATGTAGCAGACCAGGGAACTGAGGTGGCACAAGAAGAGACTGAGTGCCTCTCTCCCACTCTGGAACGTCCCAGGATAGGTTTCCTGGTGCCACCTAAAGAGAAGACAAGCAGACACAGAAGAACACACAGAGAGCAGACAGCGAGTGCAAACCAATGGGGTGAGGGTGGGGAGAATAAATAAACAACAACAACAAAAAAACAATAAATCTTAAAAAAAAAAAAGTGATCAAAGTAGCCAAAAGTTTATCTGTATGGGTCCCTACTAGAATAAAAAAATATGAATACAGATTTAGCTACTAGACATACAAAAACATCCCTTTACAATTACAAACTCTGCTATTGTTTTGTTAGAAAAAAAAAGCTAAATTTGATAATTACTTACATTTAAGAATTCCCACTTGAACCTTATTTCTGTTTTCTACAGATATATTATTTTCTTGCCCCATAATGACACAGTTCAATATTTTTAAGGAATTTTCCAGATTTTTAAAAAAATATTTTAATTGAGAAGATTATCCAGAGAAACTTGAAGTTAATTCTCCTAGAAATGGCAGTGAAGCTTTTATAAGAAAAATCATAGAACTATCATTCCTGCTTAATTATTTCTGAAGATTTTCATTAAGATATAGCAGCAGAATCATATATTTGAGAAGAGCAAGTTCTCACTAATTATGCAAGCATTTAAACACTTAGTACTTTCTTGTACAGCAAAAGTCAGGGACAAAGCCTACTGTTATTATTGTTTTAAATGAGAAAAAATAATATCAGGATTAAATTAAGAAATCTTTGCTTTTGAAAGGTAGGTCTAACTCTGTAACATTTTTTAGATATACTTAAAAATTCTTTTCTTCCATCATTTCCTTATATTAGATCCCTGTTCATGGAATGCTTTCCCCCTTAGCTTTTATTGTTAAAAATATGCACTTCATTTAAATACAGTTAAAATACACCTCCCCGCAAGTCTACTCCATCTACTACAATGCATAGAAATATATCTATTCACTGAATAGAATATCTTTATAACTTATTTAGCATTAGTCATCATTATTTAGTATTATTTTTTTCATGGGCACATACTGTCTTCAAGTTTTCAGACTTTATTTTAGTAACTGAACACTTTCATCCCAATAAGAAAAGAAAGGACATTTCAAGATTAGAAAACAGCACTTGAAATGTCATAAAAGTGTTACAATTACATGATGCATTCAAATCATGCATCTAAAACCATTTATTTCCTACAAGTCATGCATCTAAAACCACTTATTTCCTATTCTTCTAAATCATATTAGGCTTCCTTTAAATTCTCCAATTTGTCACACTTTCTTCTAGGCTCTCCAATTTTCTAAATTATCTTTCCTCAACTTCATCCAACACCCACTTATCCTTCAGGTAAAAACTTAAATGTCACCTCCTCAAAGAAGTCTTTCTTCACCATCAAAATTGTTATATCCTTTACTGCACACTGTTCTTTTATTTCTTAAAAAATTGTTTATAAATGGACTTCTCCATTAGACACTATGCTACATGGCTGGTGTATGTCTGTTCATTACTGTAATTCAAAGGCCCATAGTAAACCTTCAATAAATATTTGCTGAAGTCAAGTTTAGAATGAAGAAAAAGTGGTTATTGCTGTAGTGTGGGGACTTTGTAAGAAATGCTAATGAAACTGGATTTCACAATGAAGTTAATGCAGAATACTGAAAGATTTTAAATTGGCCAATGAGGATGATCAGAAGTGATGAGGGCAATATGGTGAATGGACTAGAGGGGCTCAAATTTATAGGTAAAACAGAAGGTTTGCATATGTGAGAAGATAGAAACAAGGTTATTCCTCTAGCAGCAGTGATGAGAATCCACTTGAAAAGCCCTGCTGTATTGCGAAAATGCTATAGGGGGTGGATACTGAGCCTCTCGGGCTTATGAGTCAGCTGACACCACATCCTGAGGGCAGGCCCCTGATGGTTTGCATGGATTAAAGGCAGAAAGAGAACAACTGGGCCAGATGGTATATGATGTGGCTATGAGAAAGAAACTAAGTCCAGAAGAAACAGCAAAACAAAACTCTTGACTGTTCTGCACTCCACAACTGCTGAAATTAAGTCTACATTAATCATGAAAGTTTTTGTCTGAGAGAAATCTTTGGTTGGGGGTTAAGGGAGGAAAAATTGAAAGAGGTCCTGAGTTCTGCATCAAGGTTGGCACTGGAGAAAACAAAACAAAGCAAAACAAAAAGCAAAGCTACAACTTACAGACACTGGAGCTAGAGAGAGGATCTTAAAATATCAACTGGCTTACATATAGTAAATTGGAGCATAAATGACCCAGGCTTGAATAAAGGCTGAAACAGGAAATATGGAGTCAAGAAGGATTAAGAAGTAGCACTAATAAAAACAAATGACACCGGATTTCTGATATTGTAGTCTGCAGAGGTATTGGTGTCTTTCTCCAAAAGAGAAAATACATGAGGCAAAACTAATTAGAAAGCAGGACGAATAAAGTTAATTTTGGATCTATTAGGTCTGAAGCCTCTAACTGACATCAGATGAAATTGCTAGCATATAGATGATAGATAGATAGATAGATAGATAGATAGATAGATAGATAGATAGATA
>JAKSZT010053779.1:6786072-6841048 GCA_026826555.1 Tolypeutes matacus | reverse complement strand
ATAGATAGATAGATAGATAGATAGATAGATAGATAGATAGATAGATAATCAATTGCAGATAGAAAGAGATCATATCTACATAGAGAATATTTGACTTGGGGAAATAGACTTGAAAGTCAAGATTTCTAAGTATGGTTGAAGTAGGCCTCTCCTAGTTTCACAGAGATTTAAAGAAGTAGAATATGAGGTAACAATGCAACTCTTCATAATAGAATCCTCTTCCCTCGAGGGTTGTGTATTTTATGTTAAGATAGTGAAGATCATAGCATGTAGGGCTAGGACAAGTAATATGAGCATGTACATACATGGATAGGTATAAACAGTAAAATATGCTGTATAATTCATGTATAAAAGCAGAGAACTATAAGCACTCTAGTCACTACTCTACTGAAGATAACAATAACACAGCAGTCATGTTCAAAATAAACATGACTCTGTTAAGAGTGTCCAACCAGAATAGGAGCTATTCTGGATTCTTAAATGGAGAAGATCTGAGTCAAAGTCACTCTAATTAATATTCCACTCCTACAGGTTTCTCAGATACCTGTTTTTCTTATCTAAATGTGTTTTTGGATCTAAGACACCACTGATTGCAAGACACAATTATTTTATGTTCTATAAAAGGAACAAAAAGTTTCCAACATAGGACCTGATACTAAAATACTTTGATCATAAACACATCAATGACAGAGGCAATAAAATGTAAAATAATTTGAATTTTTAAATCATTGAAATACATTATTAAACAAATACATGATAAAATTGGTGATGACCTCATTTCCATTTTCCTTAGAAGATTTTTACCATTTTATCATTATTTCCCCCTAAGTGACATGTGTTTTAAAATTTTTCTGATCTGTCAATGCTCTGCAAGGAGGAAGCACACTCAAGTTACTGTTCGTGACAAGATAGCCAACAAAGCCCAGATCTTTCAGTGCATAGTGGCATTTAATAAGCAGCCAGATTTTCACAAGGAGAGTCTGGAGAGGGGGTTTAACTTGGGACAAAGTTTAAGATATTTTAGTAACGGATATTCTATCTGACCTAGCCTGTAGACACTTCTGTCCTCTTATGCAAAGTGTCCTGTCAGAAAATAAAGATATCAGAAAATTAAGTAGTTTGGTTAACACAGGAGTCCTGTATCTGATTCTGTGGGTTCTTCAGATTGGAGATGGGATCTATTCTCTTGGTTTAATGTGGGCACTAATTGCTTCTGGTGAGGAGTGGCCAACAAACTCTGATCATAGGCATTCTTTTTTTGTTATGCGGTGTTCAGATATGTTCTCTCCAGAGTCTTAAATGCTGTTGTGCAGCTGCTACCTGGTCAAGTCATTTAGGAAAAAAAAAAAAAGTCATCACACAGGAAGAATAGGAAAACCTGGCACTTGTGGAGGTTGAAACAATCTCCACCAGAAACTATATATGTGATTGTGACACCTCAAACAACTGTGAAAGTCAGGATTGATCATACTCGTAGATAAGAATGGTCTATCCTTCAGCTCATGCTAACTAACTACAAAGGGAGTATAAAAGCTTCCTAGGGATGTCATAACAAATGATTTCTAAGTGCGTGGCTTAAAACTACAGAAATTTATCCTTCCACATTTCTGGAGTTTAGAAATCTGAAATCACAGCATTGGCAGCACCATGATGTTTGAAGATTCTAGGACAGAATCTTTCCTGCTTCTTTCCAGCTTCTGGAGGTGACTGGCAATCCCTGACATTCATGGGCTTGCAGCTGCTTCACTGCAATCTCTGACTCCGTGTTCATGTGGCTTTCTTCCCTCTGTGTCTCTGTGTCCAAATCTCCCTCGCTTTTCTCATATAAAGTCACCAGTCATTGGATTTAGGGTTCTCTCTAATTCTGTATGACTTCATCTTAATTTGATTACATCTGCAAAAACCTTATTTCCAAATAAACAGGAACTGGGGGTTAGGAAGTGAACACAAGATATGTAGGGGACAGAATTTAACACAACTGCAGGGGAGGGAGGGACTTAGAATTAAAACCACCGAGTCTCAAACAGCTATCTACATTAATATGAATTTATTAATTCATTATCTTCATTGGTAGAACTTTATTGTTCCAGGAGATGCTTGTCCAGGGAAACAACTTTATTATTCAGAACAGAACGTTCCTAAAAGGCCCATCAACCATAAAATATAAGACATCAACAGGCAGGTTATGCCCTAAGAATCTTAGAACTCTTCACCTTAAAATCCTTGCCTGGCTGTTCCACCAATCCTTAACTATTATATCATGATCCTTATCCAAACCTAATCAAACCAAACATTGAAAAATCTGCCTTAAACCAAATTTCGAATTCTCAGTAAAATCCTACCTAGCTTTTCCTTCTCGGAAAGATCACAGCTCAGTCAAGACGGCATTTTCCAGCACCACTGCAAGCAATCATAAACACTGTCTTATCTGGAGATTGGGGAACCAGCATTTGACACTAATACCATGGCATCAATCAGATCTACTAATGTCCTATTAGCCAGACAAGTCTTGGCCTTATTTAAGTTATCCTGGCATGCTGAGATATGTGGTTATAGAAAAGGTAATCCTCATAAGAGTAACATTCCTAATTCAGCAATAAACATTTGGAAACTTTGATTAATAAAAGAGAAGCGGAAAACAAGTAAGAGAGGAAAGATACTATGATAACAGGTGAAAAAATTATGCCATTAAAATTTTATAGTTCAAAGAATAGAAACTGTAATTGTTTATAGTATGTACAATTACAACTTAATTTGTTATAATAGTGTGAATGTTCATTATTATTTTCTCTTTTTTTTGCCTTAGGCACTGTAGAAAATTATATTTCATGTCAGTGGTTATTTTTCTTGTTGATGAACAATTTTAAATTCATAAATATTCTATGCCTTCAGAAGAAAGACCAGCATTTTGCTTTCTTACTTACTTGTTCGTTTTGATAGTGACAGCTGCTGCTGCTGGCACTATTCAAGCAATTGTATGGAGATGTCACCACATAATTGTAAAAGGCCATGAAATTTTATATGGAGACACATATTTTGTTTCTAATTGCTGCAGAAAAACCATGCTGAATGAAAGAAATAGTTTCCTTTGACTGTATCCTCTAATGAACTTGGGACATTGACTGCCCTTTTGTGTAACAGAACAGAGTTTATGATGGTAGGAACTGCTACAATAGCAGGTTACAAGTAAATTCTATGACTTCATTAAAATTGTTGTCATTTAACATTAAATTAGGTCAGAACTTATACACATTTCTCAGCTACAGTTGATTAGATTTTGAAAAGTGTTCCATCTAAATGCCCTAGTTGCAGCTAAAGCAATCCTCCTGAAGTATAGCAAAATCTGAAAGGCAAAATAGCCAGAGGCCCTTTTAAATCATCAAATACAAATGAATTTACTCTGTTGGCAATCATAATAAAAAAAAAATAAAGTAATTAATTGCTGTTGTGTTTACTAAATGGACCTAGTCAGTTTCTTATTAAGAGGCTTGAATCTATCACAAAGGAGGTGTGTGTCCCGGAACAAGCTGTGTGGCTTTAAAACTTTCTGAATATTTATGTGAAGCATTATGGACTCCATTTGCTAATGGTTGAAATTCTCTTCTTCCGGGCATTCTTTCTTCTATCATTTAAATGCATCATTTAAAACAGGGTGAACTGGAAACTGAAAATGATGCACCCAGGTAATGTCATTATTTTAAACCAAAACTTTGATGTTTAAAAAATGGCAACTGAAAAGTAGTATTAAATTAATGAATTAATCAACTAGTTAATTAATGGATCTGTCAAGCAAAAAAGACAAAAACAAAAAACATTATGCTTTTCACATAGCAATCCTGAAAACAGATAAAACTAATTGTATAGCCTTTCCTTTAAGTGATTTGATTCCTACTCTATCAGTAGGCCACAAGTCTCTGCCTTTTCAAGGATGGCAATTAGTAAATATTTTTAGAGACCTCTTATGTCTAATCAGTCTTTTATAAATAAAAAAAAAAAAACAGGGAAAAAAATAGAAAAAGCATTACAAAGTGCCTTTAAAAAGGCATTTAGAAGTGCATTTAAGCACTTGCAATATAGAATAATTATAAAATGATAATTTCTTGATAGTTAAATTTTCTGAAGAATTGAGGAGTTTTTTTCTTTTCCATTTAACATATTAAAGAGTAAAAAACATGTTAGAGAGATATTTCCAAAGTGAATAATATAGCTTCCCATTTTATTAAACAGAGTATGCTGAATATAGTTTATTTTTTCTTGATGATTCAAGATAATAATGATGTATTAGTCAGTCAAAGAGGTGCTGATGCAAAGTACCAAAAATCTGTTGGTTTTTATAAAGGGTATTTATATGAGGTAAAAGCTTACCATTACAAGGCCCTAAAGAGTCCAGCTCAAGGTACCATAAGAGGTACTTCCCCACTGAAGTCAGTTGCCACATGTTGAAGTAAGATGGCAGCCTGGTCTCCCCTTCCTCCTTTTTCTTAAGGCTCCGTGGGTCCAGCTTCTTCTGATCTCATCTGTATGTTGGCATAGGGCTCATCTCTCAGGGCTTCTCAGCTGCTCTGTTCTCTTCACAAGATCAGCTTCACAACTATCAGGCAAATGGCTCATCTCTCCCCAGGTCTCCAGGATCAAAACTGACAAAGTTCTCTCTTCTTCTTCTGTGTCTTCTTCCATGTATCTTCTTCTTTGTGTCTTCTTGAGTAATTGTCTGTTTATATCAGCCCACCAAGGAGCAGGAGTCAACCCTGAGTCATGCCCTACTGATGTGGTCAAATCAAAGCCCTCATCTTGATTTAATCAAGCAAAAGTAAAACTTTGAATTTAATACAATCAAAGGGTATCACACCCAGAGGAACGGACCAGTTTACAAACATAATCAATATCTTGTTTGGAATCCATAAATAATAACAAACTGCTACAAATGGTTATAATAATAGCAATAGAATAATATATTACAATAAATTAATGTCTCATGACCTACTGATATGGATAGAGATGTTTGTACCCACATTAAACAATCTGAAACTGTTCTAACTTTATGGCTTTCTGTGTGCTTTTCATACCTCTTTGCCTTTTCCCTAGCTTTTTGGTTACAGTTCTTACTTTTCACCTCAATCAGTATGCCTGCTTGAAGCAACATCTCAATCCTCTTCTAAGATGTTGCCATGATTTTTGGTAGTCTTAGAAAATATGTAACCAAACTTATTAGAATTGTTTATAAAACAGGAAGTAAGTAGGTCTAAAAAGATGGTGGAAAGAATCTGTCATTTGGTGTTAAGATCTGAATATATATAGGCTATGTGAACTTTGGTAAGTTTTTTAACCAAAGAGCATTTGCTTCCTTCACTGTACTTGGGGTATATTAACACCTATTTCAGAGTGTTATTGTGATAATTTGATGAGATAACATATTTTAAATCCCTTATAAACTATGCAGCTGAATACAAATGTGATAGGGTTACCAGCATCATTCTCAGAACAAGATTGCCATCTAATGGCAACGAAGCAGATTAGCACGTACCCTGACTCAAAGCAGAAATGAAAATGGCAATAGAATGAGATGCTAAAACTAGCAAAGTGACAACTAATGTCACAATTGCATCCTGACGGTAGAAACACAAATGTATAATTTAAACCCTAGTTCTGCCACTTACAACTTCTAATATCCTGTATCTCCATTCATTCATTTATAAATTGAAGATATTAATACATCCTGAAAGCCTTGTTATGAGGGTTAAATGAGATAATGCAAAGTGTTTAGCTCTCAAATAGTATAGCTTAAAAATGAAACAAAAACGGAAACGACAAAGTGCCTAGACCAGTGCTTGGCACAAAGTAGGCATTTCCATAAATAAATATAAGTTAATTTAAGCTTCTTGGATAGAGTCAAAGGATACATATATACTGTTAGTAACTGAAAAAGCTAATTGAAAGAAAAGTCAGTTTAAAATGCTAAGTTCAGAGTACTTGTGATTTTTACATTTTATTTGAATAATTTTATTAGTCAACAGAGTGTATGATAAAGATATATAATTACAGGCAAAGCCTTCAGTGACAGATAAATTTTGTTCATATCCAGCTGGGATACTCCCTGTGATTTTTTTTTCACTCAAAACTTCTAATTTCTCAAATGTGAAAAAAGATGTTATTTTCCTCATCAAACTGGTTCATAAGCTCAATAAATGTTATTTTATTATATTTTATTTTATAAGTTTATAAGTTTGGGAATAAATGACAGTCACGGAACTAAGTGTATATGTTGTGGTGTTCTAAACTTGGAATTTAAGAAATCTTATACTTGAAAACATGTTTGAAACCTTCAACTAACTGGATAAGAAAGACCACTAAAACTTACAGGATCAGATTCCTCTTATTCTTCAGGTACCTCAATTTGTACCATACATAGTATTGGAAACAGTATTATCTATTGTGGGCTTTTTTGTTTGTTTGTTTTTTTAGGAGGTACCAGGGAGTGAACCTGAGACCTTGTACATGGGAAGGAGGCGCTCAACCACTGCGCTATGCCTGTTCCCCAACCTATTGTTTTTATTTTTATTTTTTTTAATTTTTTGAATATATATTTTTTATTAGAAAAGTGAGCTTACAAAACAATCATGCATAATATACAGGATTCCCATATATTACCCTTCCACCAACGCCTTACATTGTTGGGAAACATATGTTACAGATTATGAAGAACATGATCAGACTAATACCACTGACAGTGGTCTATACCTTACATTTGGTATATTTTTTCCCTACACCCCTTGTTATTAACACCATGTATTAGTATTGTATATTTGTTGTAATTCATAAGAGAACACTCTCATATTCATATTGTTAGCCACAGTCCATCTTCCACCAAATGGTCCAACCTATTGTTTTTAAAACTTACTATATGCCAGACATGGCACTGAGCATTCTACTAAGTTTTTTTCTTCCTTTATTTATTTTAAGCTTTTTATTCCTCACAACAATGAGGTAGATATTATTATTGTCCCTATTTTCAGATGAAGAAAGAGAAGCTGAAAGAGATAAAATGATTTGTTGAAGCGTGCATAGCCTAGTCAGTGGCTGAGCCGAACTATAAATCCAGATTTGTCTAATTTCAAAGACCATATTTTTAAATACTATGTTATACTTTCAAAATTAAGTGGCATATATTTTTAGGTTTATGCAAGCATACTGAAGAAATTTTACTCACACTTTTTTCTGACCCATACGTATCAGAATTATAGAAACTTATAGTTGAATTTTCTAATTTTCACTGTGAGAATGCCACTGCAATTCTTTATACATTACCATTCATATTAGCAAAATCACTAGGGTTTCAGCTCAGCTCTGCTGTGCTCTTATCCATTAAAAATTAATAGCAAAAATTACCTCCTTAATTAATAGGCACAGGAGGAGTTCCTAACTCACTGCAGAAGTTTTATATTGCTTGTTCATCAAACTCCAAATAATTTAGCAACTACCTAATTAATTCCTAATTGATATCATTGAGCCATTACTCCCCCATTTTCATCTGAGATGCTGCTACAGGAGTTTTTAGATCTAACATCCAAAATAAACATCAAAAGCAACATAACTCACTCATCCAGATGATCATTCTTTTTAACAATAAATGTCAAATAAGTAAAATATATTTCCAATTGAGTATCATCTGCAAATCGTAGAGTTTTAAAGTAATACAAAATAACAGCCTTGCTTTCTCTCAGAATATTAATGATTTGGGTTAGAAGTTATAGTTGTTTTTTTTTTTTTTTTTTTAAGGAGGTACCAGAGATAGAACCCAGGACCTTGTACATGGGAAGCAGGGGCTCAACCATTGAGCTAAATCCATTCCCCTTAAAGTATTTAAAATAAAATTTACTCTTTCTCAGAGAAACTGCTATTTAAATATGTTTTGGTATTTTGGATATGTGACTAGTAATCAGTATAAAGACATTATCCTGCATTTAAATGCATTGGTTTTAACACAAAGGAATCACGTTATAAGCAAAGGGTTTTAATTAGCATTGCTTTTTTAGTACTAATGAAACTTTATTTAACATGTTAAATAGATTTTAGATAATAAAAATTTAAATTCAGAAAACTTATCTTAAAATAAACCATAATAATATGATACAAAGATATTTAGAACTTTATTTTAAATATCTTGCAAGATGCTTAAATTATTTTTACAATGAAACATTGTAAGGAAACAGTAAACAAGAATAGAAAAATCCTAAAAACACCAATACAACATTAGATATGAAAAAGAACCTATGATAGAACAAACTATTTTTGACAAGGATATAAAAGTAAGATTTTGAGGGAGGTAACCAACTTGTACTCTACTCCTACCCTGTGCTAGGGCAATTGTGAATGACACTTAACATGAACATGTCACCCATTTATGTAGATAGAAGAAACTGGACTCATGGGTTATATCACTTGCCCAAGGTCAATGAGCTAGTCCGTGGCAGACTAGAATTGTATCTTGAATGTATCTGCCTTCAAAGTGCATGATCTTTTGAAATATTAACTTATAGTTTCTTTGGTTTAATATTTCTTTTTCCCCTTGGGAAGGTTTCTTTTAATGATTTATTTTAAATGAATGAACATGGTCTTACAGTGGCCTATAAATGGACCTTTTTTTTTTGAGAAATAAGGAAATAAAATGTAGCTCCAACATGAAATTACTATTGCCTTCTTCACTGAATAGATCTTTAAGGTACATTTTTTTTTTTAAACAGTTGTGTGCAGATTACTTTGAGACGGCTTAGGAAAAGAATCTGGCTCATTATTAGCATTCAGTTCTCTTTCCATTCAATATAGATCACTAGTTCCAAATTACTAATACTAATATATAGCTACAACTAGTAATAACACATACGCCAAGGTAAGAATTGAAGAAATAGTATTTTAATGAATAATTTCCAAAGAGGTAAAACTAAAATGTGTTTTGGCTTTCTTTCCTTTTAACTTTAGCTTATGCGATTAATTATGATTCATCACTGTCAAATTAGCCAGGCACATGTTTCCCATATTGAACATGAAAATATCAGCTTCTACCACGATAAAGATGATACTAAGATTGGTCTAAGTACAAAAGTGACCTTATTCTAGTTTACTGTGGAAAGAATGGCTAAAGATTAAGTGCTCCAAAACCAAATCCCAAATCTTATTTAGGGTATACACTGTTCAATATTTAACTGGCTTTTTGATAACATCCTTTTCTAACAAACTCATCTTATTCAGTTTCTCAAGGGTAACATTTTGCAAGCAGTTCAGCTTGGAGGATCCCATCAAAAAGTGGCATTGCTGAGCATCAGATATTCTATTAGGCTTTATGGTGAACAGCTTATGTCAGATGAAAATGTTGACAAAATATATATTAGCTATTTTCTACCTTAAAAGTATCACAGGAATATAAAGTATGGACAAGGGATTGGATTGGATTTTTGGATAAAACAAGATCTTCATAAAGTTCCTAGTTTGAGCATCACTGATGTGGCAGCATTAGAACTTCTACTGAACTGGTGGCATGATGTCACCTGCTTGTATTAAGGGGCATTGCTGAGGAAATTCTTCTTTTTTTTTTTTTTTTTAAAGATTTTATTTATTTATTCATTTATCCCCCCCTTGCTGCTTGTGCTCGCTGGGTCAGCTAACCACGCCGTACGGGCGGGCTTGCCTTCACCAGGAGGCCCCGGGAATCGAACCCGAGGCCTCCCATATGGTAAACGGGAGCCCTACTGATTGAGCCACAGGCGCTTCCCGGAAATTATTCTTGATACCAAAGCATAAGTAACTTATAAAGGCATTTGAGCTTAATATCTTTCAGTTCTCAGTAACAAGAATTCCTCTATTGCAGAAATGCATTGATTGTATGTTTGATGATGGGTATTTTTCATTGTGAAACAGATTAGATTTATTTACATCTATAATAGCAACACAATCAAAGTAACATTTTCACTCACTGTAATAATAGTAGTATACATTTTGTGTGTCACTTTTTTCACACTCTTATTGTTTCTTCAAATAATTATTAGTATTATAAATATTTTGCAAGATGCTTAAATTATTTCTACAATGAAACATAAAGAAACACAGTAAAGGAGAACAAAAAAGTACTAAATATAGCAATGAAAAAAAAGAAACTACATAAAGCAAAACTAAAAATATATTGTTGGTATTTTTCTTTTAACAGATTGTATAGTTCAAAATATGTATTTCAGTGTAAAGAAAATTTTAAGTTTACTTATTTTGAGTTTTAGAAATATTAAACACTGGTACAATATTTTCGTGCTTTCTTCTTTTTTTCCCCATAACAACATTGGAAGATATCTAATGAATATCTCTAACATATTGCCTCACTCAATTTCTGGCAAAAATTAAATAATACCAATATTACTAAGAAAGTGAGGAGGGATATAAAAAGTGGGAAGGGTCATTATATATTTTTTAATTCATAAAGGTATAAATACTGGCTTCATTTATTTAATTAAAAAATCACTGATCATATGTACCTTATAAATGATTTATTGAATATAGAAACAAAAATATAATGGTAATTTACCCCAGGGGGAGTAAAGATGACTGGTCATAAATAAATTGATAATTCCATATCTGAAATATAATGCATATTAATGCATAATAATTATTTTACAAATGATATTTTCCAAAAAATAATTTAAATATTAGGCCAAGAAAACATAATAGTGTTTTTAATCTCAAATATTTTTTATATTAGAATTTACAAATATAAAATTAAGTAACCCCAAGATCAGACTAAATTATTCAAAACAGTTGCTTTTATTTTTTCTCCTCTAGGCATGTTTTCTTTTGGGAACTTACTGTGAATTCATATACCTTTCTTTCATTAAAATTGTCCTTTCTTCCTTTTTTTTATAAAAAATTATAATATCCACTGACTGCATTATAAGTCAGGTATTTTATTTGTACTACCTGTCCCTTTAGGAAAGAAAATCTGCTAATATAAGAGTTTACATATGTTTTTATATATTCAAAGGTTTCTGAAACTTTTTTCAGATTGTTCACTGCAATGGTCAAAACAAACTTTTTAAAAACCTCACTGCAAATTTACAACTAACTTTTAAACTAGAAAATAAAGATTGAAAAGAATGAAATAAAAAGCATTTTAAAAGATGTTCAGAACTGTTCTGACTACAATAGTAGGTCATCTTTACCAAGGTTGGTATGCTCATAAGCACAAAACTCAACAATATCATATACATTTAAAGATGAAAATGTTTAAGTATATGAGCATTTCTATGACATAGGCCATGAACCAAACAACTCAAACTGGCTTTTTCTTTTTTCACTTGTGTTATTCTTATAATTTACTGGCTTGGTTGATGTATGCCTTTGCTCAAATTGTTTATACTGCAAATAGTACACCAACCAATAATGATTAATATTATATAAATGTTAATACATGTGAATTCATGATGCAGTCTACTGCCTTTTAGAATGACTCTTTGCATGTTATATTACTCAGTATGAGCAGTATAAAATATGAAAAAATGCAAGGGATTTTTTTTTTTTATTATAGATTTCTAAACTCTGGTAAAATAAATCTCTTAAAGGAGTTTGTTTTTCTGTAAAGAAAAAAAGAAATAATTTAACTTTACTAATTTTTGTTTTAATTTTGAAAAACAAGTCTTCCTATTAATTATTCCAATAGATTTTTAAAAATCACATCATTAGATACTTATTGACCCTCTTCTATGTGCAAATTACTGTAGTAAAGAGGCCAGCAGGATTCTATACTTTCTATCCATAGTGATTTCTGTTTTTGTAAATATATCCATTATTAATTGCAAGTTCAACTGTATAAATGTCATGAACTATAATTACAAAAATTTTTAAGAAAGTATTTTTGACTCACATGAAACTTATTTTCAAACAAATAATTTCTTGGTCTTTTATAATTCATCTTGGTTATTATATTAAGCCTTGCTATAAACTGCTATAAATCCATACTTTGATAAGCCTCCACAGTAAAAATTTGATATGTTTTCTGCAAACAAAATTTTTAAATACATTAGTGGTTTTCAGTAATATAAATAATAGAATTTAATGGTATGATTATTTTAGTTTTCAGACTTTTAAAATCACTATTATTTTATTCAAACCATTTTTTCAGAATGTTTAACATTAATGAGCTTTTCATCAGTATTAATTATCAATAATGGGCTTTTTATAATCTAGGAAGACCTATAATTGTATTGCTATAAGAAAATAGGTTATAGAAAACCAGTTCAACCAGAAATCCTTCTTTCTGTGCTGATCTGAGTAAATAGATATTTTGTGCTTTTTTCAAACCATATAATGTGCATAAAAAGTGAAATAGATTTTCCAAAAGGCATTTTATTAAGTTATATCAAACAAAACCCAAGAGTCAATCTAAGGGATATCTCATCTATCAGAATTGAACTGTAAATATGTAAGTACTACCACTTATATTGTAAACTATTGGTTTAAATCAGTTGATTCTAAGGGGTGCTCTAGAATCTAGACTTCAACCAAACTACTTACAGTTTGAAATAGATTGAGGAAATTCATAGTATTTATTATATAATTTTTTCTTTACAACAAACTAATGAGCTACATGGTACTACTTTTACTTTATAAAGGGAAATCCATGTTTTAAAGAGTGATTTTTGTCCCCAAGCAAATAGTCTTAAGAATTTTAAGTCATTCTTTGTTCTTCCTCATGTTTCTCTACCAGTGACTAAGATATGGTAAAGTAAATCAATACCCACAAAACTTTAAATTTGTAGTATAAAATATATAGAAATGGGATTGCAAAATTTATTTTATTCCCCCCAAAAGAGAAAATACTAAAATATTAATTGTTAAATATATAATCACAATATTTGTTTCTCTGGAAAAACCCTTGTTTTATAGGTTCCCCTTATTTTATAATTATCTTTCAACAAGATTTACACTTAAACAATAGATTTTAAACTCACTGAGAACTAGAACCATGTCTTATTTACATTCGATTAGCCATAGTACCTATCATATGTTTTGCATATAAAATACACAAACTGAAGATTGAGAAACCTAATCTAGTATACAACATTTAGCTTACCAATGGAAGCTAAATGATTAGCATCAGAGTTGTATGATAGTGTGGATTTGTTCAACACTTACCTGAAGGATGAAGATTTTGTTCCTCTAAAAATTCTAGATCAAGCATGAGATCATCTTCATCCAGTTCACAAGATCCCAAATTATTCAAAACATCCTGAAGAAAAAGAAAAATCAATACTTACAGACAAAAAAAAAAAAAAAAAAAAAAAAAAAAAACCTTGAAAAAATGAGGAACTATTCATATGCAGAAGATACAAAATTTAAAAAAACTCAAAATTATAAGTGGAAAGTATTAACGGAAACCCAAAAATTATTGCTGATGGTATAGATTTTCAATTTATCAATCTAATAAAAATTATAAGAATCATTCTCATAAAAATCTTAATTTTTTAAACTTTTATGCATATTAGCTTTTTTAAAGAGCATATGATATATTAAATGGAAGTACGTATGAACATGTATCAAAGATATTATGGTACAGAAAAGGGTTTATTTTAATCCAAATTTCTTTAATGATCATGAGAAAAGATAAAATTTTGCTTGCTAAAATTCACAAAAAGGATATAAATTTTTCAAAGATATAGACGACTGAACGGAAACTTTAGATTCTTCCTCTAATATTTATATTTCAAAACAGCATTGGAATTTTCTGACACAAATTTTGTATATGGTGCCAATTGTAAAACATTAATTTAGACCACACTGGGAATTGAAGATCCAGTTGCTATTTCTGAATTATTTGCTTTAGATTAGGAGGGTGAGCAGATGAAATACATTTCAATTAGATAAAAAAAACTGATCAACTTTTATAACACACAAAATACCAGAGCTCAGATTATCTTTCCTCTTTCTTTTTTCCAAGACAGCAAATATCAAAGTAAACTGGAAGGGTATAAAGAAAAGTTTTGGGAGGTAACAGTCATGTGCAGAGAGAGGAGTCATGTCCTAATATGTATATAGAGGAGCAGCACATGTATTAAGAAGAGTAAGAACTTATGTTTGGAGACTGAGAATAAAATAACAAAAGTACAAAAACTACGACACCTGGAAGAACAGTCTAAAAACTAAATGATGTCACAAACATCTCAAATCACTTTTTCAAGTGATTTGAATGTTGCCATAATCTGTAATTAAAGGTGATAAACATCCCCAAACATAAGCACTTATTTCTTTTAAGGAAGATAACTAATAATTTAAACTATGAATATAATTAACTCTTTATTGGAAGCTCTACCCCCTACTGTAGCAGTCATAGCCCTCAGGAAAAAAGTTTCTTCTTTATTTACCACCAAAATGAAGTTCTAAAATATAGGTAATAAAACCTATGCTTCTGTCTTGTCCTTAAAATACAAAATAAAATATTAAAATAATAAAATAAGCAAAATTGAAGTTGAGTGTGGAAAAAGAAGAGTTTAGAAAGGAGAGATTTTGAAAGATATTATTATCAGGGAAGAAACACTATCCAAGTGAAGGAGAATCTTAATATAGTAGACAAGAATACAGCGGTAAAAAAAAAAAAAAGTACTTTTTATACTCATGATGTAGTAATTTACACAGCTTCATATTAGCCTAAATAGTTTTGTACTCAGATTTTGAATTTTCTTGGCCAATAACATTTAGAAAGTAATGAAGGACAGGAAAAAGGAACAAATGAGCAAAGGAAATAAATGGGTGCCAGCATAAGATTGTCACTTTTAATTAAGCCGAGTAAGAACATCTTAACCATTGTAAGCATCTATGACATGTCTAACCCAGCATTCCTCCCTTTTATGGGGCACAGCCTCACTGTACTTAGCTATAGAAGGACCTACCAGGTTCTCACATGTGCCAAACACCCTGTCCTTGTTCAATGATCCAAGTTTAGCATCTTAACCAAACTGAGTGACCAGAGCCCGTTCTTAAGATTTTTCTAATTGAAAATGATAATATTACACTTTTCTAACTGAAAATTATATTTTAAATGAAAATGATGTCATAAATTGGACATGCCTCTCTGATGACAGATTTTGCAAGACATAAAACCCTGTAGTCTAAGGGGCTGTGTGTGGTTAACGGCAGTCTAACAGGCTAAGCTGACATGAATTATGAAAAAAATATCACATTAGCAGATCTGGTTTCTGGCTCCAGCAGTTCCTGAATTCCATAAGCATACATGTTCTTTTCAAGGTTAGATTGTTAACCTTCTTTTGAATTTTTTGAAAGTTAATGCACACACCCACAGTTTGAATTAAGTTTTTAGACAAAAATGTTTTCTCTTTCAACAAGGAAATATTTAAGAACCTTGCACTTCTATTTCAATATTTCATGTAAGAATGTAACACCAAGAAAGTGAGTAAATTAAATTTGGGAAACTCATTACACTGTTCAGATTATTTTTGTATTATTCAGTTGATGCTTAACATTTGGACTAGAGAAGTCAATTTACCACTAGTCTAGATGAATTGCTTCTTAAACCTAATCATTATAAATGACCTTACTTTGATACCTTGCTTACAAAATAACTTTCTTTTCAGTGTAGTAGAGAGTCTTTGAATCTGATGAAACTGCATAATAAAAGGAGAAAAGATGCAGCAGCATGCTGTACTACAGGAGAAAAACCAGTGTGAGCCCATAAACTTGAGAAGAAAAATTGTTTCCAGCTCTCTCTCTAAAAAATAACTCAACAGCACTTTTTTGCCCACAACTAGCACATATGGGCAATTCTAGCATCCAGGTATTTGTTTTCAATATCCACTAAAAAAAAGAAAGAAAGGAAAAAAAAAAACATTTTTGGAGCATCTTTGTTGCCAAAAAACAAGGTTGGTCTGAAAAAAAAAAAAAGACAGAAGCAGTTTTCTTTTTTGAAAGGCTAAGGAAGGCAACCTAAAAAGCTTCTCTCTGGCTAATATCTGACAATACTATCATAAAAAATCCAATAATCATTATGGCTAAATGAAACAATTTGTATCTGACAAAGGCTATGGGTTCATAATAAACAAAAGAGAAAAGTTAATATGAAGGGCACAAAGAGATAGTAATAATACAAAAAAAAAAAAAAAAACCCACACAAACAGTGTAGAATATCTTTAATTTCTATTTTTTTATGACATAGTAAATATGTATGGACATTTTGTTTCTTTAATTATATTTATAAAATGTAGACATGTATTTGTTTCTGTTTGTGTAAGCAAGGACCCATAAGTAATGTAGTGCCCCCAAAAGTAGGTTGCCCTAGGAATAGAAAGGACTAATCAGCTCCAATGTTCACACATAATAACCAGGTGGAAAGGGAGACCAGCAGCTAATTAACACTAAAGATCATATCTCAAATCTAAGAGTATGCAACTGTGTGTTTCAGACATTTGATAAATTATCAGAATAGCTAGAAGTGGAGTGGTAACTATGCAGAACTAGCCCTTTGTCTTCTGGTAGATGGAAACTCTAGATAGCTCCACATAATAAAGAAATAATAAACAAGCATCCATGAGTTTTCAATAATGGTTACAAATGAGGCCTATATATCTTAATAATTGTTACGTGACAAAGACAATTGAAAAAAAAAAGTCATAAGGGCATATATAACAAGTAAAGTTTAACTGTAACAAAAAGAATCCAACCTGACCAGGAGCTCAGGTTTGAATCAAAAAGAGTCCACCTGATGACCAGTAGCTCAGGTTTGAATCAACTGTAAATGTGCAGCAAAGACCAATGACTAGATAAAAGTCTCCCATTTAATAACACAGAGCTTGAAATTTAAGAGAAGACTTTAGTTTTCTCTTAATTCTTGTGTGGTTACC
Source organism: Tolypeutes matacus (assembly GCA_026826555.1). Classification (NCBI taxonomy): domain Eukaryota; kingdom Metazoa; phylum Chordata; class Mammalia; order Cingulata; family Chlamyphoridae; genus Tolypeutes; species Tolypeutes matacus. The sequence continues at coordinate 6,824,162 of JAKSZT010053779.1, read as the reverse complement.
AAAGCCTAGGAAGGTACAAAAAAGAATCAGATAATTCTGAACTCTCATGAAAACTTAAAAATTTCCACATCAGCAAAGTGTAAGAATAAGGAAAAAGATAAAAAGAAATGAAAATCCCTAGCATTAGCACTTTTGTAACCAGAATACTGAAGTGCTTTGTGTAATATGTGTGCATATTTTTCTTCTTGAAAAGTGGTTAAAGCATTTAAGATAAAGTGATATGTTAAACTTGGGATTTTAATTATATATTGGGAAGAACATGATTATACAATATTTAAATCAATATTTAAAGATCATAGGAATTTTAATTTAGTACATGTTCCATTTCATTAGCATCTAAAATTTATTGAATACCTAGAGAAGAGTTGATTGTTTCATTGTAAGGAATGTTAATTATTGCTAAATTCATAAGATTAATAAATTAGACATTAAACCAAGTGCAAATATTACTAAGTATTCTTCTCTAAGCAGATATTAAAAGCTCTGTTAACAATACTGACTACTCATTTACTCTGCCAAGTGACTTGCTCTCAGGAACCATTAAGAATAAACTAAATCATTATTAATTAATTAATTCAGAATTAATTTCCTAAGCTCTAGTAATGTAACAGTGAACCCAATGGGCATGGTCTTTTCCTCACAGACCTACTGCACTCTAGCAAAGAAATACCAATTCCTTTTATGAATAAACAAAAAAGACATTATCATTTATAAATCAGTCTTTCATGTTTGGTAAGTGTGTAGCAATTCTCTAGAGCCTAGCTGTTATTGGCTGAAATAATAATTGAATTTCTGAAGCTGAAAAGTTGAGAAAACAGGCTCTCATCATTCCATTAAAATGTAACCATTCCATAAGGTCATTCTGAAATAGGCCATTAGCCTTACTAGCCTTACTTATCTCTTTATTGCAATAAAGATATTAATATTCATCATGCTAAAAATAAAGGTAGCTGAAACATATTGACATGTCACAACACAAGGAAATTTTGCTTATAAAAGAAAAGAATTTCATCAAGAGATTAAATTTTTAAAATATTCTTTAACTGTGGCTTTATAAAGAAAAAAACCTCATTTCTAAAATGTTAAATTTTAGTCAAAGGATGAGCTAAAGAAGCTTAAAATTCTAATAAGCAAGATTTTGCCAACTGAACTGGACTTAAATACTTGTTTATGTAATATTTAATTAGCAGAGTGTAACCATTCTGATGATTACTTGCTCTAAAAGTAAAAAGAGAATTATTTAAATTGATAAGGCTTACACAGTCAAGTATACATTTTTCTTCTTGTCATTTTACTTTATGATCAGGTGCTGCTAGAATATAGATTTCATTCTCCATTATTCTACTCATAGCAACTTTATACATAAAGATTGACCAAAAAGAAAACAGTATTTTATCAAAAAATGTTTGAGGTAGCTACTTTGGAAGACCCTCAGTCAAACTCCCTTATGTGAATCTAAAAATACACTCTGACACTTGACTTAAATTTAATTATATTTGCATATTTCTTAGGAAAAAGATAAAGTCAACAAACTTGGTAAGTGTCTTTAAGTGATATATATTATCCCAGAAATATAAATTATACAAAGTGGAAAAAATAGGAGATGTAAAAATGACAAGATACTACACAAGACAGGGCAATGGAGCAGGCCGAGTACATATGGTTTGGCAAGGGTTGAGTCGTACACACCTACATATGGAATAGAGAAGAGAAGCAATGAATGTGTATATATATTTCCGTGATGTAATTTCAATGCTATTTCTTTATAAGAGCAACTGACGCCTACAATATTTTATAATTACTACACTGAGGATACTTATTTGGTTTTGACTTCCTGCTTGGGTAAAGAAAACATACTCAATCATTATAATAAAATTATCTTCCACTTTCAGCATGATATGCATAAAGGATTTCCAAACACAGCTTACTTCTTGCTTAGGTACTGTTTTACCTCTATGGATTTGTGTAGTTCAGAATATATTCTAATAAATATTTTCAGAAATTTTTCTTAAATCTATAGTCAATTCTGATTGCCTCCCACTAGAAGCCTAAAGTCATGTAATTTTACAGGTATGGATGGAGATTTGATGTTATTAAATCATATATTATCAATATAAATGTGTGCAAAGGAGAATATTTAGTTTTGTTCATTATGCATTTTTATTTAAATATGAAGTATTTCACACAATGGGATTCTGAAAGCTATGCTCATAGTTGCTAATATTTTATCTTATATTGATAAAAGGTAGACAATTCTACATGTGTTATTAAGTAGTACAGTACTAAAATGCTAAAAGATGAAAACTAAAATAGTTCACTATTTAGGAATAGTTGATATTTATAAGTTGGGCTTATGATCAATTTTCATCTGAAATTATTTTAGACTAAGTAGGAAGAAGGCATGTTTCATGTAATTTTTTTTCTCTACTTTATCAGAGTCCAGAGCCATATGTATAGGTTGGAAGTATCATTATGAGTTTTTAAAAGATGGATGAATATTATTTAAATAATAATATATAAATAAATCTAAATCTACTAAATAAATATGTAAACAATATATATGTAATATATATAAACAAATCTACTAAAATGTATTCCAGAATGTTGTATATATCATGTAGGATAAAAGTTTATTGGATATTTTCCCAAATCTTTCAAATAGTACTCATGTTTTATTTATTAAATTTTCCCTTATTCAATAATATTTGCTGAAGGTCTACAAATTTCCCAGAACAGTGGTAGTACGCACTGAACAGTATAAACAAGACAGTAAAGCTGGTGATAAATGATATTTAAAAGGAAAGAGTAATACGATACTTAACTAGTTGCAGGGACAGCCACTTTACATTAGGTGCGCAGGGAAAGCCTTTTCTATAGGGTCATTTGGGCTGGGTTCTGAATAATAAGCAGCCATGAAAATCAGACAGAAAAGCATTCCCAACAGAGGAAAGAGCAGGTGGAAATCATCTGAGGTGGGTGTGAGCTTGCTGTGTTAATGGGGAAGAAAGAAGGCTAGCATGGTTAAAGCATAGAGGAGAAGCAGAGAGCAGCACTAGCAGAAGTTAGACAGGTATGCAGAGTCTGGGTCACGGTGAGCCCTTTCAGACCTCTAAGGAACTTAAAAATTATTGGAGAGTGGCATGGTTACTCTGCTGAGAACAGACTGTAAGAAAACATTTTATCAAAATGTGCAGTGCAAAATGTAAACTATGGTTAGTAGCAATGCTTCAATATGTGTTCATCAAATATAACAAATGTACTGCACTAATGAAAGACGTTGTTAATGGGGGAAAGTGTGGGATGGGGAGCGGTAGGGTGTATGGGAATCGCCTTATATTTTCGATATATCATTTATGTAATCTAAAGCTTCTTTAAAAATAAAAAATAAAGCATTTTCTCAATGATTCTAATAGTGAAAAATACATGCATATTTTACAGATGAAATACTTGAGGGTAAGAATAATAAAATGACGTGTGTAAGATCATGCCACAAGAAAGTGGCAGAGCCAAAACTTAAACATAGATTTGCCTTAATAATAAAACTTTCTCCACTCAGCTTCCCTTCACGAGTAAGAATGTATATGTATATTATGTGTGTGTGTGAGTGCAGAAAAAGGACACCACAAGCAATTGCAGAGTACCTTTTTGTCTTACAAAATTAGAACTTCCTATCCATTTGAAAGATTTCCAAATGAATTTAGTTCTGTGTTCAGATCAATATGAAATTTAGACAGATGTGTTCCTTTTTAATACAAATCATTAGCAAAATTAAAGAGAAACCTGGAATATTGTATTCTACCAACCTATCATAACAGTTTTTGCTTCAAATAACTGAACTATAAAGAATTCTAAATGAATGAAGTACTCTATAATTAGTTCAGTACTACTTTGGCATTCAAAATTCATCAATACAAACCAGTCAATTAAACTTAACTATTATATAAATTAATGTAATGCAAAATAAAATACTGCAAAGTATATAAATAATGACAAAGATTAAAGAAAATACTCTTTAGAGAAACATAATTAAACAAATTGAATTTTTAAATAAAATGACAGTGGCTTTAAAATACTATTTTACTGTAAGTCTTTTTTCTTCTGGCAACTCATTTTCCTTTCGTTCTTATGATTACAGATTAGGATTTATCCATAGGCCTTTACCCTAGAATACATTCAGTGAATGAATTTTCACCTGTTTGCTTTTTTTTCCCCTTCACAGTAATATCATCATATTTGAGAAGTACAGTGACCATTAATCTCTTTGGCAGTGTGATATTCTCCACGGTAAAAGTATAAAAAAGTTCAATACAGGTACATCTAAAATTGTTTTTGTTTTATACATACACACACCCATATATAATGCACAATAAATATAAAATCAGCCTTTACATTATTATGAAGCTGTTATTTTCACTATTATCTCATAAAATGGAACATTGGTTCTAAAAGATCCAGTCTTTTGAAATTTGTTTCAGAAATTTGAAGAAAGTCTTGGGAAATAATGATTGAAAAAATCTTTTTCTAACTTAAAATGAGCAGCCCAAAGTAATTTAGGATGTAACAATGAAGCTCTCTGTCGTCTTCTCCTTCTCCTCTAATTACCTCTCATACCAGTTACCAGATGGGTGGGCAGTGGTTGTGGGATCAACATGATTTTCCCAAGCTGTCTTTCAAGCTAAGGGTGTGCTGCCTTTATATAGCAAGCTTTGTTCCTATGAGGTACACGCTTTCTTATTATTAGTTCTTCTCTTCGATTTATCACTTAGCAGTGCATTGCAATCAGTTCTTGAATTACCTATCTCCCTGATTAGACTGTAAGTTCTTTGGGAGCATGGAGGTGGTCACAATACCCTATACTTCTTGAACAAATGGGATATGTGTTAGAAGTATACCCCTGAGGAGGTCCCTGCATCATAAATGAAACTATTTCTTACCCTGTAAGTTGAAGGAGATTGGCAATGGATGTTAATTAAAAGTTTGAAGAGCATGGACAGTGACAACTTTTCCTCAAAAGGCTAAATCTAGGTAATGGAAACCTGAAGTAAAGGTTGAATTATGTTGAAATATTCTCAGAAAATATAAGAAAAGCATTCTTAAAAAGAGATTTAAAATAGAATACTGAAATAACTAGTTTCAACAGTTATGAAAGTCAAGGATTTTTAATGTATTCTGAGTGACAAAATCATTTCAATTGAGGTTAAATGCTGCCTCTTCCCACCACTAAAATTGGATTTAGAGCTATATAAAGACTTAAGAAATAATAATATCATAGCAAGTGCCTTGAACATAGTAAAAGGGCATTCATTATTTAATGATTAAAGCAATCAAAATGATGTTTTTAAAAATTTATCAAAATCAGTACCTGAGGGGAGCAGATATAGCTCAAGTGGTTGAGCACTTGCTTCCCATGTATGAGGTTCTGGGTTTGATCCCCAGTACCTCCTAAAAAAAACGAAATCAGTACCTGGGGATTTATTTAAATTATACTTATTTTCATAAAGAAGGAGAGTCCCGTTGAGAATTTTCTTATTTCAGCTACAGCATACATTTGTCCTATGAAATATCATTTCTTTTTTGTTAACCACTTCTTGAAACATTAAGAATACTTATCACAACTACCAGTGCTTTTTGAGAGTATCTCCCACTGCTTAAAAAATGTCATGGAAAGTTAAATTGACATTTCATTGTTTCAAAGGTTTCTAATACATCATCTTAACTCTATTATCACCAGTCTTGTTTCACTGTAATAAGCAAATGGCTCCTCTGTGATATACTATTTTCCCTTCCTCTTATATTCAAAATATTTTATCCTTTATATGTCCATTAATCATATGAGAAAGTATTTCAATAACTTATCTCCAGAAGACTTGGCAAATTCCTAAGCATATGCTTTACATGGTTTTCTGACATAAGAGGAAATATTCTTTTCATTTCAAAACCCGAGATCTTCAACTTTTTCTTTAGATGAACATTAGCCTACATAATTCCGACTCCCTCGGAGTTATGTTGGGGCCATGTGACCGAGTTTTAACCTTAAAACCATCCTTTATAAACCTCCACCCCTCTCTCCCCTGTTGAGATAACCCAGGAAATCCATACATTAAGATGACAGGAGTTATAAAATGGAGAAAGTCTTGCTTTCTGAATCACTGCCTGAAGGAGAGCTGCCCTGGAGATTTTCTGGACCCATATTGGATTTTGTGTGAGCAAGAAATAAATTTGTGTTGTGTTAAGCCTCTGAGATTCTTCCAGGAGTTATTTCTTACCACCACATAGCCCAGTCTGTCTTAATTAATAAATTCTCATTTTAATTTTACTTTTCTTCTTATGGTCCCTACCTCTTTCAATTGTATTTTTAATTAAACTCTGTAAATTTCTAATAATTTTTCCTCTAGAATAGACTTTAAGAATCTTGTGCTGCTATCATTCAGCAGTCTTCTATTACTTTCTTTTTATCATAAGCATTATTGACTGACATAATAGCAATATACTTTGTGCACAAAATCTCTAGGGGATTTTATAATGTGTTTCAAATCCTAAGGACTCAACTTTTTTTTTTTGCACATTTTAAATAATGTCAATAAACACTGGGGCATGTGACAAGAACTGAATTACTATATACTTAAATTGTGAAATAAATTGCTCTTCCTTGTAGACAGACATTACGAATATAAATTCATTTGAATGAGAATTCATATGCCTACTGCATTACAATCAAATGACTCTGCAGATATATTATGTACTATGTAGTTAATAATAAGTTAGAGAACTATGTCTGAAACTAGTTCCAAATTTACAACAGTAAAATATTTCTTGATTTACTTATCCAATTTTCAGTTGCAGAATCAAATATGTTATCTTAGACATATTTGTGATATCACAGAGCTGTATGTTAAAGGAGCTTATGTCCTTAATGCTGTTTCAGTCAGATTGAGTCTTAAATTGTAATTTTCAAAAGCCGCTAAATATATAAAGATTAACTCCATCTTGCAGTTAGCAATCATTTAACCCACTCCACCATCTTCCAAATGTGAGTGGAGTATAGTGGAGAGGGCACAAAATTTGTTGTGAAATTCTAATTTTGACTGTACAATCTAGCTATGCATCACTTTTATACTCTTTGAGGCTTAGGTTTATTCTCTATAAAATGGAAATAATCAGCCTTGCTGTCCTAGCTCATTTACTTTTAAAAGCTCCTAAAGAAAATTGTAAAATGCTTTGCAAATATTAGTTACTATTTATTCTAGTTGCCAAGTCAGGTAAACATTTCAGTTCTGTCAGAATTACTGGATCATCCACAAGTACTCAGTTTACTATAGGCAGGGATCAAATCACTGCCAGCAGACCTAAGAATATATGGAAATCTAAACTATTAAATTCTGAACAATGCTGTCAAGACCTAAACAGCATTGCTCAATGATTAATAGATGTTCAATACATATATCCTGAGTGAATGAATGAGTGAGTGAATGAATGAATTAGATAATTTATGGGCAGAGAAGAAATAAGAGCTAAACAACAGGGAAATTTGAAAAAAATGACAGAAAAAAAAAGACAATGATGCTGTTTCTATAATTTATCTTCATTTCATGAAAACATGATTTTAGAGTTTTAAAAAATTAAGGAAAAATATTTTCTATGGGAACTTTCCATCCACAGTTAATTTCCCCAGTTTTTATCCATTTCCAATCATAGTTTAATCTCTGAAAAAATACCCATCCAGTTACAATCAGATCTATTAGGAAATGTTACATTGGGTTTCCTACAATTCACAAGTTGGTTATGGAAATCTTATTACTAAAATTTTATCAATATTTACTTCTTATATATATCCTGTTTATTCGGTTTAGCTCTATCTCTCAGATGTCATTTCTTCAAGAAATTAACAGCTTTGTTTCACTACTGATATTTTCCTTAGACACCACTGTGTTTTGTATTTACATGTTGCTGGCATAATTTGTTTTCCATTAGAACGATTTAGGATTCTGTAATGTTGATTACACACAATTTATCTAGTAGTTCTACCTAATGATACCAGTACTATACAGTGTTGACTGATGGTTTGGCACAGGTTCAGAAATTTGAATAACAAATCATTTTATGGAGTTAAATTTCAGTAAAAGTGTGATTTGATTACTTGGTCATAAATGTTGGTAAGATATAACCCTCTCTGACAATTAACTTCAATAACACATTAGTATCATTTTATAAACTTCAAACATAATGTGTCTACAAAGGACTATATGTGTAGTGTCTAAGATTTTACCCTATTTGAGAGCTAGTAAGTTAGCCTACCACAGTTTTATGTATACCAGAAGAAGACAAAAGACTCATGGGTCAGACACAAAGAACTTTATTACTCACAGCAATGGAATAGCCAGTGTCAACATTTTTATGTGCCAGTTCCCTGAATCCCAATTCCCACAGGGCAACACAAGAGGAGTCAGGTGATATCCACACAGACACAGGGTTGTATTATAGGAAAGGAACCCTGTACGGGAGGTGCAGGAGGAATGCAAACCTTTGATAGTGGGCAGTAAGCAAACCTGTCCTTTTTCCAGAAGGAGACATTATCTCTAGCTTTCAAAGGTGTTCATTAGACAACATCCCTGAAAACAACACCAACACCAACTGTCTGGCACAGGGGAAGTCAGTGCCCTTGCTTGTATGAAGTGCAGAAGCCTCGGCAATCCATGGAGACATGTACCTTAACATTATCCAACACGTTTCTATAGCATCTTAACTTTCCCACGACTACACCACTCTGTTGGCTACTCTGACAGAGCCTGGAACCAAATCCATTCAATTAGTCTCTTACAGCATTTAGTTAAGGCTACTAACAACAGGTGTTCAAGCAGCAAGATGAGGAAAAACTGCAGCAAACCTGCGTGAACTCAACCATGTTGCCGTGAATCCCAGGGCCAGCCAGCTGAACAAATCCTATAGCTCATCAGAGACTGCCTTAGAAAAGTCAGGTAGATTTCTGTATTGATCTTTCCACTTCACCCAAGACATTAGTGCAGCTTCAGCAGGAAGCATTAGAAATTGCCCAGACTTCGCCTATCATCCATAACTACCCTGGTGAGTGAGTTAAGGCTGACATGAATGCCTTCAAGAGCCAATATAGTGTCACTAATCACTTCAGCTGAAGACAGGGGCAAATTGTGTATCCTTGTTTCAAATGGCATGACTCACATTGTAGGGATAATTTCCCAAAGTCAACATTAATAACAAGTCCCTTCTCTATCCAGGAAGATCCCCTGAGGCAGCCTAATTTTGAAGATATCTCTGCAAACACCTGAAGGCTACTTGATCTACTGCTAGTGTTTCCATAAACACTTGAAGGCCAAATATGACCACCCTTAAGTTGCATGCCACTGTTTTAAGAAGGGAGCAAGTTAATTCCTAGCTTGACACAAAGTAGAGTTGCAGGGCCACGTATGTTTCCCCTGGAAAGAAATTGTTTTTATAATTGTTGTTCTTCCCCAGGTTGAGAAGGACACAGGTGACAGGTAATAGGATTCCCAGTTAAGGTAGAATAATTGCATCTAGTTGTTTTTCAGAGGGACTTTGAACGGCATTTGTCTGCGCCACAAAATAACTGAGTAAGAGTTATAGGAATCAGAGTACAGAAGACACCAGAGGCATTAGCAAATGTTTTGCAAGGGAGGTGCAGAAACTGGGAATATCCTGCTATGTCCAATTGACTTTTCAGTAAGGTTAAGGGGAATGGTGGTCCATTCATGGTTAGAGTCACCTGGGGGGGGGCATAACAGATGCAGCACCCAGTTAAATTTAAGATTTCAGTGTTTTGGAAAAGCCACACTAGGTGTTTTTCTTTATGATGAAGGATCAAGGGGTAGTTCTAAAAGACAAAGATCATTAATGTCTCACCCTCCCCACACCTCCCACCCCTACATCCTGGGGTCAAAGATGTTCCTGTCATAGGTTCTGGGGATGTTGCTCTTCCTCTAAGTCCATAACATTAGTTTGTCCCCTTCTAGTAGCTATCGTTCACATTTTACCAGTCATCCCCTGCTTGTGCCTAGCCTTTTTATCTGGAAAGATAGGTGTAACAGGGAAAAGGCATTTTTTGAAATCTAATAGAAATACATGGTATCACCCACTTCGGTTCATTCTGGGAGGGTTTGGTGAGCAGTGTACTCAATCAATCTAGAGATAGGCCAATCCAACAAAAGTATTCAGCTGAGCGAACTAGAATTAAGTTTGAATCCTCTAGGCCCCCTTTTCACTGTAGTGCTACCCAAAGGATGGAACAAACAAACCAAATTGAGGTCTCCATTGGGGGGAAAGAAAGAAGCATCATACCAAGTAATGGTTAGGTGCAATCCAAAATGTTCAAAATAGGCCTATATAATTCCCACGCCTTTTGCCAAGAAGTGTCTGAGAACAGATGATCCCTTTCTGGGGACAGATGCATAAAATAATCCAACTGCCTTAATGTGATTTTTTTACCAGGAAGAGGTAAAGAGGATAGAGTCAGAATAATTCTATGAGTTGATGTTTGAGGAGGCCATCCCAGTGCTCAACAATAGCAGATACCTGTTGGTGGTAGTGGGTATGGAAGTTCTACTGAATACCTTAACTATCAGCCTACTATTAAGTGGCTTTTGTAAAAAAAAAAAAAAGGAGCACTATTGTCAGATTTCTGAAATCTAGGAATGTTGGAAAGCTGAATATATGACAGAAAAGTAGTTTCAAGGGCTGTAAAAGTGTGGCCAAAGTCAGCTGATTGAAATGGAATGGGAACAATTAAATCTAGAAAAATGTCAACAGCAGTGGGGCACTACAGAGACCCCTGGTAGGAGGATAAAAGTACTATATAGACAACATGCAAGGAACATTTATCAACTCTGTCAGAAGTCTCAAGTCTTTCATGCAGTGGTAGCCTCTGCATGAGAAACATAGGGTTCTTTACTTTGTGTCCACTCTGTGTTGGTAGATGTGTTGCCATGTCTAGTAAAAAAATGGATCCAGAAATTATGGAAAACAGGGCAGTGCAGCCTCAGTTAGCAGTTTGATTCCAGTTGGTCTTACAAGAGAACTGGCCCTTACCACAGATAACTATATAATCGACCCAGATGATGCAATCAGCAGCTTTAACTGTTTTCATTCTTAATGACCCCAAAGGTGGATTTCTTTCATTTGCCAGTCTATAGGATCCCAAGTGGCAGATCAAACATTGAGACCACTTGCAACTGCAAAGAATCAATAAGCATCTAACAATGTTAATTAAAGGGAATATTGGCCAGCTATGAAAACTGCCTTGAGTTCTGTTCACTGAGCTAAGTGACCATGTCCCTTTTGGTTTTGCAAAACTGGTACAGAGTTTCTACAGCTTCAGCAGCCCAGGAGATATTATGGGGTTTCAACAAATCTTAATCTTCGGTGACTCAGGCCTAGGAATTTAAGGGAAGATCTGTGAATCAAAGGCTCATTGAACCAGCAGATTTGCATCAGGGCAGGTAGTGTGGAAGCTAAAGTTTTCCCCAAAGAGATATCTGTTACTCTTTCAATTAAAGCTAAGATGCCACTGGAATCAGGGAATCTGCATTCTTGAATATACTATTTCCATTTGACAAGCAAGGCTTGTTGGTCCCTTCCAATTAAGGTAGCCACTGAGTTGAGTTGACCAACTCCAAAATGGGAATAACAGACCAGAGATTCACAAAGCCTCCATGGGTCTGGCATTGAATTTTTTTCTCTATCTCTTTTTTAATTAAAGAAGTTGTGAGTTTACAGAAAAAGCATGCATAAATTACAGGGCTCCCATATACCGCCCTATTATTAACACCTTACATTAGTATGTTACATTTGCTATATCTGATGAAAGCACATTTTTATAATTATACTATTAACTATAGTCCATGGTCTACATTGAGGTTTGCTGTTTATGTTGTTTAGTCCCATGGATTTTTAAAAAATGTTTTATTCTGATAACATATATACAATCTAAAATTTCCCCATTTATTCACATTAATATATAATTCGTGCTGTTATGTTCACAATGTTGTGCTACCATCACCACCATCCATTATCCAAACTTTTCTATTATCCCAAACAGAAATTCTCTACATTTAAGCATTAACTCCCTATTCCTTACCACTAACTCATCCCCTGATAACCTATATTCTCAGTTCAGATTTTATGAGTTTACTTATTCTAATTATTTCATATAAGTAAGGTTATTTAATACTTGTTCTTTTCTGTTTCATTTCACTTAACATGATGTCTTCAAGGTTCATCCACATTACCATAAGCATTAGGAGTTCATTCCTTTTTACAGACCAAAAAATTCCATTGTATGTATATACCACAATTTGTTTATCCATTCATAAGTTGATGAACACATGGGTTGCTTCCATCTTTTGGCAACTCTGAATAATGCCAAAATGAACATTAATGTGCAGATATCTGCCCAAGTCCCTGCTTTCAATTCTTCTGGTATAAACCTAGTAGCAGGATTGCCAGGTCATATGGTTGTTCTATACTTAGCTTCCTAAGGAACTGTCAAACTGCCTTTCACAACGGCTGTATCATTTACATTGCCACCAGCAATCAGTGAGTGTTCCTAATTCTCCACATTGGCTCCAACACTTGTAGTTTCCCATTTTTTTATAGTAGCCATTCTAGTGAGGGTGAAATGATATCTCATTGTGCTTTTAATTTGCATTTATCTAAAAGCTAGTGAAAGCATCTTTTCATGTGCTTTTTAGCCATTTGTGTGTCTAGTCTTTTGCCAATTTTTAACTTAGGTTGTTTGTCTTTTTAATTTTGAGTTGTAATATTTCCCTACTTATTGTGGATATTAAGTTCTTATTGGATGTGTGGCTTCTAAATATTTTCTCCTATTGAGTAGGCTGCATTTTTTTCTTTCATGACAAAGTCTTTTAATGCAGGAAATTCTTTAATTTTGAGGAGCCTCATTGATCGATTTTTCCTTTCATTGTTTGTGCTATGAGTATAACATTTAAGAAATCACTGTCCAACACAAGATCCCAAAGAGTCTTCCCTACATTTTCTTCTAGGAGTTTTATAGTACTGGATCTTACATTAAGGTCTTTGATCTATTCTTTTGGGTTTATTCAACTAAGTCATTTAATATATATTTTTATTAGAGAGTTTGTGAACTTACAAAACAATCATGCATATGTGTAGCATTCCCATACAGCATCCCTTTACCAACACATTACATTGTTGTAGAACATTTGTTACAGATTATGAGATAATATCAAACTATTACCACTAAATATGACCTATAGCATACATTTTGGTATATTTTTTCCATACCCCCCTATTATTAACACAGTACATTTTTGGCATTGAAGTAAGAATATTACAGTATTGCTGCTAACTATAGTCCATAGGTTATGATAATTCTATCTCAATTTTCTAAGGAACTGCCAAACTGTCTTCCACAGCAGCTGCACCATTTGACATTACCACCAACAATGAATGAGTGTTCCTATTTGTCCACATCCTTTACAACACTTGTAATTTTCCATTTTTTTTCAATAGTACAGCTGTTCCAGTGAATATGAAATGGTATCACATTCTGATTTTGATTTGTGTTTCCTAATGGCTAATGATATTGAACACCTTTTCATGTGCTTTTTGGCCATTTGTATATCTTCTTTGGAAAAATGTCTATTCAAGTCTTTTGCCCATTTGTTAATTGGTTTGTTTGTCTTTCTGTTGTTGAGTTGTAGGATTTCTTTATAAATTCTGGATGTTAAGCCCTTATCAGATATGTGGTTTCCAAATATTTTCTCCTATTGTGTGCGTTGTCATTTTACTTCCATGATAAAGTTTTTGATGAAAAAAGTATTTAATTTTGCTAAAGTCCTATTTATCTATTTTTTTCTTTTGTTGCCTGCACTTTGGGTGTAAAGTCTCTGCATTTGTATTTTGACAAGAGTGCAATGGCGGCTAAAGAGCTGCTTTTCAAAATGGGTGCCTGGTAGACATAAAAGAAAGGAGACAATTCTAAAACCTGAAGGGGCACCTATCAAGTGGATTGCCAGAGACTCTCACTATAAATAACAGAAATGGAAGCTCAAAGGAATCATTAGGCTAAGAAGCTATGCTTGTTTGGGAGAGCCTTCCCTTGCCCTTATGGGACAGGAAAGTATAAACATATAACACATAAACTTCTTACTGTATATTCAGAAGTGAGAGCAACAAATTAATACATTGAATTGACTCAAATAACCCACCCACATGGTAATTTTAACTTCCTTTTTGTGCTGTAACCTTTTCCCAAACACTATCAGTTGAATTTTGGTGACCCCTCCCCCACATGGCACTGAGTAAGATGGTGACTTGAATGCCTGAATCCTACAGAACCATAAAAATTGTTTTTTCCTGAAGTTTCTCAGCATACTCATATGGATAAGTATGGTCTTTGCCCCACCTTGGGGAACAGGGAGACTTCAGCCCTATCCATAAATAATCTCTTTCCATAAAGCTGTTTAGACTGGGTCAGGGCTCCATTCCATTAAACAAGACTTTGCATTTACTTTCAATTTTAAGTGGTGTATCAGTGGCTTGTAGATAAAATAAACAAACTACTAAAATCCAGTATTGAGTGGCAATAGCTCTTTCAGATTTAATGAACGTTTGACTTAGCAGCTACAATCATATCACTTTCCTGTTGGGGCCATGGGTCTGCTCCTTTTTGCTGAATTGGTCTTTATTCTTACAGCTGTAAATATAATTTTAAGAAGTCCACCTTAGCCTATGACATTCGCTGCACCACCATCATTACATTTTTTATATTCTCACCTAGATTCATCATAAAGACAACGGAGATTGTTTAGGGGACAGGAATGACTGCAGGAATTTATTCAGAAAGTTTTGGGTTACTTTCTCCTTCTCTGGTGAGTAACCTTCATGAACATTGTAAATTCAATTCAGGGTAGTATGAGCCCAAAGACTAGACAGTGCTTCATCTGTGTTTTACATGTGAGTTTATCTCAGAAATATCCCTCAGAGAGCCAAAGGACCCAATATAAAATTACTCTGACCTTATACTGTTATATCTTAACATATCAGCAGACTGCTGGGGGGGGGAGGGTTGAGTCAAAAAAACTACCAAACTTTGTAATTCTTCCCTAACAAACATCATGTGCCCTGCCCCCTCATTTACCAAGTGAACCAGTCATAGTTTTAATGATTTGCTTAGTTTCTGTCCATAGCTGGTCATGGATTTCCCTACTGTCACACCTAGAGCAAGTACACATCTCTGTAACTGTTTTCTGAAAGGGACAGAATCCTATTCACCCAGGAAAAAAATTTGTCCTAATTGTTATGACAGAGTTGACAATCAGATTGTCAAGGAAATACCCATCTCCCTCACTGAGAGAAGAGGCTGAAACAGCCTCCTTGCTCTTCAGCTCTATGTAAACATGGAGAAACAATCTATAACCAACTCTCCAACTGCTCCTTATTAACAGGCAATGAAATGGATGACCAATTATTGTCTGGTTGTCCACACAATCTGGTCAACATATTTGCTACCAGTTCCCATGAACTTTCCTCAACTCCTGTTAATCAGCTCACACATCCCTCCATCATTCCTCTTCCAGAAGGCCATATCTGTCAGAATTCCACTCTCATAGCCACAACTGCCAAGAACTATGAAAGTCTCAAATTTTAGTCCACATGCAAGCAAAATAAGTAACCTTATCACAGTTTCATGGATGATGGTAGAAGACACAAGTCTCCTGGGTCAGAGAGAAAAGACTTTATTTCTTACAGCAATAGCAGTATCCAAAGTACCAGCATTTTCTTATGCCAGTTCTGAGCTCCCACAAGGAAGTACAAATAGGTGCAGTTCTGAGCTCCCAGTTCTGAGCTCCCACAGGGAAGGACAAATAGGTGCAGATAATAGCTGCACAAAGAGTGTATTTGTATTCTAGGAGAAGCTCCATAAACTTAAAGAACTTAAATCTTTTTTATTATGGGCATTAAACATGTCTGCCTTTGGCTCAGAGGGAGACACTATATCTTCTAATGCTGCCCCCTTTACAAATATCCTTAAAAAAAACAGTCCATAACAAAGATAGTCAGGGACTTCTCACAAGACATACAGGAAAGCTGAGACTCAAGAACAACTGTCTACCATCAAATACTGGAATGTTCTCAATGAAATAGGCATCCGTTGTACCAGCTTTTCATAATATTTCATAATATTTGAAATACATACCTTTAATAAAGCCATTTATCACAAAATAAATGATCTATTGAAAAAGAAAAATAACATTTCTGCTAGAAAAGTGTGCAGAGCAATACATTGATTAATTTTGCTTTCCAGGAGTACACTAGTTTCCAGTTTCATGACTTATTATTTCACTGAATATGCGCTTTACTCCAAACCAATTGAACTGTATGTAGGTCTACTAATGTGCAATACTCTCCAGTGCTGTATTTTCACATAACTAATCCCTCTGTTTCCATCATTTCTCTCCTCCAGGGTGATTTTCTTGTACATTAAACATCATTTCTATAAAATCCTTCATAATCATGGTGAGTTCCGGGTGTTTTATCTCAAACATAACTCTATCACATCCTTAGAGCAATGTATGATAATGTTCACCTTAAATATCTGCCCTCTGTTCACTACACACCACCCATAAACACAAGTACACCTTTCACCAGTAAACTGAAAGCAGATTAAGAGCAAAAATTCTGAGTCCCATTTGATCCAGCACATTATTTACAAATCAAGAGACACACACAGAAGTTTTGTGAATGGACAGATGGATGGATGAATGGACAGATGGGTGGTTTAGCAAAATTCAGGTCCTTATCATCTCATTCCTTGGTTAATGTGATAGTTACTATCTCCTTCTTTCTTTCACTTCTTTAGTGTGCTGCTTATACCACCATCAGATTCATCTCTTTTCAACATATCAGATTCATTATATTACCTTCCTTCTGAAAAAAGCTGTAATAGCTTTTAATAAACTGAAGGATTGACTCCAACACTATTGGCACTGCATTAAAAAACTTATACAATATAGCCTGAATCTAGCTTTATTTTAAAAATGACTCACTAAATACCCACACCACGCTCCATTATCATGTACACATTTCCCCTTCGTCATCACCACTCATATCAACCTCTTCACAGTATTACTTTCTTCTCCCATTACCTACTATTTCATTTGCATTAAATTTACAAATAAAGCATCCTCTACCCCAAAAATCATTGTCATATTGCTCCTTCCAAATGAGTCTCTCTGTTTTCATATTTTTATTACAAATTATGTAGACAAGACAATGGAACTAAGTGACTGTTATCATATAACCTCTTGTTTCAAGATTTATTTTAAATTTAATCACCCTTTTTCCCAGGGACACTTTGAGCTGCTTGATGGCAGAATAGGCCTCCTAATCCTTTGTACTCTCAGAAGCTGTATGTATGACAGTTGAGTTCAAATATATTAAGAGTTCTAGTAGTAGAAGCTATCAGAACTCAAAGACCATATATAAAGGCTTATATGTGAATATACTCTTAGAATGATTTTATAAATTATTTTCATGTTTTTTCTTTCAGATACATGCTTAAGGGTGAAAAATGTAATCCTTAATAATCTAAATTAATTCCAGTTAACATTTTCCCTTAGTTCATACACACTCATTTACAATAGACTGATAATGCAACCTTTTAGAATGGTTTTGCACATTGTTCTCATCAAATAATTCCCAGCAAAAAGATTCTTGGCATTATCTGATGTGTTATAACTCTGATCCTAACACTACTGTCAGTTTATGTGCTACACAGGTATGTTCATTCACAATAAAAACAAATTGGACTAGATGATCTCTATGACCTCATATAGCTCCAAATTATTCTTCAATTACAATGATGATGATAAAACAACAGCATCTTTTGTTGATATGCTGCTTTTACCTTAACCTCTTTCATAACTATTTTGTTCTCTACCTAATTGCCAGTCATCAGGGAATTGGTTATTTGCTTTCACTATGTACCAACTCTCATTCAGATTTTGAATAATGAAATTATCTATTTTACTATAAAGTTAGGCAAAATATATGAAATATCATGTGTTGTATTATGTCATCAATTTTTATTTACATATTTAATTTATAGAAGCTAGTATAATTAAGAAATAAACATACAGAAACAAAAAAGGATTAATTCCCAAAGGGCATATTATCTCTGCTCTTCACAATTTTGAGATTTAAAAAAAAGAAAACTACAGGAAGGTTAATGAATTTCTTGGGGCAGGGATATTTTGAGGAGATTAATTAGATTCATTTGCTCTATCATCTCCCCAGAAAGTAGAAAAGGTGATCACACACCATATATAACTATATGAAGCTGTAACTTATATGATGTTAGAAAATCAGATTAAAATTAGGTAGTTATTTATTGTTTCCTGCAATAGTTTATAGCTACTAATTCATGAAGCTTTAAGCCTTACAAGTTGTATTAGAAAATCTAAAAATTACTAAAGGGAAAGTTCTAAGCCATTTAAACTAAAGTAAATTCTGAAAAAAAAAATGAATAATTGAAGGTCAAAATTAATTATTCCACCTCCTGCAATTTTACATATTTCAAAAGGAAAAACAACTATATAATAAAAACAATAGTAAAAACAACAGGGGATTTAAATCTATAGAATCCTTTGTAACCACACTTAAAATGCTATGCATAAGGTAAAATTTTTGAATGTTTTTCATAAAAGATAAACAATCTGAAAAGCCTTTATCTTTTGAAAAGGATCATGTAAAATGGGCTTTCTTAGGAGAATGCATCTATTGGACTAGAGTAAGCAAATTTCTTGCAGAAGATACACAAACAAGCTAAATTGTAAATAATGTTCAATTTTACTCTTAAAACAGAAATATAGGTAACCAAAAGCATATGAAATATGTGAATTCATTTATTCTCCATTTAGTACCACTCAAACCTCTTACTGAAGCTGTACTGGTGCAATGTGACAACACAACCTCACCTACAACTTAGTTAATTTTCTAGAAATAAATGAAAATCCAAATAATTTTTATGGACTTTGATATCTGGTTGGGAAGTTCCAGAAAGGTACTTTCCTCTTCCTGAAACCTTAAAGTTTTAAAACGTACCACTCTATTTGAGAAGATTGACATCTTCACAGAAACAGCAGCTGCAGAAAAACTAACACTGCAGGTGCCTGAAGAAAAAAACAGGCACCAGCTTTGCCAGGTGTAACATGTTAATAGCCAAGACAAGCCAGATGTGGTTGCAGATATCTCTGTCAGATGGTCCCAAGACCAAACACTTTTATTTGCATAAGTATCAAGTACCTTTTTAAAGAAAAAGTAGACAAAAATAAACCAAAAACACAAACATTTGATGTGTTATTTTAAGGTTTTATAAATAATTGTTAGGTAAAACTCCCACAATAAAGTAAAAAAAAAAAGATGCTGCTGCTATAATTTTTCAAAGTGCATATAATAAAACAGATTGGAAAGATTTTCATTATACCAGATCATACTCAAGTTTTTCAATTAGTTTAGAAATATTGTTTAAAAATGCTACTAAGGAAACAACTGCGCACACATTTATCTCTTCCCCAAATCTTGAAGAAATAGCAACCAAAGATTTCTTTTAAAAAGTAAGAAATTTATAGAGACATAGAGAATAGTTGTAGGGATATAAGTTAACCTCAGAAATTTCAAGCAATTTAAGGAAGTTTGAATGTAGATTAGAATCCTATTCAGAAATAAACCAGAGAGGAAGAAATCATCACTCAAAAAAGCACAGAACCATTCAGTGGACGTAGAGAGAGGTTGGACAGAAGACACAGGAATGGAGAAGTGGAAATGAAAGTGAGAAGAAATCTACTCTTGTTTAAAAACCAATTTGTTAAACTGATGAATGGGGTCTACCTCCTACACTCCAATCTTCCTCCTAACCTTCAAGTACACAGACATTCTTTGCCATCAGGTTGAAACAAAAGAACTAATTTAAGGACACTAAACAAGCTGACCATGAGACTATGACTTGTGGTGTGGGGTTAGTGCCTTCTTACTTTGACATTAGGAGAGTCTTAGACTATTTGCCTCCTCATTTGTATACACAAGGAAAAAATGTGTTTCGTTATATATATATATGTGTGTGTATATATATATATATATATAAATTTATAAATTATACACATATATATGTATAATTTATAAATTTTCTGTAACATACTATGTAGTTAGTACTGGCAGGGAAAAACTCTAAAATATATAATTTGCCCTACCATTATCTTCTCTGTAACCTTATTGTTGCATTTTCATACTTCTTTTCCCCCATGTTCCCAGACTGAGTGCCTTCAAGGACAATTTATTACCCCAAAGGAATCTACCCTTCCCCAAATCATCATGTTCCTAAATAACTCTTTCTGTTAACCAGAGCAACAAGTGCACCAATTATTCAAATTTCTCACCAAGGTATTAGAAAGAAAGAGCAATTCATACTAACAGATATGCTGAATTAAGCTTGTTTATCATATATCCGTAGTTTGAAAGTGGTGGCTTTGAAATAGCATCTTGAACACAAAGTAGGTGATGGCCAATAAGACAAATTTTATGAGGGCACTGTCTTGCCCACTTCTCTAAAAATACCTTTTCTGAGAGCACAAGGAGGTCTGAGCTAATTATTAGAAAATAATTATTTCCTGTTATAGGAAAGCGGAAAGCTGAAGCTTTCAATGAATAGACATGTGGTTGTCATCTACAGTACTGTACACAAGGTATTTTGCATGTGATTTTTCTCTCTTCTATGAAATATGAAAACATAATTCACCAAGAATCACATTTAACTCCTTCCTTCCACCTCTTAAATTCTCTTAATGTATAAATTTTTAGTTCTTCTGGTCTTTACTTTGGAATTTAACATAATTCATCATGTTGTTATTTTCAGTCATATGTATTAACTTATAACTGTGAAAGAGTAAAAATAAAATACAAATAGTGCATTTATGTGCTTTTTTCCCCCTTTACCCCAATTTTTCAACTTGTATTTGTTATTATTGTTATTTATCATTAACATTACCATCACTATTCTTGCTGTTAACGTTTTCTTGCATTATTTACTTTCTCTATTTATTATTTATTTTCTCTATTGCTTTCTGACAAAATCTTGCCAAGGTATAAGTGGATATGGTTTTGCTTTTTAAAAAAGGAGATACATACATATATATAAATCCTTTATAAATATATATAATATATATCATGTATTTTTTCTCAAATTGTGATTACCCAGAGGCAAATCTATAAATCTACAGATTGACAAAATCAATTTACTCACACAACTTAAAGGCTTCCTTTGTTTGAAACTAGTGATACTACATTGTATTAACTGTAAGTGAGGAAAACTTGGTTCATGGCCCATAGAGCAATGCCTCTCTACTCATAAAGACACTCGCAAGACAAAGTGGAGCAAACTGAGGAGCAAAAGCATAGAGGTATTTATGTATAGATGTATATTTGTGTAAATATATATAAATATATATAATAAGTTGTGTGGATGTTTAAAGCTAATCCCATTTCTTTTTTCTTTTTTTAAGCAAAACCTTATTCACTCATATCTTGGCAGAATTTCATTTTGTTTGGACTTTATTTTCTCATACATGCTCCTAAATGTCATTCTTGCCTGGGTTTTTGTCTATTTGAACCCTTTGATTGCCTCTATGTGAATGACAGGTAGAGATGCCTGCAAACTTTCAGCCCATACTTTCCGTTCCTCAGAACTTCATATCATTTAATTCATTACCTTACAGCACTTGATGTCCATGTGTGGAACTCTAAGAACCATCAGAATTTTTTCCTCTTTGAAGGTGATCTGAGTTTTATGTCTGAGAGCTTACAGAAGTCTTTCTTCATTCTTGAATTTCAGAAATTCTACAGGCAATGTCTGTCAATCATTTCGTATCAAATTTCCTAAAAGATTATGTATGCTTTTAATCCACACATTTATGTTTTCCTTTCTTTTTCAGTAACTTTTTAATATTAATAAATATTTTAGGGCTTTTTTTTTTCTATTCAAATATGTTACCTTCATTGTAAAAAATGAGTGATTTAAACCTTGGTTACCAGTAAAGCTATCAGTATTCACAGCCATGGCAACAATATTTAAAATAATGGCAAGATTTTAAATCATGATCATTCACAATTTTATTATTACTGACCATTGACCATTTCGTATATAAAATTTCTATTCTATTTCCAATAAAAATACTATCAAAGACTAATTTTCTATTCTGATATTCTGGGTTCTTTATAACAATTGAAGACAAAGTTGTGAATATTTTAATTCCTTTTAGGGGTCGGATGTGGCTCAACTGGTTGGGCGTCCGTCTCCCATATGGAGGGACCCGGGTTCGATCCCTGGGACCTCCCGTTAAAAAAAATAAAATAAAATAAAATAATAATAATTCCTTTGGAATCAATATAATATTATAATTTAAAAATGCATTTGAAGTATGGGGTTATATTACTCTGATTTTTACTAAACAGCATGCAAAGTACATATAAATAATACATCCAGATTATTTCATATATTTTATACTTAACCATTTAACAAACTGAACAAATGGTAGATATTCTTAGAAACCACATATAGACAACCAGGAGTCTTCTGTAGTAGGATGACAAAGTGAAGACTGTTTTTTAAAAAAAACTCATAATCTTTAATTCTCTTTTACTTAAGCAATGTATGTATCACTTAATGCTTCTACAGCACTTTGCTAGTTACATTTGGATAATATCTGGAAAACAAATATTTTCTTAAATTAATTTAGTAACTTGATCAGCAAAAACAAAACAATACAAATTTCTTCATTTATGAGGTTTAGATAAAAAAAGAGAATCATTCTAATTATCTAACACTATTAAAGCAAAAATAAGAAGGAAAGCAGCATATAATGGAATAAACAAACATATATCTAAGTGTAGATAATGCTAAGTAGTTCATTCAGAAAATATGAGAAACAGAAGAACAAAATCTCCCACAAGGAGTATCATGCAGTGTAGTAAATAAATGCAAGGGTCTATAATCCAGACAGTCTGGGGTAAAATGCCAGCTCCAGTGTGATCTTGGGCAAGTAATATAATTTTTTGTGTTTTAGTTTTCTCATAATTATTATGAGGAAAAAAAAAATTTCCTCTAGGATTTTGTGAAAGTTAAACATGAAAAACCATGAAAAGCACTTGCAACAGTGTCTGGCAGATAGTCGGTGCTCATTAAAGTTTAGCGAGGTCTATTTTATCTTTAGAAAAGCTTAAAGAAAAACAAAAGGATTTAAAGAAAAATGTAAGGAATAAATTAATTCTTTTAAAAGGCATCAAAGATAAAGCACTTATGAACAGAAGAAATCAGAAGTTGTAGAGCTAAGGATGTAAAATGAGAAAGAAAAAAAAAAGACCAAGACCTATGTAGGATTAAATAATTAAACATAACAATGAAAACTGAAATTATTGCTTATAAACTTCATTGGGGACAGAGATGAAAGGTTTGAGAAGATGGTCCAGTTGAATGCAGAGGGAAAACAGTAGCTATTAATACACTTAAAAGGGGAAACTAGATGGATAACAACATTCGAAATTAGTGTGATTGGGGCCTCTTAAGTAACAAAGGATGTCTTTGACTTTAGTGACATCCTTATAGAGTCAGGGCAGGAAAAGTTGAGAATCCAGTGAAAAAGGAAGGAAATACTGAGGGAGGATATAGCTGAGACTCTTTCTTAACTATCCTTGATTATCTAATATTTCAAAGAAAATACATTTTAATGAAAAACCAGAGAGCAGTAAGTGACCAATTTCAATAATTCACAGGCTTTTGCCCTCTTTGACTCAAGCAATCTGAATTGCTTAATGCTTCTAAACCATTTTACTAGCAGTTTCACATTTTAGATGATATATTTAAAAAACACTAAATGTTTTCTTATATTTCGAATATAACGTTAACTGGATGAGTTTATATTAACTACTTATTATGTGCAATTTTGGCATTCTGAGTTGTTTTTCACCAATACCCTCCATACTCCCCTATTCCCTGTCAAAAACTGTGAAGCATCTGAGATTTACTAGATATGCAGGCATTATATGCCCAAATTTTGTTTCATGGATGCTGATGGATGACACGAGATCCCTAAATCAGAGACAAAGGACTCATGGTAATATCATTTTATTACTATATTATTATTATTCATTACTATAATAGTGCTTTATTACTAATGGTAATAGTATTAATAGTGTCAGCATTTGCATGGGTTCTCTGAGCCCTAATTCCCAAAGGATGACACAATGTGGGCCAGATGATATCAACACTTGAAGCTGAGTGCACTGTAAGAAAGGATCCCCAAGCCTAGAAAACCGGAATCTTTTAAAGTGGGCAGTAAGTGTGCCTGACCTGCCTGACCTTTTCCCCAGAGGGAGACATTGTTAGAGTGAAGAGTTAGCAAACCTGTCCTTTGCTGAGGAGCAATACTATATCTATCTCCAAGATTGAATGTTTGCTATAGAAACATTCTTGTAAAGGTACTCTGAAATCAAAGGCAGTCAATGCCTCTGAGAAAAATGAGTGACCATGGTAAATTGTCTCCCAATATCCTCTGGATCCCTCATAATACTCACTACCTAAACGTTTATTCTTAATCTACCTTCAGGCATGGGCTGTCTTAACCCATTTTTTGATGTATCAAAGTTTTCACAGATTTAGGTAAAGAGGACAAATGGAAGAAAATGTGTTGGAAATTTACTAAGCTAGGCATTGTAGAGCAAAGATAAAAGAGAGAGAGCACTGGATCAGAGCAAACAATACAGAGTAATGGAACACACACCACTCACAACTGCTACCAGTTACTGAGTACATACTATGTGTTGAGAACTTAAGTAATGTTAAAACTATTAACAGCCATTATCTTATTTAATCCTCACAAATATATGCACATATAATGCATACAAGAACACACATAGTTATATTTATGCTTTGCAGATGAAGAAACTGAGACTTGATTGTGTGAGATAGCACACAATGGTAAAACCAGAACTTGAACCCAAAATTTTTAATAATTTACTTCTTAATTGCTACCGTAAATTATGTCCCTACTACTATGGAAAGCATAATAAATGTTTGTATAGCTTGTCCTTGGAAATGAACAATATAAATTGTCAAGTTTTAAGGTAACTGCATTTTATTCATTTTCAGAAACTTAGATATAAATTATGCTAACTTAAAGTCACCTGCTGATTCTTAAAATTTTCATCTGCACAAAATGAACTATGGACATACCAATCTGTAGAGTTAAGCAGACCAGTATAGTAAAAATCATTCTGTTTTGATTCTCTTGATTATGGGTTGAGCAAATGAAAACATTATGATGAACGTGGGCACTGTAAATAATCAACTATTAATGTTGAGTACTGCATTGGGAATGCATACAATTTATTTCTGAATGAGCACAATCTTTTCTGTATGGGAACTCATATTCACTATGCAGACCATCATCATGTAGAGATTCACTATGTTGACCATCATCATGTGTACAGAAACACAGTCATGAAAAACTCCTTTCTGCCAAATGGACTCCTGTACATCATGAGATAAAAGGCCATAAAAGAATGAGGAATACTTTAGGTTTTCAAGCTTCCTGCATTAAAGATCCAACATATCCTGCACATGAGGATACTTTTTGATTAACTAAGTGTAGATTAATGATTACACCAGTTAGCCACTGCAAAACTATAGTCAGAGGCTGATTTTACCCTACAAATCAGCATATGCCCATGTCCTATAGAGGTACGTGCTCAGTAAATAAAAACTTCTAGTAGTAGTAAACATATTCAACAAAATTTAATGATGCTTTCCAAAAGTATACATGATAACTAGCAGTTTTATTGTGGTTTACAATTTTTAAGTCATTCTTAATGCTCTCATTCAAAATGGCTTTATTAGCATTATACTTTCTTTGAATAGTGTGAACTAATGATTGCTTATACCATTTATTCTTCCTACAATAATGATCTTTTCTTTCCATTATTTGTCCAAATATTGCTCACTATATTCAAGTTTCAACTCAAATATCATCTCTTCCATTAATTCTTAAAAGCAGAGTCTAGGTCAGTCAGGTATATTGGTTCTTTGAATTCATAATGTATCTTGCCTTATGATGTGCATTTGGCAATTAAACACATGTGACATCAAATTACTGCCATCAAAATTTTTATTTAACTTTCTTTACATGCTTTTAGGAGAATATATCTCCCAATAGATTTTGAGTACCTTATTGATAGAATAATTACTTGTAATTCCTGGCATTCTCTACAATGGTTTAAGTGCCTTATGAGGTTATTTATAAATATTTACTTACTGGTTTTGGTTAAGCACTCCTAATGTTCATCCCAATGAATAGAGCCAAGAATGATAATGCCTCTATGCCACGTGTTTTCAAATTATTAACTCAAATCATAGACATTTTACTAAAATTTCAGTTTTGCTTTTATAAAATCTTCAGACTATTTTCCCCCAAATTTTATTTTCTGCATGAAAAATATCAAATGTCCTGTATTTTAATGATATAATTCATATATTTTATTGTAAATATGATAAATTAGGTACTAAGGATCAACATTAAATATCAATTTAATCATTTTCCTACTAAAATATTTTAAGATATCTTTTTTAAATATACCACAAGTAATTCTCAAGTATCACAGAATTTACTGAGACTATTTTGTACTGGGAACTGTTATATTAAAAAACATCAATAATTCCATATTTTTGGTGAAGAGCATGGAGTTTAGTAATTTAGCCAATTTCTCATAGCTAGTTAGTAGTGGTATGGGACATAAAACCAGGGAGGGTAATCTGACTCCAGGCAGAAGCCCAGACTACATTTTGATTATGTACCTCATTTTTTATGTAAACTACTGAAGCTAATTTGGAGTACTATTAAGTGTGTTTTAGATAAAAATATTTTTCCATGAAAAATCACAATAATGAGATGATCGTCTCACATAATGTAACCTTTACATTATTTAAACTATTTATATTTTGAAATAATTTCAAACAACAAAATAATACAAGCCCCATACAGAGAATTTCATCATATCTTTATCCCTCCATATCCAACAATTTTAACATCTTGCCACATTTCCTGTATCATTCTATCTATCCATTAATATATCAATCCATCTATTTATCCATCTATCTCCCTGTCGGTCTAGCGATCCATTTTCTGGATTAGGATCAACACTTGAGATTAGGATGAATGCATCACACTTCTTAAACATTTAATATAGCCATGTACATTTCCCAAGAACAAAGATGTTCACTTATATAATTACCTCAGATACAGTTAACAAATTAAAGATATTTAGCATTGATATAAAGCTTATAGTCTATATCTCAATTTTTCATATGTCCCAGTAATGTCCTTTTGATCTTTTTCCCCTCCCTAATAGATCCTGTCCCGAATGACACATTACCTTGAATAGTCATTGTCTGTTTAGTTGTTCTTTCTTTTTCACTTGTGGGTCCATACAAACAAAATAACTTTTCCTGTATCAACTACTCTCAAGCATAACATTCAGTGGAATTACTCATATTTAAAATATTGCAGTACCACCTTCTATTACTAAAATTTTCCCAACTCCCCAAAACAAAATGCTATAGCTATTTTGTATTAACTTCCCATCCCCTTGCTGCCCACCTTTAGCAAACTGTAGTCAACTTCCTGTCTCTATGAACTTACATATATTTTTATGTTTTCTTTGTAGTTACTTTGGAGCTTACATTTAATATTCTAAATCTGTAACACTCTTGTTTGCTTAGATTCCAACTTAATTTTAATAGTATATGCAAACTGTGTTCCTGTACCCTGATGTCCCCCACCTTTATGTAGTTCTTGTCACAAATTGTGTCTATACATTTTGAGTTAAAAACCATTGATTTATCCTTACACATTATGACTAACCTTTTAGATCCTTTAGTAAGTAAAAAGTGAAGTTACAAACCAAAAAGAGTACTGGCATTTGTATTTATCATGTCATTATTCTTAGCAGAGATGTTTATTTCTTTATGCAGTGTCAATTATCTACTGCCCTTACCTTTCAACCTTCAGAACACTCTTTAGCATCTCTTGTAAGGCAGGCTGGTCTAGTGGGGATAAACTCTCTCAGCATTTGTTTCTCTGGAAATGTCTTAATTTCTCCCAAATTTTTGAAAGAAAGTTTTGCAAGATGTAAAATTCTTGTTTGGCACTTTGTTTATTTCAGCATTCTAAATATGTCATCCCAATATCTTCTTGCCCCCATGGTTTCAATGAGAAATAGGCACTTAATCTTATTGAGGCTCTCTTGCATGTGATATGTTGTTTCTCTCTTGCAGCTCTCAGAATATTCTCTTTTTATCTTTGGATTTTGACAGTTTGTTTATAATATGTTGTAGTGTGGGCTTATTTGGGTTTATCCTGTTTGGAGTTTATTAAGCATCCGAATGTATATATTCATGTTTTTGGTAAATTTGGGAAGTCTTCAGCTTTTATTTCTTTGAATAGACTCTGTGCCCCTTTCTTTCTTCTTTTCCTAGGACTCCCATAATGTGTACATTAGTACACTTGATGGTGTCCCAACAGTTCTCACCTTTGTTCACTTTTCTTCGGTGGTCCTATCTTTAAGTACACTGGTTCTTTATTCTGCCAGCTTCAATCTGTTATTGAACTCCTCTCAGGAATTTCTAATTTTTCTTACTGTGGTCTTCAGCTCTGTTTGGTTCCTTAACATAATTTCCATCTCTCTACTGATACTCTCTTTGTGTTCATCTATTGTTTTTCCTGTCTCCTTTAGTTCTTTGTCCATATTTTCCTTTACTTCTGTAAACATATTAAAGAACATTTTGAAAGTCTTTGTTTGGTATATCCCAGGTATGGTCCTCATCATTGTTGGTTTCTAATGTTTTAATTTTCTCATTTGCCTGGGCTATCTCTTCCTGTTTCTTTGTATGTTTTGTAATCTTTTCTTAAAACCGGGGCATTTTGATATTGTAATGTGTTATCACTGGAATTTAGACTCTGAGGCATATGTTCCTTAAGTTTGTATCCAACTAGTTTTATGACAGAGCTTTCCTTGAATGCCAAGAGCCAACAATAACAAAACCCTGCCCAGTCTTTGCAGCAGATTGACCTGTGTGAGTGTTCTTCCTCAAAGTTTATCCATACAATAAGTTTAAAGACTAGCTCAAAAGCCAAAGCACAGAGGCTACCCTGATCTTTTCTGTACATGTGTTTTGTTTGTACATGCACATGTGGTCCTGGGAATTTCCTCCATTTACATAGATATGAATAACCTGTCTTTCTGAGGAAATAGTTTCTTCATGGTACTATAGTTACCTCAGGGTACTGGGCACACCATTGTTTGTCCTACACAGCCAGCAATTTGTTGCCCCAAGCAGCCACTTGACTGTTCTCTCACAGTATTTTATGGTATAGTTTTGTTAAATACCTTCTACACAAACGGCAAGCTCTGGGACAGCAAGTCCCTCAGACTACCACCAGACAGATTGGGTCAGGCATACATGCTCCCAATATATGCCTATGGGTTATGGGTTATTCTGCTCTCTCTGGATCCAGGACCATGGATCCACACTGGAAGAGTGTTTCAGCTCTGCACTGGGGAAGTGAGGGAGTGTCCAGCCAGGGCACCACACAGTCCCACTTTTGAATAGCTTTTATATTGATTTGGCACTAACCTTGTCACTGCAGTCCTTTAAATGTCTTCTGGAGCTTCAAAAAAGATGTTTCTGTCAGTTCTTGCTGGTTTTTCAAAGCTTCTAAGGGGGGATGGATCCCTGAAGCACCTCACTCTGCCATCTTATTCAGAGCAGGAACCCTATATCATTTATACTTATATCTAAAATATCTATTTTCCTAATTAACAATTAAGCTTCAGTTTTGAACTAAGAGATAATTCAGCAGGGTTCTAACAATAGTTTAAACCCTGTGATGTCATTCCCAAGAAACTCATATAATTTTTGAGGTAATTTGTAGAAGGTTGTTTTAATGTTCTGGCAATGGTTTTTAATGCTAAAAACTGGAGTAACTTCTTTTTGTGTCTGAAAGCTTGTGTGGGACTTGGTTTCAACAAAGCTTTAAAAGTCAAGAAGTATATTTTATTGCCAGTGAAGAAGCAGACCTGATAGATTTGATTGACCTTCTAAATCATATCAATAAACAGAAAGAGAAACATTTATCCTGTCATTAATAATCAATTCTTCTTGTAACACAAACCATAATTCCTCAAATATTCAAGCTTGTCACTTGACCTTTTACAGTTTAACACAAGAACCTCTTAACCAATGAATGAATGTTCATTTTTATCCAGTCCCCGGATTTTTCATAATATCACATATGGCAATTGTCCATTCCATAAAATTCTATAAATACAATTATTTCACTTTTTCTATAAGTGAAAATACTACTAAAATTAATGGAAACTAAAATCTTTCAAAATCATCAATTTTAAATCCTGGAAAACCTCAACTTACTCATTTCTCACAAGTACCTCATCTTTGACATGCCACATTTTTAATATGTTCCATTTTGGCATTCCTCCATAAACATTTCTGAATCATAACCACTTAGGTATTAGAAGAAAATAAGTCTCTCATAATTTATGTTTTAATTGAAAGACTTACTTATGTTATTATACAGGAAACCAAGTACAAAAGCATTAACCAGAATTTAACTTTACAAAGTCCAATACTGCCATCAAGTGGATCAAAAAAGATTAACTGTACAGGAGATCAACTGAAATGAAAGTTCCTTCTGTAGCTTGTCTATATTTGGAATATGGAACTATAATAAGAATACATAAAACAATTTATAAAAACCATCTCAGAGGTGATTATCAAGTAATATTTCATATATATGTTTTCAATATAACACTGGAATTATACAATTGAATGAATTTTGGAATAATAATGATTTTAAATTGGGCAGGATTCACCATTTTCACTCAACCTCTTTGTTTAATTGTATAATATACTTGAATCCTATAAATAGATATGATTGAAGAGAATTATTTTTGCAGATCTATTTCTTCATGAACTTATTCTGAGCAGCTCAATTTCAAAATGTTGTAATACAGAGAATCCTCATAAGTTATTTATGTTGTAAATATTATAACTTCTTCTATCTTGTCTTCAAAATTAGATAGTTAATTTCTCTTCTAAAATACTACAGAAATTATTAAAGGAATGAAAAAAGGGTGAATATTTAAAACAAGAGATTATATGGTATCTGTTTCAGATTAAAAAATGAGTTAATACTATTTAAACCCAACAAAGATAGTAGCTAAAATCTATTGTCTGCTTACATGCTTTAAGTTTATTATCTCATTTAATTTTCACTTCAAACCTATGAGGTAGGTGATTCCCATTTTGTAGATAAGAAACTGAGGCATAAAAAATTTTAACATAATATTCCAAGGTCATATAGTAATAAATGTTTAAGTCAAGACAGTATGATTCCAAACTCTAGCTGCTACTCCCTACACTATAAACTATAAATTTAGATGGTTTTTACATTAAACATATAGCAATTATCCATACATAAAACTCCATAAATGCAATTATTTCAATATTTATCAATTTTAAATAATGGCAAGTATTGAGACCACATTAATGAATAATTAATTAGTTCTTAAAATGGAAAAAAAAATTCAGTCCTACATATATAATGAAGTGTGCTAGAATGGTTGTAATCTTAAAATACTGGAAGTTATAAAACAGCATAGCTACAAGCATACTGAAGTGTAAACCTAGCTTAGATGTATATGCTGTCTTCTGTACACTTCCATTTTGTGCAAACTGTTCATTTTATTGAAAGAAATAGGGAAATTTGTCAGGATAATTACAGAAGTGTTCTTAAAAAATACCTACTTTTATAAAGACATATGATGTCAAATGAATCAAATGGTATACTGATAGTTTTCAAATATAATGATTAGTAGTTGGCTAATTAAGACACTGGACTAGTCACCAATGCCTACGAAATGAGCCCATTCACAATTGACTATTAAGAACATGAAAGTAATATCTGCATACTGACAAAAGGATAATTTATATTTACAATAATTCACAGTAGAACCTTGGCAGCCTTAAGATCCTGGAAACCTATTCTTTCCAACTGGTTCATCATGGACAGAAGTTAGTAAATTTCACTATAAGTGCCATTTCATCAGCATCTGAACAGGTACCAAGAATCAAGGTGATTTTTCTTTCAATAATTTTTAAAAATGTATTAATGTGGTATGAAAGGATATTACATCTGTATATATTCTCTACACTATGAAAAGATGACAGTCTTTAGAGTCTTAACACCTACATTCATATCTAAGTTAAGAAGGGATTCTTAACAGGAGTCAGTGAGAACTTCAACAAATTATTTAACTTCTCTGAAACCTCAGTCTTTTCAACTGAAAATAGGGATAATAACTCATTTCATTGAATGTATACATACACACATGCTTACATGTAGATATTAATGTATTATATTAATAATTATCATAAGATTATGAGAATTAAATGGAATGATTATTATAAATTACAAGAAAAGCAGGAAACCTTACACAAAGTGAAAATATATGATAAGAATGCTTCAAGGAAAATAACTTAAATTAGACAATTACCTGGACCATTTATTTCTTTTTCTATGATTTATCATTAATTTATCAGGGTATTACATCTCTTTAATAAATGGGGAGATTATTCCAAAGAAACAATCCTGTGTTTGTTTAAAAGAGTTATATCCTTTTATAGACAGTTTAACACAGTAGCTAGAGAACTGGGTCTTGTCCAGATGTTCTCAGTCTGCATGTGCATTAATTGGGTGTGTGATCTTTAGAAAACATTACAAACTATTTGTGCATCAGTATTCTCCTCCCTTTAACAGAGTTAATGAGATAGACTAGACAGAATGAAATGATGGAATTAAGTAGAGTAATATAAGGTGCTGGAGGGGGGGAAAAAAGCTTTGTATTTAAAAAGAAACCTATTTCTAATAAAACACAAAAACAAAATAAAACAACAAGAAAGTGAGCTGGAAGCAGAAGGAAGAAACTGAGAAAAACCAACATTTGCAATATGAAAAATCTTCTAATGAACATTTAATCTTTACTTTAGAAAGAAAATCAGAAATTATCTAAATTCTGTACAGAAATAGAATATTACAGAAATAGAAATTATCTAAAATTTATACAGAAATAGAATTTCTATACAGAAATAGAATATTTGGTTGTAGTACCATTTAAAAGGATGGGAAAATGCCCAGCATAAGAACTGCCAAATAGAAAGCAGTGATGTTTCTAATAATATATGAAGTTTAAGTCACATGAAAAATAATTTGGCTTATGTCTAAAATCATGCTAAATGTAGGCAAGTAAACCACTGATAAAGGTCAGTTATGTGAAAATCCTTTCAATTAAATCCTCAAATTCTTTTCTACGTTCATTATAATCAATAGAATTTACTATGTTATATTTGAAATATTCTCTTTTAGTGAATAATTGAAAAATAACTAGATGGAACAACTCTATCTAGAACACACTTAATTATGTACTAAATTTCTATCAGTTAGCCACTCTAATTTTAAGCTCACTGCTCTGATAAATGTATAAAATAAGTTTTATCACTGTTAATTTCCTATCACTCACCTGTCCTTTATATCTTATGTTATGTTTATAATTTCCATATTTGTTGAATTTTGTCTTTTATACAATAAAAATAAAGTGATAGCCTCATATATGCAAATGTATAAGCAACCAAGACTTTTAACATGTGGTTAATTTCTTAAATCTGTTGATATTATTATTGTTATGGTACACATTCTGAATATAGAAAAGTTAAGAAAGAAAAAAATCAAAATCACTTCTATTTTGGCACATTAAATTCCAGAGCAAAATTATCTGCCTAATTAGGGGAGGTATATTTCTCTTGAAAACACTAATCCCATGTATCCGTTACTCAGTTTCCCAATTTTTTTTTCATAACTAAGTATCATAACCAGAATATTGACATTGATATAATCTGATGGTATTACTCAGATTCCCCATTTTACTTGTACTCATGAGTGTGTGTTTAATCCCACAGCTTTTATTGCATGTTTAGGTTCATGTTTTCATGACCACAGTCAAAACACTGAACAGTTCCATCACCACAAAGATCCCTCCCGCCTTGTCCTTTTGTAGACACATCCCTCTCTTACCCTCCCCTCCCCAAACACTCCCTTGTTCCTAAAGGTTGGCAAACATTAATCCAGTCTCCATTTAGAAAACCGAGTCTTTTCAAAAATGGTCTATAATTGGAATCATGTAGTATGTAAATTTTGAAGATTGGCTTTTTCAACTCAGTATAATTCCTTGGAGATTCATCAAAGTTATTTGCATGTATCAATAGATATTAATGAGTAACAGTTTATGGTATTCATATGTCACAGTTTGCTTAACTAGTTTACCAGTTGAAAGACATATAGGTTGTTCCTGAGTTTTTTGGATATATTAATAAAGTTGTTATGAACATTTATGAACAGACTGTTGTGTGAACTTGTTTTTCTTATGTTTTCATAGGAAAAAATGTTTCTTATGTTTGCTTTTCTCTGGGACAAATTCCAAAGCATGCAATTGCTGGGTCAGAGGGTAACGGTATGTTTGGTTTAAAAGAAACTGACAAACTGTTTTCCAGTGTGGATGAACAATTTTAACTTCTACCAGCAGTGTATGAGTAACTTAGTTTCTCAAAATCCTCATCTTCAACATCCAACATTTGGTATAACTTTTTTTTTTTAAGCCATTCTGGTAGGTGAGTAGTGGTATTCCACTGTGATTTTAACTGCATTTCCCTGATGGCTAATGATATTGAACACCTTTTAAATGCTTGTTATCTGTCTATTCTCTTTAGTAAAATTTCTTTTTATATCCTTTGCCCATTTCTAAGTAGATTGTTTTTGTTTTTTTTAAATTTACTTTTATTTTTCTTTATTTGCCCTCCCCTCCCCCAGATAGTTCTCTCGTCTGTTTGCTCATTGTTTGCTCACCTTCTCAAGGAGGCACTGGGAACCAAACCCAGTCGTCCCACATGAAAGGCAAGTGCCCAATGGCCTGGGCCACACCTGCGCCTTGCGGGTTGCAGCATCTGCTGGCTTGTGGCATCTGCTTGTTGTGGCAGAGCAACATCTGCTTGTCTTTTTTTTTGAGGAGGCACTAGTATGCAAACCAGGACCTCCCATGTGGTAGGCATGTGCCCAACTGGTTGAGCCACTTTCCATTTCTATTTCCGTTTTTGTTTTTATATGTTGAGAATTGAGAGTTCATTATAGAAGTTAGAAACAAGTCCTTGGTTAGATATGTCTGTATCTTTCTTTCTATCCTTTTTCACAAAGCAAAAAAATGTTTAATTTTGATGAGGGTCAATTTGTCGAATTTTTCCTTTTATGGAATGCACTTTTGGTGGCTAATCTAAAAACTCTTTGCCTAACTTAGATTCTACAGATTTTCTTAAAACATGCTTCAGGGGAGCTGATGTAGCTCAAGCAGTTGAGCACCCTCCTGACACATGAGAGGTCCCAGCTTTAGTTCTCGGTGCCTCCTAAAGAAGACAAACAACAAGCAGACAATGAGCAGACATTGAGCAAAAACAATGAGCAGACAATAAACAGACAATGAGCAAAAACAATGAGCACACAATGAGCAAAAAAAAAACAACAACAAGCAAGACAACAGCAAACAGACAGGTAAGAAGGAAAAAAATGCAAACAATGAACAGACAATGAGCAAAAACGAAAAATGAGCAGGAAGTGGATGTGGCTCAAGAAGATGAGCATCTGCCTTCCACGTGGGAGGTCCTGGGTGTCTCCTAGAGAAAAAACAAACAGTTAATAAGCAGACAATGAGCAAAATAAAAACAACGAGCAGACAACAAGCAAACACAATGAGCAGACAAGGAAGACATCTCATGGTGGGGGGCATGTTTTATAGTTTTACGTTTTACATTTAAGTCCTTAATCCATTTTGAGTTGTTTTGTATAAGGTGGGAGGTTTAAGTTGGGTTTCTCTTTTTTGTCCCAATGTTCTAGGACCATTTGTCAAAAAGGCTATTCTTTCTAAAATGAACTTTTGTATTATGTACCTTTGATGAATGTACCTCTCCTTCCACCAGTACCACACTGTCTTTGTTACTATACCAAATAAGTTTTAATATCTGGAAGATGATCCCTCACACTTTATTCTTTTCAAGATTGTTTTAACTATTCTAGGGCCTTTGTCTTTACATATAAATTGTAGAATAAGCTTTAATATGTCTAAAGAAAACTTTGCTCTGATTTTTATAAGAATTGGTAGATAAGTTTAGAGAGAATTGACATCTTTACTATGTTAGTCTTCCAATATCCATGAACACAATATATTTCCTCATTTATTTAGGTCTTCTTTGATTTCTTTTATGAGCATTTTGTAATTTTCATCATTCAGACTCTGTACATATCATAAGTGCATCCATAAGTATTTCATTTTCATTGAAGCAATTGCAAAAAAATTTTTTTTTTACTTCAGTTTTTGCATTTAATTTTTGTGGGCTGATGTTGTATTCTTCAACTGTGCTGGACTCATTTATTTGTCTAAGATTTGTTCCCACCTCTGATACTTGCCCCTTACACCCTTCTTTTAGGTTGGATTTTTTTTTTCTTTTTTTATTTTAGTTGCTTGTGTGTGTCTGTGTGTATACAAATCCTTTGGATATCTCTACCATGACAATTATGCCATTATGCCAGCTATAAACAGGGACATTTCCATCTCTCCCTCTCCAGTCCTTATGACTTTTAGCTTTTTTTTTTTTTTTTTTTTTTGCCTCATTGCAATTGTTAGAACTTCCAGTACTATGGAAGCCCAGTACTATGTTGTGAGAGTAGTGAGAGTTCATAATTTTTCTTTGGTTCTCATCTTAAGGGACAAGCATTCAATCTTTCATCATTAAAAATGATCTTAGATGTAGGTTTTTGGAGATGTTCTTTATCAAGTTGATGTAATTATCCTCCATTCCTTTCTTGGTTAGAGTTTTATCCTGGGTGTTGGATCTTATCAAATGTTTTTTCTTAGTCAATTGATTTATCATATGATTTTTGCTTTTAGCTTGTTGATATGGTGAACTATAATGATTGATTTTCAAATGTTGAACCAACCCTGTATATCTAGACTAAATCCCACTTGGTCTTGGGATATAATTCTTTTTAATACATTCATTAGTTGGGCTTGCTAATATTTTATTGATGGTTTTTCTGTTATTGTCTACTGACTTAAGGATGCCACTTGCTGCTAGGGATTACTAGGTAATAACAAAGTGTATATACATTTTTGTACTTTGTCTACTTTTGGTATCAGGGTGATACTGACCTCATAAAATGAGCTGGGACATGTTCCATTCTCTTCTACTTTGTGGAAGAGATTGTGTAAAATTGGTGTTAATTTTTTAAATATCTGGCAGAATTCTCCAGTGAAACCATCTGTGCCTAGAGATTTCTTTTTTCAGTAACTTATAAAATATTAATTCAATTATGCCATTATTCCAGCTACAAATATGGACATTTTTATCTCTCCATTGCCTATCTTTATGACTTTTAATTATTATTAAATGGGTTAATGGTTATAGACTATTTAGATTATGTGTTACAGGTTATAGGGATATTCAGATTATTTATTACAACTTGGTTGAGTTTTGTTATTTTGAGTTTTTAAGGGAATTGTTCCATTTCTTCTAAGTTTTCCAATTTATGAATGTAAAGTTGTTTATAGTATTCTCTTATTATTCTTTCAATGGTTACATCTTCTGTAATGATAACCTCTAGCTCATTCTTGATATTTCTTTTTTTTGTTTTTGCTAGTCATGCTAGAATCAACTTGTAACAGTTTGGCAGTTTGATATAGTTATGAATTCCAAAAATAGATATTGGATTATGATTGTAAACTGGTCTGTTCATCTGGGCATGATTAAGTTATGATTAGGGCATTGACTGGGCCACGTCAGT
>JAKSZT010053779.1:6739378-6786062 GCA_026826555.1 Tolypeutes matacus | reverse complement strand
TGGGCATGATTAAGTTATGATTAGGGCATTGACTGGGCCACGTCAGTAGGGCATTGAGCCCCACCCCTTGGTGGGTGGGGTCTCAAAGACAAAAAGACATGGAAAAGGACAGAATTGGAGTAGTTTTGATATTGGAGTTCTGATGCTGAGTGTTAATGCTGGAGCCCAGGGGAGTGAGGACCTTGGTCATGAGGAAGAAGAGAAGGCTCCAGAAAAAGAGACAAGCCGTTAACCTGATGGTTCACAGCTGGCCTTGTGGAGAGAGGCAAAGCCTAGAGAGCCTCATAGTCTACAGCTGACCTTGTGGAGGAAATAGAGGAGCTAAGCCCTGAGAGAAATGCAGTACTGGGAAGAGAGGAACCCAAGAAGCCTGAACCCTGGCAAATGTTGGCAGCTGTTTTGCTCTAATACGTGGCAACAGAATTTGGTGAAGGAAGAAACTTATGCTTTATGGCCTGGTAACTGTAAGCTTCTACCCCAAATAAATACCCATTATAAAAAAACAACCAATTTCTGGTATTTTGCATCAGCACCCCTTTGGCTGACTAATACACAACTTTATTGATTTCTGTACTATTTTTTGTTTTCTGTACTATTTCCCTATTTTCAGTTTCATTGATATTTTTATCTTCTTTTCCTTCCATCTGCTTGCTTTGAGTTTATTTTTCTCTTCTCTTTATAGTTTCTCAAAGTATTAAATTAGATTATTGTTTTGAGACTTTTCCTCATTTATAATATAAGTATGTAGTGCTTTTAATTTTACTCTCAACACTGTTGGCTTTATTCTACACATTTTGATATGCTGTATTTTCATTATATTGCATGCATTTTGTATTTCCTTTATGGCATCTCTTTGATTCACTGATTATTTAGAAAAGTGTTATTCCATTTCCACATATTTAGATATTTTTCTGTTTTCTTTCTGTTACAATTTCTAGTTTGATTATAAGGTCATAAAACAAATTAATTTCAAATCTTCTAAAATTTGTTTTTTTGAGTTTTGTTTATGCCCTGTTTGCATGAATGTTCCAGGGCAGTTGAAAAAATTGCGTATTCTGGTATTGTTTGGTGGAGTATTCTATATATATCAAATAGAATATGTTGGTTGAATTTGTTGCCCAGAGCTTCTAGATCCTTGCTGATTTACTGTGTAGTAATTCTATCAGTTGCTGATAAAATAGTGTTGAAGTCCCAAAATATGACTCTGGATTTGTCTATTTCCCCTTTCAGCTATATCAGCAATTCTTCATGTGTATTGAGGATCTGTTGTTTACTGTATACACATATAGGATAGTTATGTCTTCTTGGTAAGTTAATCATTTTATCATGTGATGTTTCTTTTTCTCTCTACAAATTTTCTTTGATTAGAGTCTCCTCTATCAGATATTAATAATGATGTTCTGATTCATTAATGTTTACGTATTTTATCTTTTTTTACTTTCAACCTACCTATGTCATTATGTTTGAAATGAGTTTCTGGTATATTGAATGTAGTTGGGTCACATTTTGCTATTGACTTTGCCAATCTTTGTCTTTTAAATGGTGCGTTCAGACCACTTATATTTAAGGTAATTATTGATATGGTAGTGCTAAAGTTTGAAATTTTATTATTTGTTTTCCATTTGTTTCCTCTGTTTTCATCTCTCTGCTTCTCTTGTCTTGCTTCCCTGTTGATCACTTGAGCATTTTTTAATTCTATCTTGATTTATTTATAATATTTTGGTGTGTATGTCCTTGTATAGTTTTTGTAGTGATTGTTCTGGCTATTCCAATATACATATGTAACATATGACTGTTGGTATCACTGTTTTATCACTTCAACTGAAATAGGGAATCCACAATTCCATTTAGGTCCCTTTATCATCCCCATTTTTACATACCAGTGTCTTGAGTACCAGATGGTGTAAAATATTTATTCCAATCATCAAGTGTGATTTATAAAACTCATGAGGAAAATAATAGCCTATTGTACTTACCCATATTTCTGCTCTTTCTGATGCCTCAAGATTCTTTCTTTTATCGTTTCCTTCGTATTTGAAGAAATTCTTTTAGCCAACTTTTAAGGGTAAGTGAAAGACACTTTTAGTTTTCCTTTACATAGGAGTATTTGTCTTGTCCCTTCTTTCATGAAATTTAGTTTCATCCCCCAAAAAATCACAGTTAACTGTTCTTTATTATCAGCACTTGAAAAAATGCTATGACAGTTCCTTCTGGCATTAATCACTTCAGATGAGAAATTTGCTGTCATTTTAATTAGCAGTACCCTATAGAGAAAATGTGATATTTTCTCTGGCTGATTTTAATCATTTTTTTCATGTTTGGTGCTCAGAAGTTTAATTATAACATGTCATGTGATGGATTTCTTTGGTTTTATCCTGTTTGGGGTTCCCTCAGCTTCCTGAATGTATAGATTTGTATCTTTCCCAAATTTGGTAATTTTCTGCCATCATTTCTCTGAATATTCTTTTAGCACTACTCCTCCTTTCTTTCTGGAATTCCAGTGTTATAAGGTTGGATCAAATGTAATTGCCCCATAAGTCTCTGCGGCTTTCTTTTTGTTGTTGTTGTTGTTCTATTTACCTTTTGATATTCAGATTGGGTACATTCTACTGTTCTGTTTTCTAGTTTACTGATTCTTTCCTCTGTGATTTCTATCCTACTGTTGAACTCAACCAATGAGAATTTTGGGGGGGAGGGTATTGTAATTTTCATTTATATAATTCCTATTTGGTATATTTTTATAACTTCTTTTTCTTTGCAGAGATTTTCAATTTTTTTCCATTTGTTTCAAGAGAATTTGCAATTGATGATTGACACTTTTAGGACAGATATTTTTAAATTCCTTTTCAGATAATTCCAACATTTGATTCATCTTAGTGCAGTATCTTTTGATTGTCTTTTCTCATTTGTGATTTTGTGATTTTCATGGGTGAAAGGTAGTCTCATGCCCGTGGGAACAAAGAGGATTGCCATGCTGGACCACTGATTGTTGTGAGGTCCCTCTTGCCAGGCTACCTGGCCTCCCTGGTATCTCTCCATGAAAGACAGATGTCTCAGACCCTGAAGAGAAATAGAGTTCTTCTCCTGGCCACTTGTTATTAGTGAGGTCCATATAAATAACTCTTTTGCCAATGGTGCTGAGCTCACCCAGTGTTTTTGTAGGGAAGCCCAAGCTATATGAAGAAAGAAAGTATCTCACTGTATTATTTTATGATGCTAGATTGAGGGTCAGGAAATTCTGGATCTAAGTCATCTTTTAGGAGAGGAGAGATAAGTTGCCTTACCTCTGTGCTGTTATTATAGTTATGGGGTCTCAAACCATTTTCCTTCTTTTTATGATCTTTCAGAAATTTCCTTTGATTGTCTCCTACAATATTTCCAGGTTTCATAATTGTATTTTGCAGGGAGGAATAGAGAAACAGGTCTATGCCATCTTGTCCAATCTGAAGTCTTTCTGAAGATTTTAATGTTCAAATATGACGAAGTAGTTCTATTTTGAATTTAAATTAAATACTGTGAGCATGGGACACAGTGCTTTTTGTGGCTCTATGATTTTTAAGCCTCAATTCTCACCACATTTCTGCATGCATCTTTCACTCCAGCTATATGCTATGCTACTTTAAGTCTCAGATTCTTGCCAGAAACTTCTCACCTCACCCCAACCCCCAGCCATTCCCATTCCTCTTTTGCTTTGTAAGAAACAATTACATTTGCTTTCTCCTCAGTGAAATATCTTGTGATTCTTAATGGTTAAATTAGTTGCCCTCTTCTATGTTCATCCTTTGTATTATCACAACACCCTGCTCTGGTATCACTTACCAGAACGTACAATAGAAGAAGAATGGTTTGTTTGTTTGTTTGTGCATCTTTGGAGACAGTATGGAACAATGTTTATGATTATGGACTTTGGTTTGAGGCAGTTCAGAGTTTTTTATTCCTTACCATCTATAGGTACTTAAACAAGTTACTTAACCTCTCTAAGCCTCATTTACCTCACATGAATTAAGGGTACACTTCGTTGAGGTTTTCTATGGCTATACCTGATGAGGCATGAGCAGCTCTGAGCACAGGACTATAGTGAGAGCTCAATGAATGTTAATTATTGTTATAACCATAACCACTGCCATAATCAATAAATTGAAGTGGTCTTATAGGTCCACACAATGTGTCTTAAGAGATAGGAAGGAGGAAACATTCAGGAATGCATAGAGAAATCGTTTGAAAAGGAGAAAGTAAGGATCCCTGACAGACAAGCATTAAGAATTTTAAAGGATGACATATTATAGAGGAAGAAAAAGTATATACAATATGATTAAGCTATATAAATAAGAGCATGGCATATTGAGAAATGAGAGTTCAGTAAATTAGAGTCCAGCAACAGGATACAAACAGGGAAGGTAAGCTCTAGAATTGTATGCAACATAATTTCTATTTCATATTTTAAGCAATTACTCCCAAATCCTTTGTATAATTACTTAAGTACTTCATTACTTCCAACATTTTGTGACTGCTGAAATTATATGACTAGAAATCTAAAATGTAGGGGCTACAATTTACAACTATTTTGCCAAATATCTATCTTAGTGCTTTGCACATATTAATACCTGTTTGAATAAGTAAATAAATGTACAGCATATGATTAAAAATAAAAATTTTGAGCTTATTAAATAGTGGTAGTGTAAAACTAAAAGTCAATATACTTGCTTAATTTATACCTTCCCTTCCACTACTCCCCAATTCTTATATACTGGCTCTCTCTCTCAGGCATGTAAGAGAGAACTCTTCACTGCTTGTCCTCAAATTACCTTATAGGAGAAACCATTTCATTTTTATGGAAAGAACTGGAACTCATTCTTCCAATAACACTTAATACATATTAACAAAATATCACCTATAGTACTAGCCATACACATAACTCCTTAAAAACTCAGAAATCCATAATAAAAAAATAGATATAAACAAATATGTATAAAGTAATACTCCAGGTATTTAAAATGTGATTGAGAGATATTATAAAGGCAGTTAAGGGCAGTGGATTAGGAAGATTAGTCAGGCAGTGATATGCATGATGGTATGTGGCCAAAAAAAAAAAAAAAAAAAAACGACCTCTAACAAAGGGACTAGCAGGAGATTATTGCAATGATCCAAATATTGCCATAAGGTAAATAAAAAAGCTGACATTAATCTACTCATGAAGATAAAAAAGCAGATGTTAATGCTAATCACAGTATATTTTAAATTGTACAGTATTAAAACTCCCAGAGTAAAATAAGTTCTAGACAAATTTGTACTATTAATGCTTTTGCTTATCCAATTATCCTCTTGAGGGCTTCTCTAATGTATTTAATAATGGGTAGAAACTAATCAAACATAAAATTAAGTGATAAACATAAAAATAAAAATAGATTTATCATTTGATTTTTACCATAAAACAAAGGACTTTCAGATATATCAAGGCTATAGTTTTGTGGAAAGAATATTCTTACAAATAACTAGAGGACTAAAGAATTTGATATTCACTTGTGAAAGACATGCAAACATCCCTATAAAACCTGCTCTATATTACAAAGCAGGAATTTTATGGTTCCTTCTGTTTAAAAATAATGTATTGTCTGCTAAAGGCTCTTGGGGAAATAAAATATGTGATTTTTTCTTCAGAGTTGCTGACCATTTATTTTATTACCATTTAATAAGATGGAATATTATAAATTATGAAGATGAAAACTGCATTAGTTCTTTATATTTGTATTACCAAACAGATATAAGAACAATATGTTCTCCATAATATCTTGTATTTATATACATGTATGCATAATAAATAAATTATTTCTGAGGCAAGAGTCACCAAACATAAGCATGTACACTCACCTACATTTTTGGGTAACACGAAATCATGAACATATTGTTGCTTACAAAAAACATTTTTTCAAGCACTTCCAAGCTTTTCTCAAATTTAGGCAAATTAAAAATGAAGAAATATTTGATAATGGCAAGCATTCAAATTAAAACGTTTTCATGGTTAGCAGTCAAATTAAATCTTAAGTAGGAT
The DNA here is from genome assembly GCA_026826555.1 of Tolypeutes matacus. Taxonomy (NCBI): domain Eukaryota; kingdom Metazoa; phylum Chordata; class Mammalia; order Cingulata; family Chlamyphoridae; genus Tolypeutes; species Tolypeutes matacus. The sequence goes on along the minus strand of JAKSZT010053779.1, from coordinate 6,780,013 downwards.
ATCTTGAGTGCTATCTAAGCTTTCATTGACACTTAATCAGGCTATTATTGAAATATCATATAATTACATAAAATACCACAAAATAAAATGAACATAAATATCCATAATTTTACATCTATAGATAAAGAGGAGGTATCTACCCAGTGACAAGTGTTCAGGAAACACAAAATTGACTGTACTACATAAAATCTAGCTAAAATATTAAATAAGTGTAGACAATTTTTAATGTACTTCATGTTCATATTGTGTTTATTTATATTTATAAATAAAATTCATTTGTTAAGGCATAATATTACTAAAAGTATTACAAACGTTTCTTCTTAATAACAGATTCTATCTATCACTATTTGTCTAAGTAACATCACTTATTTGGATTGCTTTCTTACTTCATTAAAATATTTTAAAGAGCATTTCATATAGAGAAAACAGCATGTGTGTATGTCCAATAGCAGTAGAAAGTAGTATATTCATGTAAGTTAAAGAAGGAAAGTATGGTTAGAGAATAGGAAGAAAGAGCAAAGAGTAGTATGGAATGAGACTCAAAAGACAAGTAGGGGCCAGACCATCACAGCTTTGTAGAGGGGTAAAAATACTTTATTGCCTTTATTCCACTAGTACTAGCATATCTCCAAAACACTTTACTCATAGAGATTATGTGATAAGATTTGTGTTTTATAATTATTATTCTCTCTGAAATGAGATATGGAATATGGTCAGAGAATGTGGAGATATTAAATTAATCCAAGAGAGAAATAATATTGGTGGACTTGGAAAGAATTAAGTGTCATGAATCTTGTTTAGGGTTGTACTCCTGGTGCCATTAGCAGCATAAGTTCAATAAATATTTATTTATTGTTTGTTTGTTTATTACATGATTGATGATTGAAAGTTACTTTCCCAAACAGAGTAAATTGTATCATCTTTTGTGCTCAAAATTCTATTTTATTATGGAACATTATTCATAGCACAAATTTTCAAACAGATTCATGAAGGGAAGCAGAAAACTTCTCTTCTGGTCATGAGGATTGTCTTAGTTTCCCACAGGGCTGTCAATACAAAGTACCAGAAATGGGTTGGCTTTTATAGTGGTGGTTTTATTTAGGGTAAAATCTTACATTTCCAAGGCCATGACATGTCCAAATCAAATATTTTTAAAATTTATACCTATTAATTGATATAGAAGAGTTTTATTACTTAATTTATGAATATAAGTTAAACATTCTAAAGCAAAATATGCCACAAGTGACCCTAAATTTCTATCTACTATTTCTCAGTCTCATTCAATCTCATGATTAAAGCAAATTCAGGATAGAATAAATTATTCCCAAATGAAAGTGAATCTATTAAACAGATTTGTGCCTTGAGAATTTTAAGTCATATGTTAAAATGAACATTAACTATATATTGTAAATTGATTCAAAACTTTATTGCTACTAAACATATCCAAACATTATATTAATTTTTCAATGTTCCAGCTTAGTACCTAATTCCAAGATGAACTGAATGCTTTTTTGACAGATATCACAGGACTGCATTGCTGATTAATCTTGAAATGGATGAATAAATATAATTAAGACATTGAAATTTTAAATGAATAGAAACTGTATTCTAAATGATATTGGTATTTCCAAGACTTCCGTGAATCAAATAGGAATGGTTGGAAATAAAAGGACACCTGTTAATTTGCTACAAATTGCAAAGTTGTAAAGCACAAAATAGTTGGCATGTTAAATTAATTGAATTACTGAGAGTCTAAAATGACAAATTATATAATATATACCTTAATTGATTCAACATCTTTTAGTTTTTTCATTGCTTCATAACTGCTGTAATTATAATTTCCTCTGAATCCATAAACTATGCCAAAATGACTGACTTCTAAATGTTTTAAACTCACTAATGAAATTCAATTTGACAAACAATTTGAATAATAAAGCAACTTTCTCGGAGGACATTTTTAAAAAAATCAAAACTCTCTTTCACTACTTGGGAAATTTACTGTGAAAGAACAAAGGAGACAAGCTCCTCTAGCTTATAGTGCTTGAAGGATAAATGTAAATCAATGCCTTAAAATTAAAAAAGTACAGTTGGAGCCCTACAATCAAGCATTCATGTATATTTTATATTTTTAAAAATTCTCTACAACATGTAGTAAGTTACTATCGTTTTGTGTGGTCAAGAAAGAAATTTATATATAATTCAGTGTTTTATTAAAAAGATTTCATTGGCATAAAGCCATTTGAAGTATTGGAAAACCAATGTAATAGAAGAGAGGATTTTTAATTGTCATTGAAGAGAAAGTAAAAAAACAACCAAAAGGTTATCACGATTTGGAAAATCTGTGTCCTCAATTATCCATTTCTTCATTGTTCTATTTTTTTATTATTTTATTCAGTGCTTTCTTTGTGTAAGGCCCTGTTCCAGACATTGGAGATACTTCTTTTTTAAAATTCAGTAGTTTGTTATTGTACATATTACATTTAAGATATTTATTAGACATCCAAATGGATATAGAAAATAGGTAACTGTATATTATAGTCTGGAGTTCTGCAGAACATATCATAAACTATGTAAATATATGAAAAAATTATTATAAAAAAAAAAGTTTGGAAATTTAGAAATGCACATATCTGCATGGCTTATTATTTATTCAACAGACACCACTTTTGTTCAAGACCGCTTGCAGGAATTAAGCTGCCCACCAGGAATATATGGTCTACAAATTGGAAATTGGAAATTGCACTAATTTATTTTATTGCTTTATATAATTTAGATCTGGATTATGTTATGAGCAAATGAAATATGACATACTCTTTACATGGAATATTTGAGCAACAATGAATGTAGGCATAACAGAAGATTGCTTTTATTGCCATCACTGCTCATTCCAAAAGAACAGTAAGTTTATTTGAAGCAGACAGGTAATATAGTAGGCCTACTTCAAGTAACATCTCAGTCTTTCTCGTATAAGTGCATGTGCAGAGCCAGAAGGCAGTCTGTGAACATTAATTGATTGACTGCAATGTTTAAGCATTATTCTGGAGATAAAACAATGGACAAGTCTCACCCTCTCCTAGTGTTTTATATCAATCATTACAGAAGATGGCATACTGTTAAGTTTTGTGTGTGTTTTAACTGTATAAAGTATAACTCAATGGAAATTGTTGTTTAAAACAAGACACTAATATAAATGCAAATCAAAAAAATGGCAGAAAGAAAAAGACACAAAGAATTAAACAGGAAATAATGGGAAAAAACACAAAGCCATTGGAGAATCATTTGCAAAAATATAGTTATAATCTTAAATTGATTAGTTTATATTCCTGACAATTGGGTTCATTACAAAGACAGGAGAGTAATCTGGCCTCCAAATGTTCAATATTTCACTTTCGCTGTGTTCATTATTATAAAAACTTGCATAAACTTGTTCTAACAGAGTACACGTAATGTTTCATAAACAATAGATTTAATACTGATGAACTTCTAAAAATATAGCAGTATCTCTAAAAGTAAACAGCATTAAAAAGTGATAGTTACAAATATTTTGAGATAATCTAATACAATCTCTTGAGTTTCTAAAGGAATAGAGTCCTATTACAGCTAAATTATTCAGGCAATAAATATTTATTGTGGATCCAATAACTGCCATGCAGTGTATTCTTGCTGGGATTACAACGGTGAGCATGAAATGATACAATTCCTGTTCTCATCAAGTTTACAGTCTAGTAGAGAAGAATTATGTTCATCAAATGATGATTGTAATAAATGTATAATCAAAAAACTGGGATAAGTGATCTCAAGAAAAGGAATAACATCGTATATAAATCTGTAATTATTTATTGAAAATAATTACAATGTAAGATCACACTGGTGATTGCTGAAACCTAACAAATAATTTCCTTATTACAAATTATCATGAGAAGAGCTATTCAATTCAGACTAGATTCTAAAATGTTTTAATATTTGAAACACTTGAAAGTATTAAATAATGGCTAATCAGCTAATTTTGATGTATAAATATCAACAAATAACCAGTGCTTCCTAAAGCTCATAGTCTCAGGGAAAAATACAAACAAAAATACTACAACTATAAAAGAACTCAAGCTTTAAATCAAGAGCTTTCAGTTCCTCTTCCTTGAATTAAAGTCCAGCTCTACACTTACTAGTTTTATGGTCTTGGGAAAGTTACTTAATATTTCTGTGCTTCAATTTCTTCATCTATAAAATTGTACACAATATCATTACTAAACCTCATAACATATGAAGGATTGAACGATATAGTATAAACTACCAATGTTACAGAAGATCATAACAGAGATTTAAATCAGTAAAGTTTGGAATATTCAAGATGGGTTTCGCATAGGAAGAAGGACTTAGATTAGGAAGTAGAATAGGTGGAAATGGTAAGTGAAGAGGAAGTGATGCAATTCTGGTAGGGGACAGAACAAGATAGGCCAAGTAACAGAATAGGAAGTGAATGTGGCATGTTTTAAGAAGAGTGAAAGGGGAGAAGCTTCACAAGAGTACACTGTGATTATCAGTAGTATAATTTATTTTAGAGAAAAAAAAAATTCACTTATATAATTTCAAATCCCACATTCAACTAAACTTTAAGGGCATGTCAAATATTGGTAGAATACCAAAAAAGAACACCCATGGTTATATAAAGAGGTTATTAAAATACTCCTCCCTTTCCAAATATATATCTTTGTGGTGCCTAAGGTTCTTCATAAAACATATTTGCAACACACTGAATGCAGAAATGGATATGGGATCCTAGCTGTCTTTCACTAAGCCATATATAAAAGAGTTTTTTTTTTTTAAATGCTAAAAAATGATACTTTTCACTAATTTTTAAGGAAAATATTATTTTATCATAAAATTACTTTATTTAAATCAACATGTAATGAATCAATGAATGTAATGTAATGTAATGAATGTAATGACTCAACATATATTCATTAGTTATTTTATAATGACTTAATAAATAGTTTTCAAATACCTGTTTTAATTTTAATATGATAAATATTAATTGATAAAGCCCATGAAAACAAAGGCTCTTTGGGGTCTTCAGTAATTTTTTAAGATATACTAGCCCATTTATCAGCTATTAATTAATTTCTATGTACCTCAAGTTCTTCATCTTTAAAATGTGGGTAATAATAAAGTCTAATTTATTGACTTGTGAAGATTAGATATTCTGACAGCTGATGGAACCTCCCAGATCCCTACCCTCAGGACTGAAGCACACATTTCCCCAGCTACTATGTTTTGGCATCTGAGAGCTCTCAAATCAATCACTCACCTCAGCTTTTAGCCCTTACTGTCTTGTACAGGGTGGATCACAAACACTTCCCAGGACGGTCTGCATCTATGTCAGTGGAGAGAAATAAAGAATGCTTTCTTATGCCCCAATTTGGGACAGATGTGGAGGGCTATCCCAACTTGAGAGATCACTCTAGGTCAGTGAGGTCCTGTCCCCACTGCATAGCAATACAGTGACAGATACTGTATGCAAATTCCTGACAACAGTGTTTGATAAACTGTAAGCCCTTAATAGGCACTGGCTGTTATGATTACTCATTCATACAATTAAAAATTAAGAAAAGTTGAAAAAATAAGTAGGGAATAGCAACATGAAAAAAAGGCAGGATGATGGTATTAAAAATTGTATGTATTAGAATAATGTGAGAAAAGTGGTGTCTCCATTTGAGGACCACTAAAAGAAAAGTTTGAATAATACAGGACAAATGAATCGAAGTCCTTGAAAGCAAGTATTTTGGGTAAATTCAACCTTTAGGGTAGTGATTGGTGCACTGAAATAGGCAGGGAACGTATATTCAGGCATTACTGATTGTGTTTTGAGCAAAGTTAGTCATAGATATGGAGTTCTTTGAAGAAGGCTAAGCAAGATTTCTCAATCTTAGGTGGAACTGTAAGATTACATCATTTTCTAAGTAGAGGATCTTCTGGTAAGAACGTTATCAGAGGTCCCTTATTTTCAGTATTTGATCTTCATATCTTTCAGTTTAAAACTTTGAACCACGAGGGGAATGATTTTATCCTTACACTGAAAAAATGGGGCTCACATCTTTGGTTGCTAACTTGGCTTCTAGACAACCCATCTCTATGCAGGACTGCCAGGGCATGATTAAATCTCATTGCTAAAGGTGGCCCTTTGAACCTATGATCATATGCCTTAAAATCTTGAAAGAAGCTTTCACCTAAGGGTCTCTTTCTCTTATACACAGACACAACAGGAATTTTACTTGGCTGCTATCATTTTGCATGAAAAATATCCCAATTTTAATTTACCTTCCACTTAATCTTCACAATTACTATGTGAAGTAGTTATTAAAGGTGCAGCTTTTCAGCTCAAAGAAATTAAAATCCAAGAGAATACGTGCCATCTTGAATCCAGGTTTTATACCAATTTCTATTTTCTTTCTGCTTCATCTCATTCTCTGGGTCAGGTATTATATGCCTTGCACTGTGTAATTTATATCAATAAACCATTTATTTTGTGTTCACCTTTGTTTCTACATAATGGGCCACCTGTAGAAGGCTCTTAATAAATATCAGTTATTGTTGCCAATGATGAATGCAAAAATAAAGGATTTGCTATTGAGGATATTTTACAACAAATCTTTTTGAAAAAATAAAATAAATTCATTTCTTTTATAAATGCATATTTTCACATATTGGATTTACTTTAATAAAGTACACAAACGCACAATATCAACAGTAAAGACTACCTTCCTGACAATAGGAGCAAAAGTAAATCCCTCTAGGTATTAATAGCTCTACTCAAAGACATAAACATAGGTCAGCTATTCTCATGGATAGGGACCAGGATGATACAATCTTCTTGATAAGGGCAGTAAGAAATTCATTAAATATTTTTTCATGACTGTAAAACAGGCTATTCCCATTCTTTCTTAAAACTAATAATTTCAAATCAGTTCTAAGAAGAGGAGAAGTGAAAAGTGGTTGAAATTAAATAATATTCCATTAGTGAAAGTACTGCATTGTTAGTTGAATTTGGTCACAAGCATTTTTATTGAACTTAAATTTTCTTTCATGACACACACAATATGGAAAGTTTGGAATATGAAATATTGTTTCATATATCAGTTACCTGAGAGAAAATATTTAACTACATCTATATAAGTAAAATAAATAAATCTATTATTGTCTTTTTTGGTCCTTTAACTCAATAACATATTATTGTCAGTTCAACTAATCTTGCCAATATCTAATCATTCTTTGGAAATTTCTGTATTTGGGGGCTAAAATCTCTTAGAAGGAAATCTTTTCCAAAAGGCATTATTCAACTTAAAGAAGTTCCAGGGTCCAGGATCCAGAAAAATAAAATTAGCACTCTCTTCTTAGTGTTATAAGTATTTTATGCTATTTTCAAAGGATGTTTTTAAAGGAATTTTTTTAAAAAGGACTATCCAGGGAATAGATAAAATGGCAAAGGTTCTGAATATTTGAAGTAATCTACAGGTTTTAGCCTCATTATAAAAAAGTGATAGCTAGCTAGTTAGCTAGCCAGCTATCAGCTTTAACTATCTGAAAGACTAGCACCAGAGAACTAGGATACAAATTACAGGAAGGTGGGACTCAGTTCAAAAGGAGAAAGATATTTTTAGTGACTACAGCCATTTAATAAAAGTGTAAAGAGCTATAGAGTGAGCAAAATTATTCTTAGAGAGCTGTAAAAATACACTATTTCCCACAAGAAAAAGTGACTAGCACAATACATAATAAATTCACAATGCATATTAACTTTTCTATTTCCCTAATCCTGAGTATAACAAAATTAGGGAATAAATGTTTGTTTAAATAAGAATTTTAAAAAGGAAAGAAAAAAACTCTTGTAACATGTTTAGTCCTGAAAGTTATATGTGAAATAGTCATAGAAACAAAATATTTTTAACAATCAGAAAAAAGATGTGGAGGTCTCCTGATAATAAATCCTTGACAAAATTATAAAAACAGAAACTTTAAATATAATCACTTCTTTCTCCTTTTCAGACATGATTGTCTGTATTTCTCATTTTTGAGCCACCATCATTAATTAGTTAGTCTCATGTTTTTAAGTTAACTACCCAAATTAATTTATAAAATTGCTTGGAGAGTGTGGTGTTTCTTATTCTATCAATGAAGAAGTCCATTGACAGTATTTCTTTCTTAGTCACAACTTACATCATGTTGGTTAGCAGAGAAGCTTGCAATCAGCACAGCTTCATATCTCCTGCCATTAGTAAAAAGATGTGATTTGAAGAAGGTAGTTGATTCTAGAAAGAGACACTAAAAATTAAAACAAAACAAATAAACAAACAAAAAAACCCACACAAGACACTACTACTTACAATATAATCAGAGTATCAGTCCCTACACTCATAACCACAACTGCCCACAAATGAAATTTTCTGTTTCTATAAATTCCACCTATGTATCTTGCATCAACTTTCACACTACTCTGTGTGCGAAGTTATATGGACACTTTATGATATGTTAGTGACTAGGAAGAAAACAGCTTGGCTAGAGGATAAGTTGTTCATAAATTTGGCTGTATGGCTTCTGTTGCTAATAAATCAGGCACTTTTTAATTGAACTCATCATAATTAATGAGAGGGAAATAAATTGTCAAGTAAAGAAAAATAGTCAAAATAGACGTAACTCAAACAGCATCTTCCTTCCCCTATGAAGATCTTTATTGCTGTTTCAAAAAGAGAAAGTTGAATTGATGAATTAGTAATTATTCAGTAATTTTTAAGCAATGAGAAAGCTTTTAAATACTCAATTTTGCAGTTTTTGAAAGTAAGCAAAATTAAACTTAACACATATTAACATAAATAAAATGAAGCTTGGACTAAGTACCAACAGAATAGTTTCCATTGAGCAGCTGTGATAGACTGAATTATGTATGCCAACCAAAACATGTTCTTAATCTTAATCTACATTCCTCTGGATGTAAACTTATTTGTAAATAGGACCTTTTGAAAATCTTATTTTTAGTTAAGGTATGAACACCTGAGTCAGGGTGGGTCTTAACTCATACTACTGAAGGGCTTATAAAGAGAAGAAACAGATGCAAGATTCAGAGAAGGCCACATGGAGAAGACAGAAGTCAGTGGAAACTGGAAAAGCAGAACCAAGAAGAGAAAGATCAAAATGTGACAGGAGGCAGATATGAAAGACAAGGAACCCCAAGGATTGCCAGCAGCCAGGACCAGAATGCCATAGACTTCAGGGAGAAAATATGAAGTCTTGACAATGCCTTGATTTTAACATTCTTGCCTGTGAAGTAGTGGCCCAATAAATTCCTGTTAAGCCAACCCATTGTGTGGTATTTGTCATAGCAGCCCAGCAAACTAAGACCACAGCCTAGGGTCTCCACCAAGTTGGAATGTAATACACTAAATTTGCATTCACAACATAATAAAGGACACTGCCATTTTTCACATAAGGCGTTTATCACTGTATCCTAGTTACCTACCAAATTTCATTTAATCCATTTAAAATGGGATGAATAGTATTTCTAAAAGCCATATCTTTCTATGCCACTGTCCTGCTTTAAACCATCAATGGCTTCTCACTCCCAGCCATGGAAACCCAAAGTTCGTAGTACAATGCATGACTCTCCCTGATCTAGCTCTTCTTTATCTCTCTGTCCCTATCTATCATAACATCCATTTCTATTCCAATACACCTGTGTTATTAAAAGCTTCATGTGTTAATACAATTAGTCATGAATTGTCTCTTGGTTTCACCATGGAGTAATGGTTAAAAAACATTACCCAAAACTTAGAAATAAGGCCAAGAAGATGACTAAATGTTCTTTTAATGTTATACTGAACCACTGCTTAAAAAGTGCAAAGTTTATTTAATTCTGGAGGAGACTGCAATATTGTCTCAGTAAAGTTACATGTAAGTTTGTAGTTACTTATCCTAAAGGGGTACAAATGCTTACTGTCTAATTATGGATTATTACAATGTAAGGCATTAATCAGTTTTGACTCATCTTCCAATTTTATTCTAACATTCTTTTATTAAATTGTTATAAAGAAACAGCTCCTCCAATGCTCTTTAAATGAGTTTTATCATCTTGCAGGTTTTCTTATTAATAAGTTGAATAAATCTTTGATTCTTGTCTCATCTATATTTGTATAAAATAAGATTTATATTTTTGATGCCCAAGTGGACTCACATGCCAGAGAAAATAAAATTACATTATGAGAGAAATCTCTTCATTATTAAGGTAGCTCTCTTCTTGGGTCCTGAAGTGAATCCTAAATGACAATAGCATTTTACCTTTGCTGACTTTGTTTCTCTGTGTTTTTTCTTTCTTCTGGTTTTGTTTGTTTGTTTGTTTTTGCTTTTTACAGTCTGCTATTCAGTCTGCTTCTGGTCTAACCCCTGGTTAGGGCTGTGTTCTTTTTCACAGTCGATCCTGGGAATTTCTGAGTGTCTTATGGACCACTAAACCAGTTTCAACTCTATAAATGAGAAAGCACCCTGTGCAAAATCCATGTGACTGTTCAGTCAGGTAAGGGATTAGTAACAGTAAACCACTAAGCCAGTCTCAACTACATAGTCAAAAGTGCACCCTGTGTATCTCTCAGTCTGGCTTACTTAAGAACAAATAATATCTCATTTGTAGGGTTTAATGGTCTGACCAATTTGACGATTTCTATTAAGTAGAAGGATCCTAGTCTATTGAGGGACAAATGAGAACCTGATTTGCTCATCTTTTCTGTTTGTCTGTTTGTCTTTTAACTATTCGGGAGCTCAAATCAATTAAAATTGTGTGCCTACTTAAAAGAAGAGCAGTTCTTTTAAATCTGGATCTGCATAAGACAGAAGTCAAGTTCTCAACAACAGACAGACTCAGCATCTCATGGAAAGGGCTGTGCTCTTAAATATAGATACTCCCTGGAAGAACAGGACCTTAGCAAATTTGGGGACCTCAAAAGAAAGGAAATCACCAAATTTATAGGTATTACAAGTGAAATCTCTTAAAGAGACAGGCTTTGTTTCCTAGCCTGAGGACTGAATGCAAATAATAGAGACTTTAAAAGATCTATTCCTACAATTCCTAGTGAAATTTCAAAGCAGCAGTTACTCAATATTCTATTCTCAAGAAGGGCTTATACAACTAATTAACACTTCTTGTTGTGCATGTGTAAATAATTAGGCCATAAAACAAAATAGGATCAGTCTTTTTTTCTGAGATGAAAAATAATCTTAAGAAAAAAGAAAATAAATTTTGGGAAATATTTGGGATCAAAGATAGCAATGTTATGAAAAAAATCCAAATAAAAAATAAATAAAAGAGGATGACTGCATGTCTTGTCAATGTCATGCTGAAGGACTATTTAATTTTCTAGGAAACTACCACTTTTTTTCTCTCTTTTTTTTCAGGAGGTACCAGGGATTGAACCCAGGACCTTGTACATGCGAAGCACTTGCTCAACCACTAAGCTATACCAGCTCCACAGAAACTACCAATTTGGATTGTGCTATTTGCCACTAATTAAGGTTTCAGATTCAGAAGTTATATGTTAACTTATCGATTTGTGTCATATAGAGACACAAATGCTTTGGGTCTGGTAGAAAAGATAACCCCAAATATCAAAGTTCATTGTCCTGTAAGACATTAAAGGCATTAATCAGCTCTAAACCAACAACTTTAATCAGCTCTAAACCAACAACTAACAACTTTATTCTAATATTCTTTTATTAAGTTGCCCTATAAACATTGAACCAGTTTTCCTTTTTCATTAGTTCCCCCATTAATTAATTAGTTGAATACATCTTTGACCTGTGTTCAATCTGCATTTTTATAAAATTCTCATTTTTAACTTTTGAAAATTACACTTTTACAGACACTACCTACTCTACAAAACCTTTTATGAGCATTAAAGAAGAATTTAGGGAAGCGGCTGTGGCTCAATCAGTAGGGCTCCCGTTTACCATATGGGAGGCCCCAGGTTCGGTTCCTGGGGCCTCCTGGTGAAGGCAAGCCCGCCCACATGGCGTGGTTAGCTAACCCAGCGAGCACAAGCAGCAAGGGGGGGATAAATGAATAAATAAATAAAATCTTTAAAAAAAAAAAAAAAAAGAAGAAGAATTTAATACTCTCTTTGTGCCACTGCTCTACCCTGAAAATAATGAAAAGCACATATAACATTATATATGTATTTTTTAATTGTCTGACTAATATCCCATTAGCCTAGACCCAGTTGAGTGTTATTGAATCTCCAGGGCTTAACACAAGCCAGTACTTAAACAATAATTAATAAGTGTTCATTGACTAAATGAAAGAAATAGTACATGGATTTATTTAGAATTAAGTAGTATTTATTTACTAATTTATTTATTTCAATGGGTATCCTACCTCAAAATGTACGACATATTTCAATAAGAGTTTAATACCATTCTTGGTCAATTAGCCTCCCTTTAAATTATTGGAAGATGAATAGATAACATGAAATTAATAATGGTAATGTAGAGTACAAAAGTGTAAAATAAGGTATTTCAAGTCCCAGAGTTGGGGGTCTGTCACATGTATGCTCATAGTACCTATTTAGAGGTGGCTTCACTCAGGCTTCCACTAACAAATATCACCCAGGTTTAGCCTATTTCAAGAATAGACATTCACTGCTTGATTCTTTAAAGGGGGCTGGGGGGCTCCCACAGATCAATTCCAGAATAATTTAAGCATCAAAATAAATAAGACAGCAAGGGATGATAACCCATGGAATAAGATAAGAACCCATAGCTCTGTTTTGATTACTCACAAATGCACACATACATAAACACATACATGCAAGGATACTTAGCTGAATAGTAGAAAGAAAACACTTTCTCACAATAGAATGCGACCTGCTGAACACAGAAGGAGTGATGAAGGTATAAAATCACTATTTGGCAAGTATCATAAGAAAAAAAAATTTCGGGAGTAGCATCAATGAATACTAACATTTCTAGGTAAAAGTTGATGAAAAACAGGATATTTACATGGTCTTGAAGTATTTCTTCATAGACTACTTATGAATTACAAGAGGAAAACACAATAACTTCATAGCAGTAAAACCTGGCAAACACTACCTTTACCAAGTAATCAAAGGTAATGAGACAAACTGACATCATGGAATTCCTGATATGATGCACTCAGAAGGACATAATATCACACAGGTAGTTTTCATTATGAAAATTACACTAGGTGAATTTAGTAATGAAATACCAGAAATATATGAACTAAGAACATTCTACAAAACAACTGTCATATGTGTTAATGTTATGAGAGATAAAGAATGGTGAGGAACTGTTGCAGATTAAAGGAGACCAGAGACATGACAACTAAATGTAACAATGATTCTGGATTGGAACATGGATTGGAAAATTTAAACAATTTGGGAAAAAATTGAATATGGATTTGTTAGATAAGATATTGTGTCAATGTTAAATGTCCTAATTTTGATACTTATACTGTGACATTAAAGAATGTCTGCAACTAAATCTCAGGTGCTTCCAAAAAATAATATAGTAACATATCTATGTGTATGTCACAAAGAGAGGAGGGAGAGTGAGAAAGAAATGTGGCAAAATGTTAACAATTGGTAAATCTGGGTGAAGGATATATGTGGGTCCTTTTCACAAATCTAACTTTCCTCTAAGTGTGGAATTATTACAAAATAAAAATAAAATTTAGTTAAAATAAAGTGATATATTGTAATTAAAGTGATATTAGCACTATGCAGTCCAAACTAATTTGTTTGTTTGTTTTTAAATTACATACAGGGCAGATTCACATGAGGGGATTAGTAGAAGAATCAATACTTAATGTATCTTCTCTCTTGAATATGATACTATTAATATGCAACTGAATTTTATTATTTTGAGTCATCTTTTTGTTTATTGTTTTTGAGAAAGCAAAAGAAACTTAGAAGTGGGAAAAAGAATAGAGCAGAAGTGGGAAAAAATGGCAACAAAAATTGGAGTTCTATTTCCTGCACGTTCATTTTTGTGGATATGTAAATTTGTGGAGGAAGTTTATCTGGAAAAAGATATGATATAATCTTAAAAATGTAAGTATTTTACATTTCATTAAACACAAAATGCCTATCTCGGTTTCTGGCTCAATGTTGATACTCAGCAATGTTCTCTGAAGAAATGGCAGGCACATTTTACTTACCTTTGATATACCTCAGCAATAAATGAAAGCTAACTATTTCCCCTCACTACTATTTTTTCGCAATTGTTAATGGGCTGATCAATGTCTGATTCATCAGTTAGATCTGTAATAGTGACAATACAGAACCAGTAATTTCTTACCTATTCTAGTTAACTCTCCATCTGGATAAGGAATCTATGTTTTAAAAGTAAAAATTCCACGACCCTCATAAGAAATCGATTTCTAAAAGAAGCAAGTTCTGTTTTTTTTTAACACCATATAACTAAGTTTCCAAGAGTAAAGAAATCTGCTCTTCCTGTTCACCATGACCTTCTCTCCTCTTAATCAGGGCTCAGAGCTGGTGCCGAGCACACAGCCAGCCCTCCTTCAACTGAGAACTCACTTTATTTAGCCTTTTCGTCCATGTAATCAGGCTGATTCTCTTTTAACTTTTTCTTCGATTTGGGTGACTGCATTACTCTGAGCAATCCTACTGTTATTAATTATTAATTATGCATTCCTGTTTGGGTTTTGGTAAAAAGGAAGATTTTTTTCTCTACCACTTTAGTAAAAGACGCTGGTTTAACAATAATTACTTGCTATTTTGTGGTAAAAGGATTCTTATCTTTAAAAGAACATAGGACTTCTTAGAAAATTCATAGTGTCAAAATTCAGAAATCATTATTTTACATTGCTTTTTTTTCTTTACAAGAACAAATAATTTCTGTGGAAAGCATTTGTATGGGTTGAGTGTTCTGATTTCCTAAAAAAAAAAAACAGTCATCGTCTACTTATAACAACAAGGTGAAACTCATGAAAAAGTGAACATTTTAGCATCTTTTATGTTCAACACCATTGCACAAAATTAAAAACTACAACAGAAAACCTTATAATGAAGACCAGCAGCTATCTTTGAACTTCTTTGGTTAACAGACCTTACAGGCTTCCAGCAGTGTAACAGTAAGTTCCCTTCAAGAAATCTTAGTATCACTTCATAAAACTTAATGGTGTCCCAACTTCCTTTTGTTATGCAGGACTTCCTAGAGAGATAAATGCTATCGGAGAAGAGCACGCATTAATAGTTCCTTTCTCTTTTACTAAACATAAGCCAGACATCTATGCTTCAGTTCTTTTCTCAGCTATAGCAACTTCTAGTGGACTGCTGGGTTAGGTTAAAGCTTTAGGATCAGTGTACTGGCACCCACTTGGTTCCATGATAGTTGCTATATAGTTTTTTATTATTAAAAATAAAAGAGAGAAAGAGACAATCACTGTGATTCATGAACCATAGCTAGGTGGCTGATTTGGTATTCATTTAAAATCACTATTTGTATTAATGCATCCGCATTTCTTTGGAACATAAATCTACTGAAGGCAACAGCATGCTGAGATATACTGTCTCATCCCAACCAATGCCTGAAACATGATATGAATTATCTGACAGCTGGCTTCCTCCTAGCTCAAATTCATACTGTTCATTAAATATTCAAGCTGAATACCCTGTTGGTGGATGTATTCTTCCAAAGAGAGTGAAGAAAGAAGGAAGAAGGACTAGAGCTGAAACTTGAGTAAGCCATGAAAGTTTTTCTGACAAAAGTTTAGAGATCTTAAATGATCATAGGACAAACTAGTACACTACATTAAATATACTGTAGTTCAAAACTTATTTTTAATGTAAAATAAGGTGCTCCATAATTAATTATTTTCTTTAACATTATTTTTGGTCTCTGAAATAATTTCCTATTGCTATTTTGAATAGCACTGCCTTATGACTGAACCAAAAATACTTATGAATTATTAATATATCAATTTATCTTTAAAATAGAACCTATTATATAAGTGTTCACAAAGGTAAACTTGCTTTTTATTTCAGAAAGCAAAAAAACTCAAATTAAATTTCTTTGTAAATAGCACACACACCTATCTTATTGGCAGGTGATTTTTGCCTAATTTAATAATCAGGAAATAAATGAATTAAGTAAACTTTTTAATTAAAGTGTAACAAAAATATTTCAAAATACACAAATCATAAGATACAGCTCACAAATTTTTTCTAAGCACGATAAATTGATATTTTCAAAATATACAAATTTCCAAAAAAATACCAAATGAGAAACAGGATAAATAATGGATTACTCCTTTAAAGCATTAATATAATATGATATAATATAATATAATATAAAATTGAACATTTAATGGATGTTTTTGTTGTAGCTTAAAGAAACCAACTTATTGTTATGGTAAAATACACTTTCACTGTGAGTTTTACTTTTTTAAAATATCTTTTGTGTCTAAAGGATTACTGTAAAGTAATACTATTTCTATTTAAATGTTTCTAACTTTGATTCATGTTTTTAATAAAAATAACTGTCATTTTCATTGAAATAGTACTTTAAAATTTACAAAGCTTTTTCTCATAAAATATATTATTTGATCCTCACAACAACTCTAAGAGGTAGACACTCTTTTTATTAAGTGAAAGAAATAATACTGAATTTTGGCATCCTTTTTCCAAATCCAATGTTCCTTTCATCATACCACACTTGCTTAAAACACAAAGCTAAAATCCCATAAAAAGAATATCTGTTTCATAAATCTGTCCATTTTAATCATGTTTGTACGTTGGGAGAAATAGTTTCCCGCTTTGATTTTTATAAATTAAATCACAATTAAATATGCTTTTATTCCAGACAAGTTTTGAAAAAAGAAAATAAAATGCATATTCTTACAACATATTAAGGATTAGAAGGCAACAAAACCATTTGGAAAAAAAAGCATGAAAAAGTATGAAAACATCATAAAGCCATTTAAGTGTTTATTAATTAGTTTTATTAATTTCTTATATTTTTTATATTTTTAAGGACTAAGTATAAATTATAGATTTTCTTCTTTTCTGAAATTGTGCCTAAAATTCCCTCTTTGCATGCACACACACTACACACCACAAATTCCTCTTGGACCAGAGCCAGCCTGGGGCACATCCTGTGGGAGGCTCTGAAGGCGACAGAGTTGAAACAGCAATTGCAGAGTTCACAGTGGTACTGAAGTGGACAACATGTGGTTCTCCCATAGTTGCCAAGTTTCCTGGAAGGTCAAATACATGCTGCTTGCACAATACCCACAACATCTGCCACAACTTCTGCCATTGTCTGTACTATTTTCAACTTAAGCTGATGCAATTTTTTTAAAAATATGGATTATGCTGTGTGATAGCAGTGAGGGTAGACTTTATTATTGCAATGTATTCCACTGGTTCTAATACGGTTGACTTTTGAGTGATTTATTTGGGGCTTTGCCAAAGAAACTTTAGAAACAAAGTGGGGGGTTGAGAATTATTGGAGTATCTTAAAAGGGGGTGGCAATATAAGGTGTATAAAAACAGAAATTAGAATAGTAATATAGATAGGGAAAAAAATAAAGGGAGAGAAACTACATGCATTTGCAAGATAATTATCCAGAGTTTCTGCTACTCTTCTTCAGCAAATAACTCTTTCACAGCCTTCATTCTATTTCCATAAATGTAATATATTGTGTTTTTCATTATCTATCTGATTTTGTCAGATTTCTGATAGAATAGAGATTCTCAGTCTTTTCATTTGGATATCACTTAAAACTTCTTAAGTTTTCAGCGAGGACAGTTGACTGAAAAGGCGAGGAATGACAAGTAATATCTGTACTTAAGCTGTGGGTGAAGTAGCCTGTAAAGGAGTCTGAAAAGGTAAAAAGAAGAAAGACAGGAATAACCAGAGAAGTGTTAGTTCTGCAAAGAGGAGATGAGAATAAATGCACAAAAAGAGTAGCCAACAGTGCTAGATGCTGAAGAGATGTCAGGAAAGATGATAATTGAAAAAAAAGAACATGAACATTTTAATATCACTGAAGACTTTAGCATAGTTCTCAACCTGGGACAATTTTTGCCTCCCAGGGAACATTTGGGAATGTCTATAGATAGTTTTAGTTGTCACAATTGGGAGTTGCTACTGGCATTTAGTGAGGTAAGGGTGGTATTATAAATTCTAAAATGCATAAGACTCCCCTCCTAAGAAAGAACTAAGAGGACAAAATGTCCGTAGCACTGATGTTGAGAAATATATATTATAGAAGGAAAAATTCATGAAATTGAAGAGTTAAAGGGCAGTGAAGAATGAATATGGCAATAGAAGGTCATTCTTTCAAGACTATTGGCCTTGTAGGAAGAACAGGAAGAGGGCCAGGCTGGACACAGAATTTTTTTTTACTCAAGGATAGAAAACTTTATTTTTGAAAACTAAACAAACAGCAGTGGACACTGTTTACAGCAGCATTTAAAAATAACAGCAATGAAGAGATGGAGAAGAAACTGAAGAAAAACAGAAGCATAACAAACAACAAATTTCTGAAGCTGAGGGACTGAAATCAAGACTACCTAGTAGAAACATTTGCTACAGATGGATGAAGGAACACATATTTCTCTTAGATCAGGTAATAACGGATGAAAATATGGTTGTTCAGAGGGTGGGTAGTAAGAATGGAATAAATAACTTGAGGAAAGTGTTCAAAGTTATATTCACTGACAGAGAAGAATCAGGTTAAGCAGATGGTCTGTGATCCATTTTCCCTGTTATGAGGGGAAATGGAGTAGGCTTTCTGGAAAGAGAGAAGGCAGGAGACCTAGTCTAATCTTCTGGAAAATATACTAATGACAGACCTCCTGGCAAACAAGCATACTGGCAAAATAAATGGCTTTTATTGACAAGAAAGTCTATCTATGGAATGCTTTCCACAGAATGAGACTCATTGGCCATGACTGCTTATGAAAAGTAAATCTGGAATTTAGAAATTTAAGGGATATGTCTACTGGGAAAATGTCCAAGTATTATATGTAACTATCACAGTATAAAATGGAGATGTTCTGTATGGAGATGGCTCCTTTTATGTAAATGAGGCAATTGCATACCTTATTCATCCAACAATCTGGGCCAGGGCACCTCTAATAAAGAAAGAAAGTGAGGAGGTAGGAAGGTATTCCAGATCTTTCCCTGCTTTGCCTGTGCCTCTTGATACCTGATAAGAGCTCTGATTCATGTGAATCTCTCTTAACAACAAAATTATTTGTGTAGTGTTGAAGACTGCTAGTTGAGTGTGAAAATCATAAGATAATTGCAAATATACACAGTAAAGACCCTAAAAGAGAGAACTAAAAAAACTGGTACTAGGTTATTTCATGTTGGCACAACAACCAAAGAACAAAAACTGATATAGAGAAAGCATTTCAGAACAAACTTTTAGCACTAGAGTGAAATGATCACTGAACTAAATTACAAAAGTGACAACATGACAGCTACTTTAATTTAGGAAAAACAATTTAAACAAAATGCCATCACAAGGGAAGAGTGTGAAATTGTATCTGTACGATTCACTTGTAAATTGCACTTGTTTATCCTGAAATTCCAAAATGATGGTTTGTGAGATCATTATAAATGTTTGCCTCAATTTTAAAATTATTTGAAAACAATACTTATGTATTAAAATATTTACAATTTTTATACCTCAACTATAAAGTTCGACATAGGGTACAATTAACTCTATTTCAATAAAATATTTCTTGACTTTGGAAGTTAGGATTGCTTTATATAATTTACTTAATGTAATGTATTGTATTTAAGTTTCAAAATATTGGAATCACTCTAAGAGAAAGCAATTTATTTTCTTGGTCTAACTAGAAAAATGTACACACTTCAGGTTCCAGTGTCTATCTCCTCAGATTTGCTCAAGGTCAATTTTGTGTTATAGATTGTGTGGCTGTTCAGATGGTCAAAGATTTGTCATGGATCCTGAATCAATAAGTAATATCTCTCACACTATAAAAGCTGTGCCAGCCCTGGAAGTTACCAACGTAAAGCATAAAGCAGTTTTCATCTCACAGGAAATTAAGAGATATACCTGAGCCAATTAAAAATAAAATTGTATTATATGCTCAAGGGTAAAAGGTAAATGATCTTCATCTTCAAATTTCTTATTTTTAGAGGAATATATACAGATAAAGACTGTCCTCGATGTTAGAAAAAAATCTTTAATTTTCCTCTTATTGTCTTTTTAATTATTTCCCTGGTAAATAATAACAAACACTAATATGTACTATTCCAAACGAAGATTATAATATATATTATTTAATGTTGCTATTACAACAACATGATTGTTTATATTAATTTTAATACTGTAACCACGGAGGGGGGGGGGATAGGTGCTATGAACATTCTCATGTGAATTGCATGAAGAAAATAGCAATAAATAGACGACAATTTTACTTATTTACTCAAACTGGTCTTAAAGTCATTTAAGACGAAGTAAGCTAACTCTCTTTATAAGTTATTCAAAATATGGAACACTAAGCGTACAAACTGTAACAGACTGTAAATAAGAATGACTTATCCCATAAGCTTGAAAAATAAATGAACAAGATATTTTATGCTTTTAAAGGCAACTCTGCATCTGTAAAATAATAAGGAAGGAGGTGAGCATGACTAGATAAAACAGACGGGGGATATTAAAAATCCTATTTTAGACATATTTGACCAAGAACATATATTTTAACAGGTTCTCCAATAAATACCACAAACAAGTGACTTATTTCCTCTGTGGAGGAAAAAAATGCTGCAAGGAATGCCAATATAGCCAAAGTTTCCTCCAGTTAAAAGACTGCTGTCTAACAGGTAAAACAAGACACATTCAAATAACTATGTGGTGGGTACCAGATGTGTGATATGATCTAAAGGGGCATTTATAATAAGAGAAACAAATCTAAGAGCCCTGCTTGGTCAATGATGCCTCACTCATCCTAGTCTCTTGCATGTACCCAAGACAACTATTGTCATTTCCCAATAGTGACTTCTGAAGCTCTCCCTGTCAGATAATGCACCCCAAAACTCCCCTCCACACTAGCCCTGAGCCCGATCCAGTTTCACAGAGGTGCCAAATTTAAATAAACACTCTGCAATCATATACCTGGCCAACCACTGGCTGCTGAAACCACACCCCTATAACACTATAAAAGCCATAATCCCCAGATGCACACACTCTTCTTCTGCTCCCCGTCCACTTGGTCGAACCTCATGCTCTACCCTGCAAAGAGTGCTGTGGCTCTTCCCTAGGCCTGTGGGCATAAAAAATTTCTTCGAAGCATCTCTTTTGTCTCTCCTCCTTGCCCCATTTGACTGTTCAAAAGATCTCCATGAAGCAACATTGAGAGGAAAAGTATTATTAACAGCTAGAAAAATCAATAAAGACATTATGGATAGAGCTATTCATCTAAAATTAATATGCCAGTTATCAACAAATGTAATTACATGTTAAATGAATGATAATTGTGACCTTCCTTCTTAAAATTTATAAGGATTGCAGAGAATGATTTGTGTGACTCCTTTTCCTTAAAAATATGAACAGCTTTCTTTTCTGTTTATATATCCTTGTAGCATGCCATGATGTTCATTGTACTTGCAATGACAATGAGTTACACCAAAGGCTGAGATTGTTATTTTAGCTCCCAAAAGGTCATTACTATTTTAAATATTTTAGGTCACATTAAGGATTTCAGGATTAAGAGGAGGGATTTCTTAAATTATATCTAATAATAATCTTTCCTTTGCTCTTAATTTTGAGCTTGAACAACTTGCATGCCACAAAATAGAAGTGTGAAGGTGCATATACCAAACAAAGCCAGTACAATTCTTTTGCCTAGTGTACGGTAGAGGAGGGGTGCCTCACAATTAATTCTTTGGGCATTAATTATGCAATTTATTTTACATCTTCTTCCATCCTGTCCCATTGCCTTTCAGAAGCCCTGCTCAACTCCAATAATTGGGCTTTGATGGTAAGATTGAGCAAAAGGAACCAGGAAGTAAAGTATATATTTAATAATATCAGTGGAAAGCATGAGATAAAGTACATATGAATCAGGGATATAGGAGATCATGTGCCCGTTTTGAATTCTCTTCACTTTTCACATCAATGGTCACAACCCAAATCACACGTCCCACCATTCTGAATTTTAAGATGGTCAAAATGGTTAAATTGGTGTATTGATATGATCATGTTCAATCTTCATTATCTTACTGTCTGGAATTCTAAAATCTTCCAAAGCATCTTCAGAGTATGATCTCAATAAATATTTCTTGATAGAAACTGTGCATGATTTAATGAATGAATGAATGACTAAAGGATAAGAACATAAATGAGAAAACAGGAGACCCCAGAAAAAAAATGAATGCATAATAAAGTGCCAGGCTGTTTCACATGCTGCTTAATTAGTCTTAAGTCATTCAACTTAGTCAATAATATTTAAATTCTGGAGTTGAACATACCAAAGAATTAACATATAACATGGGATGCTACTGATCTTCAAGTAATTCTTTTTTCCTTAAATATGTATGACTCTGGTCTGTTCTTTTACCAAAGAAGTCTTAACAGCTTAATGTTTCTACTGTGGTATTCACAGCTTCTCAACAAAGGCAGTAGGATGCCAAACTGCAAATGAGAGAAATTATGCTGTCAGAGTAAAACTGCCCACAAATGAATTCTTTCAGAATTACTTAAGCACAAAGAAATCAGGAGACCTCTGAGGATGCATTTTCTGAGTATTTTATTACTGTTAAATGTAATAAAATAAGTATTTTCAACTCTAGTAAGTTTCCCAGAAACTGAGGCAAGAGAAAAAGAAAAATTAGTTCACTTAATATATACATCTCAAGGCCTTTAAATCAAGAAGAGAGCACATCCAAAAAGATAAGCCTCATGGTTATGAATGAATCCTTCCATTCCAGAGACATCTTTTTTGACCCAATGACCAATACAATGTGAGACACAAAGTCAGGGCACATTAAATCACTATGGATAAAAGAGAGGCAGGAGGCAGGCAGGAAATTACAGTTAACTAAAAGGACAAAGATAAAATCAATTGTTTGGGAATATTTTGTAGTCATTAATTCTCACCAAGCATTGCTGAGTATATATCTTCCAGACTCAAGGAGGACTACATTTCCTGCCCATTTTGTGGTTAGTTTGACCTATGAATTGCTAGTTTGAGTCTCTCTAAGTCAGAACATTTTATCACTGGGATCAGGCCCTCCAGTGATTTCTCTCCTTTTGCCACAGTGAAAGGCAATATTTGCAAAAGTAGCTTCTGGAGCAGACTGGAGGAGACATTGAACAGAATTCTCAGCATCTTCCATAATAAATATGGATCATAAGTGAGAAATACATCTCATTTTCACTAAGATTTGGAAGCTAATGGTTATCCCATAGCCTAGCTTATTCTTACCGGTAGCCTCATGTACTTTACTTCCTCGAATGATGCAAGGTCCTCTGTATTGTTCATTCTGTGTGAAGCTACCTTCACATTAATATTCTACTTTTAGGACAGAGCAATCTTGTAAATATTTGAAGCTAGACTTCACTGTGTAAAGCTGTTAGAAAAACCATGACAACTTGCTTACATATATTTATAAATATACCACAGTCTGGAAAGAAAGTCCTTAGAAAGAAAGAACCTATTTCTAGAAAAGCTTTGTAAAATTTTTTGACCATTCTAAGTATCAAGAAAACTATTCATTAGAAGAAGATTGAGGAAAGTCTTTTGTAGTGAATTAAAATAACAATAGGAGATTTGCACTGACATGCTCAGGTACATCAGCATCTCAGGTACTTCAGCATCTCAGACCCTGTTGCTAGTCATAGAGGGGTTTTACACTCTCATAATCCTCAGTATCTTGGTCCCTCTCATTAGGTCCCTCAGTGACCACGCCTGACAGAGGGTTATACAAGATAAACAGCATCTCCCTCTCCTCCCTGTGTTCACAGTCAAAATCAATCCCCCCCAATCCCCACTCTTGCTTGACCAACCAATACAGCGCCACCCAGATAACATTATAAAGCCATGGTCCCCAGGCCCACTGTAACCTTTTGCTCCCCACCTACTTGGTTGAGCCTAAGCTCCTTTCCCTGTGTGACCCTTCAAGGTCTGTTCTAGGACCTGTGAGCACTGACAAATTTTCTTTCAAAGATCTCTGGTATCATTGTCCTTGCTGCACCTGACTACCCACATAAAGATCCTTACAACTTATCTTTATTTAAAGTGATTTCATAAAATATAATAAATGTTCATGTTTATCAAATTGTTCCAGATATATTTTGGCAACTCAAAATAATTTAAGCAAATTCCAATCTCTTCTGGATCTCTGATGTTCAGAGTTAATGTAGTCTGCTCTTTCTGTTCTGGATTGAAATATTCCAAGTACAAAAAATGGAAATGTGGGTTATCCAGACCAACAGCCTATCTTTGGTGATTCAGGGACTACAATCTCCATGAATTTGTGGGATTTAGGCCATAAAAGAAAGATTCCAATTCCTTCTAAGTACAAACATTTTCTTTTGTGACTACTTTACTTTTTATATGGGATGTCTCTAGTAAATACCTTAATATTCTTCATCAATACATAAAGAAATATAACATTTACGTTCAGAATAGGCACTGCATTTCCCCTTTTCATCCTTTACAAAGCGTGAAAGCCTAGGGTTAGAGGAAGCAGACAGTTTCCTTTAATTTTATAATTCATTACATAGAATTGGGGAAGAAAAATTAAAAATGGTTCAAATTAAGTTTAACTCAAATACATTCCACCAAAAGCAAGTAGGGCTTGAGAAGTTAAATAACTAAGAACCAAACACTGTCTCTGCCATTTATTAAGTATGTGATTTGGGGCAAGTTGCTTATCTTACCAAGTGCCTCATTTTCTCTATTGCAAAATATGATTAATATCAATGCCACTAGGTCATGATGTTATAAGGACTAAATGTGATAATACATGTGAAGGATTAAGAATAGTGCCTTGGTTCAAATAAGCATTAAAAATAAATGCTGAGATTATTATTGCCCTAAGATAAAAGAATAACTGAACCATGGATACATTCTAAAATACAGATTGCTCACTTGTGTTATTTTGGAAGAGGACTATCATAATGTATGTTGTTTTTCAAACAAAAAGCTAAAATTTCCAAATATGTAAGTCATTTGTTCCACATTTACTAAAAGTTACCTAAATAATCCTAGCATTTTTTATTTTATTGCTAGGAATTAAAGAATATATTTTATGTATTTTCAATTACTATTAAATGGCAAATTAACTGAAGAATGAGAGACAATTTGTAAAATCTAAAGAAAAAACGTGAAATTATAAAGTTTCTTTTCAATAAGTTTCTTGTGTAAATTCAGAAGTTTCATTATTTATTTGAAAAAGTTGTATCTGTAAATCCAGAGAACATGTACAATATTTCCAGGTCTGTTGCAACCTTACTAGACTTTCCACACTGTGTCAATGATGTAATCCTGCCATCTAGTGGGATACCTACATCACTGCAATGATGGTATTTGAAAATTTAAGAAAAGCTTGATATAAAAGCACTAAAATAACATTTTGTGTTTTTACTTTTTTCATTTAAAACCTTGAAAGTAGCTCTTAGAAGCTAAGAGTAATTTTGCAATCTTAATAAAAGACTTGATTATAGTTAATATAGTGTGAAAAACACATGAGATGTAAAATAATAATATATAAAAGGCCAAACTTTGGGGAAATTTACTTAACAATGAACAACTATTACTGAATACCTCTTTATGTAAGTATAATAGTAATTTTCTGAAGCTAAATGTTTCATTATACTTCATTAGCCATAAGTTTCAATCTTAGAAGAACTGTACAAAATTTTAACATGTTTTGTACTGAGACAAAAAAGATGAATTGCAGCAATAATGACAAAATAGTTTCAACTCGCAAAAGAACAAGAGGAAAGAAGAAGTATTTTTATATAAAAATGTAAACACACCTATATATATGTATATAATTATTTTTTGGTGTAATGGAAGCAAGATGTCCATCACCATTTGCTGTTTTATAGTCACTGATAAACCCAAAATTAAGATCTGGCCAGGCCGGAACTAATGCCCAGACCTTTAAACTTCAAGTCCAATATTTTTCTATCACTCAATGTTGCTTCACTAACTTAAGGTTTCTTTATAATTAAATGTCATAATTAGGTGATCTAATATTTCCATTTAAAACCTAGTGTTTTAGTTTCCTGACTGCTAAAACAAATACTAAATGGTGGACTGGCTTAAACAACAAGGATTTATTGTTACACAGTTTTGAGGCTAGAAGTAAAAAATTGAGGCATCAGCAAAGCAATGCTTTCTGCACAAAGACCGTGGAGTTCTGAGTCTGGCTGCCAGTGACCTTTGTTTCTTGGCTTTTCCATCACATGGCGATGCACATGGTGATGTCTTCTCCTTTCTCTTTCAGGTTCAGTTGACTTCTGATTTGTTGCCCTGTTTGCTTCTCTCTGTGTCTAATTTCTATGCTTATAAGGACTTCAGTCATATTGGGTTAAGGCCCACCCTCATTCAGTTTGGATACACCTCAATTAATAACATCTTCAAAAGTCCTATTTATAAAGGGCTCAACAACCAAAGCAGGTAGGACATGAACATGCCTTTGGTGGGGCACAAGATTCAATCTCCAACATCTAGTTATCTAAATTATGTACAGATATGATGTTATTTAATTCTGAGCATTTTTCATTTATACCAATGGATAGATTGGTTCATAGATAGATAGATCATATTAAAGAAACATTATTAAACAATAGAAGCCAAAGACACTGATGAAAAAGGACCTTTTTGTGAGAAAGTGAGAAAAGTGAATTTCAGAACACAAGCACCCCTTTATATTTGTAAGGTCTGAGCCCTCAGTGACTCCCTCAGGCTGCAGTCTACCCCTCATCCCTTCCCACCCCTGGCTCCCATCACACTAGAGGGTATTTCATACCCAGGCCTCTTAACACCCCAGCCCTTAAATCCAAGCTCAGACCATGATCCACACATATACTCTACCTCTACCCTTGTCCTCAAAACAAACTCTAATGGTTTGGGGCATAGAATTCTGTAATCTTAGTTACCTAGAGTGTGTTCTAGCTTTGATTGGCTATTTCTCCTTGGCCCCAAGGTCTATGCTCTGTGGAGGGGCACAGCAGAAGAACAGCTAAAATAGGGCTTACTAAAGGATCTCAGAGGGGTAATGGCATAGCTGTGTTTTATGAAAATATATTTTCTAGAGTGGCTTTAGTAAGTTGGAAAGATGGTGTAAAATGAAAATATCCAAAGGCCAAATGGTATTCTCATGACCAGCATTTTTCTTAACTTGTGAGCCCAGGGTCTTGTTGTAGAAGGGAGAATATCAAGATCCCACAGAAGCAAACAAGACAGAAGTAAGGTTAGCTGTTAACGGTGTGCTTCTATCTGTTGTGATCCAATCTCTCTGAATTTTGGCGCCATTCTGAAGCCAATTTTACCTTCAGCTATGAAGAGTCCATCCTTCAGGATGTGTTCATTTTGCAGGAGGCACAAGCATGCCAGATGCATATGGCAAAATTTTATTAGGTACGACATATGTCTAAACTTACCATACTGTTCATTTTTGAAGATGAGGAACCTGCTGTCTGCTTTCGTAGACTATTAACTTCTTCTATATTTCCATCTTTTGGTTTCAAAATCATTCTACTACTCCCTGCAGTTCCTTCTGATGAGGATCGTAGTCGCCTTTCTATGAATCTTCCTTCACGATATGGACTGAGGCTACTGGCAACTATTAAAAGAGAAATAAATAAAAAATAACATAGATGCCTAAATGTGGCTTGTAAGCAAATGCACATATATGCATATATATTTATTTATCATTTTGCAAATGTTGGTATGTATTGTGAAATTTTGATTTTTACCCACAAAAAAAAAAAGTATTCCATTGTAAACACATGAAAAACTTGAGCACGATTCAATATTTTCCTTTTAAAGGAAACTTTTTAAAATAACAGTAGTAGTAAAGTTTGAAGACCAAAACCTTTAGAATCATCTTTGGCTTCCTTCACAACTCACATTCTTCACAGCAGCAAATCCTGTCCTTATTACTTCAAAATGTATCCAGGATCTGGCCACTTCTTACTACCTTCTGCACTAATACCCTGGTTCCAAGCCTCATCAATTCTTGTTTGGATTACTGCAATAGGTTACAAAGATTCTTCCTGCTTCTGCTTATCCCATCCTACCACTTCCCCTCATTCCCCACAATCCACTATCGACATGATAGCCAGAATGTTACATTTAAAACGTGAGACTGATCACTCCTCTCTTCAAGTTGTAGTCTTTCCAATGGCCTGCCAGATTCCTCCTTATATGACCCCACTCCCTACCCTATTCAGCTCTCTGACTTACCATGTCTTCTACTATCCTTCCCTCTTTTACTCTACTCCTGCCACACTGGACCTCTTGCTATTCCTGGAATATGGCAGGCCTGATTCTGCCCCAGGGACTCTGCACTATTTGAATATACTTCTCTCAAATATCTGTATGGCTTACTCTCAGATCTCTTTCAGATCTTTGCTTTTATATTACCTTCTCATTGGATACTACTCTGCTCACTATATTTTAAAAAACGCAAACTAAGACTCAATCCCATTTTCCTAATCCTTTAATCTGCTTTAAATATATCTTCAGCAGTTACCACAATCTAGCATTCATTTATTTGTATGTTAATTGTTGGAATCTCTTCAATAAAAAGGAGGCTTTATGAAGCTAGGAATTTTTGTCTTTTTTATTAATTGTTATAGCCCTAGTACCTGAAATAGTGCTAAAACTATAAATATTTATTGAATGAATACTGAATTTTTGTTGAGAATCTATTAGGCCAAGATATAGCAGTTCTTTTCAAATAACTTTTTAAGCTAATGAATACAGGTTAAATTGCCAGAGAGCTCAATATTATGTTGTTAATTTTGATATGATGTTATACCTAAGACACTCCTATGCGTATTAAGCATTAAATTAAATGTGATTAATAATAAATACAAAATAAATTTGGTTTTTAGAATTTAGTGTGTATAGCAATTTTCCCTTGCATAAAATATACTTAATTGTAAAATTTTACACCCCAAAATTATAAAATCCTTATGAATAGATAAATGCCTCTATAAAATGAGAGAGTGTATTATCATATTTTCCTTGTCATGTTATCGGCTAATTTGCCTATCTATTTCACAGCTAGTATATAAAATGGCTAAAAAACTAATGTCCAAGAATAGACAGCACATAGTCAAATATAGCAGAATTACTTTTGATGTGTTAAATGGCTTGCAATTAGGATCCCAATCCTAATTGCAGATTAATAAGCATCAGGATAACTCATGGGCATTCCCTAGGTTCCTACAAATAAATATAAACAGTATACAATCAGACATTGAGGCAAGGCATCATTGCTAAATAAGAATTCAGACATATCAGGATAACTATATTTCTACACTTTTTGGTATGATTTCTTATCAAAACTTCCTAGGTTCCACTCTGAGGTCCACCATTTGCTAGCAATGTGACCTCATAAAATTATTTAAACTAACCCTAAGCCTCAGTTATTAATTACTATCATGTAAAAATTCTGTGAGGATTAAATGAAATTGCACATATAAATTTACTAGCACATTTTGTAGGGGCACATATTACATGTACGTAATCACCAATCATAATCATCATCATCATCATTCTTATTCAATTATTGATAAAGAAATTAAACAGGTATAAGTAAAGCCAAGAGTACAAACAAGGCTACCATTCAAAAGATGAGAAAAAAAGACACTTGCATAAAAATGACCACATATCAAATGTGAAAAATATTAAAACAGATTAAGAAAGGGGAAAATTAATTGATAAACAGCTAAAAATAGCTGTTTATGGAGGGGCTGTTAGATAAGTCATATAATAGCAATATATTTAATAGGTTTATTTAATATTTTAGGATTATTCTTAATGTTTTGGGAAAAGCTAGGGTCACGGCTGGGGAAGTCATAGACACACACTTAGCAGCCATCTCCCAGCCCTCATCTACCTCACCTTCTTTTCTATTTTTGTGCAAATGTTTCAGTCTGTTTCCATTCTGCAGCCCAGGGAAAAGATGAGGTCTAATGAAAAGGCCCAACAATACCTTGGCTGGAATGCTGGGGTGTATAAATACTCACCACTCAAACAGCACAGGGTGTCTCTTCTCCCATGCAAAGTGGTACCATCCACCACACCTAACCCAGGCTTTTGGCCTCTCTGGGAAACCAGCCATG
The DNA here is from genome assembly GCA_026826555.1 of Tolypeutes matacus. Classification (NCBI taxonomy): domain Eukaryota; kingdom Metazoa; phylum Chordata; class Mammalia; order Cingulata; family Chlamyphoridae; genus Tolypeutes; species Tolypeutes matacus. Next base: position 6,749,646 of record JAKSZT010053779.1, on the reverse strand, counting down.
ATGGGATCTTTTCCCCTGCTCTTTTGGACCCTTTGTGCTGTGTAAGTAATAAAGTGGTCATTTGCTGAAGTTTCTGTTCTGTCTGAGCCTGTGTTCCCAGGAAGCACTGTGTGGCAACTTGCTTCTTAGTCATGGCATGTAGTTCAGCATAGTCATTAAGAGACTGTACTTTGAATTCAGATAGTTGCAATTTTGGCTGAGCTACATCGAAGCTATAAGAACACTGGGCCTTAGTTTACACATCTGAAAATGGGGAACATAGTAGCACCTACTTCAGCATTCTATATCCCAATCAATCATTTAGAAACTTGTTGACTTTGGAGATACTGCTTAACCTGTATGTGCTCTCGTTGCCTTATTTTAAAATGGGTTACCATAACAGGAGCAATTTTGATTCATCATTTGGGGATTAAATGAATTAATGTAGGCAAAGGACACAGAAGTATCGGGGCCATAATAATCACTTAATGAAGGGAAAACTATTATTCAGAGTAGCAATGTTAGTTGTAATAATAGTAAATAACGAAGGGAAAAAACAATGTCTCATATTTCAGTAGGTGGTTTATATTCAATAATTTTCCTGAACTGAATTTTTCACAGAGTAACAAAGTTTTCTGGAATCCAGGGGTAGTAATTCAAGCCCCCTCCCCCCTTTTTTTAAATATGAAACACAATGTGTCCAAAGTTACAGAACTAGTTAACAACAGATCAGGGTCCCCTGACTCAAACGACACTATTTTTAAAAGCTTGCAATTTTATTGTTTCTAGATATAGGAATTATTTATGCCCAAACAGGAATCCTACTCAATAATAAGCCACTATGAAAACAGAAAATAGAATTTAAATCATACAAATTTCTTTTATAGGGATTTTGGTTGGAATATATCCATTTAATTAGCTAACAAATTTTAATACCTCTATAATAAACTACAAAAAAAGATATTCTTTCTTTAAGATAAACCACATTGCAAGTAAAATTAGTTTCCCTTCTACTTTCTTCTGAGGGTCAGAATCTGGGTAACATCTATGAAAAATGACTAATATTATTGAATTATATTTTCCACATAATACAAATGAAATAAGTTTAACATCAAGTAAGGAAAAGATTGAAAACAAGTTATAAATAAGGAAAGAGTACTAGAGAATAGAAAATAAGGAAAGTGTTTCTGTTCATGAAATAGAACAAGAAAATAAAATTATAGTGAAAATTAATTCCTATCATTTATGGTAAAAAGAAAATCAGCACACCTTTGGCAGGATTTGCTTCATATCCATAGGATGTTTTGTTAAATATATGAAGATCACCAGAAGAGGGTATTGTCTTTGAATCTGAAATAGGATGGATCCCTTTAACGCGTTCAGCTATTGCTTTATGTTGCTCATAAAACCCAAGTTTCCTTGGAGAGCTTGTCCCCAGCATTGTTTGACCATTTTGTAAGACCATCTTTTCTTCTCTTTGATTATCTGCTGATGGATGAGCCTCTGAGTTACACACATTCATAACAGGTAGTTCAGTAATTTGCAATAACACTTCCTTCTGATTAGCAGCAAGGGTTTTGGGTAAGGAATTAGATTCAGCACTACATCGACCATCTAACCTGTATTTCCCAGGAGACGTACTTGCAAAGGGCACATTTCCTATGAGTTCTATTGCTGCCTTTGTAACAGCAGCAGGATTGAGAGACATCTGAGAGGTAGAATCATTGTGGCTACAGTTGTCACAGTGGGATGCCATGCTTCCACTGTTGGGAAATGCATCTGCTTCAGACACAGAATCTTCAGTTAAGGCTAAAAACTCTGATGGGGTCTGAGCTGTGGTAAGATCAGCAGAAAGCAAAGGAGATTGTAAAGAGCTTCCTGCTCGTTCTGTTACATCCACAGAACAAGATGGAGAAGCTCTTACTAATACAGGTTCTCTCTCTTGGTATTGTGTAATTTCCAATGAGAATCCAGACTGCTGTACCAGTGAAATGGATTGGCTCTGTGGAACCGTCTTAGAAAATTTATAGTGAGATGTAAAAGATTTAGGAAGTAGCTTCCTTGTTGACTGCTTAACAGAATGATGGGTTTGTTCTTCTGTGAATCCAGAATCATCCCCCTCACTTTTACCAGAACTGAGGCAATTTATAAAGACATTCTTATTAGCTGAGTGCTCCTTTTCCCGTACAAAATCCTCTGTCAAAGATCTTGTTATCTTCTTATTTCGTGAACTACTAAAACCAACAGAATGTCTTCCCCTGGTCTTAACATGTTCTTCCAAACTCAGTTTTTGCATACTGCCATGACCAGGTTGAGCACCATTTGAAATACTAAGGTCCTGGTTGGTGGCTTCTTGCTTAGGTTCACTCCCCTTCTTGTAGTGGAAACTAATAGAAGGAGTACGGAATATACTCCTACGTTTACCTGTACTACCTGAGCTTGAATTAGTGCTGGAAGGAGAGGAACTGTGGACACCAACTGTATTACTGGAGGAAGGTGAAGAAGGAAGAGAATCATGTCTTTTGCTACTACTTCTTCTGAATATTGGCAACCGGGAGACCAGGGTAGATCGTCTTGATCCTGAGTCCCCCATTGGGACTCCAAGACTTGCACTGTGACAGCCAACTTAGCAGCCTGTGAAATATGAAAATAAAAAGAATAAGTCAATAGAATTCAATTATAAAGAAAGCATTTTAAAACAACAAAAAAATTTTTTTTCAGGAAGTGATATAGATTTTGATTTATATGAAACAATAAATTATAAAATTGTGATACTTAAGGATTTTTAAATTTTTAAGCAGCAAAATGATAATGATAATTTGCATAGAAATTTTGTAATGGTGTGCAAGTGTCAAGATTACTGAAAATATTTCAAGTCTATTCAAAAAAATATTGAATTGGAAGACACAAGATCTTTATTCAAGACCCAATCTTACCACTCATAACTGGTTCTATAATTTTGATAAGTTGTTTAATTTTTACTTTTTAATGTTTATTTAGACATAATAGGCATGTGGCCACCATGATCACTGTACTTCTGGGGTGAAGAAATTCCCCACTACTAAACCTGTTGAAGGGCAGCTTCATGCAGCCATGTGTTACCACCCAACAAGTTGCTGAACTGAGATAAAACAGAATCACACACAAACCTTTGGCATGGCCTGACACTAGAATCTCTACCTAAAGAAAAACCAATTAAGAAGTGTTTCTAACCTGGGAGTTTGATTTGAGAAATTTAGAAATAATCAGTTCACCTAAGAAAGGAAATAATATCAAAGGATATAGAGCAGGATAGTAAACAAGTTAAAGTTAAGAGAAAATCAAAAGTATGAGTTGAAGAGAAGACTTGAATGGAGGGTATATCAATTGGTAATGTAGAGAGAAGTGAGAATACATACTGAAACAAGAAAACACATAGACAATTTATGAACCATATTAAGGTTAAGGTACCAGTGATGATGATGATAGTGATGATTATGACAATGATGATGATGATAAAGAAGAAAAGATGATGATGCAAGATGATACAAGTCATCATCTGTGATGTGCCAAGTACTATTACACAGATTTTATCTCTTCTAATGCTTATAATTCTAAAAATACATAACATTACTATGAGCATTTTACAGTTGAAAAGCAACTTGCCTAATATATCATTCAGGTAATAAGTTATAAAACAAGAATAAGAAACTAAATCTTATCAACTACAAGATCAGTACATAATCAGCATGGTATATTCTGCTTTCACTAGAGTGAAGACCCAAGAATCTCTGCGGATGTAGGCCCAGAGAGATTTGCATTTCAGGGTTCCCAGCTGCACAATCAGTCTTTCTGTTCTGATGAAGGCTATTTTTATTTGGTTCTCATAATGTATCATTTCCTTGAAGAAATATGTGACAAAAATGGAAAATATTTTCTTTCAGATATGTGTTTACAAACACTGGATATTTTCTTCCAAATGATATAAAATCTGAAAAATTCACATCATTAGATTTTTATTGGATCATTTTTAATTGCAATCACTGAATTTGAGTTAAAATCAAACTACATGTGAACCGCTCCCAAAATATTTAATTACTCTTGTAAGACCTGGGTGAAGAAAGCTTAAAAGATAAACAAAGGCACAGCCTAGATTTTTCAAAGTGGATACAAGGAATAATACAATTTTTTCATGGCTTTACTTATAAATGTTTTAGTAAACATCATTTTCAGATGATATTTTTCATTTATATGCAACATTTATTTCCATTCAATGCTCATGGAAGAATTTTTCTCTAATAGAGCATTATCAACCAAAATGATTTGCAGGTAGTTGTGAACCTATTGTCTTCAATGCATTAATGTCAAGATATCTACCTTTATTATTGAAATATCTTAAGAATTTATGTATAGTGAAATATTTTTCTTGGCTTTTTTTAGTTTTCTTGCTTTTGGATCAGCATTTTAAAAAATGACTCAGTTCCATATTTTTCTATAGCAAGTACTCAAAGGATTTAACTAATGAAAATTTTCAGGAAAAAAATGCTACAATAATTACTCGTCCTCCTAAATACTTAATGAAAACAACCAGACTTCCACTGGGTAAAATGATGTTTAGGCTATTAATGTATTTCTCCTAATTTCTGCCAAAAAAGCATCATGGATACTGGTACGTCTTACCCTATAGCACACTCGCACCCAATCTAGGGTTGTGTACTGTTTTTCTTTTCTTGTTTCTTAATAAACTCTTTACTCCCTTGCCAAAAAAAAAAAAAAAAAAAAAAATTCATGGTACTAAGAAAAAATCATTAACACTAACATTGAATGGGATAACTTGGAAAAGGTATAAAACCTATTAGAGATTTTTTTTAAAGTTTTGATTTTTCTTTGTCTACTGATAGTTTTTATTTCCTATTGAGCGCTCTCCAGCTAAATGAGAGAAGGATAAAATATTTATAGGTCAGAGTTATCCATATTTTTTAGAAACCCTTTAAGATCTGAATGTTATCTACATCTCCAGATTATTCTTTAATTATTTCCCTCCTCGGATTTCATCCTCCAACTGCACTGAGGGCTACTTACCATTTTCTGTTCACTTCTAACTTTCAGGGCCTTCACAGATGGGAGTCCATTTAGGATGCTTAGGATGCCCTTCCTGTGACTCTGATATGGCAGGATTCCTATTTTTATAACATTACCCCTTCCAGATTGTCTTCCCTGGTCACCCTTCACACCCTTGTCCATTTTGGTTCAGTGCTCCTATTAATGTATCCTCTAGAATTACCTTGCTTAGTAAGCATCCCCTTTTTATTTTATCTTAAGCACTTTTACTTTAATTCCCCAGCCAATGCAACACACAATTAGCACCTATACGGTAATGGATTTCAGAGCTTGAAGTTTTCACTTGAGTGTATTAGGAATTCAAACTGAAAGAAAATAAACATGTTTGCTTTCTTATTTTCCATAAATAAACACAATTATCTTTAGTTCAATTATGCTGAATTACAACTCTCGGAGATTCATAAGTTTATTGAAAGCTTTTCTCACTGTAAAATCTTTCAATAATCTGAAATTTGCTAATATTTGCAAATATTTTGAAAAAATATTCCTGAACAACTGAATGAAAGAATATGCCATCACATCAACCTCAAGTAATAGTGAAAGCAAATATAACAGCATGACATGTTAATTTTGCTTCAATTATACTTTATTATAAATATAACAAATATCTTTAATTGCTTAGCAAAACATTTTATATTTTTTCATATAAATGTACAAATTTCCACATGGGATAAAATAAGCATTTTTTCACAATTCTTATCTAGTTTTTTTTGGTTCAGAAGTCCTGGGTCAGTTGGACTGGATCAGTCCATTGTCCAGGGGTCCTTTCCTACTATAAACATCTGTTGCTTTTGAAAAAAATTAATTCATTATATAAGAAGAGTATCTTTAATTATACCTTCAATACTGTTTAAACAAAATAGTTTTCATTATGATTGACCTGTAGATAATACTACTACACAGATAAACACTGGCTTTCTTACAAATGGTGTGAAACTCAGTTTGATCTCTTGGAAAATCACAATGGGAAACTGGAGAAGCAGTTTCCTTTGATTTTTAGCACCAGGATTTAACAGAAGTTTACCAGAAAGTATCTTATTTAGTAATGTCTACAACTTTAGCAAACGTAATCACTTAAGTGCAATGGTGCATCTATTCTAAGTAAGAAGTTAGAGATGAATTTCTTATCTGGCATTGTTGAGGAGGATTTTTAAAAGGGTTATATGAATCATTAATACGTTATCTACTGAGAATTATAGTAAAAGTAAAATATATTAAATCACTACGATATATTTAAAAAATATCTTTTCTTCCATGATTCCAAAGATACTAATCAAAGGCATAAAACAAACTTGCAGTGTGTCAGAGCTATCATCTTGCAAACTGATTATCACTTGCACAAATAGGTACATGTGTCTATGCAAAGAAAAGGAACAAAACAAAACCCCCTTCACCTTCTTTCTTTCCCTTCATTTTCAAAGATTTTCCTAGAATTTAGACACCCTTCATATATTTTCAGTATGAGTCAGAGCTGATAAAGTGTCACCTGATGACCCATATTTGCAAAAATTATAAATATTCTTTGTCTCTTTCTGTTGGAGATTGAATCACACCTCTTGCAAAAGTCATGTTCAGGTCCCAACCCCTGGTCCTGTGGACGAGAACCCATTTGTAAACAGGGCCTTTAAAGATGTTATTAGTTAAGGTGTGCCCAGACTGAATGAGGATGGGCCTTAATCCAATATAGATGAAGTCCTTATAAGCAAAGGAAATTGGAAAGTGAAGGAGAAGCCATGGGGAGCAGCCAGAAGCTGAAGGTCATTCATCAGAGCCCTGGAAAGAAAGGAGACACCACCATCTGCATTGCCATGTAGTATTAAAGCCAAGAAACTCCAAACATTGTCTGCCAGCCAGTAGACAATGACCTCGGGAGGAAGTAAGCCTTCTAGCCTGACACCCTGAGCTAAAAAATTCCTTTTGTGAAGCCAACTCTTTGTAAGGTATTTGTTTTAGCAGTTAGGAAACTAAGACACTCTCCCAAAACTGGCAGTATTTTATGGCAAAAGGAAACAAATAAAAACACCCTTGCAAATGCACACAGTTGGCATTAAGAAAAATGTGGTTTCAAATCCAAACTCTGTCACTTATTAGTAGCATGACCTGGAATACAAGTTAAATAACTATTTTTTTAGGATATGGCAGTAATACACAAAAAAGAAACTAACACTCTGGCAAAGAGTAGATTCATCTCTTCCTTTTCTTATTAAATACATTGAAGCAAGTGGCACATGGGTCTAGCCCATATAGTGATTATGAAAGTGAGCTATTTATCCAAACCTTGGTTCCATCACTATATGAAAATTGATTTCCTAAAACAAGAAAAAAAAAAAGGGAAGGGCTATAAAGTGAAGTCGGTGTCTTTTATTGTTGTTCTCCAAGTCCTACAGATAATGTGTCTTCCCAAAGTATACATTTTTATTGCAATTTAAAAACAACTGACCAGGGAAGCAGATATGGCTCAAGCGATTAGGATCCCGTCTACCATGTGGGAGGCCCAGGGTTCAAATCCAGGGGCCTCCTGGTGGAGGCAAGCTGGCCTGTGCCGCAGAGAGCTGGCGGCTAGTACAGCAAGATGACACAACAAAAAGGAGATGCATAGGAGAGACGGAAAAAACACACAACAAATAGACACAGAGAGCAGACACAAGCACACACAAAAAACCAAACAAACAATGGGGCGGGGAGAAAGGAAGAAAAAAAAATGACCAACATTTGAATTGTTTGTGTGGAATACTGCATAAATTAAACCCACCCCTATTCTTTCTCAGAAATAAATGAGGCCCACAGGGGTTAGGTGTTTGCGGTCCAGCTGGAAAGACTTCTTCTTTTACAAAGGCCATGCAATTTTCACCTCAATATTCTTTTACTCTAACATTTATCTTTAACTGTTTTACAAAAGTGTTTTTATTGTTTCCCTTAAATGAATGGTAAACTAATGGAGGCATGTTTAACAGATTAATCATCACATACCACTGACAAGGACCTCTTCAGCCAGTAGGGTCGCTGATGACAATATGAAATATATTAAAAAGCTCGCTGATCAGGGCCGGGAGGTGACCAACACAGGAAGAGCATGAGATTGTCAGCTGAATTCAGAAAGATCCATCAATCATACAATGGATTGGGTAGATTTAATTAAGAATTTACTAAATCTCTGTATAATTTAGCCATATTGAGTATACTAAGCTATTTTTAAGAAATAAATATAAGGTAGGAATTCAAACCAATAATTTCTTATATCAGAAATGTTTGCCTTTGGATGATTCCTAAAAATGGTTCAGTTGTAAAGATAGTATATAAACAAAGATAGATTCATTTGGCAATCTTCCAACCAAAAGGAAAAAGAGTGGTACAGAATTAGCATGATAATGGGGACAGTTACACTCAGAAAAATACATTTCAAAAAAAATTACTCTAGCAAGATTTAGAGAAGCAGATGAGTTCCTTGCCCGAATTAATGGATGGGCAGTGGATGATGATATATATTCAGAAAGATTTGCAATCTTGAGACCTGGCATATATGATCTTAGTTCTTTCTTTGTGACCAGAAGAGAAATAAAGGAAGAATGGAATTTGGCAGAGATTCGAAAGAAGTAAATAGTGAAAGAAAAAAGTATAAGGACTATATATCATGTGACCCAATCTTAGGTGAATAATGGGACTACATTTTTGTTTAAAGAACACTGTAGTTTATGCTCTGAGACTTACACACAAAAATGCAAACATAATTAAGAATGCAAATTCTAGTGCCAGAATACCAGGTTTGAATTCAGCACTATATTTAAGAGCTTTGCAGCTTAAATAAATTTCTGAATCTCCCTCAACCCTCAGTTTCATCACCCATCTTAAAAAAATTTTTGTTAGGGGTAAATAAGTAAATTCAGCAAAGCACTTAGAACTAGGACTGGCACATGGGAATTACTCAATAACTGTAAATATGTTCCACAGCAAATATGTTTTATTTTCACTTCAAACTTTCCCAGCCTCTCACATCTGCAAGTTTAATGTTAAAGACACACAGACTCAGTGTGTCCGTTTCCTGAACCTCTTCTGAACAGGACAGGAAGGCTATTAGAGATCTCAGTACACACGTCAGCAGGGCTTGGGGCTAGTACCAGTACCAATATATCACTGTGGTGGTTTTGAGTTATATGTACCCCAGAAAAGCATTTTCTTAAATTTAATCCATTCCTGTAGGGGTAAACCTATTGTAAGTAAATTTTGTTGAGGCTACTTGAGTTAAGGTATGACCCACTTCAATCAGGATGGGTCATAATCCTATTACTGGAATCCTGTATAAGCAGAATGAAATTCAGACAGAGAAAGGGAAAGTCATAGAAGCAAGAAGCTGAAATCAACAAAATCTGGAAAAGAAAGGAGAGACTAGCAGATGCTACCATGTGCCTTTCCATGACAGAGGAGCCAAGGATCATCTGCAGGCAGCTCCAGAATGCTGGTGTTCAGGAAGATAGCATCACCTTGATGATTCCTTGATTTGAATTTTCTTTTAGCTTCAAAACTTTAAGTTAATAAATTTCCATTGCTTAAGCCAACCCATTTCATGGTATTCCCTTGAGCAGCAAAGGTAACTAAAACAGTCACTGAATAAATGGTAATGTAGTCCATATTACAAACATATTTTTGTCTCTTAAAAATATTTTCAATTCAACAATGTCTTATTTTTTGAAACCCTAAATATTATTGACCATATCAATCACCTACCTAAATACATATGACTTAATAATTTTTCACCATCAACAAAATAATTCATACTTCAAGGAACAAAGAACACACAATATTATTCATATTCAAGATTGTGCCTCAGATTCTGAGCATGATTCCAAAAAAGGAATTGGCTGAAGGTGTTGAGCAGTGGTAAATTCAAAATAATAAATAGTTAACTTTAAAGAGAATAGCACACATTTGAACGTATATGATATGTTTGTTAATTTTAAAAAGTCACCATCTTTTTTTTACAATATCACGCTTTAGAAAATTTGGTTCAATTTTAAAATATTGATTATTTTGAGGAAAAAGATTTCCTCACAGTGTTCTAGGATAGGTTTCCTAGAAGAGACTGAGCAAGGGATTCTTCTTCAAGCGCTTGTTGGAGTATTACTCTCAAGAGAAGGGAAGGAAGGGAAAGCATGATAGGATTGAGGGGTAGGAGGAGTGGAACCTGAGCAAAG